>CAWVNO010001234.1:0-585680 GCA_963930645.1 Salticus scenicus
AAAGTAGACTTCGTGGGGCAGATTCTGGAAGTGATTGCGATCGCAAAGCTCTATTAGTTGCTTTGGAATCGGCTTTTGAAAAAAATTCTGTGAAAATCGCAAAAATTTTGGGTATCGAAATCGGGCAAAGTCTGCATAAAAGGGCTCTCCTGGCCAAATGGTTTAACTTTGGCAGGTCCCTGCTGTTCTGTTATGAAACTAGAATATCTTTTGCAGATTCTGGAAGTGATTGCGATCGCAAAGCTCTATTAGTTGCTTTGGAATCGGCTTTTGAAAAAAATTCTGTGAAAATCGCAAAAATTTTGGGTATCGAAATCGGAGAAAGTCTGCATAAAAGGGCTCTCCTGGCCAAATGGCTTAACTTTGGCAGGTCCCTGCTGTTCTGTTATGAAACTAGAATATCTTTTGCAGATTCTGGAAGTGATTGCGATCGCAAAGCTCTATTAGTTGCTTTGGAATCGACTTTTGAAAATGAGAGGGCGTAAAATTCGCCCAAAAAATTTGGCGACGATATCGAGCACATGCCTTCATAAAAGGGCTCTCCTGGCCAAATGGTTTAACTTTGGCAGGTCCCTGCTGTTCTGTTATGAAAGTAGACTTCGTGGGGCAGATTCTGGAAGTGATTGCGATCGCAAAGCTCTATTAGTTGCTTTGGAATCGGCTTTTGAAAAAAATTCTGTGAAAATCGCAAAAATTTTGGGTATCGAAATCGGGCAAAGTCTGCATAAAAGGGCTCTCCTGGCCAAATGGTTTAACTTTGGCAGGTCCCTGCTGTTCTGTTATGAAACTAGAATATCTTTTGCAGATTCTGGAAGTGATTGCGATCGCAAAGCTCTATTAGTTGCTTTGGAATCGACTTTTGAAAATGAGAGGGCGTAAAATTCGCCCAAAAAATTTGGCGACGATATCGAGCACATGCCTTCATAAAAGGGCTCTCCTGGCCAAATGGTTTAACTTTGGCAGGTCGTTGCTGTTCTGTTATGAAAGTAGACTTCGTGGGGCAGATTCTGGAAGTGATTGCGATCGCAAAGCTCTATTAGTTGCTTTGGAATCGGCTTTTGAAAAAAATTCTGTGAAAATCGCAAAAATTTTGGGTATCGAAATCGGGCAAAGTCTGCATAAAAGGGCTCTCCTGGCCAAATGGTTTAACTTTGGCAGGTCCCTGCTGTTCTGTTATGAAACTAGAATATCTTTTGCAGATTCTGGAAGTGATTGCGATCGCAAAGCTCTATTAGTTGCTTTGGAATCGACTTTTGAAAATGAGAGGGCGTAAAATTCGCCCAAAAAATTTGGCGACGATATCGAGCACATGCCTTCATAAAAGGGCTCTCCTGGCCAAATGGTTTAACTTTGGCAGGTCCCTGCTGTTCTGTTATGAAAGTAGACTTCGTGGGGCAGATTCTGGAAGTGATTGCGATCGCAAAGCTCTATTAGTTGCTTTGGAATCGGCTTTTGAAAAAAATTCTGTGAAAATCGCAAAAATTTTGGGTATCGAAATCGGGCAAAGTCTGCATAAAAGGGCTCTCCTGGCCAAATGGTTTAACTTTGGCAGGTCCCTGCTGTTCTGTTATGAAATTAGAATATCTTTTGCAGATTCTGGAAGTGATTGCGATCGCAAAGCTCTATTAGTTGCTTTGGAATCGACTTTTGAAAATGAGAGGGCGTAAAATTCGCCCAAAAAATTTGGCGACGATATCGAGCACATGCCTTCATAAAAGGGCTCTCCTGGCCAAATGGTTTAACTTTGGCAGGTCCCTGCTGTTCTGTTATGAAAGTAGACTTCGTGGGGCAGATTCTGGAAGTGATTGCGATCGCAAAGCTCTATTAGTTGCTTTGGAATCGGCTTTTGAAAAAAATTCTGTGAAAATCGCAAAAATTTTGGGTATCGAAATCGGGCAAAGTCTGCATAAAAGGGCTCTCCTGGCCAAATGGTTTAACTTTGGCAGGTCCCTGCTGTTCTGTTATGAAACTAGAATATCTTTTGCAGATTCTGGAAGTGATTGCGATCGCAAAGCTCTATTAGTTGCTTTGGAATCGACTTTTGAAAATGAGAGGGCGTAAAATTCGCCCAAAAAATTTGGCGACGATATCGAGCACATGCCTTCATAAAAGGGCTCTCCTGGCCAAATGGTTTAACTTTGGCAGGTCCCTGCTGTTCTGTTATGAAAGTAGACTTCGTGGGGCAGATTCTGGAAGTGATTGCGATCGCAAAGCTCTATTAGTTGCTTTGGAATCGGCTTTTGAAAAAAATTCTGTGAAAATCGCAAAAATTTTGGGTATCGAAATCGGGCAAAGTCTGCATAAAAGGGCTCTCCTGGCCAAATGGTTTAACTTTGGCAGGTCCCTGCTGTTCTGTTATGAAACTAGAATATCTTTTGCAGATTCTGGAAGTGATTGCGATCGCAAAGCTCTATTAGTTGCTTTGGAATCGACTTTTGAAAATGAGAGGGCGTAAAATTCGCCCAAAAAATTTGGCGACGATATCGAGCACATGCCTTCATAAAAGGGCTCTCCTGGCCAAATGGTTTAACTTTGGCAGGTCCCTGCTGTTCTGTTATGAAAGTAGACTTCGTGGGGCAGATTCTGGAAGTGATTGCGATCGCAAAGCTCTATTAGTTGCTTTGGAATCGGCTTTTGAAAAAAATTCTGTGAAAATCGCAAAAATTTTGGGTATCGAAATCGGGCAAAGTCTGCATAAAAGGGCTCTCCTGGCCAAATGGTTTAACTTTGGCAGGTCCCTGCTGTTCTGTTATGAAACTAGAATATCTTTTGCAGATTCTGGAAGTGATTGCGATCGCAAAGCTCTATTAGTTGCTTTGGAATCGACTTTTGAAAATGAGAGGGCGTAAAATTCGCCCAAAAAATTTGGCGACGATATCGAGCACATGCCTTCATAAAAGGGCTCTCCTGGCCAAATGGTTTAACTTTGGAAGGTCCCTGCTGTTCTGTTATGAAAGTAGACTTCGTGGGGCAGATTCTGGAAGTGATTGCGATCGCAAAGCTCTATTAGTTGCTTTGGAATCGGCTTTTGAAAAAAATTCTGTGAAAATCGCAAAAATTTTGGGTATCGAAATCGGAGAAAGTCTGCATAAAAGGGCTCTCCTGGCCAAATGGTTTAACTTTGGCAGGTCCCTGCTGTTCTGTTATGAAACTAGAATATCTTTTGCAGATTCTGGAAGTGATTGCGATCGCAAAGCTCTATTAGTTGCTTTGGAATCGACTTTTGAAAATGAGAGGGCGTAAAATTCGCCCAAAAAATTTGGCGACGATATCGAGCACATGCCTTCATAAAAGGGCTCTCCTGGCCAAATGGTTTAACTTTGGCAGGTCCCTGCTGTTCTGTTATGAAAGTAGACTTCGTGGGGCAGATTCTGGAAGTGATTGCGATCGCAAAGCTCTATTAGTTGCTTTGGAATCGGCTTTTGAAAAAAATTCTGTGAAAATCGCAAAAATTTTGGGTATCGAAATCGGGCAAAGTCTGCATAAAAGGGCTCTCCTGGCCAAATTGTTTAACTTTGGCAGGTCCCTGCTGTTCTGTTATGAAACTAGAATATCTTTTGCAGATTCCGGAAGTGATTGCGATCGCAAAGCTCTATTAGTTGCTTTGGAATCGACTTTTGAAAATGAGAGGGCGTAAAATTCGCCCAAAAAATTTGGCGACGATATCGAGCACATGCCTTCATAAAAGGGCTCTCCTGGCCAAATGGTTTAACTTTGGCAGGTCCCTGCTGTTCTGTTATGAAAGTAGACTTCGTGGGGCAGATTCTGGAAGTGATTGCGATCGCAAAGCTCTATTAGTTGCTTTGGAATCGGCTTTTGAAAAAAATTCTGTGAAAATCGCAAAAATTTTGGGTATCGAAATCGGGCAATGTCTGCATAAAAGGGCTCTCCTGGCCAAATGGTTTAACTTTGGCAGGTCCCTGCTGTTCTGTTATGAAACTAGAATATCTTTTGCAGATTCTGGAAGTGATTGCGATCGCAAAGCTCTATTAGTTGCTTTGGAATCGACTTTTGAAAATGAGAGGGCGTAAAATTCGCCCAAAAAATTTGGCGACGATATCGAGCACATGCCTTCATAAAAGGGCTCTCCTGGCCAAATGGTTTAACTTTGGCAGGTCCCTGCTGTTCTGTTATGAAAGTAGACTTCGTGGGGCAGATTCTGGAAGTGATTGCGATCGCAAAGCTCTATTAGTTGCTTTGGAATCGGCTTTTGAAAAAAATTCTGTGAAAATCGCAAAAATTTTGGGTATCGAAATCGGGCAAAGTCTGCATAAAAGGGCTTTCCTGGCCAAATGGTTTAACTTTGGCAGGTCCCTGCTGTTCTGTTATGAAACTAGAATATCTTTTGCAGATTCTGGAAGTGATTGCGATCGCAAAGCTCTATTAGTTGCTTTGGAATCGACTTTTGAAAATGAGAGGGCCCAAAAAATTTGGCGACGATATCGAGCACTTGCCTTCATAAAAGGGCTCTCCTGGCCAAATGGTTTAACTTTGGCAGGTCCCTGCTGTTCTGTTATGAAAGTAGACTTCGTGGGGCAGATTCTGGAAGTGATTGCGATCGCAAAGCTCTATTAGTTGCTTTGGAATCGGCTTTTGAAAAAAATTCTGTGAAAATCGCAAAAATTTTGGGTATCGAAATCGGGCAAAGTCTGCATAAAAGGGCTCTCCTGGCCAAATGGTTTAACTTTGGCAGGTCCCTGCTGTTCTGTTATGAAACTAGAATATCTTTTGCAGATTCTGGAAGTGATTGCGATCGCAAAGCTCTATTAGTTGCTTTGGAATCGACTTTTGAAAATGAGAGGGCGTAAAATTCGCCCAAAAAATTTGGCGACGATATCGAGCACATGCCTTCATAAAAGGGCTCTCCTGGCCAAATGGTTTAACTTTGGCAGGTCCCTGCTGTTCTGTTATGAAAGTAGACTTCGTGGGGCAGATTCTGGAAGTGATTGCGATCGCAAAGCTCTATTAGTTGCTTTGGAATCGGCTTTTGAAAAAAATTCTGTGAAAATCGCAAAAATTTTGGGTATCGAAATCGGGCAAAGTCTGCATAAAAGGGCTCTCCTGGCCAAATGGTTTAACTTTGGCAGGTCCCTGCTGTTCTGTTATGAAACTAGAATATCTTTTGCAGATTCTGGAAGTGATTGCGATCACAAAGCTCTATTAGTTGCTTTGGAATCGACTTTTGAAAATGAGAGGGCGTAAAATTCGCCCAAAAAATTTGGCGACGATATCGAGCACATGCCTTCATAAAAGGGCTCTCCTGGCCAAATGGTTTAACTTTGGCAGGTCCCTGCTGTTCTGTTATGAAAGTAGACTTCGTGGGGCAGATTCTGGAAGTGATTGCGATCGCAAAGCTCTATTAGTTGCTTTGGAATCGGCTTTTGAAAAAAATTCTGTGAAAATCGCAAAAATTTTGGGTATCGAAATCGGGCAAAGTCTGCATAAAAGGGCTCTCCTGGCCAAATGGTTTAACTTTGGCAGGTCCCTGCTGTTCTGTTATGAAACTAGAATATCTTTTGCAGATTCTGGAAGTGATTGCGATCGCAAAGCTCTATTAGTTGCTTTGGAATCGACTTTTGAAAATGAGAGGGCGTAAAATTCGCCCAAAAAATTTGGCGACGATATCGAGCACATGCCTTCATAAAAGGGCTCTCCTGGCCAAATGGTTTAACTTTGGCAGGTCCCTGCTGTTCTGTTATGAAAGTAGACTTCATGGGGCAGATTCTGGAAGTGATTGCGATCGCAAAGCTCTATTAGTTGCTTTGGAATCGGCTTTTGAAAAAAATTCTGTGAAAATCGCAAAAATTTTGGGTATCGAAATCGGGCAAAGTCTGCATAAAAGGGCTCTCCTGGCCAAATGGTTTAACTTTGGCAGGTCCCTGCTGTTCTGTTATGAAACTAGAATATCTTTTGCAGATTCTGGAAGTGATTGCGATCGCAAAGCTCTATTAGTTGCTTTGGAATCGACTTTTGAAAATGAGAGGGCGTAAAATTCGCCCAAAAAATTTGGCGACGATATCGAGCACATGCCTTCATAAAAGGGCTCTCCTGGCCAAATGGTTTAACTTTGGCAGGTCCCTGCTGTTCTGTTATGAAAGTAGACTTTGTGGGGCAGATTCTGGAAGTGATTGCGATCGCAAAGCTCTATTAGTTGCTTTGGAATCGGCTTTTGAAAAAAATTCTGTGAAAATCGCAAAAATTTTGGGTATCGAAATCGGGCAAAGTCTGCATAAAAGGGCTCTCCTGGCCAAATGGTTTAACTTTGGCAGGTCCCTGCTGTTCTGTTATGAAACTAGAATATCTTTTGCAGATTCTGGAAGTGATTGCGATCGCAAAGCTCTATTAGTTGCTTTGGAATCGACTTTTGAAAATGAGAGGGCGTAAAATTCGCCCAAAAAATTTGGCGACGATATCGAGCACATGCCTTCATAAAAGGGCTCTCCTGGCCAAATGGTTTAACTTTGGCAGGTCCCTGCTGTTCTGTTATGAAAGTAGACTTCGTGGGGCAGATTCTGGAAGTGATTGCGATCGCAAAGCTCTATTAGTTGCTTTGGAATCGGCTTTTGAAAAAAATTCTGTGAAAATCGCAAAAATTTTGGGTATCGAAATCGGGCAAAGTCTGCATAAAAGGGCTCTCCTGGCCAAATGGTTTAACTTTGGCAGGTCCCTGCTGTTCTGTTATGAAACTAGAATATCTTTTGCAGATTCTGGAAGTGATTGCGATCGCAAAGCTCTATTAGTTGCTTTGGAATCGACTTTTGAAAATGAGAGGGCGTAAAATTCGCCCAAAAAATTTGGCGACGATATCGAGCACATGCCTTCATAAAAGGGCTCTCCTGGCCAAATGGTTTAACTTTGGCAGGTCCCTGCTGTTCTGTTATGAAAGTAGACTTCGTGGGGCAGATTCTGGAAGTGATTGCGAACGCAAAGCTCTATTAGTTGCTTTGGAATCGGCTTCTGAAAAAAATTCTGTGAAAATCGCGAAAATTTTGGGTATCGAAATCGGGCAAAGTCTGCATAAAAGGGCTCTCCTGGCCAAATGGTTTAACTTTGGCAGGTCCCTGCTGTTCTGTTATGAAACTAGAATATCTTTTGCAGATTCTGGAAGTGATTGCGATCGCAAAGCTCTATTAGTTGCTTTGGAATCGACTTTTGAAAATGAGAGGGCGTAAAATTCGCCCAAAAAATTTGGCGACGATATCGAGCACATGCCTTCATAAAAGGGCTCTCCTGGCCAAATGGTTTAACTTTGGCAGGTCCCTGCTGTTCTGTTATGAAAGTAGACTTCGTGGGGCAGATTCTGGAAGTGATTGCGATCGCAAAGCTCTATTAGTTGCTTTGGAATCGGCTTTTGAAAAAAATTCTGTGAAAATCGCAAAAATTTTGGGTATCGAAATCGGGCAAAGTCTGCATAAAAGGGCTCTCCTGGCCAAATGGTTTAACTTTGGCAGGTCCCTGCTGTTCTGTTATGAAACTAGAATATCTTTTGCAGATTCTGGAATTGATTGCGATCGCAAAGCTCTATTAGTTGCTTTGGAATCGACTTTTGAAAATGAGAGGGCGTAAAATTCGCCCAAAAAATTTGGCGACGATATCGAGCACATGCCTTCATAAAAGGGCTCTCCTGGCCAAATGGTTTAACTTTGGCAGGTCCCTGCTGTTCTGTTATGAAAGTAGACTTCGTGGGGCAGATTCTGGAAGTGATTGCGATCGCAAAGCTCTATTAGTTGCTTTGGAATCGGCTTTTGAAAAAAATTCTGTGAAAATCGCAAAAATTTTGGGTATCGAAATCGGAGAAAGTCTGCATAAAAGGGCTCTCCTGGCCAAATGGTTTAACTTTGGCAGGTCCCTGCTGTTCTGTTATGAAACTAGAATATCTTTTGCAGATTCTGGAAGTGATTGCGATCGCAAAGCTCTATTAGTTGCTTTGGAATCGACTTTTGAAAATGAGAGGGCGTAAAACTCGCCCAAAAAATTTGGCGACGATATCGAGCACATGCCTTCATAAAAGGGCTCTCCTGGCCAAATGGTTTAACTTTGGCAGGTCCCTGCTGTTCTGTTATGAAAGTAGACTTCGTGGGGCAGATTCTGGAAGTGATTGCGATCGCAAAGCTCTATTAGTTGCTTTGGAATCGGCTTTTGAAAAAAATTCTGTGAAAATCGCAAAAATTTTGGGTATCGAAATCGGGCAAAGTCTGCATAAAAGGGCTCTCCTGGCCAAATGGTTTAACTTTGGCAGGTCCCTGCTGTTCTGTTATGAAACTAGAATATCTTTTGCAGATTCTGGAAGTGATTGCGATCGCAAAGCTCTATTAGTTGCTTTGGAATCGACTTTTGAAAATGAGAGGGCGTAAAATTCGCCCAAAAAATTTGGCGACGATATCGAGCACATGCCTTCATAAAAGGGCTCTCCTGGCCAAATGGTTTAACTTTGGCAGGTCCCTGCTGTTCTGTTATGAAAGTAGACTTCGTGGGGCAGATTCTGGAAGTGATTGCGATCGCAAAGCTCTATTAGTTGCTTTGGAATCGGCTTTTGAAAAAAATTCTGTGAAAATCGCAAAAATTTTGGGTATCGAAATCGGGCAAAGTCTGCATAAAAGGGCTCTCCTGGCCAAATGGTTTAACTTTGGCAGGTCCCTGCTGTTCTGTTATGAAACTAGAATATCTTTTGCAGATTCTGGAAGTGATTGCGATCGCAAAGCTCTATTAGTTGCTTTGGAATCGACTTTTGAAAATGAGAGGGCGTAAAATTCGCCCAAAAAATTTGGCGACGATATCGAGCAC
Source organism: Salticus scenicus (assembly GCA_963930645.1). Classification (NCBI taxonomy): domain Eukaryota; kingdom Metazoa; phylum Arthropoda; class Arachnida; order Araneae; family Salticidae; genus Salticus; species Salticus scenicus. The sequence goes on from CAWVNO010001234.1 coordinate 8,785, forward strand.
ATGCCTTCATAAAAGGGCTCTCCTGGCCAAATGGTTTAACTTTGGCAGGTCCCTGCTGTTCTGTTATGAAAGTAGACTTCGTGGGGCAGATTCTGGAAGTGATTGCGATCGCAAAGCTCTATTAGTTGCTTTGGAATCGGCTTTTGAAAAAAATTCTGTGAAAATCGCAAAAATTTTGGGTATCGAAATCGGGCAAAGTCTGCATAAAAGGGCTCTCCTGGCCAAATGGTTTAACTTTGGCAGGTCCCTGCTGTTCTGTTATGAAACTAGAATATCTTTTGCAGATTCTGGAAGTGATTGCGATCGCAAAGCTCTATTAGTTGCTTTGGAATCGACTTTTGAAAATGAGAGGGCGTAAAATTCGCCCAAAAAATTTGGCGACGATATCGAGCACATGCCTTCATAAAAGGGCTCTCCTGGCCAAATGGTTTAACTTTGGCAGGTCCCTGCTGTTCTGTTATGAAAGTAGACTTCGTGGGGCAGATTCTGGAAGTGATTGCGATCGCAAAGCTCTATTAGTTGCTTTGGAATCGGCTTTTGAAAAAAATTCTGTGAAAATCGCAAAAATTTTGGGTATCGAAATCGGGCAAAGTCTGCATAAAAGGGCTCTCCTGGCCAAATGGTTTAACTTTGGCAGGTCCCTGCTGTTCTGTTATGAAACTAGAATATCTTTTGCAGATTCTGGAAGTGATTGCGATCGCAAAGCTCTATTAGTTGCTTTGGAATCGACTTTTGAAAATGAGAGGGCGTAAAATTCGCCCAAAAAATTTGGCGACGATATCGAGCACATGCCTTCATAAAAGGGCTCTCCTGGCCAAATGGTTTAACTTTGGCAGGTCCCTGCTGTTCTGTTATGAAAGTAGACTTCGTGGGGCAGATTCTGGAAGTGATTGCGATCGCAAAGCTCTATTAGTTGCTTTGGAATCGGCTTTTGAAAAAAATTCTGTGAAAATCGCAAAAATTTTGGGTATCGAAATCGGGCAAAGTCTGCATAAAAGGGCTCTCCTGGCCAAATGGTTTAACTTTGGCAGGTCCCTGCTGTTGTGTTATGAAACTAGAATATCTTTTGCAGATTCTGGAAGTGATTGCGATCGCAAAGCTCTATTAGTTGCTTTGGAATCGACTTTTGAAAATGAGAGGGCGTAAAATTCGCCCAAAAAATTTGGCGACGATATCGAGCACATGCCTTCATAAAAGGGCTCTCCTGGCCAAATGGTTTAACTTTGGCAGGTCCCTGCTGTTCTGTTATGAAAGTAGACTTCGTGGGGCAGATTCTGGAAGTGATTGCGATCGCAAAGCTCTATTAGTTGCTTTGGAATCGGCTTTTGAAAAAAATTCTGTGAAAATCGCAAAAATTTTGGGTATCGAAATCGGGCAAAGTCTGCATAAAAGGGCTCTCCTGGCCAAATGGTTTAACTTTGGCAGGTCCCTGCTGTTCTGTTATGAAACTAGAATATCTTTTGCAGATTCTGGAAGTGATTGCGATCGCAAAGCTCTATTAGTTGCTTTGGAATCGACTTTTGAAAATGAGAGGGCGTAAAATTCGCCCAAAAAATTTGGCGACGATATCGAGCACATGCCTTCATAAAAGGGCTCTCCTGGCCAAATGGTTTAACTTTGGCAGGTCCCTGCTGTTCTGTTATGAAAGTAGACTTCGTGGGGCAGATTCTGGAAGTGATTGCGATCGCAAAGCTCTATTAGTTGCTTTGGAATCGGCTTTTGAAAAAAATTCTGTGAAAATCGCAAAAATTTTGGGTATCGAAATCGGGCAAAGTCTGCATAAAAGGGCTCTCCTGGCCAAATGGTTTAACTTTGGCAGGTCCCTGCTGTTCTGTTATGAAACTAGAATATCTTTTGCAGATTCTGGAAGTGATTGCGATCGCAAAGCTCTATTAGTTGCTTTGGAATCGACTTTTGAAAATGAGAGGGCGTAAAATTCGCCCAAAAAATTTGGCGACGATATCGAGCACATGCCTTCATAAAAGGGCTCTCCTGGCCAAATGGTTTAACTTTGGCAGGTCCCTGCTGTTCTGTTATGAAAGTAGACTTCGTGGGGCAGATTCTGGAAGTGATTGCGATCGCAAAGCTCTATTAGTTGCTTTGGAATCGGCTTTTGAAAAAAATTCTGTGAAAATCGCAAAAATTTTGGGTATCGAAATCGGGCAAAGTCTGCATAAAAGGGCTCTCCTGGCCAAATGGTTTAACTTTGGCAGGTCCCTGCTGTTCTGTTATGAAACTAGAATATCTTTTGCAGATTCTGGAAGTGATTGCGATCGCAAAGCTCTATTAGTTGCTTTGGAATCGACTTTTGAAAATGAGAGGGCGTAAAATTCGCCCAAAAAATTTGGCGACGATATCGAGCACATGCCTTCATAAAAGGGCTCTCCTGGCCAAATGGTTTAACTTTGGCAGGTCCCTGCTGTTCTGTTATGAAAGTAGACTTCGTGGGGCAGATTCTGGAAGTGATTGCGATCGCAAAGCTCTATTAGTTGCTTTGGAATCGGCTTTTGAAAAAAATTCTGTGAAAATCGCAAAAATTTTGGGTATCGAAATCGGGCAAAGTCTGCATAAAAGGGCTCTCCTGGCCAAATGGTTTAACTTTGGCAGGTCCCTGCTGTTCTGTTATGAAACTAGAATATCTTTTGCAGATTCTGGAAGTGATTGCGATCGCAAAGCTCTATTAGTTGCTTTGGAATCGACTTTTGAAAATGAGAGGGCGTAAAATTCGCCCAAAAAATTTGGCGACGATATCGAGCACATGCCTTCATAAAAGGGCTCTCCTGGCCAAATGGTTTAACTTTGGCAGGTCCCTGCTGTTCTGTTATGAAAGTAGACTTCGTGGGGCAGATTCTGGAAGTGATTGCGATCGCAAAGCTCTATTAGTTGCTTTGGAATCGGCTTTTGAAAAAAATTCTGTGAAAATCGCAAAAATTTTGGGTATCGAAATCGGGCAAAGTCTGCATAAAAGGGCTCTCCTGGCCAAATGGTTTAACTTTGGCAGGTCCCTGCTGTTCTGTTATGAAACTAGAATATCTTTTGCAGATTCTGGAAGTGATTGCGATCGCAAAGCTCTATTAGTTGCTTTGGAATCGACTTTTGAAAATGAGAGGGCGTAAAATTCGCCCAAAAAATTTGGCGACGATATCGAGCACATGCCTTCATAAAAGGGCTCTCCTGGCCAAATGGTTTAACTTTGGCAGGTCCCTGCTGTTCTGTTATGAAAGTAGACTTCGTGGGGCAGATTCTGGAAGTGATTGCGATCGCAAAGCTCTATTAGTTGCTTTGGAATCGGCTTTTGAAAAAAATTCTGTGAAAATCGCAAAAATTTTGGGTATCGAAATCGGGCAAAGTCTGCATAAAAGGGCTCTCCTGGCCAAATGGTTTAACTTTGGCAGGTCCCTGCTGTTCTGTTATGAAACTAGAATATCTTTTGCAGATTCTGGAAGTGATTGCGATCGCAAAGCTCTATTAGTTGCTTTGGAATCGACTTTTGAAAATGAGAGGGCGTAAAATTCGCCCAAAAAATTTGGCGACGATATCGAGCACATGCCTTCATAAAAGGGCTCTCCTGGCCAAATGGTTTAACTTTGGCAGGTCCCTGCTGTTCTGTTATGAAAGTAGACTTCGTGGGGCAGATTCTGGAAGTGATTGCGATCGCAAAGCTCTATTAGTTGCTTTGGAATCGGCTTTTGAAAAAAATTCTGTGAAAATCGCAAAAATTTTGGGTATCGAAATCGGGCAAAGTCTGCATAAAAGGGCTCTCCTGGCCAAATGGTTTAACTTTGGCAGGTCCCTGCTGTTCTGTTATGAAACTAGAATATCTTTTGCAGATTCTGGAAGTGATTGCGATCGCAAAGCTCTATTAGTTGCTTTGGAATCGACTTTTGAAAATGAGAGGGCGTAAAATTCGCCCAAAAAATTTGGCGACGATATCGAGCACATGCCTTCATAAAAGGGCTCTCCTGGCCAAATGGTTTAACTTTGGCAGGTCCCTGCTGTTCTGTTATGAAAGTAGACTTCGTGGGGCAGATTCTGGAAGTGATTGCGATCGCAAAGCTCTATTAGTTGCTTTGGAATCGGCTTTTGAAAAAAATTCTGTGAAAATCGCAAAAATTTTGGGTATCGAAATCGGGCAAAGTCTGCATAAAAGGGCTCTCCTGGCCAAATGGTTTAACTTTGGCAGGTCCCTGCTGTTCTGTTATGAAACTAGAATATCTTTTGCAGATTCTGGAAGTGATTGCGATCGCAAAGCTCTATTAGTTGCTTTGGAATCGACTTTTGAAAATGAGAGGGCGTAAAATTCGCCCAAAAAATTTGGCGACGATATCGAGCACATGCCTTCATAAAAGGGCTCTCCTGGCCAAATGGTTTAACTTTGGCAGGTCCCTGCTGTTCTGTTATGAAAGTAGACTTCGTGGGGCAGATTCTGGAAGTGATTGCGATCGCAAAGCTCTATTAGTTGCTTTGGAATCGGCTTTTGAAAAAAATTCTGTGAAAATCGCAAAAATTTTGGGTATCGAAATCGGGCAAAGTCTGCATAAAAGGGCTCTCCTGGCCAAATGGTTTAACTTTGGCAGGTCCCTGCTGTTCTGTTATGAAACTAGAATATCTTTTGCAGATTCTGGAAGTGATTGCGATCGCAAAGCTCTATTAGTTGCTTTGGAATCGACTTTTGAAAATGAGAGGGCGTAAAATTCGCCCAAAAAATTTGGCGACGATATCGAGCACATGCCTTCATAAAAGGGCTCTCCTGGCCAAATGGTTTAACTTTGGCAGGTCCCTGCTGTTCTGTTATGAAAGTAGACTTCGTGGGGCAGATTCTGGAAGTGATTGCGATCGCAAAGCTCTATTAGTTGCTTTGGAATCGGCTTTTGAAAAAAATTCTGTGAAAATCGCAAAAATTTTGGGTATCGAAATCGGGCAAAGTCTGCATAAAAGGGCTCTCCTGGCCAAATGGTTTAACTTTGGCAGGTCCCTGCTGTTCTGTTATGAAACTAGAATATCTTTTGCAGATTCTGGAAGTGATTGCGATCGCAAAGCTCTATTAGTTGCTTTGGAATCGACTTTTGAAAATGAGAGGGCGTAAAATTCGCCCAAAAAATTTGGCGACGATATCGAGCACATGCCTTCATAAAAGGGCTCTCCTGGCCAAATGGTTTAACTTTGGCAGGTCCCTGCTGTTCTGTTATGAAAGTAGACTTCGTGGGGCAGATTCTGGAAGTGATTGCGATCGCAAAGCTCTATTAGTTGCTTTGGAATCGGCTTTTGAAAAAAATTCTGTGAAAATCGCAAAAATTTTGGGTATCGAAATCGGGCAAAGTCTGCATAAAAGGGCTCTCCTGGCCAAATGGTTTAACTTTGGCAGGTCCCTGCTGTTCTGTTATGAAACTAGAATATCTTTTGCAGATTCTGGAAGTGATTGCGATCGCAAAGCTCTATTAGTTGCTTTGGAATCGACTTTTGAAAATGAGAGGGCGTAAAATTCGCCCAAAAAATTTGGCGACGATATCGAGCACATGCCTTCATAAAAGGGCTCTCCTGGCCAAATGGTTTAACTTTGGCAGGTCCCTGCTGTTCTGTTATGAAAGTAGACTTCGTGGGGCAGATTCTGGAAGTGATTGCGATCGCAAAGCTCTATTAGTTGCTTTGGAATCGGCTTTTGAAAAAAATTCTGTGAAAATCGCAAAAATTTTGGGTATCGAAATCGGGCAAAGTCTGCATAAAAGGGCTCTCCTGGCCAAATGGTTTAACTTTGGCAGGTCCCTGCTGTTCTGTTATGAAACTAGAATATCTTTTGCAGATTCTGGAAGTGATTGCGATCGCAAAGCTCTATTAGTTGCTTTGGAATCGACTTTTGAAAATGAGAGGGCGTAAAATTCGCCCAAAAAATTTGGCGACGATATCGAGCACATGCCTTCATAAAAGGGCTCTCCTGGCCAAATGGTTTAACTTTGGCAGGTCCCTGCTGTTCTGTTATGAAAGTAGACTTCGTGGGGCAGATTCTGGAAGTGATTGCGATCGCAAAGCTCTATTAGTTGCTTTGGAATCGGCTTTTGAAAAAAATTCTGTGAAAATCGCAAAAATTTTGGGTATCGAAATCGGGCAAAGTCTGCATAAAAGGGCTCTCCTGGCCAAATGGTTTAACTTTGGCAGGTCCCTGCTGTTCTGTTATGAAACTAGAATATCTTTTGCAGATTCTGGAAGTGATTGCGATCGCAAAGCTCTATTAGTTGCTTTGGAATCGACTTTTGAAAATGAGAGGGCGTAAAATTCGCCCAAAAAATTTGGCGACGATATCGAGCACATGCCTTCATAAAAGGGCTCTCCTGGCCAAATGGTTTAACTTTGGCAGGTCCCTGCTGTTCTGTTATGAAAGTAGACTTCGTGGGGCAGATTCTGGAAGTGATTGCGATCGCAAAGCTCTATTAGTTGCTTTGGAATCGGCTTTTGAAAAAAATTCTGTGAAAATCGCAAAAATTTTGGGTATCGAAATCGGGCAAAGTCTGCATAAAAGGGCTCTCCTGGCCAAATGGTTTAACTTTGGCAGGTCCCTGCTGTTCTGTTATGAAACTAGAATATCTTTTGCAGATTCTGGAAGTGATTGCGATCGCAAAGCTCTATTAGTTGCTTTGGAATCGACTTTTGAAAATGAGAGGGCGTAAAATTCGCCCAAAAAATTTGGCGACGATATCGAGCACATGCCTTCATAAAAGGGCTCTCCTGGCCAAATGGTTTAACTTTGGCAGGTCCCTGCTGTTCTGTTATGAAAGTAGACTTCGTGGGGCAGATTCTGGAAGTGATTGCGATCGCAAAGCTCTATTAGTTGCTTTGGAATCGGCTTTTGAAAAAAATTCTGTGAAAATCGCAAAAATTTTGGGTATCGAAATCGGGCAAAGTCTGCATAAAAGGGCTCTCCTGGCCAAATGGTTTAACTTTGGCAGGTCCCTGCTGTTCTGTTATGAAACTAGAATATCTTTTGCAGATTCTGGAAGTGATTGCGATCGCAAAGCTCTATTAGTTGCTTTGGAATCGACTTTTGAAAATGAGAGGGCGTAAAATTCGCCCAAAAAATTTGGCGACGATATCGAGCACATGCCTTCATAAAAGGGCTCTCCTGGCCAAATGGTTTAACTTTGGCAGGTCCCTGCTGTTCTGTTATGAAAGTAGACTTCGTGGGGCAGATTCTGGAAGTGATTGCGATCGCAAAGCTCTATTAGTTGCTTTGGAATCGGCTTTTGAAAAAAATTCTGTGAAAATCGCAAAAATTTTGGGTATCGAAATCGGGCAAAGTCTGCATAAAAGGGCTCTCCTGGCCAAATGGTTTAACTTTGGCAGGTCCCTGCTGTTCTGTTATGAAACTAGAATATCTTTTGCAGATTCTGGAAGTGATTGCGATCGCAAAGCTCTATTAGTTGCTTTGGAATCGACTTTTGAAAATGAGAGGGCGTAAAATTCGCCCAAAAAATTTGGCGACGATATCGAGCACATGCCTTCATAAAAGGGCTCTCCTGGCCAAATGGTTTAACTTTGGCAGGTCCCTGCTGTTCTGTTATGAAAGTAGACTTCGTGGGGCAGATTCTGGAAGTGATTGCGATCGCAAAGCTCTATTAGTTGCTTTGGAATCGGCTTTTGAAAAAAATTCTGTGAAAATCGCAAAAATTTTGGGTATCGAAATCGGGCAAAGTCTGCATAAAAGGGCTCTCCTGGCCAAATGGTTTAACTTTGGCAGGTCCCTGCTGTTCTGTTATGAAACTAGAATATCTTTTGCAGATTCTGGAAGTGATTGCGATCGCAAAGCTCTATTAGTTGCTTTGGAATCGACTTTTGAAAATGAGAGGGCGTAAAATTCGCCCAAAAAATTTGGCGACGATATCGAGCACATGCCTTCATAAAAGGGCTCTCCTGGCCAAATGGTTTAACTTTGGCAGGTCCCTGCTGTTCTGTTATGAAAGTAGACTTCGTGGGGCAGATTCTGGAAGTGATTGCGATCGCAAAGCTCTATTAGTTGCTTTGGAATCGGCTTTTGAAAAAAATTCTGTGAAAATCGCAAAAATTTTGGGTATCGAAATCGGGCAAAGTCTGCATAAAAGGGCTCTCCTGGCCAAATGGTTTAACTTTGGCAGGTCCCTGCTGTTCTGTTATGAAACTAGAATATCTTTTGCAGATTCTGGAAGTGATTGCGATCGCAAAGCTCTATTAGTTGCTTTGGAATCGACTTTTGAAAATGAGAGGGCGTAAAATTCGCCCAAAAAATTTGGCGACGATATCGAGCACATGCCTTCATAAAAGGGCTCTCCTGGCCAAATGGTTTAACTTTGGCAGGTCCCTGCTGTTCTGTTATGAAAGTAGACTTCGTGGGGCAGATTCTGGAAGTGATTGCGATCGCAAAGCTCTATTAGTTGCTTTGGAATCGGCTTTTGAAAAAAATTCTGTGAAAATCGCAAAAATTTTGGGTATCGAAATCGGGCAAAGTCTGCATAAAAGGGCTCTCCTGGCCAAATGGTTTAACTTTGGCAGGTCCCTGCTGTTCTGTTATGAAACTAGAATATCTTTTGCAGATTCTGGAAGTGATTGCGATCGCAAAGCTCTATTAGTTGCTTTGGAATCGACTTTTGAAAATGAGAGGGCGTAAAATTCGCCCAAAAAATTTGGCGACGATATCGAGCACATGCCTTCATAAAAGGGCTCTCCTGGCCAAATGGTTTAACTTTGGCAGGTCCCTGCTGTTCTGTTATGAAAGTAGACTTCGTGGGGCAGATTCTGGAAGTGATTGCGATCGCAAAGCTCTATTAGTTGCTTTGGAATCGGCTTTTGAAAAAAATTCTGTGAAAATCGCAAAAATTTTGGGTATCGAAATCGGGCAAAGTCTGCATAAAAGGGCTCTCCTGGCCAAATGGTTTAACTTTGGCAGGTCCCTGCTGTTCTGTTATGAAACTAGAATATCTTTTGCAGATTCTGGAAGTGATTGCGATCGCAAAGCTCTATTAGTTGCTTTGGAATCGACTTTTGAAAATGAGAGGGCGTAAAATTCGCCCAAAAAATTTGGCGACGATATCGAGCACATGCCTTCATAAAAGGGCTCTCCTGGCCAAATGGTTTAACTTTGGCAGGTCCCTGCTGTTCTGTTATGAAAGTAGACTTCGTGGGGCAGATTCTGGAAGTGATTGCGATCGCAAAGCTCTATTAGTTGCTTTGGAATCGGCTTTTGAAAAAAATTCTGTGAAAATCGCAAAAATTTTGGGTATCGAAATCGGGCAAAGTCTGCATAAAAGGGCTCTCCTGGCCAAATGGTTTAACTTTGGCAGGTCCCTGCTGTTCTGTTATGAAACTAGAATATCTTTTGCAGATTCTGGAAGTGATTGCGATCGCAAAGCTCTATTAGTTGCTTTGGAATCGACTTTTGAAAATGAGAGGGCGTAAAATTCGCCCAAAAAATTTGGCGACGATATCGAGCACATGCCTTCATAAAAGGGCTCTCCTGGCCAAATGGTTTAACTTTGGCAGGTCCCTGCTGTTCTGTTATGAAAGTAGACTTCGTGGGGCAGATTCTGGAAGTGATTGCGATCGCAAAGCTCTATTAGTTGCTTTGGAATCGGCTTTTGAAAAAAATTCTGTGAAAATCGCAAAAATTTTGGGTATCGAAATCGGGCAAAGTCTGCATAAAAGGGCTCTCCTGGCCAAATGGTTTAACTTTGGCAGGTCCCTGCTGTTCTGTTATGAAACTAGAATATCTTTTGCAGATTCTGGAAGTGATTGCGATCGCAAAGCTCTATTAGTTGCTTTGGAATCGACTTTTGAAAATGAGAGGGCGTAAAATTCGCCCAAAAAATTTGGCGACGATATCGAGCACATGCCTTCATAAAAGGGCTCTCCTGGCCAAATGGTTTAACTTTGGCAGGTCCCTGCTGTTCTGTTATGAAAGTAGACTTCGTGGGGCAGATTCTGGAAGTGATTGCGATCGCAAAGCTCTATTAGTTGCTTTGGAATCGGCTTTTGAAAAAAATTCTGTGAAAATCGCAAAAATTTTGGGTATCGAAATCGGGCAAAGTCTGCATAAAAGGGCTCTCCTGGCCAAATGGTTTAACTTTGGCAGGTCCCTGCTGTTCTGTTATGAAACTAGAATATCTTTTGCAGATTCTGGAAGTGATTGCGATCGCAAAGCTCTATTAGTTGCTTTGGAATCGACTTTTGAAAATGAGAGGGCGTAAAATTCGCCCAAAAAATTTGGCGACGATATCGAGCACATGCCTTCATAAAAGGGCTCTCCTGGCCAAATGGTTTAACTTTGGCAGGTCCCTGCTGTTCTGTTATGAAAGTAGACTTCGTGGGGCAGATTCTGGAAGTGATTGCGATCGCAAAGCTCTATTAGTTGCTTTGGAATCGGCTTTTGAAAAAAATTCTGTGAAAATCGCAAAAATTTTGGGTATCGAAATCGGGCAAAGTCTGCATAAAAGGGCTCTCCTGGCCAAATGGTTTAACTTTGGCAGGTCCCTGCTGTTCTGTTATGAAACTAGAATATCTTTTGCAGATTCTGGAAGTGATTGCGATCGCAAAGCTCTATTAGTTGCTTTGGAATCGACTTTTGAAAATGAGAGGGCGTAAAATTCGCCCAAAAAATTTGGCGACGATATCGAGCACATGCCTTCATAAAAGGGCTCTCCTGGCCAAATGGTTTAACTTTGGCAGGTCCCTGCTGTTCTGTTATGAAAGTAGACTTCGTGGGGCAGATTCTGGAAGTGATTGCGATCGCAAAGCTCTATTAGTTGCTTTGGAATCGGCTTTTGAAAAAAATTCTGTGAAAATCGCAAAAATTTTGGGTATCGAAATCGGGCAAAGTCTGCATAAAAGGGCTCTCCTGGCCAAATGGTTTAACTTTGGCAGGTCCCTGCTGTTCTGTTATGAAACTAGAATATCTTTTGCAGATTCTGGAAGTGATTGCGATCGCAAAGCTCTATTAGTTGCTTTGGAATCGACTTTTGAAAATGAGAGGGCGTAAAATTCGCCCAAAAAATTTGGCGACGATATCGAGCACATGCCTTCATAAAAGGGCTCTCCTGGCCAAATGGTTTAACTTTGGCAGGTCCCTGCTGTTCTGTTATGAAAGTAGACTTCGTGGGGCAGATTCTGGAAGTGATTGCGATCGCAAAGCTCTATTAGTTGCTTTGGAATCGGCTTTTGAAAAAAATTCTGTGAAAATCGCAAAAATTTTGGGTATCGAAATCGGGCAAAGTCTGCATAAAAGGGCTCTCCTGGCCAAATGGTTTAACTTTGGCAGGTCCCTGCTGTTCTGTTATGAAACTAGAATATCTTTTGCAGATTCTGGAAGTGATTGCGATCGCAAAGCTCTATTAGTTGCTTTGGAATCGACTTTTGAAAATGAGAGGGCGTAAAATTCGCCCAAAAAATTTGGCGACGATATCGAGCACATGCCTTCATAAAAGGGCTCTCCTGGCCAAATGGTTTAACTTTGGCAGGTCCCTGCTGTTCTGTTATGAAAGTAGACTTCGTGGGGCAGATTCTGGAAGTGATTGCGATCGCAAAGCTCTATTAGTTGCTTTGGAATCGGCTTTTGAAAAAAATTCTGTGAAAATCGCAAAAATTTTGGGTATCGAAATCGGGCAAAGTCTGCATAAAAGGGCTCTCCTGGCCAAATGGTTTAACTTTGGCAGGTCCCTGCTGTTCTGTTATGAAACTAGAATATCTTTTGCAGATTCTGGAAGTGATTGCGATCGCAAAGCTCTATTAGTTGCTTTGGAATCGACTTTTGAAAATGAGAGGGCGTAAAATTCGCCCAAAAAATTTGGCGACGATATCGAGCACATGCCTTCATAAAAGGGCTCTCCTGGCCAAATGGTTTAACTTTGGCAGGTCCCTGCTGTTCTGTTATGAAAGTAGACTTCGTGGGGCAGATTCTGGAAGTGATTGCGATCGCAAAGCTCTATTAGTTGCTTTGGAATCGGCTTTTGAAAAAAATTCTGTGAAAATCGCAAAAATTTTGGGTATCGAAATCGGGCAAAGTCTGCATAAAAGGGCTCTCCTGGCCAAATGGTTTAACTTTGGCAGGTCCCTGCTGTTCTGTTATGAAACTAGAATATCTTTTGCAGATTCTGGAAGTGATTGCGATCGCAAAGCTCTATTAGTTGCTTTGGAATCGACTTTTGAAAATGAGAGGGCGTAAAATTCGCCCAAAAAATTTGGCGACGATATCGAGCACATGCCTTCATAAAAGGGCTCTCCTGGCCAAATGGTTTAACTTTGGCAGGTCCCTGCTGTTCTGTTATGAAAGTAGACTTCGTGGGGCAGATTCTGGAAGTGATTGCGATCGCAAAGCTCTATTAGTTGCTTTGGAATCGGCTTTTGAAAAAAATTCTGTGAAAATCGCAAAAATTTTGGGTATCGAAATCGGGCAAAGTCTGCATAAAAGGGCTCTCCTGGCCAAATGGTTTAACTTTGGCAGGTCCCTGCTGTTCTGTTATGAAACTAGAATATCTTTTGCAGATTCTGGAAGTGATTGCGATCGCAAAGCTCTATTAGTTGCTTTGGAATCGACTTTTGAAAATGAGAGGGCGTAAAATTCGCCCAAAAAATTTGGCGACGATATCGAGCACATGCCTTCATAAAAGGGCTCTCCTGGCCAAATGGTTTAACTTTGGCAGGTCCCTGCTGTTCTGTTATGAAAGTAGACTTCGTGGGGCAGATTCTGGAAGTGATTGCGATCGCAAAGCTCTATTAGTTGCTTTGGAATCGGCTTTTGAAAAAAATTCTGTGAAAATCGCAAAAATTTTGGGTATCGAAATCGGGCAAAGTCTGCATAAAAGGGCTCTCCTGGCCAAATGGTTTAACTTTGGCAGGTCCCTGCTGTTCTGTTATGAAACTAGAATATCTTTTGCAGATTCTGGAAGTGATTGCGATCGCAAAGCTCTATTAGTTGCTTTGGAATCGACTTTTGAAAATGAGAGGGCGTAAAATTCGCCCAAAAAATTTGGCGACGATATCGAGCACATGCCTTCATAAAAGGGCTCTCCTGGCCAAATGGTTTAACTTTGGCAGGTCCCTGCTGTTCTGTTATGAAAGTAGACTTCGTGGGGCAGATTCTGGAAGTGATTGCGATCGCAAAGCTCTATTAGTTGCTTTGGAATCGGCTTTTGAAAAAAATTCTGTGAAAATCGCAAAAATTTTGGGTATCGAAATCGGGCAAAGTCTGCATAAAAGGGCTCTCCTGGCCAAATGGTTTAACTTTGGCAGGTCCCTGCTGTTCTGTTATGAAACTAGAATATCTTTTGCAGATTCTGGAAGTGATTGCGATCGCAAAGCTCTATTAGTTGCTTTGGAATCGACTTTTGAAAATGAGAGGGCGTAAAATTCGCCCAAAAAATTTGGCGACGATATCGAGCACATGCCTTCATAAAAGGGCTCTCCTGGCCAAATGGTTTAACTTTGGCAGGTCCCTGCTGTTCTGTTATGAAAGTAGACTTCGTGGGGCAGATTCTGGAAGTGATTGCGATCGCAAAGCTCTATTAGTTGCTTTGGAATCGGCTTTTGAAAAAAATTCTGTGAAAATCGCAAAAATTTTGGGTATCGAAATCGGGCAAAGTCTGCATAAAAGGGCTCTCCTGGCCAAATGGTTTAACTTTGGCAGGTCCCTGCTGTTCTGTTATGAAACTAGAATATCTTTTGCAGATTCTGGAAGTGATTGCGATCGCAAAGCTCTATTAGTTGCTTTGGAATCGACTTTTGAAAATGAGAGGGCGTAAAATTCGCCCAAAAAATTTGGCGACGATATCGAGCACATGCCTTCATAAAAGGGCTCTCCTGGCCAAATGGTTTAACTTTGGCAGGTCCCTGCTGTTCTGTTATGAAAGTAGACTTCGTGGGGCAGATTCTGGAAGTGATTGCGATCGCAAAGCTCTATTAGTTGCTTTGGAATCGGCTTTTGAAAAAAATTCTGTGAAAATCGCAAAAATTTTGGGTATCGAAATCGGGCAAAGTCTGCATAAAAGGGCTCTCCTGGCCAAATGGTTTAACTTTGGCAGGTCCCTGCTGTTCTGTTATGAAACTAGAATATCTTTTGCAGATTCTGGAAGTGATTGCGATCGCAAAGCTCTATTAGTTGCTTTGGAATCGACTTTTGAAAATGAGAGGGCGTAAAATTCGCCCAAAAAATTTGGCGACGATATCGAGCACATGCCTTCATAAAAGGGCTCTCCTGGCCAAATGGTTTAACTTTGGCAGGTCCCTGCTGTTCTGTTATGAAAGTAGACTTCGTGGGGCAGATTCTGGAAGTGATTGCGATCGCAAAGCTCTATTAGTTGCTTTGGAATCGGCTTTTGAAAAAAATTCTGTGAAAATCGCAAAAATTTTGGGTATCGAAATCGGGCAAAGTCTGCATAAAAGGGCTCTCCTGGCCAAATGGTTTAACTTTGGCAGGTCCCTGCTGTTCTGTTATGAAACTAGAATATCTTTTGCAGATTCTGGAAGTGATTGCGATCGCAAAGCTCTATTAGTTGCTTTGGAATCGACTTTTGAAAATGAGAGGGCGTAAAATTCGCCCAAAAAATTTGGCGACGATATCGAGCACATGCCTTCATAAAAGGGCTCTCCTGGCCAAATGGTTTAACTTTGGCAGGTCCCTGCTGTTCTGTTATGAAAGTAGACTTCGTGGGGCAGATTCTGGAAGTGATTGCGATCGCAAAGCTCTATTAGTTGCTTTGGAATCGGCTTTTGAAAAAAATTCTGTGAAAATCGCAAAAATTTTGGGTATCGAAATCGGGCAAAGTCTGCATAAAAGGGCTCTCCTGGCCAAATGGTTTAACTTTGGCAGGTCCCTGCTGTTCTGTTATGAAACTAGAATATCTTTTGCAGATTCTGGAAGTGATTGCGATCGCAAAGCTCTATTAGTTGCTTTGGAATCGACTTTTGAAAATGAGAGGGCGTAAAATTCGCCCAAAAAATTTGGCGACGATATCGAGCACATGCCTTCATAAAAGGGCTCTCCTGGCCAAATGGTTTAACTTTGGCAGGTCCCTGCTGTTCTGTTATGAAAGTAGACTTCGTGGGGCAGATTCTGGAAGTGATTGCGATCGCAAAGCTCTATTAGTTGCTTTGGAATCGGCTTTTGAAAAAAATTCTGTGAAAATCGCAAAAATTTTGGGTATCGAAATCGGGCAAAGTCTGCATAAAAGGGCTCTCCTGGCCAAATGGTTTAACTTTGGCAGGTCCCTGCTGTTCTGTTATGAAACTAGAATATCTTTTGCAGATTCTGGAAGTGATTGCGATCGCAAAGCTCTATTAGTTGCTTTGGAATCGACTTTTGAAAATGAGAGGGCGTAAAATTCGCCCAAAAAATTTGGCGACGATATCGAGCACATGCCTTCATAAAAGGGCTCTCCTGGCCAAATGGTTTAACTTTGGCAGGTCCCTGCTGTTCTGTTATGAAAGTAGACTTCGTGGGGCAGATTCTGGAAGTGATTGCGATCGCAAAGCTCTATTAGTTGCTTTGGAATCGGCTTTTGAAAAAAATTCTGTGAAAATCGCAAAAATTTTGGGTATCGAAATCGGGCAAAGTCTGCATAAAAGGGCTCTCCTGGCCAAATGGTTTAACTTTGGCAGGTCCCTGCTGTTCTGTTATGAAACTAGAATATCTTTTGCAGATTCTGGAAGTGATTGCGATCGCAAAGCTCTATTAGTTGCTTTGGAATCGACTTTTGAAAATGAGAGGGCGTAAAATTCGCCCAAAAAATTTGGCGACGATATCGAGCACATGCCTTCATAAAAGGGCTCTCCTGGCCAAATGGTTTAACTTTGGCAGGTCCCTGCTGTTCTGTTATGAAAGTAGACTTCGTGGGGCAGATTCTGGAAGTGATTGCGATCGCAAAGCTCTATTAGTTGCTTTGGAATCGGCTTTTGAAAAAAATTCTGTGAAAATCGCAAAAATTTTGGGTATCGAAATCGGGCAAAGTCTGCATAAAAGGGCTCTCCTGGCCAAATGGTTTAACTTTGGCAGGTCCCTGCTGTTCTGTTATGAAACTAGAATATCTTTTGCAGATTCTGGAAGTGATTGCGATCGCAAAGCTCTATTAGTTGCTTTGGAATCGACTTTTGAAAATGAGAGGGCGTAAAATTCGCCCAAAAAATTTGGCGACGATATCGAGCACATGCCTTCATAAAAGGGCTCTCCTGGCCAAATGGTTTAACTTTGGCAGGTCCCTGCTGTTCTGTTATGAAAGTAGACTTCGTGGGGCAGATTCTGGAAGTGATTGCGATCGCAAAGCTCTATTAGTTGCTTTGGAATCGGCTTTTGAAAAAAATTCTGTGAAAATCGCAAAAATTTTGGGTATCGAAATCGGGCAAAGTCTGCATAAAAGGGCTCTCCTGGCCAAATGGTTTAACTTTGGCAGGTCCCTGCTGTTCTGTTATGAAACTAGAATATCTTTTGCAGATTCTGGAAGTGATTGCGATCGCAAAGCTCTATTAGTTGCTTTGGAATCGACTTTTGAAAATGAGAGGGCGTAAAATTCGCCCAAAAAATTTGGCGACGATATCGAGCACATGCCTTCATAAAAGGGCTCTCCTGGCCAAATGGTTTAACTTTGGCAGGTCCCTGCTGTTCTGTTATGAAAGTAGACTTCGTGGGGCAGATTCTGGAAGTGATTGCGATCGCAAAGCTCTATTAGTTGCTTTGGAATCGGCTTTTGAAAAAAATTCTGTGAAAATCGCAAAAATTTTGGGTATCGAAATCGGGCAAAGTCTGCATAAAAGGGCTCTCCTGGCCAAATGGTTTAACTTTGGCAGGTCCCTGCTGTTCTGTTATGAAACTAGAATATCTTTTGCAGATTCTGGAAGTGATTGCGATCGCAAAGCTCTATTAGTTGCTTTGGAATCGACTTTTGAAAATGAGAGGGCGTAAAATTCGCCCAAAAAATTTGGCGACGATATCGAGCACATGCCTTCATAAAAGGGCTCTCCTGGCCAAATGGTTTAACTTTGGCAGGTCCCTGCTGTTCTGTTATGAAAGTAGACTTCGTGGGGCAGATTCTGGAAGTGATTGCGATCGCAAAGCTCTATTAGTTGCTTTGGAATCGGCTTTTGAAAAAAATTCTGTGAAAATCGCAAAAATTTTGGGTATCGAAATCGGGCAAAGTCTGCATAAAAGGGCTCTCCTGGCCAAATGGTTTAACTTTGGCAGGTCCCTGCTGTTCTGTTATGAAACTAGAATATCTTTTGCAGATTCTGGAAGTGATTCCGATCGCAAAGCTCTATTAGTTGCTTTGGAATCGACTTTTGAAAATGAGAGGGCGTAAAATTCGCCCAAAAAATTTGGCGACGATATCGAGCACATGCCTTCATAAAAGGGCTCTCCTGGCCAAATGGTTTAACTTTGGCAGGTCCCTGCTGTTCTGTCATGAAAGTAGACTTCGTGGGGCAGATTCTGGAAGTGATTGCGATCGCAAAGCTCTATTAGTTGCTTTGGAATCGGCTTTTGAAAAAAATTCTGTGAAAATCGCAAAAATTTTGGGTATCGAAATCGGGCAAAGTCTGCATAAAAGGGCTCTCCTGGCCAAATGGTTTAACTTTGGCAGGTCCCTGCTGTTCTGTTATGAAACTAGAATATCTTTTGCAGATTCTGGAAGTGATTGCGATCGCAAAGCTCTATTAGTTGCTTTGGAATCGACTTTTGAAAATGAGAGGGCGTAAAATTCGCCCAAAAAATTTGGCGACGATATCGAGCACATGCCTTCATAAAAGGGCTCTCCTGGCCAAATGGTTTAACTTTGGCAGGTCCCTGCTGTTCTGTTATTAAAGTAGACTTCGTGGGGCAGATTCTGGAAGTGATTGCGATCGCAAAGCTCTATTAGTTGCTTTGGAATCGGCTTTTGAAAAAAATTCTGTGAAAATCGCAAAAATTTTGGGTATCGAAATCGGGCAAAGTCTGCATAAAAGGGCTCTCCTGGCCAAATGGTTTAACTTTGGCAGGTCCCTGCTGTTCTGTTATGAAACTAGAATATCTTTTGCAGATTCTGGAAGTGATTGCGATCGCAAAGCTCTATTAGTTGCTTTGGAATCGACTTTTGAAAATGAGAGGGCGTAAAATTCGCCCAAAAAATTTGGCGACGATATCGAGCACATGCCTTCATAAAAGGGCTCTCCTGGCCAAATGGTTTAACTTTGGCAGGTCCCTGCTGTTCTGTTATGAAAGTA
Source organism: Salticus scenicus (assembly GCA_963930645.1). NCBI lineage: Eukaryota > Metazoa > Arthropoda > Arachnida > Araneae > Salticidae > Salticus > Salticus scenicus. The sequence continues at coordinate 26,983 of CAWVNO010001234.1, forward strand.
GACTTCGTGGGGCAGATTCTGGAAGTGATTGCGATCGCAAAGCTCTATTAGTTGCTTTGGAATCGGCTTTTGAAAAAAATTCTGTGAAAATCGCAAAAATTTTGGGTATCGAAATCGGGCAAAGTCTGCATAAAAGGGCTCTCCTGGCCAAATGGTTTAACTTTGGCAGGTCCCTGCTGTTCTGTTATGAAACTAGAATATCTTTTGCAGATTCTGGAAGTGATTGCGATCGCAAAGCTCTATTAGTTGCTTTGGAATCGACTTTTGAAAATGAGAGGGCGTAAAATTCGCCCAAAAAATTTGGCGACGATATCGAGCACATGCCTTCATAAAAGGGCTCTCCTGGCCAAATGGTTTAACTTTGGCAGGTCCCTGCTGTTCTGTTATGAAAGTAGACTTCGTGGGGCAGATTCTGGAAGTGATTGCGATCGCAAAGCTCTATTAGTTGCTTTGGAATCGGCTTTTGAAAAAAATTCTGTGAAAATCGCAAAAATTTTGGGTATCGAAATCGGGCAAAGTCTGCATAAAAGGGCTCTCCTGGCCAAATGGTTTAACTTTGGCAGGTCCCTGCTGTTCTGTTATGAAACTAGAATATCTTTTGCAGATTCTGGAAGTGATTGCGATCGCAAAGCTCTATTAGTTGCTTTGGAATCGACTTTTGAAAATGAGAGGGCGTAAAATTCGCCCAAAAAATTTGGCGACGATACCGAGCACATGCCTTTCATAAAAGGGCTCTCCTGGCCAAATGGTTTAACTTTGGCAGGTCCCTGCTGTTCTGTTATGAAAGTAGACTTCGTGGGGCAGATTCTGGAAGTGATTGCGATCGCAAAGCTCTATTAGTTGCTTTGGAATCGGCTTTTGAAAAAAATTCTGTGAAAATCGCAAAAATTTTGGGTATCGAAATCGGGCAAAGTCTGCATAAAAGGGCTCTCCTGGCCAAATGGTTTAACTTTGGCAGGTCCCTGCTGTTCTGTTATGAAACTAGAATATCTTTTGCAGATTCTGGAAGTGATTGCGATCGCAAAGCTCTATTAGTTGCTTTGGAATCGACTTTTGAAAATGAGAGGGCGTAAAATTCGCCCAAAAAATTTGGCGACGATATCGAGCACATGCCTTCATAAAAGGGCTCTCCTGGCCAAATGGTTTAACTTTGGCAGGTCCCTGCTGTTCTGTTATGAAAGTAGACTTCGTGGGGCAGATTCTGGAAGTGATTGCGATCGCAAAGCTCTATTAGTTGCTTTGGAATCGGCTTTTGAAAAAAATTCTGTGAAAATCGCAAAAATTTTGGGTATCGAAATCGGGCAAAGTCTGCATAAAAGGGCTCTCCTGGCCAAATGGTTTAACTTTGGCAGGTCCCTGCTGTTCTGTTATGAAACTAGAATATCTTTTGCAGATTCTGGAAGTGATTGCGATCGCAAAGCTCTGTTAGTTGCTTTGGAATCGACTTTTGAAAATGAGAGGGCGTAAAATTCGCCCAAAAAATTTGGCGACGATATCGAGCACATGCCTTCATAAAAGGGCTCTCCTGGCCAAATGGTTTAACTTTGGCAGGTCCCTGCTGTTCTGTTATGAAAGTAGACTTCGTGGGGCAGATTCTGGAAGTGATTGCGATCGCAAAGCTCTATTAGTTGCTTTGGAATCGGCTTTTGAAAAAAATTCTGTGAAAATCGCAAAAATTTTGGGTATCGAAATCGGGCAAAGTCTGCATAAAAGGGCTCTCCTGGCCAAATGGTTTAACTTTGGCAGGTCCCTGCTGTTCTGTTATGAAACTAGAATATCTTTTGCAGATTCTGGAAGTGATTGCGATCGCAAAGCTCTATTAGTTGCTTTGGAATCGACTTTTGAAAATGAGAGGGCGTAAAATTCGCCCAAAAAATTTGGCGACGATATCGAGCACATGCCTTCATAAAAGGGCTCTCCTGGCCAAATGGTTTAACTTTGGCAGGTCCCTGCTGTTCTGTTATGAAAGTAGACTTCGTGGGGCAGATTCTGGAAGTGATTGCGATCGCAAAGCTCTATTAGTTGCTTTGGAATCGGCTTTTGAAAAAAATTCTGTGAAAATCGCAAAAATTTTGGGTATCGAAATCGGGCAAAGTCTGCATAAAAGGGCTCTCCTGGCCAAATGGTTTAACTTTGGCAGGTCCCTGCTGTTCTGTTATGAAACTAGAATATCTTTTGCAGATTCTGGAAGTGATTGCGATCGCAAAGCTCTATTAGTTGCTTTGGAATCGACTTTTGAAAATGAGAGGGCGTAAATTCGCCCAAAAAATTTGGCGACGATATCGAGCACATGCCTTCATAAAAGGGCTCTCCTGGCCAAATGGTTTAACTTTGGCAGGTCCCTGCTGTTCTGTTATGAAAGTAGACTTCGTGGGGCAGATTCTGGAAGTGATTGCGATCGCAAAGCTCTATTAGTTGCTTTGGAATCGGCTTTTGAAAAAAATTCTGTGAAAATCGCAAAAATTTTGGGTATCGAAATCGGGCAAAGTCTGCATAAAAGGGCTCTCCTGGCCAAATGGTTTAACTTTGGCAGGTCCCTGCTGTTCTGTTATGAAACTAGAATATCTTTTGCAGATTCTGGAAGTGATTGCGATCGCAAAGCTCTATTAGTTGCTTTGGAATCGACTTTTGAAAATGAGAGGGCGTAAAATTCGCCCAAAAAATTTGGCGACGATATCGAGCACATGCCTTCATAAAAGGGCTCTCCTGGCCAAATGGTTTAACTTTGGCAGGTCCCTGCTGTTCTGTTATGAAAGTAGACTTCGTGGGGCAGATTCTGGAAGTGATTGCGATCGCAAAGCTCTATTAGTTGCTTTGGAATCGGCTTTTGAAAAAAATTCTGTGAAAATCGCAAAAATTTTGGGTATCGAAATCGGGCAAAGTCTGCATAAAAGGGCTCTCCTGGCCAAATGGTTTAACTTTGGCAGGTCCCTGCTGTTCTGTTATGAAACTAGAATATCTTTTGCAGATTCTGGAAGTGATTGCGATCGCAAAGCTCTATTAGTTGCTTTGGAATCGACTTTTGAAAATGAGAGGGCGTAAAATTCGCCCAAAAAATTTGGCGACGATATCGAGCACATGCCTTCATAAAAGGGCTCTCCTGGCCAAATGGTTTAACTTTGGCAGGTCCCTGCTGTTCTGTTATGAAAGTAGACTTCGTGGGGCAGATTCTGGAAGTGATTGCGATCGCAAAGCTCTATTAGTTGCTTTGGAATCGGCTTTTGAAAAAAATTCTGTGAAAATCGCAAAAATTTTGGGTATCGAAATCGGGCAAAGTCTGCATAAAAGGGCTCTCCTGGCCAAATGGTTTAACTTTGGCAGGTCCCTGCTGTTCTGTTATGAAACTAGAATATCTTTTGCAGATTCTGGAAGTGATTGCGATCGCAAAGCTCTATTAGTTGCTTTGGAATCGACTTTTGAAAATGAGAGGGCGTAAAATTCGCCCAAAAAATTTGGCGACGATATCGAGCACATGCCTTCATAAAAGGGCTCTCCTGGCCAAATGGTTTAACTTTGGCAGGTCCCTGCTGTTCTGTTATGAAAGTAGACTTCGTGGGGCAGATTCTGGAAGTGATTGCGATCGCAAAGCTCTATTAGTTGCTTTGGAATCGGCTTTTGAAAAAAATTCTGTGAAAATCGCAAAAATTTTGGGTATCGAAATCGGGCAAAGTCTGCATAAAAGGGCTCTCCTGGCCAAATGGTTTAACTTTGGCAGGTCCCTGCTGTTCTGTTATGAAACTAGAATATCTTTTGCAGATTCTGGAAGTGATTGCGATCGCAAAGCTCTATTAGTTGCTTTGGAATCGACTTTTGAAAATGAGAGGGCGTAAAATTCGCCCAAAAAATTTGGCGACGATATCGAGCACATGCCTTCATAAAAGGGCTCTCCTGGCCAAATGGTTTAACTTTGGCAGGTCCCTGCTGTTCTGTTATGAAAGTAGACTTCGTGGGGCAGATTCTGGAAGTGATTGCGATCGCAAAGCTCTATTAGTTGCTTTGGAATCGGCTTTTGAAAAAAATTCTGTGAAAATCGCAAAAATTTTGGGTATCGAAATCGGGCAAAGTCTGCATAAAAGGGCTCTCCTGGCCAAATGGTTTAACTTTGGCAGGTCCCTGCTGTTCTGTTATGAAACTAGAATATCTTTTGCAGATTCTGGAAGTGATTGCGATCGCAAAGCTCTATTAGTTGCTTTGGAATCGACTTTTGAAAATGAGAGGGCGTAAAATTCGCCCAAAAAATTTGGCGACGATATCGAGCACATGCCTTCATAAAAGGGCTCTCCTGGCCAAATGGTTTAACTTTGGCAGGTCCCTGCTGTTCTGTTATGAAAGTAGACTTCGTGGGGCAGATTCTGGAAGTGATTGCGATCGCAAAGCTCTATTAGTTGCTTTGGAATCGGCTTTTGAAAAAAATTCTGTGAAAATCGCAAAAATTTTGGGTATCGAAATCGGGCAAAGTCTGCATAAAAGGGCTCTCCTGGCCAAATGGTTTAACTTTGGCAGGTCCCTGCTGTTCTGTTATGAAACTAGAATATCTTTTGCAGATTCTGGAAGTGATTGCGATCGCAAAGCTCTATTAGTTGCTTTGGAATCGACTTTTGAAAATGAGAGGGCGTAAAATTCGCCCAAAAAATTTGGCGACGATATCGAGCACATGCCTTCATAAAAGGGCTCTCCTGGCCAAATGGTTTAACTTTGGCAGGTCCCTGCTGTTCTGTTATGAAAGTAGACTTCGTGGGGCAGATTCTGGAAGTGATTGCGATCGCAAAGCTCTATTAGTTGCTTTGGAATCGGCTTTTGAAAAAAATTCTGTGAAAATCGCAAAAATTTTGGGTATCGAAATCGGGCAAAGTCTGCATAAAAGGGCTCTCCTGGCCAAATGGTTTAACTTTGGCAGGTCCCTGCTGTTCTGTTATGAAACTAGAATATCTTTTGCAGATTCTGGAAGTGATTGCGATCGCAAAGCTCTATTAGTTGCTTTGGAATCGACTTTTGAAAATGAGAGGGCGTAAAATTCGCCCAAAAAATTTGGCGACGATATCGAGCACATGCCTTCATAAAAGGGCTCTCCTGGCCAAATGGTTTAACTTTGGCAGGTCCCTGCTGTTCTGTTATGAAAGTAGACTTCGTGGGGCAGATTCTGGAAGTGATTGCGATCGCAAAGCTCTATTAGTTGCTTTGGAATCGGCTTTTGAAAAAAATTCTGTGAAAATCGCAAAAATTTTGGGTATCGAAATCGGGCAAAGTCTGCATAAAAGGGCTCTCCTGGCCAAATGGTTTAACTTTGGCAGGTCCCTGCTGTTCTGTTATGAAACTAGAATATCTTTTGCAGATTCTGGAAGTGATTGCGATCGCAAAGCTCTATTAGTTGCTTTGGAATCGACTTTTGAAAATGAGAGGGCGTAAAATTCGCCCAAAAAATTTGGCGACGATATCGAGCACATGCCTTCATAAAAGGGCTCTCCTGGCCAAATGGTTTAACTTTGGCAGGTCCCTGCTGTTCTGTTATGAAAGTAGACTTCGTGGGGCAGATTCTGGAAGTGATTGCGATCGCAAAGCTCTATTAGTTGCTTTGGAATCGGCTTTTGAAAAAAATTCTGTGAAAATCGCAAAAATTTTGGGTATCGAAATCGGGCAAAGTCTGCATAAAAGGGCTCTCCTGGCCAAATGGTTTAACTTTGGCAGGTCCCTGCTGTTCTGTTATGAAACTAGAATATCTTTTGCAGATTCTGGAAGTGATTGCGATCGCAAAGCTCTATTAGTTGCTTTGGAATCGACTTTTGAAAATGAGAGGGCGTAAAATTCGCCCAAAAAATTTGGCGACGATATCGAGCACATGCCTTCATAAAAGGGCTCTCCTGGCCAAATGGTTTAACTTTGGCAGGTCCCTGCTGTTCTGTTATGAAAGTAGACTTCGTGGGGCAGATTCTGGAAGTGATTGCGATCGCAAAGCTCTATTAGTTGCTTTGGAATCGGCTTTTGAAAAAAATTCTGTGAAAATCGCAAAAATTTTGGGTATCGAAATCGGGCAAAGTCTGCATAAAAGGGCTCTCCTGGCCAAATGGTTTAACTTTGGCAGGTCCCTGCTGTTCTGTTATGAAACTAGAATATCTTTTGCAGATTCTGGAAGTGATTGCGATCGCAAAGCTCTATTAGTTGCTTTGGAATCGACTTTTGAAAATGCAGAGGGCGTAAAATTCGCCCAAAAAATTTGGCGACGATATCGAGCACATGCCTTCATAAAAGGGCTCTCCTGGCCAAATGGTTTAACTTTGGCAGGTCCCTGCTGTTCTGTTATGAAAGTAGACTTCGTGGGGCAGATTCTGGAAGTGATTGCGATCGCAAAGCTCTATTAGTTGCTTTGGAATCGGCTTTTGAAAAAAATTCTGTGAAAATCGCAAAAATTTTGGGTATCGAAATCGGGCAAAGTCTGCATAAAAGGGCTCTCCTGGCCAAATGGTTTAACTTTGGCAGGTCCCTGCTGTTCTGTTATGAAACTAGAATATCTTTTGCAGATTCTGGAAGTGATTGCGATCGCAAAGCTCTATTAGTTGCTTTGGAATCGACTTTTGAAAATGAGAGGGCGTAAAATTCGCCCAAAAAATTTGGCGACGATATCGAGCACATGCCTTCATAAAAGGGCTCTCCTGGCCAAATGGTTTAACTTTGGCAGGTCCCTGCTGTTCTGTTATGAAAGTAGACTTCGTGGGGCAGATTCTGGAAGTGATTGCGATCGCAAAGCTCTATTAGTTGCTTTGGAATCGGCTTTTGAAAAAAATTCTGTGAAAATCGCAAAAATTTTGGGTATCGAAATCGGGCAAAGTCTGCATAAAAGGGCTCTCCTGGCCAAATGGTTTAACTTTGGCAGGTCCCTGCTGTTCTGTTATGAAACTAGAATATCTTTTGCAGATTCTGGAAGTGATTGCGATCGCAAAGCTCTATTAGTTGCTTTGGAATCGACTTTTGAAAATGAGAGGGCGTAAAATTCGCCCAAAAAATTTGGCGACGATATCGAGCACATGCCTTCATAAAAGGGCTCTCCTGGCCAAATGGTTTAACTTTGGCAGGTCCCTGCTGTTCTGTTATGAAAGTAGACTTCGTGGGGCAGATTCTGGAAGTGATTGCGATCGCAAAGCTCTATTAGTTGCTTTGGAATCGGCTTTTGAAAAAAATTCTGTGAAAATCGCAAAAATTTTGGGTATCGAAATCGGGCAAAGTCTGCATAAAAGGGCTCTCCTGGCCAAATGGTTTAACTTTGGCAGGTCCCTGCTGTTCTGTTATGAAACTAGAATATCTTTTGCAGATTCTGGAAGTGATTGCGATCGCAAAGCTCTATTAGTTGCTTTGGAATCGACTTTTGAAAATGAGAGGGCGTAAAATTCGCCCAAAAAATTTGGCGACGATATCGAGCACATGCCTTCATAAAAGGGCTCTCCTGGCCAAATGGTTTAACTTTGGCAGGTCCCTGCTGTTCTGTTATGAAAGTAGACTTCGTGGGGCAGATTCTGGAAGTGATTGCGATCGCAAAGCTCTATTAGTTGCTTTGGAATCGGCTTTTGAAAAAAATTCTGTGAAAATCGCAAAAATTTTGGGTATCGAAATCGGGCAAAGTCTGCATAAAAGGGCTCTCCTGGAAAAATGGTTTAACTTTGGCAGGTCCCTGCTGTTCTGTTATGAAACTAGAATATCTTTTGCAGATTCTGGAAGTGATTGCGATCGCAAAGCTCTATTAGTTGCTTTGGAATCGACTTTTGAAAATGAGAGGGCGTAAAATTCGCCCAAAAAATTTGGCGACGATATCGAGCACATGCCTTCATAAAAGGGCTCTCCTGGCCAAATGGTTTAACTTTGGCAGGTCCCTGCTGTTCTGTTATGAAAGTAGACTTCGTGGGGCAGATTCTGGAAGTGATTGCGATCGCAAAGCTCTATTAGTTGCTTTGGAATCGGCTTTTGAAAAAAATTCTGTGAAAATCGCAAAAATTTTGGGTATCGAAATCGGGCAAAGTCTGCATAAAAGGGCTCTCCTGGCCAAATGGTTTAACTTTGGCAGGTCCCTGCTGTTCTGTTATGAAACTAGAATATCTTTTGCAGATTCTGGAAGTGATTGCGATCGCAAAGCTCTATTAGTTGCATTGGAATCGACTTTTGAAAATGAGAGGGCGTAAAATTCGCCCAAAAAATTTGGCGACGATATCGAGCACATGCCTTCATAAAAGGGCTCTCCTGGCCAAATGGTTTAACTTTGGCAGGTCCCTGCTGTTCTGTTATGAAAGTAGACTTCGTGGGGCAGATTCTGGAAGTGATTGCGATTGCTAAGCTCTATTAGTTGCTTTGGAATCGGCTTTTGAAAAAAATTCTGTGAAAATCGCAAAAATTTTGGGTATCGAAATCGGGCAAAGTCTGCATAAAAGGGCTCTCCTGGCCAAATGGTTTAACTTTGGCAGGTCCCTGCTGTTCTGTTATGAAACTAGAATATCTTTTGCAGATTCTGGAAGTGATTGCGATCGCAAAGCTCTATTAGTTGCTTTGGAATCGACTTTTGAAAATGAGAGGGCGTAAAATTCGCCCAAAAAATTTGGCGATGACATCGAGCACATGCCTTCATAAAAGGGCTCTCCTGGCCAAATGGTTTAACTTTGGCAGGTCCCTGCTGTTCTGTTATGAAAGTAGACTTCGTGGGGCAGATTCTGGAAGTGATTGCGATCGCAAAGCTCTATTAGTTGCTTTGGAATCGGCTTTTGAAAAAAATTCTGTGAAAAATCGCAAAAATTTTAGGTATCGAAATCGGGCAAAGTCTGCATAAAAGGGCTCTCCTGGCCAAATGGTTTAACTTTGGCAGGTCCCTGCTGTTCTGTTATGAAACTAGAATATCTTTTGCAGATTCTGGAAGTGATTGCGATCGCAAAGCTCTATTAGTTGCTTTGGAATCGACTTTTGAAAATGAGAGGGCGTAAAATTCGCCCAAAAAATTTGGCGACGATATCGAGCACATGCCTTCATAAAAGGGCTCTCCTGGCCAAATGGTTTAACTTTGGCAGGTCCCTGCTGTTCTGTTATGAAAGTAGACTTCGTGGGGCAGATTCTGGAAGTGATTGCGATCGCAAAGCTCTATTAGTTGCTTTGGAATCGGCTTTTGAAAAAAATTCTGTGAAAATCGCAAAAATTTTGGGTATCGAAATCGGGCAAAGTCTGCATAAAAGGGCTCTCCTGGCCAAATGGTTTAACTTTGGCAGGTCCCTGCTGTTCTGTTATGAAACTAGAATATCTTTTGCAGATTCTGGAAGTGATTGCGATCGCAAAGCTCTATTAGTTGCTTTGGAATCGACTTTTGAAAATGAGAGGGCGTAAAATTCGCCCAAAAAATTTGGCGACGATATCGAGCACATGCCTTCATAAAAGGGCTCTCCTGGCCAAATGGTTTAACTTTGGCAGGTCCCTGCTGTTCTGTTATGAAAGTAGACTTCGTGGGGCAGATTCTGGAAGTGATTGCGATCGCAAAGCTCTATTAGTTGCTTTGGAATCGGCTTTTGAAAAAAATTCTGTGAAAATCGCAAAAATTTTGGGTATCGAAATCGGGCAAAGTCTGCATAAAAGGGCTCTCCTGGCCAAATGGTTTAACTTTGGCAGGTCCCTGCTGTTCTGTTATGAAACTAGAATATCTTTTGCAGATTCTGGAAGTGATTGCGATCGCAAAGCTCTATTAGTTGCATTGGAATCGACTTTTGAAAATGAGAGGGCGTAAAATTCGCCCAAAAAATTTGGCGACGATATCGAGCACATGCCTTCATAAAAGGGCTCTCCTGGCCAAATGGTTTAACTTTGGCAGGTCCCTGCTGTTCTGTTATGAAAGTAGACTTCGTGGGGCAGATTCTGGAAGTGATTGCGATCGCAAAGCTCTATTAGTTGCTTTGGAATCGGCTTTTGAAAAAAATTCTGTGAAAATCGCAAAAATTTTGGGTATCGAAATCGGGCAAAGTCTGCATAAAAGGGCTCTCCTGGCCAAATGGTTTAACTTTGGCAGGTCCCTGCTGTTCTGTTATGAAACTAGAATATCTTTTGCAGATTCTGGAAGTGATTGCGATCGCAAAGCTCTATTAGTTGCTTTGGAATCGACTTTTGAAAATGAGAGGGCGTAAAATTCGCCCAAAAAATTTGGCGACGATATCGAGCACATGCCTTCATAAAAGGGCTCTCCTGGCCAAATGGTTTAACTTTGGCAGGTCCCTGCTGTTCTGTTATGAAAGTAGACTTCGTGGGGCAGATTCTGGAAGTGATTGCGATCGCAAAGCTCTATTAGTTGCTTTGGAATCGGCTTTTGAAAAAAATTCTGTGAAAATCGCAAAAATTTTGGGTATCGAAATCGGGCAAAGTCTGCATAAAAGGGCTCTCCTGGCCAAATGGTTTAACTTTGGCAGGTCCCTGCTGTTCTGTTATGAAACTAGAATATCTTTTGCAGATTCTGGAAGTGATTGCGATCGCAAAGCTCTATTAGTTGCATTGGAATCGACTTTTGAAAATGAGAGGGCGTAAAATTCGCCCAAAAAATTTGGCGACGATATCGAGCACATGCCTTCATAAAAGGGCTCTCCTGGCCAAATGGTTTAACTTTGGCAGGTCCCTGCTGTTCTGTTATGAAAGTAGACTTCGTGGGGCAGATTCTGGAAGTGATTGCGATCGCAAAGCTCTATTAGTTGCTTTGGAATCGGCTTTTGAAAAAAATTCTGTGAAAATCGCAAAAATTTTGGGTATCGAAATCGGGCAAAGTCTGCATAAAAGGGTTCTCCTGGCCAAATGGTTTAACTTTGGCAGGTCCCTGCTGTTCTGTTATGAAACTAGAATATCTTTTGCAGATTCTGGAAGTGATTGCGATCGCAAAGCTCTATTAGTTGCTTTGGAATCGACTTTTGAAAATGAGAGGGCGTAAAATTCGCCCAAAAAATTTGGCGACGATATCGAGCACATGCCTTTATAAAAGGGCTCTCCTGGCCAAATGGTTTAACTTTGGCAGGTCCCTGCTGTTCTGTTATGAAAGTAGACCTCGTGGGGCAGATTCTGGAAGTGATTGCAATCGCAAAGCTCTATTAGTTGCTTTGGAATCGGCTTTTGAAAAAAATTCTGTGTAAATCGCAAAAATTTTGGGTATCGAAATCGGGCAAAGTCTGCATAAAAGGGCTCTCCTGGCCAAATGGTTTAACTTTGGCAGGTCCCTGCTGTTCTGTTATGAAACTAGAATATCTTTTGCAGATTCTGGAAGTGATTGCGATCGCAAAGCTCTATTAGTTGCTTTGGAATCGACTTTTGAAAATGAGAGGGCGTAAAATTCGCCCAAAAAATTTGGCGACGATATCGAGCACATGCCTTCATAAAAGGGCTCTCCTGGCCAAATGGTTTAACTTTGGCAGGTCCCTGCTGTTCTGTTATGAAAGTAGACTTCGTGGGGCAGATTCTGGAAGTGATTGCGATCGCAAAGCTCTATTAGTTGCTTTGGAATCGGCTTTTGAAAAAAATTCTGTGAAAATCGCAAAAATTTTGGGTATCGAAATCGGGCAAAGTCTGCATAAAAGGGCTCTCCTGGCCAAATGGTTTAACTTTGGCAGGTCCCTGCTGTTCTGTTATGAAACTAGAATATCTTTTGCAGATTCTGGAAGTGATTGCGATCGCAAAGCTCTATTAGTTGCTTTGGAATCGACTTTTGAAAATGAGAGGGCGTAAAATTCGCCCAAAAAATTTGGCGACGATATCGAGCACATGCCTTCATAAAAGGGCTCTCCTGGCCAAATGGTTTAACTTTGGCAGGTCCCTGCTGTTCTGTTATGAAAGTAGACTTCGTGGGGCAGATTCTGGAAGTGATTGCGATCGCAAAGCTCTATTAGTTGCTTTGGAATCGGCTTTTGAAAAAAATTCTGTGAAAATCGCAAAAATTTTGGGTATCGAAATCGGGCAAAGTCTGCATAAAAGGGCTCTCCTGGCCAAATGGTTTAACTTTGGCAGGTCCCTGCTGTTCTGTTATGAAACTAGAATATCTTTTGCAGATTCTGGAAGTGATTGCGATCGCAAAGCTCTATTAGTTGCTTTGGAATCGACTTTTGAAAATGAGAGGGCGTAAAATTCGCCCAAAAAATTTGGCGACGATATCGAGCACATGCCTTCATAAAAGGGCTCTCCTGGCCAAATGGTTTAACTTTGGCAGGTCCCTGCTGTTCTGTTATGAAAGTAGACTTCGTGGGGCAGATTCTGGAAGTGATTGCGATCGCAAAGCTCTATTAGTTGCTTTGGAATCGGCTTTTGAAAAAAATTCTGTGAAAATCGCAAAAATTTTGGGTATCGAAATCGGGCAAAGTCTGCATAAAAGGGCTCTCCTGGCCAAATGGTTTAACTTTGGCAGGTCCCTGCTGTTCTATTATGAAACTAGAATATCTTTTGCAGATTCTGGAAGTGATTGCGATCGCAAAGCTCTATTAGTTGCTTTGGAATCGACTTTTGAAAATGAGAGGGCGTAAAACTCGCCCAAAAAATTTGGCGACGATATCGAGCACATGCCTTCATAAAAGGGCTCTCCTGGCCAAATGGTTTAACTTTGGCAGGTCCCTGCTGTTCTGTTATGAAAGTAGACTTCGTGGGGCAGATTCTGGAAGTGATTGCGATCGCAAAGCTCTATTAGTTGCTTTGGAATCGGCTTTTGAAAAAAATTCTGTGAAAATCGCAAAAATTTTGGGTATCGAAATCGGGCAAAGTCTGCATAAAAGGGCTCTCCTGGCCAAATGGTTTAACTTTGGCAGGTCCCTGCTGTTCTGTTATGAAACTAGAATATCTTTTGCAGATTCTGGAAGTGATTGCGATCGCAAAGCTCTATTAGTTGCTTTGGAATCGACTTTTGAAAATGAGAGGGCGTAAAATTCGCCCAAAAAATTTGGCGACGATATCGAGCACATGCCTTCATAAAAGGGCTCTCCTGGCCAAATGGTTTAACTTTGGCAGGTCCCTGCTGTTCTGTTATGAAAGTAGACTTCGTGGGGCAGATTCTGGAAGTGATTGCGATCGCAAAGCTCTATTAGTTGCTTTGGAATCGGCTTTTGAAAAAAATTCTGTGAAAATCGCAAAAATTTTGGGTATCGAAATCGGGCAAAGTCTGCATAAAAGGGCTCTCCTGGCCAAATGGTTTAACTTTGGCAGGTCCCTGCTGTTCTGTTATGAAACTAGAATATCTTTTGCAGATTCTAGAAGTGATTGCGATCGCAAAGCTCTATTAGTTGCTTTGGAATCGACTTTTGAAAATGAGAGGGCGTAAAATTCGCCCAAAAAATTTGGCGACGATATCGAGCACATGCCTTCATAAAAGGGCTCTCCTGGCCAAATGGTTTAACTTTGGCGGGTCTCTGCTGTTCTGTTATGAAAGTAGACTTCGTGGGGCAGATTCTGGACGTGATTGCGATCGCAAAGCTCTATTAGTTGCTTTGGAATCGGCTTTTGAAAAAAATTCTGTGAAAATCGCAAAAATTTTGGGTATCGAAATCGGGCAAAGTCTGCATAAAAGGGCTCTCGTGGCCAAATGGTTTAACTTTGGCAGGTCCCTGCTGTTCTGTTATGAAACTAGAATATCTTTTGCAGATTCTGGAAGTGATTGCGATCGCAAAGCTCTATTAGTTGCTTTGGAATCGACTTTTGAAAATGAGAGGGCGTAAAATTCGCCCAAAAAATTTGGCGACGATATCGAGCACATGCCTTCATAAAAGGGCTCTCCTGGCCAAATGGTTTAACTTTGGCAGGTCCCTGCTGTTCTGTTATGAAAGTAGACTTCGTGGGGCAGATTCTGGAAGTGATTGCGATCGCAAAGCTCTATTAGTTGCTTTGGAATCGGCTTTTGAAAAAAATTCTGTGAAAATCGCAAAAATTTTGGGTATCGAAATCGGGCAAAGTCTGCATAAAAGGGCTCTCCTGGCCAAATGGTTTAACTTTGGCAGGTCCCTGCTGTTCCATTATGAAACTAGAATATCTTTTGCAGATTCTGGAAGTGATTGCGATCGCAAAGCTCTATTAGTTGCTTTGGAATCGACTTTTGAAAATGAGAGGGCGTAAAATTCGCCCAAAAAATTTGGCGACGATATCGAGCACATGCCTTCATAAAAGGGCTCTCCTGGCCAAATGGTTTAACTTTGGCAGGTCCCTGCTGTTCTGTTATGAAAGTAGACTTCGTGGGGCAGATTCTGGAAGTGATTGCGATCGCAAAGCTCTATTAGTTGCTTTGGAATCGGCTTTTGAAAAAAATTCTGTGAAAATCGCAAAAATTTTGGGTATCGAAATCGGGCAAAGTCTGCATAAAAGGGCTCTCCTGGCCAAATGGTTTAACTTTGGCAGGTCCCTGCTGTTCTGTTATGAAACTAGAATATCTTTTCCAGATTCTGGAAGTGATTGCGATCGCAAAGCTCTATTAGTTGCTTTGGAATCGACTTTTGAAAATGAGAGGGCGTAAAATTCGCCCAAAAAATTTGGCGACGATATCGAGCACATGCCTTCATAAAAGGGCTCTCCTGGCCAAATGGTTTAACTTTGGCAGGTCCCTGCTGTTCTGTTATGAAAGTAGACTTCGTGGGGCAGATTCTGGAAGTGATTGCGATCGCAAAGCTCTATTAGTTGCTTTGGAATCGGCTTTTGAAAAAAATTCTGTGAAAATCGCAAAAATTTTGGGTATCGAAATCGGGCAAAGTCTGCATAAAAGGGCTCTCCTGGCCAAATGGTTTAACTTTGGCAGGTCCCTGCTGTTCTGTTATGAAACTAGAATATCTTTTGCAGATTCTGGAAGTGATTGCGATCGCAAAGCTCTATTAGTTGCTTTGGAATCGACTTTTGAAAATGAGAGGGCGTAAAACTCGCCCAAAAAATTTGGCGACGATATCGAGCACATGCCTTCATAAAAGGGCTCTCCTGGCCAAATGGTTTAACTTTGGCAGGTCCCTGCTGTTCTGTTATGAAAGTAGACTTCGTGGGGCAGATTCTGGAAGTGATTGCGATCGCAAAGCTCTATTAGTTGCTTTGGAATCGGCTTTTGAAAAAAATTCTGTGAAAATCGCAAAAATTTTGGGTATCGAAATCGGGCAAAGTCTGCATAAAAGGGCTCTCCTGGCCAAATGGTTTAACTTTGGCAGGTCCCTGCTGTTCTGTTATGAAACTAGAATATCTTTTGCAGATTCTGGAAGTGATTGCGATCGCAAAGCTCTATTAGTTGCTTTGGAATCGACTTTTGAAAATGAGAGGGCGTAAAATTCGCCCAAAAAATTTGGCGACGATATCGAGCACATGCCTTCATAAAAGGGCTCTCCTGGCCAAATGGTTTAACTTTGGCAGGTCCCTGCTGTTCTGTTATGAAAGTAGACTTCGTGGGGCAGATTCTGGAAGTGATTGCGATCGCAAAGCTCTATTAGTTGCTTTGGAATCGGCTTTTGAAAAAAATTCTGTGAAAATCGCAAAAATTTTGGGTATCGAAATCGGGCAAAGTCTGCATAAAAGGGCTCTCCTGGCCAAATGGTTTAACTTTGGCAGGTCCCTGCTGTTCTGTTATGAAACTAGAATATCTTTTGCAGATTCTAGAAGTGATTGCGATCGCAAAGCTCTATTAGTTGCTTTGGAATCGACTTTTGAAAATGAGAGGGCGTAAAATTCGCCCAAAAAATTTGGCGACGATATCGAGCACATGCCTTCATAAAAGGGCTCTCCTGGCCAAATGGTTTAACTTTGGCGGGTCTCTGCTGTTCTGTTATGAAAGTAGACTTCGTGGGGCAGATTCTGGACGTGATTGCGATCGCAAAGCTCTATTAGTTGCTTTGGAATCGGCTTTTGAAAAAAATTCTGTGAAAATCGCAAAAATTTTGGGTATCGAAATCGGGCAAAGTCTGCATAAAAGGGCTCTCGTGGCCAAATGGTTTAACTTTGGCAGGTTCCTGCTGTTCTGTTATGAAACTAGAATATCTTTTGCAGATTCTGGAAGTGATTGCGATCGCAAAGCTCTATTAGTTGCTTTGGAATCGACTTTTGAAAATGAGAGGGCGTAAAATTCGCCCAAAAAATTTGGCGACGATATCGAGCACATGCCTTCATAAAAGGGCTCTCCTGGCCAAATGGTTTAACTTTGGCAGGTCCCTGCTGTTCTGTTATGAAAGTAGACTTCGTGGGGCAGATTCTGGAAGTGATTGCGATCGCAAAGCTCTATTAGTTGCTTTGGAATCGGCTTTTGAAAAAAATTCTGTGAAAATCGCAAAAATTTTGGGTATCGAAATCGGGCAAAGTCTGCATAAAAGGGCTCTCCTGGCCAAATGGTTTAACTTTGGCAGGTCCCTGCTGTACCATTATGAAACTAGAATATCTTTTGCAGATTCTGGAAGTGATTGCGATCGCAAAGCTCTATTAGTTGCTTTGGAATCGACTTTTGAAAATGAGAGGGCGTAAAATTCGCCCAAAAAATTTGGCGACGATATCGAGCACATGCCTTCATAAAAGGGCTCTCCTGGCCAAATGGTTTAACTTTGGCAGGTCCCTGCTGTTCTGTTATGAAAGTAGACTTCGTGGGGCAGATTCTGGAAGTGATTGCGATCGCAAAGCTCTATTAGTTGCTTTGGAATCGGCTTTTGAAAAAAATTCTGTGAAAATCGCAAAAATTTTGGGTATCGAAATCGGGCAAAGTCTGCATAGAAGGGCTCTCCTGGCCAAATGGTTTAACTTTGGCAGGTCCCTGCTGTTCTGTTATGAAACTAGAATATCTTTTCCAGATTCTGGAAGTGATTGCGATCGCAAAGCTCTATTAGTTGCTTTGGAATCGACTTTTGAAAATGAGAGGGCGTAAAACTCGCCCAAAAAATTTGGCGACGATATCGAGCACATGCCTTCATAAAAGGGCTCTCCTGGCCAAATGGTTTAACTTTGGCAGGTCCCTGCTGTTCTGTTATGAAAGTAGACTTCGTGGGGCAGATTCTGGAAGTGATTGCGATCGCAAAGCTCTATTAGTTGCTTTGGAATCGGCTTTTGAAAAAAATTCTGTGAAAATCGCAAAAATTTTGGGTATCGAAATCGGGCAAAGTCTGCATAAAAGGGCTCTCCTGGCCAAATGGTTTAACTTTGGCAGGTCCCTGCTGTTCTGTTATGAAACTAGAATATCTTTTGCAGATTCTGGAAGTGATTGCGATCGCAAAGCTCTGTTAGTTGCTTTGGAATCGACTTTTGAAAATGAGAGGGCGTAAAATTCGCCCAAAAAATTTGGCGACGATATCGAGCACATGCCTTCATAAAAGGGCTCTCCTGGCCAAATGGTTTAACTTTGGCAGGTCCCTGCTGTTCTGTTATGAAAGTAGACTTCGTGGGGCAGATTCTGGAAGTGATTGCGATCGCAAAGCTCTATTAGTTGCTTTGGAATCGGCTTTTGAAAAAAATTCTGTGAAAATCGCAAAAATTTTGGGTATCGAAATCGGGCAAAGTCTGCATAAAAGGGCTCTCCTGGCCAAATGGTTTAACTTTGGCAGGTCCCTGCTGTTCTGTTATGAAACTAGAATATCTTTTGCAGATTCTGGAAGTGATTGCGATCGCAAAGCTCTATTAGTTGCTTTGGAATGGACTTTTGAAAATGAGAGGGCGTAAAATTCGCCCAAAAAATTTGGCGACGATATCGAGCACATGCCTTCATAAAAGGGCTCTCCTGGCCAAATGGTTTAACTTTGGCAGGTCCCTGCTGTTCTGTTATGAAAGTAGACTTCGTGGGGCAGATTCTGGAAGTGATTGCGATCGCAAAGCTCTATTAGTTGCTTTGGAATCGGCTTTTGAAAAAAATTCTGTGAAAATCGCAAAAATTTTGGGTATCGAAATCGGGCAAAGTCTGCATAAAAGGGCTCTCCTGGCCAAATGGTTTAACTTTGGCAGGTCCCTGCTGTTCTGTTATGAAACTAGAATATCTTTTGCAGATTCTGGAAGTGATTGCGATCGCAAAGCTCTATTAGTTGCTTTGGAATCGACTTTGAAAAATGAGAGGGCGTAAAATTCGCCCAAAAAATTTGGCGACGATATCGAGCACATGCCTTCATAAAAGGGCTCTCCTGGCCAAATGGTTTAACTTTGGCAGGTCCCTGCTGTTCTGTTATGAAAGTAGACTTCGTGGGGCAGATTCTGGAAGTGATTGCGATCGCAAAGCTCTGTTAGTTGCTTTGGAATCGGCTTTTAAAAAAATTCTGTGAAAATCGCAAAAATTTTGGGTATCGAAATCGGGCAAAGTCTGCATAAAAGGGCTCTCCTGGCCAAATGGTTTAACTTTGGCAGGTCCCTGCTGTTCTGTTATGAAACTAGAATATCTGTTGCAGATTCTGGAAGTGATTGCGATATCAAAGCTCTATTAGTTGCTTTGGAATCGACTTTTGAAAATGAGAGGGCGTAAAATTCGCCCAAAAAATTTGGCGACGATATCGAGCACATGCCTTCATAAAAGGGCTCTCCTGGCCAAATGGTTTAACTTTGGCAGGTCCCTGCTGTTCTGTTATGAAAGTAGACTTCGTGGGGCAGATTCTGGAAGTGATTGCGATCGCAAAGCTCTATTAGTTGCTTTGGAATCGGCTTTTGAAAAAAATTCTGTGAAAATCGCAAAAATTTTGGGTATCGAAATCGGGCAAAGTCTGCATAAAAGGGCTCTCCTGGCCAAATGGTTTAACTTTGGCAGGTCCCTGCTGTTCTGTTATGAAACTAGAATATCTTTTGCAGATTCTGGAAGTGATTGCGATCGCAAAGCTCTATTAGTTGCTTTGGAATCGACTTTTGAAAATGAGAGGGCGTAAAATTCGCCCAAAAAATTTGGCGACGATATCGAGCACATGCCTTCATAAAAGGGCTCTCCTGGCCAAATGGTTTAACTTTGGCAGGTCCCTGCTGTTCTGTTATGAAAGTAGACTTCGTGGGGCAGATTCTGGAAGTGATTGCGATCGCAAAGCTCTATTAGTTGCTTTGGAATCGGCTTTTGAAAAAAATTCTGTGAAAATCGCAAAAATTTTGGGTATCGAAATCGGGCAAAGTCTGCATAAAAGGGCTCTCCTGGCCAAATGGTTTAACTTTGGCAGGTCCCTGCTGTTCTGTTATGAAACTAGAATATCTTTTGCAGATTCTGGAAGTGATTGCGATCGCAAAGCTCTATTAGTTGCTTTGGAATCGACTTTTGAATATGAGAGGGCGTAAAATTCGCCCAAAAAATTTGGCGACGATATCGAGCACATGCCTTCATAAAAGGGCTCTCCTGGCCAAATGGTTTAACTTTGGCAGGTCCCTGCTTTTCTGTTATGAAAGTAGACTTCGTGGGGCAGATTCTGGAAGTGATTGCGATCGCAAAGCTCTATTAGTTGCTTTGGAATCGGCTTTTGAAAAAAATTCTGTGAAAATCGCAAAAATTTTGGGTATCGAAATCGGGCAAAGTCTGCATAAAAGGGCTCTCCTGGCCAAATGGTTTAACTTTGGCAGGTCCCTGCTGTTCTGTTATGAAACTAGAATATCTTTTGCAGATTCTGGAAGTGATTGCGATCGCAAAGCTCTATTAGTTGCTTTGGAATCGACTTTTGAAAATGAGAGGGCGTAAAATTCGCCCAAAAAATTTGGCGACGATATCGAGCACATGCCTTCATAAAAGGGCTCTCCTGGCCAAATGGTTTAACTTTGGCAGGTCCCTGCTGTTCTGTTATGAAAGTAGACTTCGTGGGGCAGATTCTGGAAGTGATTGCGATCGCAAAGCTCTATTAGTTGCTTTGGAATCGGCTTTTGAAAAAAATTCTGTGAAAATCGCAAAAATTTTGGGTATCGAAATCGGGCAAAGTCTGCATAAAAGGGCTCTCCTGGCCAAATGGTTTAACTTTGGCAGGTCCCTGCTGTTCTGTTATGAAACTAGAATATCTTTTGAGGATTCTGGAAGTGATTGCGATCGCAAAGCTCTATTAGTTGCTTTGGAATCGACTTTTGAAAATGAGAGGGCGAAATATTCGCCCAAAAAATTTGGCGACGATATCGAGCACATGCCTTCATAAAAGGGCTCTCCTGGCCAAATGGTTTAACTTTGGCAGGTCCCTGCTGTTCTGTTATGAAAGTAGACTTCGTGGGGCAGATTCTGGAAGTGATTGCGATCGCAAAGCTCTATTAGTTGCTTTGGAATCGGCTTTTGAAAAAAATTCTGTGAAAATCGCAAAAATTTTGGGTATCGAAATCGGGCAAAGTCTGCATAAAAGGGCTCTCCTGGCCAAATGGTTTAACTTTGGCAGGTCCCTGCTGTTCTGTTATGAAACTAGAATATCTTTTGCAGATTCTGGAAGTGATTGCGATCGCAAAGCTCTATTAGTTGCTTTGGAATCGACTTTTGAAAATGAGAGGGCGTAAAATTCGCCCAAAAAATTTGGCGACGATATCGAGCACATGCCTTCATAAAAGGGCTCTCCTGGCCAAATGGTTTAACTTTGGCAGGTCCCTGCTGTTCTGTTATGAAAGTAGACTTCGTGGGGCAGATTCTGGAAGTGATTGCGATCGCAAAGCTCTATTAGTTGCTTTGGAATCGGCTTTTGAAAAAAATTCTGTGAAAATCGCAAAAATTTTGGGTATCGAAATCGGGCAAAGTCTGCATAAAAGGGCTCTCCTGGCCAAATGGTTTAACTTTGGCAGGTCCCTGCTGTTCTGTTATGAAACTAGAATATCTTTTGCAGATTCTGGAAGTGATTGCGATCGCAAAGCTCTATTAGTTGCTTTGGAATCGACTTTTGAAAATGAGAGGGCGTAAAATTCGCCCAAAAAATTTGGCGACGATATCGAGCACATGCCTTCATAAAAGGGCTCTCCTGGCCAAATGGTTTAACTTTGGCAGGTCCCTGCTGTTCTGTTATGAAAGTAGACTTCGTGGGGCAGATTCTGGAAGTGATTGCGATCGCAAAGCTCTATTAGTTGCTTTGGAATCGGCTTTTGAAAAAAATTCTGTGAAAATCGCAAAAATTTTGGGTATCGAAATCGGGCAAAGTCTGCATAAAAGGGCTCTCCTGGCCAAATGGTTTAACTTTGGCAGGTCCCTGCTGTTCTGTTATGAAACTAGAATATCTTTTGCAGATTCTGGAAGTGATTGCGATCGCAAAGCTCTATTAGTTGCTTTGGAATCGACTTTTGAAAATGAGAGGGCGTAAAATTCGCCCAAAAAATTTGGCGACGATATCGAGCACATGCCTTCATAAAAGGGCTCTCCTGGCCAAATGGTTTAACTTTGGCAGGTCCCTGCTTTTCTGTTATGAAAGTAGACTTCGTGGGGCAGATTCTGGAAGTGATTGCGATCGCAAAGCTCTATTAGTTGCTTTGGAATCGGCTTTTGAAAAAAATTCTGTGAAAATCGCAAAAATTTTGGGTATCGAAATCGGGCAAAGTCTGCATAAAAGGGCTCTCCTGGCCAAATGGTTTAACTTTGGCAGGTCCCTGCTGTTCTGTTATGAAACTAGAATATCTTTTGCAGATTCTGGAAGTGATTGCGATCGCAAAGCTCTATTAGTTGCTTTGGAATCGACTTTTGAAAATGAGATGGCGTAAAATTCGCCCAAAAAATTTGGCGACGATATCGAGCACATGCCTTCATAAAAGGGCTCTCCTGGCCAAATGGTTTAACTTTGGCAGGTCCCTGCTGTTCTGTTATGAAAGTAGACTTCGTGGGGCAGATTCTGGAAGTGATTGCGATCGCAAAGCTCTATTAGTTGCTTTGGAATCGGCTTTTGAAAAAAATTCTGTGAAAATCGCAAAAATTTTGGGTATCGAAATCGGGCAAAGTCTGCATAAAAGGGCTCTCCTGGCCAAATGGTTTAACTTTGGCAGGTCCCTGCTGTTCTGTTATGAAACTAGAATATCTTTTGAGGATTCTGGAAGTGATTGCGATCGCAAAGCTCTATTAGTTGCTTTGGAATCGACTTTTGAAAATGAGAGGGCGAAATATTCGCCCAAAAAATTTGGCGACGATATCGAGCACATGCCTTCATAAAAGGGCTCTCCTGGCCAAATGGTTTAACTTTGGCAGGTCCCTGCTGTTCTGTTATGAAAGTAGACTTCGTGGGGCAGATTCTGGAAGTGATTGCGATCGCAAAGCTCTATTAGTTGCTTTGGAATCGGCTTTTGAAAAAAATTCTGTGAAAATCGCAAAAATTTTGGGTATCGAAATCGGGCAAAGTCTGCATAAAAGGGCTCTCCTGGCCAAATGGTTTAACTTTGGCAGGTCCCTGCTGTTCTGTTATGAAACTAGAATATCTTTTGCAGATTCTGGAAGTGATTGCGATCGCAAAGCTCTATTAGTTGCTTTGGAATCGACTTTTGAAAATGAGAGGGCGTAAAATTCGCCCAAAAAATTTGGCGACGATATCGAGCACATGCCTTCATAAAAGGGCTCTCCTGGCCAAATGGTTTAACTTTGGCAGGTCCCTGCTGTTCTGTTATGAAAGTAGACTTCGTGGGGCAGATTCTGGAAGTGATTGCGATCGCAAAGCTCTATTAGTTGCTTTGGAATCGGCTTTTGAAAAAAATTCTGTGAAAATCGCAAAAATTTTGGGTATCGAAATCGGGCAAAGTCTGCATAAAAGGGCTCTCCTGGCCAAATGGTTTAACTTTGGCAGGTCCCTGCTGTTCTGTTATGAAACTAGAATATCTTTTGCAGATTCTGGAAGTGATTGCGATCGCAAAGCTCTATTAGTTGCTTTGCAATCGACTTTTGAAAATGAGAGGGCGTAAAATTCGCCCAAAAAATTTGGCGACGATATCGAGCACATGCCTTCATAAAAGGGCTCTCCTGGCAAAATGGTTTAACTTTGGCAGGTCCCTGCTGTTCTGTTATGAAAGTAGACTTCGTGGGGCAGATTCTGGAAGTGATTGCGATCGCAAAGCTCTGTTAGTTGCTTTGGAATCGGCTTTTGAAAAAAATTCTCTGAAAATCGCAAAAATTTTGTGTGTCGAAATCGGGCAAAGTCTGCATAAAAGGGCTCTCCTGGCCAAATGGTTTAACTTTGGCAGGTCCCTGCTGTTCTGTTATGAAACTAGAATATCTTTTGCAGATTCTGGAAGTGATTGCGATCGCAAAGCTCTATTAGTTGCTTTGGAATCGACTTTTGAAAATGAGAGGGCGTAAAATTCGCCCAAAAAATTTGGCGACGATATCGAGCACATGCCTTCATAAAAGGGCTCTCCTGGCCAAATGGTTTAACTTTGGCAGGTCCCTGCTGTTCTGTTATGAAAGTAGACTTCGTGGGGCAGATTCTGGAAGTGATTGCGATCGCAAAGCTCTATTAGTTGCTTTGGAATCGGCTTTTGAAAAAAATTCTGTGAAAATCGCAAAAATTTTGGGTATCGAAATCGGGCAAAGTCTGCATAAAAGGGCTCTCCTGGAAAAATGGTTTAACTTTGGCAGGTCCCTGCTGTTCTGTTATGAAACTAGAATATCTTTTGCAGATTCTGGAAGTGATTGCGATCGCAAAGCTCTATTAGTTGCTTTGGAATCGACTTTTGAAAATGAGAGGGCGTAAAATTCGCCCAAAAAATTTGGCGACGATATCGAGCACATGCCTTCATAAAAGGGCTCTCCTGGCCAAATGGTTTAACTTTGGCAGGTCCCTGCTGTTCTGTTATGAAAGTAGACTTCGTGGGGCAGATTCTGGAAGTGATTGCGATCGCAAAGCTCTATTAGTTGCTTTGGAATCGGCTTTTGAAAAAAATTCTGTGAAAATCGCAAAAATTTTGGGTATCGAAATCGGGCAAAGTCTGCATAAAAGGGCTCTCCTGGCCAAATGGTTTAACTTTGGCAGGTCCCTGCTGTTCTGTTATGAAACTAGAATATCTTTTGCAGATTCTGGAAGTGATTGCGATCGCAAAGCTCTATTAGTTGCATTGGAATCGACTTTTGAAAATGAGAGGGCGTAAAATTCGCCCAAAAAATTTGGCGACGATATCGAGCACATGCCTTCATAAAAGGGCTCTCCTGGCCAAATGGTTTAACTTTGGCAGGTCCCTGCTGTTCTGTTATGAAAGTAGACTTCGTGGGGCAGATTCTGGAAGTGATTGCGATTGCTAAGCTCTATTAGTTGCTTTGGAATCGGCTTTTGAAAAAAATTCTGTGAAAATCGCAAAAATTTTGGGTATCGAAATCGGGCAAAGTCTGCATAAAAGGGCTCTCCTGGCCAAATGGTTTAACTTTGGCAGGTCCCTGCTGTTCTGTTATGAAACTAGAATATCTTTTGCAGATTCTGGAAGTGATTGCGATCGCAAAGCTCTATTAGTTGCTTTGGAATCGACTTTTGAAAATGAGAGGGCGTAAAATTCGCCCAAAAAATTTGGCGATGACATCGAGCACATGCCTTCATAAAAGGGCTCTCCTGGCCAAATGGTTTAACTTTGGCAGGTCCCTGCTGTTCTGTTATGAAAGTAGACTTCGTGGGGCAGATTCTGGAAGTGATTGCGATCGCAAAGCTCTATTAGTTGCTTTGGAATCGGCTTTTGAAAAAAATTCTGTGAAAAATCGCAAAAATTTTAGGTATCGAAATCGGGCAAAGTCTGCATAAAAGGGCTCTCCTGGCCAAATGGTTTAACTTTGGCAGGTCCCTGCTGTTCTGTTATGAAACTAGAATATCTTTTGCAGATTCTGGAAGTGATTGCGATCGCAAAGCTCTATTAGTTGCTTTGGAATCGACTTTTGAAAATGAGAGGGCGTAAAATTCGCCCAAAAAATTTGGCGACGATATCGAGCACATGCCTTCATAAAAGGGCTCTCCTGGCCAAATGGTTTAACTTTGGCAGGTCCCTGCTGTTCTGTTATGAAAGTAGACTTCGTGGGGCAGATTCTGGAAGTGATTGCGATCGCAAAGCTCTATTAGTTGCTTTGGAATCGGCTTTTGAAAAAAATTCTGTGAAAATCGCAAAAATTTTGGGTATCGAAATCGGGCAAAGTCTGCATAAAAGGGCTCTCCTGGCCAAATGGTTTAACTTTGGCAGGTCCCTGCTGTTCTGTTATGAAACTAGAATATCTTTTGCAGATTCTGGAAGTGATTGCGATCGCAAAGCTCTATTAGTTGCTTTGGAATCGACTTTTGAAAATGAGAGGGCGTAAAATTCGCCCAAAAAATTTGGCGACGATATCGAGCACATGCCTTCATAAAAGGGCTCTCCTGGCCAAATGGTTTAACTTTGGCAGGTCCCTGCTGTTCTGTTATGAAAGTAGACTTCGTGGGGCAGATTCTGGAAGTGATTGCGATCGCAAAGCTCTATTAGTTGCTTTGGAATCGGCTTTTGAAAAAAATTCTGTGAAAATCGCAAAAATTTTGGGTATCGAAATCGGGCAAAGTCTGCATAAAAGGGCTCTCCTGGCCAAATGGTTTAACTTTGGCAGGTCCCTGCTGTTCTGTTATGAAACTAGAATATCTTTTGCAGATTCTGGAAGTGATTGCGATCGCAAAGCTCTATTAGTTGCATTGGAATCGACTTTTGAAAATGAGAGGGCGTAAAATTCGCCCAAAAAATTTGGCGACGATATCGAGCACATGCCTTCATAAAAGGGCTCTCCTGGCCAAATGGTTTAACTTTGGCAGGTCCCTGCTGTTCTGTTATGAAAGTAGACTTCGTGGGGCAGATTCTGGAAGTGATTGCGATCGCAAAGCTCTATTAGTTGCTTTGGAATCGGCTTTTGAAAAAAATTCTGTGAAAATCGCAAAAATTTTGGGTATCGAAATCGGGCAAAGTCTGCATAAAAGGGCTCTCCTGGCCAAATGGTTTAACTTTGGCAGGTCCCTGCTGTTCTGTTATGAAACTAGAATATCTTTTGCAGATTCTGGAAGTGATTGCGATCGCAAAGCTCTATTAGTTGCTTTGGAATCGACTTTTGAAAATGAGAGGGCGTAAAATTCGCCCAAAAAATTTGGCGACGATATCGAGCACATGCCTTCATAAAAGGGCTCTCCTGGCCAAATGGTTTAACTTTGGCAGGTCCCTGCTGTTCTGTTATGAAAGTAGACTTCGTGGGGCAGATTCTGGAAGTGATTGCGATCGCAAAGCTCTATTAGTTGCTTTGGAATCGGCTTTTGAAAAAAATTCTGTGAAAATCGCAAAAATTTTGGGTATCGAAATCGGGCAAAGTCTGCATAAAAGGGCTCTCCTGGCCAAATGGTTTAACTTTGGCAGGTCCCTGCTGTTCTGTTATGAAACTAGAATATCTTTTGCAGATTCTGGAAGTGATTGCGATCGCAAAGCTCTATTAGTTGCATTGGAATCGACTTTTGAAAATGAGAGGGCGTAAAATTCGCCCAAAAAATTTGGCGACGATATCGAGCACATGCCTTCATAAAAGGGCTCTCCTGGCCAAATGGTTTAACTTTGGCAGGTCCCTGCTGTTCTGTTATGAAAGTAGACTTCGTGGGGCAGATTCTGGAAGTGATTGCGATCGCAAAGCTCTATTAGTTGCTTTGGAATCGGCTTTTGAAAAAAATTCTGTGAAAATCGCAAAAATTTTGGGTATCGAAATCGGGCAAAGTCTGCATAAAAGGGTTCTCCTGGCCAAATGGTTTAACTTTGGCAGGTCCCTGCTGTTCTGTTATGAAACTAGAATATCTTTTGCAGATTCTGGAAGTGATTGCGATCGCAAAGCTCTATTAGTTGCTTTGGAATCGACTTTTGAAAATGAGAGGGCGTAAAATTCGCCCAAAAAATTTGGCGACGATATCGAGCACATGCCTTTATAAAAGGGCTCTCCTGGCCAAATGGTTTAACTTTGGCAGGTCCCTGCTGTTCTGTTATGAAAGTAGACCTCGTGGGGCAGATTCTGGAAGTGATTGCAATCGCAAAGCTCTATTAGTTGCTTTGGAATCGGCTTTTGAAAAAAATTCTGTGTAAATCGCAAAAATTTTGGGTATCGAAATCGGGCAAAGTCTGCATAAAAGGGCTCTCCTGGCCAAATGGTTTAACTTTGGCAGGTCCCTGCTGTTCTGTTATGAAACTAGAATATCTTTTGCAGATTCTGGAAGTGATTGCGATCGCAAAGCTCTATTAGTTGCTTTGGAATCGACTTTTGAAAATGAGAGGGCGTAAAATTCGCCCAAAAAATTTGGCGACGATATCGAGCACATGCCTTCATAAAAGGGCTCTCCTGGCCAAATGGTTTAACTTTGGCAGGTCCCTGCTGTTCTGTTATGAAAGTAGACTTCGTGGGGCAGATTCTGGAAGTGATTGCGATCGCAAAGCTCTATTAGTTGCTTTGGAATCGGCTTTTGAAAAAAATTCTGTGAAAATCGCAAAAATTTTGGGTATCGAAATCGGGCAAAGTCTGCATAAAAGGGCTCTCCTGGCCAAATGGTTTAACTTTGGCAGGTCCCTGCTGTTCTGTTATGAAACTAGAATATCTTTTGCAGATTCTGGAAGTGATTGCGATCGCAAAGCTCTATTAGTTGCTTTGGAATCGACTTTTGAAAATGAGAGGGCGTAAAATTCGCCCAAAAAATTTGGCGACGATATCGAGCACATGCCTTCATAAAAGGGCTCTCCTGGCCAAATGGTTTAACTTTGGCAGGTCCCTGCTGTTCTGTTATGAAAGTAGACTTCGTGGGGCAGATTCTGGAAGTGATTGCGATCGCAAAGCTCTATTAGTTGCTTTGGAATCGGCTTTTGAAAAAAATTCTGTGAAAATCGCAAAAATTTTGGGTATCGAAATCGGGCAAAGTCTGCATAAAAGGGCTCTCCTGGCCAAATGGTTTAACTTTGGCAGGTCCCTGCTGTTCTGTTATGAAACTAGAATATCTTTTGCAGATTCTGGAAGTGATTGCGATCGCAAAGCTCTATTAGTTGCTTTGGAATCGACTTTTGAAAATGAGAGGGCGTAAAATTCGCCCAAAAAATTTGGCGACGATATCGAGCACATGCCTTCATAAAAGGGCTCTCCTGGCCAAATGGTTTAACTTTGGCAGGTCCCTGCTGTTCTGTTATGAAAGTAGACTTCGTGGGGCAGATTCTGGAAGTGATTGCGATCGCAAAGCTCTATTAGTTGCTTTGGAATCGGCTTTTGAAAAAAATTCTGTGAAAATCGCAAAAATTTTGGGTATCGAAATCGGGCAAAGTCTGCATAAAAGGGCTCTCCTGGCCAAATGGTTTAACTTTGGCAGGTCCCTGCTGTTCTATTATGAAACTAGAATATCTTTTGCAGATTCTGGAAGTGATTGCGATCGCAAAGCTCTATTAGTTGCTTTGGAATCGACTTTTGAAAATGAGAGGGCGTAAAACTCGCCCAAAAAATTTGGCGACGATATCGAGCACATGCCTTCATAAAAGGGCTCTCCTGGCCAAATGGTTTAACTTTGGCAGGTCCCTGCTGTTCTGTTATGAAAGTAGACTTCGTGGGGCAGATTCTGGAAGTGATTGCGATCGCAAAGCTCTATTAGTTGCTTTGGAATCGGCTTTTGAAAAAAATTCTGTGAAAATCGCAAAAATTTTGGGTATCGAAATCGGGCAAAGTCTGCATAAAAGGGCTCTCCTGGCCAAATGGTTTAACTTTGGCAGGTCCCTGCTGTTCTGTTATGAAACTAGAATATCTTTTGCAGATTCTGGAAGTGATTGCGATCGCAAAGCTCTATTAGTTGCTTTGGAATCGACTTTTGAAAATGAGAGGGCGTAAAATTCGCCCAAAAAATTTGGCGACGATATCGAGCACATGCCTTCATAAAAGGGCTCTCCTGGCCAAATGGTTTAACTTTGGCAGGTCCCTGCTGTTCTGTTATGAAAGTAGACTTCGTGGGGCAGATTCTGGAAGTGATTGCGATCGCAAAGCTCTATTAGTTGCTTTGGAATCGGCTTTTGAAAAAAATTCTGTGAAAATCGCAAAAATTTTGGGTATCGAAATCGGGCAAAGTCTGCATAAAAGGGCTCTCCTGGCCAAATGGTTTAACTTTGGCAGGTCCCTGCTGTTCTGTTATGAAACTAGAATATCTTTTGCAGATTCTAGAAGTGATTGCGATCGCAAAGCTCTATTAGTTGCTTTGGAATCGACTTTTGAAAATGAGAGGGCGTAAAATTCGCCCAAAAAATTTGGCGACGATATCGAGCACATGCCTTCATAAAAGGGCTCTCCTGGCCAAATGGTTTAACTTTGGCGGGTCTCTGCTGTTCTGTTATGAAAGTAGACTTCGTGGGGCAGATTCTGGACGTGATTGCGATCGCAAAGCTCTATTAGTTGCTTTGGAATCGGCTTTTGAAAAAAATTCTGTGAAAATCGCAAAAATTTTGGGTATCGAAATCGGGCAAAGTCTGCATAAAAGGGCTCTCGTGGCCAAATGGTTTAACTTTGGCAGGTCCCTGCTGTTCTGTTATGAAACTAGAATATCTTTTGCAGATTCTGGAAGTGATTGCGATCGCAAAGCTCTATTAGTTGCTTTGGAATCGACTTTTGAAAATGAGAGGGCGTAAAATTCGCCCAAAAAATTTGGCGACGATATCGAGCACATGCCTTCATAAAAGGGCTCTCCTGGCCAAATGGTTTAACTTTGGCAGGTCCCTGCTGTTCTGTTATGAAAGTAGACTTCGTGGGGCAGATTCTGGAAGTGATTGCGATCGCAAAGCTCTATTAGTTGCTTTGGAATCGGCTTTTGAAAAAAATTCTGTGAAAATCGCAAAAATTTTGGGTATCGAAATCGGGCAAAGTCTGCATAAAAGGGCTCTCCTGGCCAAATGGTTTAACTTTGGCAGGTCCCTGCTGTTCCATTATGAAACTAGAATATCTTTTGCAGATTCTGGAAGTGATTGCGATCGCAAAGCTCTATTAGTTGCTTTGGAATCGACTTTTGAAAATGAGAGGGCGTAAAATTCGCCCAAAAAATTTGGCGACGATATCGAGCACATGCCTTCATAAAAGGGCTCTCCTGGCCAAATGGTTTAACTTTGGCAGGTCCCTGCTGTTCTGTTATGAAAGTAGACTTCGTGGGGCAGATTCTGGAAGTGATTGCGATCGCAAAGCTCTATTAGTTGCTTTGGAATCGGCTTTTGAAAAAAATTCTGTGAAAATCGCAAAAATTTTGGGTATCGAAATCGGGCAAAGTCTGCATAAAAGGGCTCTCCTGGCCAAATGGTTTAACTTTGGCAGGTCCCTGCTGTTCTGTTATGAAACTAGAATATCTTTTCCAGATTCTGGAAGTGATTGCGATCGCAAAGCTCTATTAGTTGCTTTGGAATCGACTTTTGAAAATGAGAGGGCGTAAAATTCGCCCAAAAAATTTGGCGACGATATCGAGCACATGCCTTCATAAAAGGGCTCTCCTGGCCAAATGGTTTAACTTTGGCAGGTCCCTGCTGTTCTGTTATGAAAGTAGACTTCGTGGGGCAGATTCTGGAAGTGATTGCGATCGCAAAGCTCTATTAGTTGCTTTGGAATCGGCTTTTGAAAAAAATTCTGTGAAAATCGCAAAAGTTTTGGGTATCGAAATCGGGCAAAGTCTGCATAAAAGGGTTCTCCTGGCCAAATGGTTTAACTTTGGCAGGTCCCTGCTGTTCTGTTATGAAACTAGAATATCTTTTGCAGATTCTGGAAGTGATTGCGAACGCAAAGCTCTATTAGTTGCTTTGGAATCGACTTTTGAAAATGAGAGGGCGTAAAATTCGCCCAAAAAATTTGGCGACGATATCGAGCACATGCCTTCATAAAAGGGATCTCCTGGCCAAATGGTTTAACTTTGGCAGGTCCCTGCTGTTCTGTTATGAAAGTAGACTTCGTGGGGCAGATTCTGGAAGTGATTGCGATCGCAAAGCTCTATTAGTTGCTTTGGAATCGGCTTTTGAAAAAAATTCTGTGAAAATCGCAAAAATTTTGGGTATCGAAATCGGGCAAAGTCTGCATAAAAGGGCTCTCCTGGCCAAATGGTTTAACTTTGGCAGGTCCCTGCTGTTCTGTTATGAAACTAGAATATCTTTTGCAGATTCTGGAAGTGATTGCGATCGCAAAGCTCTATTAGTTGCTTTGGAATCGACTTTTGAAAATGAGAGGGCGTAAAACTCGCCCAAAAAATTTGGCGACGATATCGAGCACATGCCTTCATAAAAGGGCTCTCCTGGCCAAATGGTTTAACTTTGGCAGGTCCCTGCTGTTCTGTTATGAAAGTAGACTTCGTGGGGCAGATTCTGGAAGTGATTGCGATCGCAAAGCTCTATTAGTTGCTTTGGAATCGGCTTTTGAAAAAAATTCTGTGAAAATCGCAAAAATTTTGGGTATCGAAATCGGGCAAAGTCTGCATAAAAGGGCTCTCCTGGCCAAATGGTTTAACTTTGGCAGGTCCCTGCTGTTCTGTTATGAAACTAGAATATCTTTTGCAGATTCTGGAAGTGATTGCGATCGCAAAGCTCTATTAGTTGCTTTGGAATCGACTTTTGAAAATGAGAGGGCGTAAAATTCGCCCAAAAAATTTGGCGACGATATCGAGCACATGCCTTCATAAAAGGGCTCTCCTGGCCAAATGGTTTAACTTTGGCAGGTCCCTGCTGTTCTGTTATGAAAGTAGACTTCGTGGGGCAGATTCTGGAAGTGATTGCGATCGCAAAGCTCTATTAGTTGCTTTGGAATCGGCTTTTGAAAAAAATTCTGTGAAAATCGCAAAAATTTTGGGTATCGAAATCGGGCAAAGTCTGCATAAAAGGGCTCTCCTGGCCAAATGGTTTAACTTTGGCAGGTCCCTGCTGTTCTGTTATGAAACTAGAATATCTTTTGCAGATTCTAGAAGTGATTGCGATCGCAAAGCTCTATTAGTTGCTTTGGAATCGACTTTTGAAAATGAGAGGGCGTAAAATTCGCCCAAAAAATTTGGCGACGATATCGAGCACATGCCTTCATAAAAGGGCTCTCCTGGCCAAATGGTTTAACTTTGGCGGGTCTCTGCTGTTCTGTTATGAAAGTAGACTTCGTGGGGCAGATTCTGGACGTGATTGCGATCGCAAAGCTCTATTAGTTGCTTTGGAATCGGCTTTTGAAAAAAATTCTGTGAAAATCGCAAAAATTTTGGGTATCGAAATCGGGCAAAGTCTGCATAAAAGGGCTCTCGTGGCCAAATGGTTTAACTTTGGCAGGTCCCTGCTGTTCTGTTATGAAACTAGAATATCTTTTGCAGATTCTGGAAGTGATTGCGATCGCAAAGCTCTATTAGTTGCTTTGGAATCGACTTTTGAAAATGAGAGGGCGTAAAATTCGCCCAAAAAATTTGGCGACGATATCGAGCACATGCCTTCATAAAAGGGCTCTCCTGGCCAAATGGTTTAACTTTGGCAGGTCCCTGCTGTTCTGTTATGAAAGTAGACTTCGTGGGGCAGATTCTGGAAGTGATTGCGATCGCAAAGCTCTATTAGTTGCTTTGGAATCGGCTTTTGAAAAAAATTCTGTGAAAATCGCAAAAATTTTGGGTATCGAAATCGGGCAAAGTCTGCATAAAAGGGCTCTCCTGGCCAAATGGTTTAACTTTGGCAGGTCCCTGCTGTACCATTATGAAACTAGAATATCTTTTGCAGATTCTGGAAGTGATTGCGATCGCAAAGCTCTATTAGTTGCTTTGGAATCGACTTTTGAAAATGAGAGGGCGTAAAATTCGCCCAAAAAATTTGGCGACGATATCGAGCACATGCCTTCATAAAAGGGCTCTCCTGGCCAAATGGTTTAACTTTGGCAGGTCCCTGCTGTTCTGTTATGAAAGTAGACTTCGTGGGGCAGATTCTGGAAGTGATTGCGATCGCAAAGCTCTATTAGTTGCTTTGGAATCGGCTTTTGAAAAAAATTCTGTGAAAATCGCAAAAATTTTGGGTATCGAAATCGGGCAAAGTCTGCATAGAAGGGCTCTCCTGGCCAAATGGTTTAACTTTGGCAGGTCCCTGCTGTTCTGTTATGAAACTAGAATATCTTTTCCAGATTCTGGAAGTGATTGCGATCGCAAAGCTCTATTAGTTGCTTTGGAATCGACTTTTGAAAATGAGAGGGCGTAAAACTCGCCCAAAAAATTTGGCGACGATATCGAGCACATGCCTTCATAAAAGGGCTCTCCTGGCCAAATGGTTTAACTTTGGCAGGTCCCTGCTGTTCTGTTATGAAAGTAGACTTCGTGGGGCAGATTCTGGAAGTGATTGCGATCGCAAAGCTCTATTAGTTGCTTTGGAATCGGCTTTTGAAAAAAATTCTGTGAAAATCGCAAAAATTTTGGGTATCGAAATCGGGCAAAGTCTGCATAAAAGGGCTCTCCTGGCCAAATGGTTTAACTTTGGCAGGTCCCTGCTGTTCTGTTATGAAACTAGAATATCTTTTGCAGATTCTGGAAGTGATTGCGATCGCAAAGCTCTGTTAGTTGCTTTGGAATCGACTTTTGAAAATGAGAGGGCGTAAAATTCGCCCAAAAAATTTGGCGACGATATCGAGCACATGCCTTCATAAAAGGGCTCTCCTGGCCAAATGGTTTAACTTTGGCAGGTCCCTGCTGTTCTGTTATGAAAGTAGACTTCGTGGGGCAGATTCTGGAAGTGATTGCGATCGCAAAGCTCTATTAGTTGCTTTGGAATCGGCTTTTGAAAAAAATTCTGTGAAAATCGCAAAAATTTTGGGTATCGAAATCGGGCAAAGTCTGCATAAAAGGGCTCTCCTGGCCAAATGGTTTAACTTTGGCAGGTCCCTGCTGTTCTGTTATGAAACTAGAATATCTTTTGCAGATTCTAGAAGTGATTGCGATCGCAAAGCTCTATTAGTTGCTTTGGAATCGACTTTTAAAAATGAGAGGGCGTAAAATTCGCCCAAAAAATTTGGCGACGATATCGAGCACATGCCTTCATAAAAGGGCTCTCCTGGCCAAATGGTTTAACTTTGGCGGGTCTCTGCTGTTCTGTTATGAAAGTAGACTTCGTGGGGCAGATTCTGGACGTGATTGCGATCGCAAAGCTCTATTAGTTGCTTTGGAATCGGCTTTTGAAAAAAATTCTGTGAAAATCGCAAAAATTTTGGGTATCGAAATCGGGCAAAGTCTGCATAAAAGGGCTCTCGTGGCCAAATGGTTTAACTTTGGCAGGACCCTGCTGTTCTGTTATGAAACTAGAATATCTTTTGCAGATTCTGGAAGTGATTGCGATCGCAAAGCTCTATTAGTTGCTTTGGAATCGACTTTTGAAAATGAGAGGGCGTAAAATTCGCCCAAAAAATTTGGCGACGATATCGAGCACATGCCTTCATAAAAGGGCTCTCCTGGCCAAATGGTTCAACTTTGGCAGGTCCCTGCTGTTCTGTTATGAAAGTAGACTTCGTGGGGCAGATTCTGGAAGTGATTGCGATCGCAAAGCTCTATTAGTTGCTTTGGAATCGGCTTTTGAAAAAAATTCTGTGAAAATCGCAAAAATTTTGGGTATCGAAATCGGGCAAAGTCTGCATAAAAGGGCTCTCCTGGCCAAATGGTTTAACTTTGGCAGGTCCCTGCTGTACCATTATGAAACTAGAATATCTTTTGCAGATTCTGGAAGTGATTGCGATCGCAAAGCTCTATTAGTTGCTTTGGAATCGACTTTTGAAAATGAGAGGGCGTAAAATTCGCCCAAAAAATTTGGCGACGATATCGAGCACATGCCTTCATAAAAGGGCTCTCCTGGCCAAATGGTTTAACTTTGGCAGGTCCCTGCTGTTCTGTTATGAAAGTAGACTTCGTGGGGCAGATTCTGGAAGTGATTGCGATCGCAAAGCTCTATTAGTTGCTTTGGAATCGGCTTTTGAAAAAAATTCTGTGAAAATCGCAAAAATTTTGGGTATCGAAATCGGGCAAAGTCTGCATAAAAGGGCTCTCCTGGCCAAATGGTTTAACTTTGGCAGGTCCCTGCTGTTCTGTTATGAAACTAGAATATCTTTTCCAGATTCTGGAAGTGATTGCGATCGCAAAGCTCTATTAGTTGCTTTGGAATCGACTTTTGAAAATGAGAGGGCGTAAAATTCGCCCAAAAAATTTGGCGACGATATCGAGCACATGCCTTCATAAAAGGGCTCTCCTGGCCAAATGGTTTAACTTTGGCAGGTCCCTGCTGTTCTGTTATGAAAGTAGACTTCGTGGGGCAGATTCTGGAAGTGATTGCGATCGCAAAGCTCTATTAGTTGCTTTGGAATCGGCTTTTGAAAAAAATTCTGTGAAAATCGCAAAAATTTTGGGTATCGAAATCGGATAAAGTCTGCATAAAAGGGTTCTCCTGGCCAAATGGTTTAACTTTGGCAGGTCCCTGCTGTTCTGTTATGAAACTAGAATATCTTTTGCAGATTCTGGAAGTGATTGCGATCGCAAAGCTCTATTAGTTGCTTTGGAATCGACTTTTGAAAATGAGAGGGCGTAAAATTCGCCCAAAAAATTTGGCGACGATATCGAGCACATGCCTTCATAAAAGGGATCTCCTGGCCAAATGGTTTAACTTTGGCAGGTCCCTGCTGTTCTGTTATGAAAGTAGACTTCGTGGGGCAGATTCTGGAAGTGATTGCGATCGCAAAGCTCTATTAGTTGCTTTGGAATCGGCTTTTGAAAAAAATTCTGTGAAAATCGCAAAAATTTTGGGTATCGAAATCGGGCAAAGTCTGCATAAAAGGGCTCTCCTGGCCAAATGGTTTAACTTTGGCAGGTCCCTGCTGTTCTGTTATGAAACTAGAATATCTTTTGCAGATTCTGGAAGTGATTGCGATCGCAAAGCTCTATTAGTTGCTTTGGAATCGACTTTTGAAAATGAGAGTGCGTAAAATTCGCCCAAAAAATTTGGCGACGATATCGAGCACATGCCTTCATAAAAGGGCTCTCCTGGCCAAATGGTTTAACTTTGGCAGGTCCCTGCTGTTCTGTTATGAAAGTAGACTTCGTGGGGCAGATTCTGGAAGTGATTGCGATCGCAAAGCTCTATTAGTTGCTTTGGAATCGGCTTTTGAAAAAAATTCTGTGAAAATCGCAAAAATTTTGGGTATCGAAATCGGGCAAAGTCTGCATAAAAGGGCTCTCCTGGCCAAATGGTTTAACTTTGGCAGGTCCCTGCTGTTCTGTTATGAAACTAGAATATCTTTTGCAGATTCTGGAAGTGATTGCGATCGCAAAGCTCTATTAGTTGCTTTGGAATCGACTTTTGAAAATGAGAGGGCTTAAAATTCGCCCAAAAAATTTGGCGACGATATCGAGCACATGCCTTCATAAAAGGGCTCTCCTGGCCAAATGGTTTAACTTTGGCAGGTCCCTGCTGTTCTGTTATGAAAGTAGACTTCGTGGGGCAGATTCTGGAAGTGATTGCGATCGCAAAGCTCTATTAGTTGCTTTGGAATCGGCTTTTGAAAAAAATTCTGTGAAAATCGCAAAAATTTTGGGTATCGAAATCGGGCAAAGTCTGCATAAAAGGGCTCTCCTGGCCAAATGGTTTAACTTTGGCAGGTCCCTGCTGTTCTATTATGAAACTAGAATATCTTTTGCAGATTCTGGAAGTGATTGCGATCGCAAAGCTCTATTAGTTGCTTTGGAATCGACTTTTGAAAATGAGAGGGCGTAAAACTCGCCCAAAAAATTTGGCGACGATATCGAGCACATGCCTTCATAAAAGGGCTCTCCTGGCCAAATGGTTTAACTTTGGCAGGTCCCTGCTGTTCTGTTATGAAAGTAGACTTCGTGGGGCAGATTCTGGAAGTGATTGCGATCGCAAAGCTCTATTAGTTGCTTTGGAATCGGCTTTTGAAAAAAATTCTGTGAAAATCGCAAAAATTTTGGGTATCAAAATCGGGCAAAGTCTGCATAAAAGGGTTCTCCTGGCCAAATGGTTTAACTTTGGCAGGTCCCTGCTGTTCTGTTATGAAACTAGAATATCTTTTGCAGATTCTGGAAGTGAATGCGATCGCAAAGCTCTATTAGTTGCTTTGGAATCGACTTTTGAAAATGAGAGGGCGTAAAATTCGCCCAAAAAATTTGGCGACGATATCGAGCACATGCCTTCATAAAAGGGCTCTCCTGGCCAAATGGTTTAACTTTGGCAGGTCCCTGCTGTTCTGTTATGAAAGTAGACTTCGTGGGGCAGATTCTGGAAGTGATTGCGATCGCAAAGCTCTATTAGTTGCTTTGGAATCGGCTTTTGAAAAAAATTCTGTGAAAATCGCAAAAATTTTGGGTATCGAAATCGGGCAAAGTCTGCATAAAAGGGCTCTCCTGGCCAAATGGTTTAACTTTGGCAGGTCCCTG
The DNA here is from genome assembly GCA_963930645.1 of Salticus scenicus. Classification (NCBI taxonomy): domain Eukaryota; kingdom Metazoa; phylum Arthropoda; class Arachnida; order Araneae; family Salticidae; genus Salticus; species Salticus scenicus. The sequence continues at coordinate 64,197 of CAWVNO010001234.1, forward strand.
CTGTTCTGTTATGAAACTAGAATATCTTTTGCAGATTCTGGAAGTGATTGCGATCGCAAAGCTCTATTAGTTGCTTTGGAATCGACTTTTGAAAATGAGAGGGCGTAAAATTCGCCCAAAAAATTTCGCGACGATATCGAGCACATGCCTTCATAAAAGGGCTCTCCTGGCCAAATGGTTTAACTTTGGGAGGTCCCTGCTGTTCTGTTATGAAAGTAGACTTCGTGGGGCAGATTCTGGAAGTGATTGCGATCGCAAAGCTCTATTAGTTGCCTTGGAATCGGCTTTTGAAAAAAATTCTGTGAAAATCGCAAAAATTTTGGGTATCGAAATCGGGCAAAGTCTGCATAAAAGGGCTCTCCTGGCCAAATGGTTTAACTTTGGCAGGTCCCTGCTGTTCTATTATGAAACTAGAATATCTTTTGCAGATTCTGGAAGTGATTGCGATCGCAAAGCTCTATTAGTTGCTTTGGAATCGACTTTTGAAAATGAGAGGGCGTAAAACTCGCCCAAAAAATTTGGCGACGATATCGAGCACATGCCTTCATAAAAGGGCTCTCCTGGCCAAATGGTTTAACTTTGGCAGGTCCCTGCTGTTCTGTTATGAAAGTAGACTTCGTGGGGCAGATTCTGGAAGTGATTGCGATCGCAAAGCTCTATTAGTTGCTTTGGAATCGGCTTTTGAAAAAAATTCTGTGAAAATCGCAAAAATTTTGGGTATCGAAATCGGGCAAAGTCTGCATAAAAGGGTTCTCCTGGCCAAATGGTTTAACTTTGGCAGGTCCCTGCTGTTCTGTTATGAAACTAGAATATCTTTTGCAGATTCTGGAAGTGAATGCGATCGCAAAGCTCTATTAGTTGCTTTGGAATCGACTTTTGAAAATGAGAGGGCGTAAAATTCGCCCAAAAAATTTGGCGACGATATCGAGCACATGCCTTCATAAAAGGGCTCTCCTGGCCAAATGGTTTAACTTTGGCAGGTCCCTGCTGTTCTGTTATGAAAGTAGACTTCGTGGGGCAGATTCTGGAAGTGATTGCGATCGCAAAGCTCTATTAGTTGCTTTGGAATCGGCTTTTGAAAAAAATTCTGTGAAAATCGCAAAAGTTTTGGGTATCGAAATCGGGCAAAGTCTGCATAAAAGGGCTCTCCTGGCCAAATGGTTTAACTTTGGCAGGTCCCTGCTGTTCTGTTATGAAACTAGAATATCTTTTGCAGATTCTGGAAGTGATTGCGATCGCAAAGCTCTATTAGTTGCTTTGGAATCGACTTTTGAAAATGAGAGGGCGTAAAATTCGCCCAAAAAATTTGGCGACGATATCGAGCACATGCCTTCATAAAAGGGCTCTCCTGGCCAAATGGTTTAACTTTGGGAGGTCCCTGCTGTTCTGTTATGAAAGTAGACTTCGTGGGGCAGATTCTGGAAGTGATTGCGATCGCAAAGCTCTATTAGTTGCTTTGGAATCGGCTTTTGAAAAAAATTCTGTGAAAATCGCAAAAATTTTGGGTATCGAAATCGGGCAAAGTCTGCATAAAAGGGCTCTCCTGGCCAAATGGTTTAACTTTGGCAGGTCCCTGCTGTTCTGTTATGAAACTAGAATATCTTTTGCAGATTCTGGAAGTGATTGCGATCGCAAAGCTCTATTAGTTGCTTTGGAATCGACTTTTGAAAATGAGAGGGCGTAAAATTCGCCCAAAAAATTTGGCGACGATATCGAGCACATGCCTTCATAAAAGGGCTCTCCTGGCCAAATGGTTTAACTTTGGCAGGTCCCTGCTGTTCTGTTATGAAAGTAGACTTCGTGGGGCAGATTCTGGAAGTGATTGCGATCGCAAAGCTCTATTAGTTGCTTTGGAATCGGCTTTTGAAAAAAATTCTGTGAAAATCGCAAAAATTTTGGGTATCGAAATCGGGCAAAGTCTGCATAAAAGGGCTCTCCTGGCCAAATGGTTTAACTTTGGCAGGTCCCTGCTGTTCTGTTATGAAACTAGAATATCTTTTGCAGATTCTGGAAGTGATTGCGATCGCAAAGCTCTATTAGTTGCTTTGGAATCGACTTTTGAAAATGAGAGGGCGTAAAATTCGCCCAAAAAATTTGGCGACGATATCGAGCACATGCCTTAATAAAAGGGCTCTCCTGGCCAAATGGTTTAACTTTGGCAGGTCCCTGCGGTTCTGTTATGAAAGTAGACTTCGTGGGGCAGATTCTGGAAGTGATTGCGATCGCAAAGCTCTATTAGTTGCTTTGGAATCGGCTTTTGAAAAAAATTCTGTGAAAATCGCAAAAATTTTGGGTATCGAAATCGGGCAAAGTCTGCATAAAAGGGCTCTCCTGGCCAAATGGTTTAACTTTGGCAGGTCCCTGCTGTTCTGTTATGAAACTAGAATATCTTTTGCAGATTCTGGAAGTGATTGCGATCGCAAAGCTCTATTAGTTGCTTTGGAATCGACTTTTGAAAATGAGAGGGCGTAAAATTCGCCCAAAAAATTTGGCGACGATATCGAGCACATGCCTTCATAAAAGGGCTCTCCTGGCCAAATGGTTTAACTTTGGCAGGTCCCTGCTGTTCTGTTATGAAAGTAGACTTCGTGGGGCAGATTCTGGAAGTGATTGCGATCGCAAAGCTCTATTAGTTGCTTTGGAATCGGCTTTTGAAAAAAATTCTGTGAAAATCGCAAAAATTTTGGGTATCGAAATCGGGCAAATTCTGCATAAAAGGGCTCTCCTGGCCAAATGGTTTAACTTTGGCAGGTCCCTGCTGTTCTGTTATGAAACTAGAATATCTTTTGCAGATTCTGGAAGTGATTGCGATCGCAAAGCTCTATTAGTTGCTTTGGAATCGACTTTTGAAAATGAGAGGGCGTAAAACTCGCCCAAAAAATTTGGCGACGATATCGAGCACATGCCTTCATAAAAGGGCTCTCCTGGCCAAATGGTTTAACTTTGGCAGGTCCCTGCTGTTCTGCTATGAAAGTAGACTTCGTGGGGCAGATTCTGGAAGTGATTGCGATCGCAAAGCTCTATTAGTTGCTTTGGAATCGGCTTTTGAAAAAAATTCTGTGAAAATCGCAAAAATTTTGGGTATCGAAATCGGGCAAAGTCTGCATAAAAGGGCTCTCCTGGCCAAATGGTTTAACTTTGGCAGGTCCCTGCTGTTCTGTTATGAAACTAGAATATCTTTTGCAGATTCTGGAAGTGATTGCGATCGCAAAGCTCTATTAGTTGCTTTGGAATCGACTTTTGAAAATGAGAGGGCGTAAAATTCGCCCAAAAAATTTGGCGACGATATCGAGCACATGCCTTCATAAAAGGGCTCTCCTGGCCAAATGGTTTAACTTTGGCGGGTCCCTGCTGTTCTGTTATGAAAGTAGACTTCGTGGGGCAGATTCTGGAAGTGATTGCGATCGCAAAGCTCTATTAGTTGCTTTGGAATCGGCTTTTGAAAAAAATTCTGTGAAAATCGCAAAAATTTTGGGTATCGAAATCGGGCAAAGTCTGCATAAAAGGGCTCTCCTGGCCAAATGGTTTAACTTTGGCAGGTCCCTGCTGTTCTGTTATGAAACTAGAATATCTTTTGCAGATTCTGGAAGTGATTGCGATCGCAAAGCTCTATTAGTTGCTTTGGAATCGACTTTTGAAAATGAGAGGGCGTAAAATTCGCCCAAAAAATTTGGCGACGATATCGAGCACATGCCTTCATAAAAGGGCTCTCCTGGCCAAATGGTTTAACTTTGGCAGGTCCCTGCTGTTCTGTTATGAAAGTAGACTTCGTGGGGCAGATTCTGGAAGTGATTGCGATCGCAAAGCTCTATTAGTTGCTTTGGAATCGGCTTTTGAAAAAAATTCTGTGAAAATCGCAAAAATTTTGGGTATCGAAATCGGGCAAAGTCTGCATAAAAGGGCTCTCCTGGCCAAATGGTTTAACTTTGGCAGGTCCCTGCTGTTCTGTTATGAAACTAGAATATCTTTTGCAGATTCTGGAAGTGATTGCGATCGCAAAGCTCTATTAGTTGCTTTGGAATCGACTTTTGAAAATGAGAGGGCGTAAAATTCGCCCAAAAAATTTGGCGACGATATCGAGCACATGCCTTCATAAAAGGGCTCTCCTGGCCAAATGGTTTAACTTTGGCAGGTCCCTGCTGTTCTGTTATGAAAGTAGACTTCGTGGGGCAGATTCTGGAAGTGATTGCGATCGCAAAGCTCTATTAGTTGCTTTGGAATCGGCTTTTGAAAAAAATTCTGTGAAAATCGCAAAAATTTTGGGTATCGAAATCGGGCAAAGTCTGCATAAAAGGGCTCTCCTGGCCAAATGGTTTAACTTTGGCAGGTCCCTGCTGTTCTGTTATGAAACTAGAATATCTTTTGCAGATTCTGGAAGTGATTGCGATCGCAAAGCTCTATTAGTTGCTTTGGAATCGACTTTTGAAAATGAGAGGGCGTAAAATTCGCCCAAAAAATTTGGCGACGATATCGAGCACATGCCTTCATAAAAGGCCTCTCCTGGCCAAATGGTTTAACTTTGGCAGGTCCCTGCTGTTCTGTTATGAAAGTAGACTTCGTGGGGCAGATTCTGGAAGTGATTGCGATCGCAAAGCTCTATTAGTTGCTTTGGAATCGGCTTTTGAAAAAAATTCTGTGAAAATCGCAAAAATTTTGGGTATCGAAATCGGGCAAAGTCTGCATAAAAGGGCTCTCCTGGCCAAATGGTTTAACTTTGGCAGGTCCCTGCTGTTCTGTTATGAAACTAGAAAATCTTTTGCAGATTCTGGAAGTGATTGCGATCGCAAAGCTCTATTAGTTGCTTTGGAATCGACTTTTGAAAATGAGAGGGCGTAAAATTCGCCCAAAAAATTTGGCGACGATATCGAGCACATGCCTTCATAAAAGGGCTCTCCTGGCCAAATGGTTTAACTTTGGCGGGTCCCTGCTGTTCTGTTATGAAAGTAGACTTCGTGGGGCAGATTCTGGAAGTGATTGCGATCGCAAAGCTCTATTAGTTGCTTTGGAATCGGCTTTTGAAAAAAATTCTGTGAAAATCGCAAAAATTTTGGGTATCGAAATCGGGCAAAGTCTGCATAAAAGGGCTCTCCTGGCCAAATGGTTTAACTTTGGCAGGTCCCTGCTGTTCTGTTATGAAACTAGAATATCTTTTGCAGATTCTGGAAGTGATTGCGATCGCAAAGCTCTATTAGTTGCTTTGGAATCGACTTTTGAAAATGAGAGGGCGTAAAATTCGCCCAAAAAATTTGGCGACGATATCGAGCACATGCCTTCATAAAAGGGCTCTCCTGGCCAAATGGTTTAACTTTGGCAGGTCCCTGCTGTTCTGTTATGAAAGTAGACTTCGTGGGGCAGATTCTGGAAGTGATTGCGATCGCAAAGCTCTATTAGTTGCTTTGGAATCGGCTTTTGAAAAAAATTCTGTGAAAATCGCAAAAATTTTGGGTATCGAAATCGGGCAAAGTCTGCATAAAAGGGCTCTCCTGGCCAAATGGTTTAACTTTGGCAGGTCCCTGCTGTTCTGTTTTGAAACTAGAATATCTTTTGCAGATTCTGGAAGTGATTGCGATCGCAAAGCTCTATTAGTTGCTTTGGAATCGACTTTTGAAAATGAGAGGGCGTAAAATTCGCCCAAAAAATTTGGCGACGATATCGAGCACATGCCTTCATAAAAGGGCTCTCCTGGCCAAATGGTTTAACTTTGGCAGGTCCCTGCTGTTCTGTTATGAAAGTAGACTTCGTGGGGCAGATTCTGGAAGTGATTGCGATCGCAAAGCTCTATTAGTTGCTTTGGAATCGGCTTTTGAAAAAAATTCTGTGAAAATCGCAAAAATTTTGGGTATCGAAATCGGGCAAAGTCTGCATAAAAGGGCTCTCCTGGCCAAATGGTTTAACTTTGGCAGGTCCCTGCTGTTCTGTTATGAAACTAGAATATCTTTTGCAGATTCTGGAAGTGATTGCGATCGCAAAACTCTATTAGTTGCTTTGGAATCGACTTTTGAAAATGAGAGGGCGTAAAATTCGCCCAAAAAATTTGGCGACGATATCGAGCACATGCCTTCATAAAAGGGCTCTCCTGGCCAAATGGTTTAACTTTGGCAGGTCCCTGCTGTTCTGTTATGAAAGTAGACTTCGTGGGGCAGATTCTGGAAGTGATTGCGATCGCAAAGCTCTATTAGTTGCTTTGGAATCGGCTTTTGAAAAAAATTCTGTGAAAATCGCAAAAATTTTGGGTATCGAAATCGGGCAAAGTCTGCATAAAAGGGCTCTCCTGGCCAAATGGTTTAACTTTGGCAGGTCCCTGCTGTTCTGTTATGAAACTAGAATATCTTTTGCAGATTCTGGAAGTGATTGCGATCGCAAAACTCTATTAGTTGCTTTGGAATCGACTTTTGAAAATGAGAGGGCGTAAAATTCGCCCAAAAAATTTGGCGACGATATCGAGCACATGCCTTCATAAAAGGGCTCTCCTGGCCAAATGGTTTAACTTTGGCAGGTCCCTGCTGTTCTGTTATGAAACTAGAATATCTTTTGCAGATTCTGGAAGTGATTGCGATCGCAAAGCTCTATTAGTTGCTTTGGAATCGACTTTTGAAAATGAGAGGGCGTAAAATTCGCCCAAAAAATTTGGCGACGATATCGAGCACATGCCTTCATAAAAGGGCTCTCCTGGCCAAATGGTTTAACTTTGGCAGGTACCTGCTCTTCTGTTATGAAAGTAGACTTCGTGGGGCAGATTCTGGAAGTGATTGCGATCGCAAAGCTCTATTAGTTGCTTTGGAATCGGCTTTTGAAAAAAATTCTGTGAAAATCGCAAAAATTTTGGGTATCGAAATCGGGCAAAGTCTGCATAAAAGGGCTCTCCTGGCCAAATGGTTTAACTTTGGCAGGTCCCTGCTGTTCTGTTATGAAACTAGAATATCTTTTGCAGATTCTGGAAGTGATTGCGATCGCAAAGCTCTATTAGTTGCTTTGGAATCGACTTTTGAAAATGAGAGGGCGTAAAATTCGCCCAAAAAATTTGGCGACGATATCGAGCACATGCCTTCATAAAAGGGCTCTCCTGGCCAAATGGTTTAACTTTGGCAGGTCCCTGCTGTTCTGTTATGAAAGTAGACTTCGTGGGGCAGATTCTGGAAGTGATTGCGATCGCAAAGCTCTATTAGTTGCTTTGGAATCGGCTTTTGAAAAAAATTCTGTGAAAATCGCAAAAATTTTGGGTATCGAAATCGGGCAAAGTCTGCATAAAAGGGCTCTCCTGGCCAAATGGTTTAACTTTGGCAGGTCTCTGCTGTTCTGTTATGAAACTAGAATATCTTTTGCAGATTCTGGAAGTGATTGCGATCGCAAAGCTCTATTAGTTGCTTTGGAATCGACTTTTGAAAATGAGAGGGCGTAAAATTCGCCCAAAAAATTTGGCGACGATATCGAGCACATGCCTTCATAAAAGGGCTCTCCTGGCCAAATGGTTTAACTTTGGCAGGTCCCTGCTGTTCTGTTATGAAAGTAGACTTCGTGGGGCAGATTCTGGAAGTGATTGCGATCGCAAAGCTCTATTAGTTGCTTTGGAATCGGCTTTTGAAAAAAATTCTGTGAAAATCGCAAAAATTTTGGGTATCGAAATCGGGCAAAGTCTGCATAAAAGGGCTCTCCTAGCCAAATGGTTTAACTTTGGCAGGTCCCTGCTGTTCTGTTATGAAACTAGAATATCTTTTGCAGATTCTGGAAGTGATTGCGATCGCAAAGCTCTATTAGTTGCATTGGAATCGACTTTTGAAAATGAGAGGGCGTAAAATTCGCCCAAAAAATTTGGCGACGATATCGAACACATGCCTTCATAAAAGGGCTCTCCTGGCCAAATGGTTTAACTTTGGCAGGTCCCTGCTGTTCTGTTATGAAAGTAGACTTCGTGGGGCAGATTCTGGAAGTGATTGCGATCGCAAAGCTCTATTAGTTGCTTTGGAATCGGCTTTTGAAAAAAATTCTGTGAAAATCGCAAAAATTTTGGGTATCGAAATCGGGCAAAGTCTGCATAAAAGGGCTCTCCTGGCCAAATGGTTTAACTTTGGCAGGTCCCTGCTGTTCTGTTATGAAACTAGAATATCTTTTGCAGATTCTGGAAGTGATTGCGATCGCAAAGCTCTATTAGTTGCTTTGGAATCGACTTTTGAAAATGAGAGGGCGTAAAATTCGCCCAAAAAATTTGGCGTTGATATCGAGCACATGCCTTCATAAAAGGGCTCTCCTGGCCAAATGGTTTAACTTTGGCAGGTCCCTGCTGTTCTGTTATGAAAGTAGACTTCGTGGGGCAGATTCTGGAAGTGATTGCGATCGCAAAGCTCTATTAGTTGCTTTGGAATCGGCTTTTGAAAAAAATTCTGTGAAAATCGCAAAAATTTTGGGTATCGAAATCGGGCAAAGTCTGCATAAAAGGGCTCTCCTGGCCAAATGGTTTAACTTTGGCAGGTCCCTGCTGTTCTGTTATGAAACTAAAATATCTTTTGCAGATTCTGGAAGTGATTGCGATCGCAAAGCTCTATTAGTTGCTTTGGAATCGACTTTTGAAAATGAGAGGGCGTAAAATTCGCCCTAAAACTTTGGCGACGATATCGAGCACATGCCTTCATAAAAGGGCTCTCCTGGCCAAATGGTTTAACTTTGGCAGGTCCCTGCTGTTCTGTTATGAAAGTAGACTTCGTGGGGCAGATTCTGGAAGTGATTGCGATCGCAAAGCTCTATTAGTTGCTTTGGAATCGGCTTTTGAAAAAAATTCTGTGAAAATCGCAAAAATTTTGGGTATCGAAATCGGGCAAAGTCTGCATAAAAGGGCTATCCTGGCCAAATGGTTTAACTTTGGCAGGTCCCTGCTGTTCTGTTATGAAACTAGAATATCTTTTACAGATTCTGGAAGTGATTGCGATCGCAAAGCTCTATTAGTTGCTTTGGAATCGACTTTTGAAAATGAGAGGGCGTAAAATTCGCCCAAAAAATTTGGCGACGATATCGAGCACATGCCTTCATAAAAGGGCTCTCCTGGCCAAATGGTTTAACTTTGGCAGGTCCCTGCTGTTCTGTTATGAAACTAGAATATCTTTTGCAGATTCTGGAAGTGATTGCGATCGCAAAGCTCTATTAGTTGCTTTGGAATCGACTTTTGAAAATGAGAGGGCGTAAAATTCGCCCAAAAAATTTGGCGACGATATCGAGCACATGCCTTTATAAAAGGGCTCTCCTGGCCAAATGGTTTAACTTTGGCAGGTCCCTGCTGTTCTGTTATGAAAGTAGACCTCGTGGGGCAGATTCTGGAAGTGATTGCAATCGCAAAGCTCTATTAGTTGCTTTGGAATCGGCTTTTGAAAAAAATTCTGTGTAAATCGCAAAAATTTTGGGTATCGAAATCGGGCAAAGTCTGCATAAAAGGGCTCTCCTGGCCAAATGGTTTAACTTTGGCAGGTCCCTGCTGTTCTGTTATGAAACTAGAATATCTTTTGCAGATTCTGGAAGTGATTGCGATCGCAAAGCTCTATTAGTTGCTTTGGAATCGACTTTTGAAAATGAGAGGGCGTAAAATTCGCCCAAAAAATTTGGCGACGATATCGAGCACATGCCTTCATAAAAGGGCTCTCCTGGCCAAATGGTTTAACTTTGGCAGGTCCCTGCTGTTCTGTTATGAAAGTAGACTTCGTGGGGCAGATTCTGGAAGTGATTGCGATCGCAAAGCTCTATTAGTTGCTTTGGAATCGGCTTTTGAAAAAAATTCTGTGAAAATCGCAAAAATTTTGGGTATCGAAATCGGGCAAAGTCTGCATAAAAGGGCTCTCCTGGCCAAATGGTTTAACTTTGGCAGGTCCCTGCTGTTCTGTTATGAAACTAGAATATCTTTTGCAGATTCTGGAAGTGATTGCGATCGCAAAGCTCTATTAGTTGCTTTGGAATCGACTTTTGAAAATGAGAGGGCGTAAAATTCGCCCAAAAAATTTGGCGACGATATCGAGCACATGCCTTCATAAAAGGGCTCTCCTGGCCAAATGGTTTAACTTTGGCAGGTCCCTGCTGTTCTGTTATGAAAGTAGACTTCGTGGGGCAGATTCTGGAAGTGATTGCGATCGCAAAGCTCTATTAGTTGCTTTGGAATCGGCTTTTGAAAAAAATTCTGTGAAAATCGCAAAAATTTTGGGTATCGAAATCGGGCAAAGTCTGCATAAAAGGGCTCTCCTGGCCAAATGGTTTAACTTTGGCAGGTCCCTGCTGTTCTGTTATGAAACTAGAATATCTTTTGCAGATTCTGGAAGTGATTGCGATCGCAAAGCTCTATTAGTTGCTTTGGAATCGACTTTTGAAAATGAGAGGGCGTAAAATTCGCCCAAAAAATTTGGCGACGATATCGAGCACATGCCTTCATAAAAGGGCTCTCCTGGCCAAATGGTTTAACTTTGGCAGGTCCCTGCTGTTCTGTTATGAAAGTAGACTTCGTGGGGCAGATTCTGGAAGTGATTGCGATCGCAAAGCTCTATTAGTTGCTTTGGAATCGGCTTTTGAAAAAAATTCTGTGAAAATCGCAAAAATTTTGGGTATCGAAATCGGGCAAAGTCTGCATAAAAGGGCTCTCCTGGCCAAATGGTTTAACTTTGGCAGGTCCCTGCTGTTCTGTTATGAAACTAGAATATCTTTTGCAGATTCTGGAAGTGATTGCGATCGCAAAGCTCTATTAGTTGCTTTGGAATCGACTTTTGAAAATGAGAGGGCGTAAAATTCGCCCAAAAAATTTGGCGACGATATCGAGCACATGCCTTCATAAAAGGGCTCTCCTGGCCAAATGGTTTAACTTTGGCAGGTCCCTGCTGTTCTGTTATGAAAGTAGACTTCGTGGGGCAGATTCTGGAAGTGATTGCGATCGCAAAGCTCTATTAGTTGCTTTGGAATCGGCTTTTGAAAAAAATTCTGTGAAAATCGCAAAAATTTTGGGTATCGAAATCGGGCAAAGTCTGCATAAAAGGGCTCTCCTGGCCAAATGGTTTAACTTTGGCAGGTCCCTGCTGTTCTATTATGAAACTAGAATATCTTTTGCAGATTCTGGAAGTGATTGCGATCGCAAAGCTCTATTAGTTGCTTTGGAATCGACTTTTGAAAATGAGAGGGCGTAAAACTCGCCCAAAAAATTTGGCGACGATATCGAGCACATGCCTTCATAAAAGGGCTCTCCTGGCCAAATGGTTTAACTTTGGCAGGTCCCTGCTGTTCTGTTATGAAAGTAGACTTCGTGGGGCAGATTCTGGAAGTGATTGCGATCGCAAAGCTCTATTAGTTGCTTTGGAATCGGCTTTTGAAAAAAATTCTGTGAAAATCGCAAAAATTTTGGGTATCGAAATCGGGCAAAGTCTGCATAAAAGGGCTCTCCTGGCCAAATGGTTTAACTTTGGCAGGTCCCTGCTGTTCTGTTATGAAACTAGAATATCTTTTGCAGATTCTGGAAGTGATTGCGATCGCAAAGCTCTATTAGTTGCTTTGGAATCGACTTTTGAAAATGAGAGGGCGTAAAATTCGCCCAAAAAATTTGGCGACGATATCGAGCACATGCCTTCATAAAAGGGCTCTCCTGGCCAAATGGTTTAACTTTGGCAGGTCCCTGCTGTTCTGTTATGAAAGTAGACTTCGTGGGGCAGATTCTGGAAGTGATTGCGATCGCAAAGCTCTATTAGTTGCTTTGGAATCGGCTTTTGAAAAAAATTCTGTGAAAATCGCAAAAATTTTGGGTATCGAAATCGGGCAAAGTCTGCATAAAAGGGCTCTCCTGGCCAAATGGTTTAACTTTGGCAGGTCCCTGCTGTTCTGTTATGAAACTAGAATATCTTTTGCAGATTCTAGAAGTGATTGCGATCGCAAAGCTCTATTAGTTGCTTTGGAATCGACTTTTGAAAATGAGAGGGCGTAAAATTCGCCCAAAAAATTTGGCGACGATATCGAGCACATGCCTTCATAAAAGGGCTCTCCTGGCCAAATGGTTTAACTTTGGCGGGTCTCTGCTGTTCTGTTATGAAAGTAGACTTCGTGGGGCAGATTCTGGACGTGATTGCGATCGCAAAGCTCTATTAGTTGCTTTGGAATCGGCTTTTGAAAAAAATTCTGTGAAAATCGCAAAAATTTTGGGTATCGAAATCGGGCAAAGTCTGCATAAAAGGGCTCTCGTGGCCAAATGGTTTAACTTTGGCAGGTCCCTGCTGTTCTGTTATGAAACTAGAATATCTTTTGCAGATTCTGGAAGTGATTGCGATCGCAAAGCTCTATTAGTTGCTTTGGAATCGACTTTTGAAAATGAGAGGGCGTAAAATTCGCCCAAAAAATTTGGCGACGATATCGAGCACATGCCTTCATAAAAGGGCTCTCCTGGCCAAATGGTTTAACTTTGGCAGGTCCCTGCTGTTCTGTTATGAAAGTAGACTTCGTGGGGCAGATTCTGGAAGTGATTGCGATCGCAAAGCTCTATTAGTTGCTTTGGAATCGGCTTTTGAAACAAATTCTGTGAAAATCGCAAAAATTTTGGGTATCGAAATCGGGCAAAGTCTGCATAAAAGGGCTCTCCTGGCCAAATGGTTTAACTTTGGCAGGTCCCTGCTGTTCCATTATGAAACTAGAATATCTTTTGCAGATTCTGGAAGTGATTGCGATCGCAAAGCTCTATTAGTTGCTTTGGAATCGACTTTTGAAAATGAGAGGGCGTAAAATTCGCCCAAAAAATTTGGCGACGATATCGAGCACATGCCTTCATAAAAGGGCTCTCCTGGCCAAATGGTTTAACTTTGGCAGGTCCCTGCTGTTCTGTTATGAAAGTAGACTTCGTGGGGCAGATTCTGGAAGTGATTGCGATCGCAAAGCTCTATTAGTTGCTTTGGAATCGGCTTTTGAAAAAAATTCTGTGAAAATCGCAAAAATTTTGGGTATCGAAATCGGGCAAAGTCTGCATAAAAGGGCTCTCCTGGCCAAATGGTTTACCTTTGGCAGGTCCCTGCTGTTCTGTTATGAAACTAGAATATCTTTTCCAGATTCTGGAAGTGATTGCGATCGCAAAGCTCTATTAGTTGCTTTGGAATCGACTTTTGAAAATGAGAGGGCGTAAAATTCGCCCAAAAAATTTGGCGACGATATCGAGCACATGCCTTCATAAAAGGGCTCTCCTGGCCAAATGGTTTAACTTTGGCAGGTCCCTGCTGTTCTGTTATGAAAGTAGACTTCGTGGGGCAGATTCTGGAAGTGATTGCGATCGCAAAGCTCTATTAGTTGCTTTGGAATCGGCTTTTGAAAAAAATTCTGTGAAAATCGCAAAAATTTTGGGTATCGAAATCGGGCAAAGTCTGCATAAAAGGGTTCTCCTGGCCAAATGGTTTAACTTTGGCAGGTCCCTGCTGTTCTGTTATGAAACTAGAATATCTTTTGCAGATTCTGGAAGTGATTGCGATCGCAAAGCTCTATTAGTTGCTTTGGAATCGACTTTTGAAAATGAGAGGGCGTAAAATTCGCCCAAAAAATTTGGCGACGATATCGAGCACATGCCTTCATAAAAGGGATCTCCTGGCCAAATGGTTTAACTTTGGCAGGTCCCTGCTGTTCTGTTATGAAAGTAGACTTCGTGGGGCAGATTCTGGAAGTGATTGCGATCGCAAAGCTCTATTAGTTGCTTTGGAATCGGCTTTTGAAAAAAATTCTGTGAAAATCGCAAAAATTTTGGGTATCGAAATCGGGCAAAGTCTGCATAAAAGGGCTCTCCTGGCCAAATGGTTTAACTTTGGCAGGTCCCTGCTGTTCTGTTATGAAACTAGAATATCTTTTGCAGATTCTGGAAGTGATTGCGATCGCAAAGCTCTATTAGTTGCTTTGGAATCGACTTTTGAAAATGAGAGGGCGTAAAATTCGCCCAAAAAATTTGGCGACGATATCGAGCACATGCCTTCATAAAAGGGCTCTCCTGGCCAAATGGTTTAACTTTGGCAGGTCCCTGCTGTTCTGTTATGAAAGTAGACTTCGTGGGGCAGATTCTGGAAGTGATTGCGATCGCAAAGCTCTATTAGTTGCTTTGGAATCGGCTTTTGAAAAAAATTCTGTGAAAATCGCAAAAATTTTGGGTATCGAAATCGGGCAAAGTCTGCATAAAAGGGCTCTCCTGGCCAAATGGTTTAACTTTGGCAGGTCCCTGCTGTTCTATTATGAAACTAGAATATCTTTTGCAGATTCTGGAAGTGATTGCGATCGCAAAGCTCTATTAGTTGCTTTGGAATCGACTTTTGAAAATGAGAGGGCGTAAAACTCGCCCAAAAAATTTGGCGACGATATCGAGCACATGCCTTCATAAAAGGGCTCTCCTGGCCAAATGGTTTAACTTTGGCAGGTCCCTGCTGTTCTGTTATGAAAGTAGACTTCGTGGGGCAGATTCTGGAAGTGATTGCGATCGCAAAGCTCTATTAGTTGCTTTGGAATCGGCTTTTGAAAAAAATTCTGTGAAAATCGCAAAAATTTTGGGTATCGAAATCGGGCAAAGTCTGCATAAAAGGGCTCTCCTGGCCAAATGGTTTAACTTTGGCAGGTCCCTGCTGTTCTGTTATGAAACTAGAATATCTTTTGCAGATTCTGGAAGTGATTGCGATCGCAAAGCTCTATTAGTTGCTTTGGAATCGACTTTTGAAAATGAGAGGGCGTAAAATTCGCCCAAAAAATTTGGCGACGATATCGAGCACATGCCTTCATAAAAGGGCTCTCCTGGCCAAATGGTTTAACTTTGGCAGGTCCCTGCTGTTCTGTTATGAAAGTAGACTTCGTGGGGCAGATTCTGGAAGTGATTGCGATCGCAAAGCTCTATTAGTTGCTTTGGAATCGGCTTTTGAAAAAAATTCTGTGAAAATCGCAAAAATTTTGGGTATCGAAATCGGGCAAAGTCTGCATAAAAGGGCTCTCCTGGCCAAATGGTTTAACTTTGGCAGGTCCCTGCTGTTCTGTTATGAAACTAGAATATCTTTTGCAGATTCTAGAAGTGATTGCGATCGCAAAGCTCTATTAGTTGCTTTGGAATCGACTTTTGAAAATGAGAGGGCGTAAAATTCGCCCAAAAAATTTGGCGACGATATCGAGCACATGCCTTCATAAAAGGGCTCTCCTGGCCAAATGGTTTAACTTTGGCGGGTCTCTGCTGTTCTGTTATGAAAGTAGACTTCGTGGGGCAGATTCTGGACGTGATTGCGATCGCAAAGCTCTATTAGTTGCTTTGGAATCGGCTTTTGAAAAAAATTCTGTGAAAATCGCAAAAATTTTGGGTATCGAAATCGGGCAAAGTCTGCATAAAAGGGCTCTCGTGGCCAAATGGTTTAACTTTGGCAGGTCCCTGCTGTTCTGTTATGAAACTAGAATATCTTTTGCAGATTCTGGAAGTGATTGCGATCGCAAAGCTCTATTAGTTGCTTTGGAATCGACTTTTGAAAATGAGAGGGCGTAAAATTCGCCCAAAAAATTTGGCGACGATATCGAGCACATGCCTTCATAAAAGGGCTCTCCTGGCCAAATGGTTTAACTTTGGCAGGTCCCTGCTGTTCTGTTATGAAAGTAGACTTCGTGGGGCAGATTCTGGAAGTGATTGCGATCGCAAAGCTCTATTAGTTGCTTTGGAATCGGCTTTTGAAAAAAATTCTGTGAAAATCGCAAAAATTTTGGGTATCGAAATCGGGCAAAGTCTGCATAAAAGGGCTCTCCTGGCCAAATGGTTTAACTTTGGCAGGTCCCTGCTGTACCATTATGAAACTAGAATATCTTTTGCAGATTCTGGAAGTGATTGCGATCGCAAAGCTCTATTAGTTGCTTTGGAATCGACTTTTGAAAATGAGAGGGCGTAAAATTCGCCCAAAAAATTTGGCGACGATATCGAGCACATGCCTTCATAAAAGGGCTCTCCTGGCCAAATGGTTTAACTTTGGCAGGTCCCTGCTGTTCTGTTATGAAAGTAGACTTCGTGGGGCAGATTCTGGAAGTGATTGCGATCGCAAAGCTCTATTAGTTGCTTTGGAATCGGCTTTTGAAAAAAATTCTGTGAAAATCGCAAAAATTTTGGGTATCGAAATCGGGCAAAGTCTGCATAAAAGAGCTCTCCTGGCCAAATGGTTTAACTTTGGCAGGTCCCTGCTGTTCTGTTATGAAACTAGAATATCTTTTCCAGATTCTGGAAGTGATTGCGATCGCAAAGCTCTATTAGTTGCTTTGGAATCGACTTTTGAAAATGAGAGGGCGTAAAATTCGCCCAAAAAATTTGGCGACGATATCGAGCACATGCCTTCATAAAAGGGCTCTCCTGGCCAAATGGTTTAACTTTGGCAGGTCCCTGCTGTTCTGTTATGAAAGTAGACTTCGTGGGGCAGATTCTGGAAGTGATTGCGATCGCAAAGCTCTATTAGTTGCTTTGGAATCGGCTTTTGAAAAAAATTCTGTGAAAATCGCAAAAATTTTGGGTATCGAAATCGGGCAAAGTCTGCATAAAAGGGTTCTCCTGGCCAAATGGTTTAACTTTGGCAGGTCCCTGCTGTTCTGTTATGAAACTAGAATATCTTTTGCAGATTCTGGAAGTGATTGCGATCGCAAAGCTCTATTAGTTGCTTTGGAATCGACTTTTGAAAATGAGAGGGCGTAAAATTCGCCCAAAAAATTTGGCGACGATATCGAGCACATGCCTTCATAAAAGGGATCTCCTGGCCAAATGGTTTAACTTTGGCAGGTCCCTGCTGTTCTGTTATGAAAGTAGACTTCGTGGGGCAGATTCTGGAAGTGATTGCGATCGCAAAGCTCTATTAGTTGCTTTGGAATCGGCTTTTGAAAAAAATTCTGTGAAAATCGCAAAAATTTTGGGTATCGAAATCGGGCAAAGTCTGCATAAAAGGGCTCTCCTGGCCAAATGGTTTAACTTTGGCAGGTCCCTGCTGTTCTGTTATGAAACTAGAATATCTTTTGCAGATTCTGGAAGTGATTGCGATCGCAAAGCTCTATTAGTTGCTTTGGAATCGACTTTTGAAAATGAGAGTGCGTAAAATTCGCCCAAAAAATTTGGCGACGATATCGAGCACATGCCTTCATAAAAGGGCTCTCCTGGCCAAATGGTTTAACTTTGGCAGGTCCCTGCTGTTCTGTTATGAAAGTAGACTTCGTGGGGCAGATTCTGGAAGTGATTGCGATCGCAAAGCTCTATTAGTTGCTTTGGAATCGGCTTTTGAAAAAAATTCTGTGAAAATCGCAAAAATTTTGGGTATCGAAATCGGGCAAAGTCTGCATAAAAGGGCTCTCCTGGCCAAATGGTTTAACTTTGGCAGGTCCCTGCTGTTCTGTTATGAAACTAGAATATCTTTTGCAGATTCTGGAAGTGATTGCGATCGCAAAGCTCTATTAGTTGCTTTGGAATCGACTTTTGAAAATGAGAGGGCGTAAAATTCGCCCAAAAAATTTGGCGACGATATCGAGCACATGCCTTCATAAAAGGGCTCTCCTGGCCAAATGGTTTAACTTTGGCAGGTCCCTGCTGTTCTGTTATGAAAGTAGACTTCGTGGGGCAGATTCTGGAAGTGATTGCGATCGCAAAGCTCTATTAGTTGCTTTGGAATCGGCTTTTGAAAAAAATTCTGTGAAAATCGCAAAAATTTTGGGTATCGAAATCGGGCAAAGTCTGCATAAAAGGGCTCTCCTGGCCAAATGGTTTAACTTTGGCAGGTCCCTGCTGTTCTGTTATGAAACTAGAATATCTTTTGCAGATTCTGGAAGTGATTGCGATCGCAAAGCTCTATTAGTTGCTTTGGAATCGACTTTTGAAAATGAGAGGGCGTAAAATTCGCCCAAAAAATTTGGCGACGATATCGAGCACATGCCTTCATAAAAGGGCTCTCCTGGCCAAATGGTTTAACTTTGGCAGGTCCCTGCTGTTCTGTTATGAAAGTAGACTTCGTGGGGCAGATTCTGGAAGTGATTGCGATCGCAAAGCTCTATTAGTTGCTTTGGAATCGGCTTTTGAAAAAAATTCTGTGAAAATCGCAAAAATTTTGGGTATCGAAATCGGGCAAAGTCTGCATAAAAGGGCTCTCCTGGCCAAATGGTTTAACTTTGGCAGGTCCCTGCTGTTCTATTATGAAACTAGAATATCTTTTGCAGATTCTGGAAGTGATTGCGATCGCAAAGCTCTATTAGTTGCTTTGGAATCGACTTTTGAAAATGAGAGGGCGTAAAACTCGCCCAAAAAATTTGGCGACGATATCGAGCACATGCCTTCATAAAAGGGCTCTCCTGGCCAAATGGTTTAACTTTGGCAGGTCCCTGCTGTTCTGTTATGAAAGTAGACTTCGTGGGGCAGATTCTGGAAGTGATTGCGATCGCAAAGCTCTATTAGTTGCTTTGGAATCGGCTTTTGAAAAAAATTCTGTGAAAATCGCAAAAATTTTGGGTATCGAAATCGGGCAAAGTCTGCATAAAAGGGTTCTCCTGGCCAAATGGTTTAACTTTGGCAGGTCCCTGCTGTTCTGTTATGAAACTAGAATATCTTTTGCAGATTCTGGAAGTGAATGCGATCGCAAAGCTCTATTAGTTGCTTTGGAATCGACTTTTGAAAATGAGAGGGCGTAAAATTCGCCCAAAAAATTTGGCGACGATATCGAGCACATGCCTTCATAAAAGGGCTCTCCTGGCCAAATGGTTTAACTTTGGCAGGTCCCTGCTGTTCTGTTATGAAAGTAGACTTCGTGGGGCAGATTCTGGAAGTGATTGCGATCGCAAAGCTCTATTAGTTGCTTTGGAATCGGCTTTTGAAAAAAATTCTGTGAAAATCGCAAAAATTTTGGGTATCGAAATCGGGCAAAGTCTGCATAAAAGGGCTCTCCTGGCCAAATGGTTTAACTTTGGCAGGTCCCTGCTGTTCTGTTATGAAACTAGAATATCTTTTGCAGATTCTGGAAGTGATTGCGATCGCAAAGCTCTATTAGTTGCTTTGGAATCGACTTTTGAAAATGAGAGGGCGTAAAATTCGCCCAAAAAATTTGGCGACGATATCGAGCACATGCCTTCATAAAAGGGCTCTCCTGGCCAAATGGTTTAACTTTGGGAGGTCCCTGCTGTTCTGTTATGAAAGTAGACTTCGTGGGGCAGATTCTGGAAGTGATTGCGATCGCAAAGCTCTATTAGTTGCTTTGGAATCGGCTTTTGAAAAAAATTCTGTGAAAATCGCAAAAATTTTGGGTATCGAAATCGGGCAAAGTCTGCATAAAAGGGCTCTCCTGGCCAAATGGTTTAACTTTGGCAGGTCCCTGCTGTTCTGTTATGAAACTAGAATATCTTTTGCAGATTCTGGAAGTGATTGCGATCGCAAAGCTCTATTAGTTGCTTTGGAATCGACTTTTGAAAATGAGAGGGCGTAAAATTCGCCCAAAAAATTTGGCGACGATATCGAGCACATGCCTTCATAAAAGGGCTCTCCTGGCCAAATGGTTTAACTTTGGCAGGTCCCTGCTGTTCTGTTATGAAAGTAGACTTCGTGGGGCAGATTCTGGAAGTGATTGCGATCGCAAAGCTCTATTAGTTGCTTTGGAATCGGCTTTTGAAAAAAATTCTGTGAAAATCGCAAAAATTTTGGGTATCGAAATCGGGCAAAGTCTGCATAAAAGGGCTCTCCTGGCCAAATGGTTTAACTTTGGCAGGTCCCTGCTGTTCTGTTATGAAACTAGAATATCTTTTGCAGATTCTGGAAGTGATTGCGATCGCAAAGCTCTATTAGTTGCTTTGGAATCGACTTTTCAAAATGAGAGGGCGTAAAATTCGCCCAAAAAATTTGGCGACGATATCGAGCACATGCCTTCATAAAAGGGCTCTCCTGGCCAAATGGTTTAACTTTGGCAGGTCCCTGCTGTTCTGTTATGAAAGTAGACTTCGTGGGGCAGATTCTGGAAGTGATTGCGATCGCAAAGCTCTATTAGTTGCTTTGGAATCGGCTTTTGAAAAAAATTCTGTGAAAATCGCAAAAATTTTGGGTATCGAAATCGGGCAAAGTCTGCATAAAAGGGCTCTCCTGGCCAAATGGTTTAACTTTGGCAGGTCCCTGCTGTTCTGTTATGAAACTAGAATATCTTTTGCAGATTCTGGAAGTGATTGCGATCGCAAAGCTCTATTAGTTGCTTTGGAATCGACTTTTGAAAATGAGAGGGCGTAAAATTCGCCCAAAAAATTTGGCGACGATATCGAGCACATGCCTTCATAAAAGGGCTCTCCTGGCCAAATGGTTTAACTTTGGCAGGTCCCTGCTGTTCTGTTATGAAAGTAGACTTCGTGGGGCAGATTCTGGAAGTGATTGCGATCGCAAAGCTCTATTAGTTGCTTTGGAATCGGCTTTTGAAAAAAATTCTGTGAAAATCGCAAAAATTTTGGGTATCGAAATCGGGCAAAGTCTGCATAAAAGGGCTCTCCTGGCCAAATGGTTTAACTTTGGCAGGTCCCTGCTGTTCTATTATGAAACTAGAATATCTTTTGCAGATTCTGGAAGTGATTGCGATCGCAAAGCTCTATTAGTTGCTTTGGAATCGACTTTTGAAAATGAGAGGGCGTAAAACTCGCCCAAAAAATTTGGCGACGATATCGAGCACATGCCTTCATAAAAGGGCTCTCCTGGCCAAATGGTTTAACTTTGGCAGGTCCCTGCTGTTCTGTTATGAAAGTAGACTTCGTGGGGCAGATTCTGGAAGTGATTGCGATCGCAAAGCTCTATTAGTTGCTTTGGAATCGGCTTTTGAAAAAAATTCTGTGAAAATCGCAAAAATTTTGGGTATCGAAATCGGGCAAAGTCTGCATAAAAGGGTTCTCCTGGCCAAATGGTTTAACTTTGGCAGGTCCCTGCTGTTCTGTTATGAAACTAGAATATCTTTTGCAGATTCTGGAAGTGAATGCGATCGCAAAGCTCTATTAGTTGCTTTGGAATCGACTTTTGAAAATGAGAGGGCGTAAAATTCGCCCAAAAAATTTGGCGACGATATCGAGCACATGCCTTCATAAAAGGGCTCTCCTGGCCAAATGGTTTAACTTTGGCAGGTCCCTGCTGTTCTGTTATGAAAGTAGACTTCGTGGGGCAGATTCTGGAAGTGATTGCGATCGCAAAGCTCTATTAGTTGCTTTGGAATCGGCTTTTGAAAAAAATTCTGTGAAAATCGCAAAAATTTTGGGTATCGAAATCGGGCAAAGTCTGCATAAAAGGGTTCTCCTGGCCAAATGGTTTAACTTTGGCAGGTCCCTGCTGTTCTGTTATGAAACTAGAATATCTTTTGCAGATTCTGGAAGTGATTGCGATCGCAAAGCTCTATTAGTTGCTTTGGAATCGACTTTTGAAAATGAGAGGGCGTAAAATTCGCCCAAAAAATTTGGCGACGATATCGAGCACATGCCTTCATAAAAGGGCTCTCCTGGCCAAATGGTTTAACTTTGGCAGGTCCCTGCTGTTCTGTTATGAAAGTAGACTTCGTGGGGCAGATTCTGGAAGTGATTGCGATCGCAAAGCTCTATTAGTTGCTTTGGAATCGGCTTTTGAAAAAAATTCTGTGAAAATCGCAAAAATTTTGGGTATCGAAATCGGGCAAAGTCTGCATAAAAGGGCTCTCCTGGCCAAATGGTTTAACTTTGGCAGGTCCCTGCTGTTCTGTTATGAAACTAGAATATCTTTTGCAGATTCTGGAAGTGATTGCGATCGCAAAGCTCTATTAGTTGCTTTGGAATCGACTTTTGAAAATGAGAGGGCGTAAAACTCGCCCAAAAAATTTGGCGACGATATCGAGCACATGCCTTCATAAAAGGGCTCTCCTGGCCAAATGGTTTAACTTTGGCAGGTCCCTGCTGTTCTGTTATGAAAGTAGACTTCGTGGGGCAGATTCTGGAAGTGATTGCGATCGCAAAGCTCTATTAGTTGCTTTGGAATCGGCTTTTGAAAAAAATTCTGTGAAAATCGCAAAAATTTTGGGTATCGAAATCGGGCAAAGTCTGCATAAAAGGGCTCTCCTGGCCAAATGGTTTAACTTTGGCAGGTCCCTGCTGTTCTGTTATGAAACTAGAATATCTTTTGCAGATTCTGGAAGTGATTGCGATCGCAAAGCTCTATTAGTTGCTTTGGAATCGACTTTTGAAAATGAGAGGGCGTAAAATTCGCCCAAAAAATTTGGCGACGATATCGAGCACATGCCTTCATAAAAGGGCTCTCCTGGCCAAATGGTTTAACTTTGGCAGGTCCCTGCTGTTCTGTTATGAAAGTAGACTTCGTGGGGCAGATTCTGGAAGTGATTGCGATCGCAAAGCTCTATTAGTTGCTTTGGAATCGGCTTTTGAAAAAAATTCTGTGAAAATCGCAAAAATTTTGGGTATCGAAATCGGGCAAAGTCTGCATAAAAGGGCTCTCCTGGCCAAATGGTTTAACTTTGGCAGGTCCCTGCTGTTCTATTATGAAACTAGAATATCTTTTGCAGATTCTGGAAGTGATTGCGATCGCAAAGCTCTATTAGTTGCTTTGGAATCGACTTTTGAAAATGAGAGGGCGTAAAACTCGCCCAAAAAATTTGGCGACGATATCGAGCACATGCCTTCATAAAAGGGCTCTCCTGGCCAAATGGTTTAACTTTGGCAGGTCCCTGCTGTTCTGTTATGAAAGTAGACTTCGTGGGGCAGATTCTGGAAGTGATTGCGATCGCAAAGCTCTATTAGTTGCTTTGGAATCGGCTTTTGAAAAAAATTCTGTGAAAATCGCAAAAATTTTGGTTATCGAAATCGGGCAAAGTCTGCATAAAAGGGTTCTCCTGGCCAAATGGTTTAACTTTGGCAGGTCCCTGCTGTTCTGTTATGAAACTAGAATATCTTTTGCAGATTCTGGAAGTGAATGCGATCGCAAAGCTCTATTAGTTGCTTTGGAATCGACTTTTGAAAATGAGAGGGCGTAAAATTCGCCCAAAAAATTTGGCGACGATATCGAGCACATGCCTTCATAAAAGGGCTCTCCTGGCCAAATGGTTTAACTTTGGCAGGTCCCTGCTGTTCTGTTATGAAAGTAGACTTCGTGGGGCAGATTCTGGAAGTGATTGCGATCGCAAAGCTCTATTAGTTGCTTTGGAATCGGCTTTTGAAAAAAATTCTGTGAAAATCGCAAAAATTTTGGGTATCGAAATCGGGCAAAGTCTGCATAAAAGGGCTCTCCTGGCCAAATGGTTTAACTTTGGCAGGTCCCTGCTGTTCTGTTATGAAACTAGAATATCTTTTGCAGATTCTGGAAGTGATTGCGATCGCAAAGCTCTATTAGTTGCTTTGGAATCGACTTTTGAAAATGAGAGGGCGTAAAATTCGCCCAAAAAATTTGGCGACGATATCGAGCACATGCCTTCATAAAAGGGCTCTCCTGGCCAAATGGTTTAACTTTGGCAGGTCCCTGCTGTTCTGTTATGAAAGTAGACTTCGTGGGGCAGATTCTGGAAGTGATTGCGATCGCAAAGCTCTATTAGTTGCTTTGGAATCGGCTTTTGAAAAAAATTCTGTGAAAATCGCAAAAATTTTGGGTATCGAAATCGGGCAAAGTCTGCATAAAAGGGCTCTCCTGGCCAAATGGTTTAACTTTGGCAGGTCCCTGCTGTTCTGTTATGAAACTAGAATATCTTTTGCAGATTCTGGAAGTGATTGCGATCGCAAAGCTCTATTAGTTGCTTTGGAATCGACTTTTGAAAATGAGAGGGCGTAAAATTCGCCCAAAAAATTTGGCGACGATATCGAGCACATGCCTTCATAAAAGGGCTCTCCTGGCCAAATGGTTTAACTTTGGCAGGTCCCTGCTGTTCTGTTATGAAAGTAGACTTCGTGGGGCAGATTCTGGAAGTGATTGCGATCGCAAAGCTCTATTAGTTGCTTTGGAATCGGCTTTTGAAAAAAATTCTGTGAAAATCGCAAAAATTTTGGGTATCGAAATCGGGCAAAGTCTGCATAAAAGGGCTCTCCTGGCCAAATGGTTTAACTTTGGCAGGTCCCTGCTGTTCTATTATGAAACTAGAATATCTTTTGCAGATTCTGGAAGTGATTGCGATCGCAAAGCTCTATTAGTTGCTTTGGAATCGACTTTTGAAAATGAGAGGGCGTAAAACTCGCCCAAAAAATTTGGCGACGATATCGAGCACATGCCTTCATAAAAGGGCTCTCCTGGCCAAATGGTTTAACTTTGGCAGGTCCCTGCTGTTCTGTTATGAAAGTAGACTTCGTGGGGCAGATTCTGGAAGTGATTGCGATCGCAAAGCTCTATTAGTTGCTTTGGAATCGGCTTTTGAAAAAAATTCTGTGAAAATCGCAAAAATTTTGGGTATCGAAATCGGGCAAAGTCTGCATAAAAGGGTTCTCCTGGCCAAATGGTTTAACTTTGGCAGGTCCCTGCTGTTCTGTTATGAAACTAGAATATCTTTTGCAGATTCTGGAAGTGAATGCGATCGCAAAGCTCTATTAGTTGCTTTGGAATCGACTTTTGAAAATGAGAGGGCGTAAAATTCGCCCAAAAAATTTGGCGACGATATCGAGCACATGCCTTCATAAAAGGGCTCTCCTGGCCAAATGGTTTAACTTTGGCAGGTCCCTGCTGTTCTGTTATGAAAGTAGACTTCGTGGGGCAGATTCTGGAAGTGATTGCGATCGCAAAGCTCTATTAGTTGCTTTGGAATCGGCTTTTGAAAAAAATTCTGTGAAAATCGCAAAAATTTTGGGTATCGAAATCGGGCAAAGTCTGCATAAAAGGGCTCTCCTGGCCAAATGGTTTAACTTTGGCAGGTCCCTGCTGTTCTGTTATGAAACTAGAATATCTTTTGCAGATTCTGGAAGTGATTGCGATCGCAAAGCTCTATTAGTTGCTTTGGAATCGACTTTTGAAAATGAGAGGGCGTAAAATTCGCCCAAAAAATTTGGCGACGATATCGAGCACATGCCTTCATAAAAGGGCTCTCCTGGCCAAATGGTTTAACTTTGGGAGGTCCCTGCTGTTCTGTTATGAAAGTAGACTTCGTGGGGCAGATTCTGGAAGTGATTGCGATCGCAAAGCTCTATTAGTTGCTTTGGAATCGGCTTTTGAAAAAAATTCTGTGAAAATCGCAAAAATTTTGGGTATCGAAATCGGGCAAAGTCTGCATAAAAGGGCTCTCCTGGCCAAATGGTTTAACTTTGGCAGGTCCCTGCTGTTCTGTTATGAAACTAGAATATCTTTTGCAGATTCTGGAAGTGATTGCGATCGCAAAGCTCTATTAGTTGCTTTGGAATCGACTTTTGAAAATGAGAGGGCGTAAAATTCGCCCAAAAAATTTGGCGACGATATCGAGCACATGCCTTCATAAAAGGGCTCTCCTGGCCAAATGGTTTAACTTTGGCAGGTCCCTGCTGTTCTGTTATGAAAGTAGACTTCGTGGGGCAGATTCTGGAAGTGATTGCGATCGCAAAGCTCTATTAGTTGCTTTGGAATCGGCTTTTGAAAAAAATTCTGTGAAAATCGCAAAAATTTTGGGTATCGAAATCGGGCAAAGTCTGCATAAAAGGGCTCTCCTGGCCAAATGGTTTAACTTTGGCAGGTCCCTGCTGTTCTGTTATGAAACTAGAATATCTTTTGCAGATTCTGGAAGTGATTGCGATCGCAAAGCTCTATTAGTTGCTTTCGAATCGACTTTTCAAAATGAGAGGGCGTAAAATTCGCCCAAAAAATTTGGCGACGATATCGAGCACATGCCTTCATAAAAGGGCTCTCCTGGCCAAATGGTTTAACTTTGGCAGGTCCCTGCTGTTCTGTTATGAAAGTAGACTTCGTGGGGCAGATTCTGGAAGTGATTGCGATCGCAAAGCTCTATTAGTTGCTTTGGAATCGGCTTTTGAAAAAAATTCTGTGAAAATCGCAAAAATTTTGGGTATCGAAATCGGGCAAAGTCTGCATAAAAGGGCTCTCCTGGCCAAATGGTTTAACTTTGGCAGGTCCCTGCTGTTCTGTTATGAAACTAGAATATCTTTTGCAGATTCTGGAAGTGATTGCGATCGCAAAGCTCTATTAGTTGCTTTGGAATCGACTTTTGAAAATGAGAGGGCGTAAAATTCGCCCAAAAAATTTGGCGACGATATCGAGCACATGCCTTCATAAAAGGGCTCTCCTGGCCAAATGGTTTAACTTTGGCAGGTCCCTGCTGTTCTGTTATGAAAGTAGACTTCGTGGGGCAGATTCTGGAAGTGATTGCGATCGCAAAGCTCTATTAGTTGCTTTGGAATCGGCTTTTGAAAAAAATTCTGTGAAAATCGCAAAAATTTTGGGTATCGAAATCGGGCAAAGTCTGCATAAAAGGGCTCTCCTGGCCAAATGGTTTAACTTTGGCAGGTCCCTGCTGTTCTATTATGAAACTAGAATATCTTTTGCAGATTCTGGAAGTGATTGCGATCGCAAAGCTCTATTAGTTGCTTTGGAATCGACTTTTGAAAATGAGAGGGCGTAAAACTCGCCCAAAAAATTTGGCGACGATATCGAGCACATGCCTTCATAAAAGGGCTCTCCTGGCCAAATGGTTTAACTTTGGCAGGTCCCTGCTGTTCTGTTATGAAAGTAGACTTCGTGGGGCAGATTCTGGAAGTGATTGCGATCGCAAAGCTCTATTAGTTGCTTTGGAATCGGCTTTTGAAAAAAATTCTGTGAAAATCGCAAAAATTTTGGGTATCGAAATCGGGCAAAGTCTGCATAAAAGGGTTCTCCTGGCCAAATGGTTTAACTTTGGCAGGTCCCTGCTGTTCTGTTATGAAACTAGAATATCTTTTGCAGATTCTGGAAGTGAATGCGATCGCAAAGCTCTATTAGTTGCTTTGGAATCGACTTTTGAAAATGAGAGGGCGTAAAATTCGCCCAAAAAATTTGGCGACGATATCGAGCACATGCCTTCATAAAAGGGCTCTCCTGGCCAAATGGTTTAACTTTGGCAGGTCCCTGCTGTTCTGTTATGAAAGTAGACTTCGTGGGGCAGATTCTGGAAGTGATTGCGATCGCAAAGCTCTATTAGTTGCTTTGGAATCGGCTTTTGAAAAAAATTCTGTGAAAATCGCAAAAGTTTTGGGTATCGAAATCGGGCAAAGTCTGCATAAAAGGGCTCTCCTGGCCAAATGGTTTAACTTTGGCAGGTCCCTGCTGTTCTGTTATGAAACTAGAATATCTTTTGCAGATTCTGGAAGTGATTGCGATCGCAAAGCTCTATTAGTTGCTTTGGAATCGACTTTTGAAAATGAGAGGGCGTAAAATTCGCCCAAAAAATTTGGCGACGATATCGAGCACATGCCTTCATAAAAGGGCTCTCCTGGCCAAACGGTTTAACTTTGGGAGGTCCCTGCTGTTCTGTTATGAAAGTAGACTTCGTGGGGCAGATTCTGGAAGTGATTGCGATCGCAAAGCTCTATTAGTTGCTTTGGAATCGGCTTTTGAAAAAAATTCTGTGAAAATCGCAAAAATTTTGGGTATCGAAATCGGGCAAAGTCTGCATAAAAGGGCTCTCCTGGCCAAATGGTTTAACTTTGGCAGGTCCCTGCTGTTCTGTTATGAAACTAGAATATCTTTTGCAGATTCTGGAAGTGATTGCGATCGCAAAGCTCTATTAGTTGCTTTGGAATCGACTTTTGAAAATGAGAGGGCGTAAAATTCGCCCAAAAAATTTGGCGACGATATCGAGCACATGCCTTTATAAAAGGGCTCTCCTGGCCAAATGGTTTAACTTTGGCAGGTCCCTGCTGTTCTGTTATGAAAGTAGACTTCGTGGGGCAGATTCTCGAAGTGATTGCGATCGCAAAGCTCTATTAGTTGCTTTGGAATCGGCTTTTGAAAAAAATTCTGTGAAAATCGCAAAAATTTTGGGTATCGAAATCGGGCAAAGTCTGCATAAAAGGGCTCTCCTGGCCAAATGGTTTAACTTTGACAGGTCCCTGCTGTTCTGTTATGAAACTAGAATATCTTTTGCAGATTCTGGAAGTGATTGCGATCGCAAAGCTCTATTAGTTGCTTTGGAATCGACTTTTGAAAATGAGAGGGCGTAAAATTCGCCCAAAAAATTTGGCGACGATATCGAGCACATGCCTTAATAAAAGGGCTCTCCTGGCCAAATGGTTTAACTTTGGCAGGTCCCTGCTGTTCTGTTATGAAAGTAGACTTCGTGGGGCAGATTCTGGAAGTGATTGCGATCGCAAAGCTCTATTAGTTGCTTTGGAATCGGCTTTTGAAAAAAATTCTGTGAAAATCGCAAAAATTTTGGGTATCGAAATCGGGCAAAGTCTGCATAAAAGGGCTCTCCTGGCCAAATGGTTTAACTTTGGCAGGTCCCTGCTGTTCTGTTATGAAACTAGAATATCTTTTGCAGATTCTGGAAGTGATTGCGATCGCAAAGCTCTATTAGTTGCTTTGGAATCGACTTTTGAAAATGAGAGGGCGTAAAATTCGCCCAAAAAATTTGGCGACGATATCGAGCACATGCCTTCATAAAAGGGCTCTCCTGGCCAAATGGTTTAACTTTGGCAGGTCCCTGCTGTTCTGTTATGAAAGTAGACTTCGTGGGGCAGATTCTGGAAGTGATTGCGATCGCAAAGCTCTATTAGTTGCTTTGGAATCGGCTTTTGAAAAAAATTCTGTGAAAATCGCAAAAATTTTGGGTATCGAAATCGGGCAAATTCTGCATAAAAGGGCTCTCCTGGCCAAATGGTTTAACTTTGGCAGGTCCCTGCTGTTCTGTTATGAAACTAGAATATCTTTTGCAGATTCTGGAAGTGATTGCGATCGCAAAGCTCTATTAGTTGCTTTGGAATCGACTTTTGAAAATGAGAGGGCGTAAAACTCGCCCAAAAAATTTGGCGACGATATCGAGCACATGCCTTCATAAAAGGGCTCTCCTGGCCAAATGGTTTAACTTTGGCAGGTCCCTGCTGTTCTGCTATGAAAGTAGACTTCGTGGGGCAGATTCTGGAAGTGATTGCGATCGCAAAGCTCTATTAGTTGCTTTGGAATCGGCTTTTGAAAAAAATTCTGTGAAAATCGCAAAAATTTTGGGTATCGAAATCGGGCAAAGTCTGCATAAAAGGGCTCTCCTGGCCAAATGGTTTAACTTTGGCAGGTCCCTGCTGTTCTGTTATGAAACTAGAATATCTTTTGCAGATTCTGGAAGTGATTGCGATCGCAAAGCTCTATTAGTTGCTTTGGAATCGACTTTTGAAAATGAGAGGGCGTAAAATTCGCCCAAAAAATTTGGCGACGATATCGAGCACATGCCTTCATAAAAGGGCTCTCCTGGCCAAATGGTTTAACTTTGGCGGGTCCCCGCTGTTCTGTTATGAAAGTAGACTTCGTGGGGCAGATTCTGGAAGTGATTGCGATCGCAAAGCTCTATTAGTTGCTTTGGAATCGGCTTTTGAAAAAAATTCTGTGAAAATCGCAAAAATTTTGGGTATCGAAATCGGGCAAAGTCTGCATAAAAGGGCTCTCCTGGCCAAATGGTTTAACTTTGGCAGGTCCCTGCTGTTCTGTTATGAAACTAGAATATCTTTTGCAGATTCTGGAAGTGATTGCGATCGCAAAGCTCTATTAGTTGCTTTGGAATCGACTTTTGAAAATGAGAGGGCGTAAAATTCGCCCAAAAAATTTGGCGACGATATCGAGCACATGCCTTCATAAAAGGGCTCTCCTGGCCAAATGGTTTAACTTTGGCAGGTCCCTGCTGTTCTGTTATGAAAGTAGACTTCGTGGGGCAGATTCTGGAAGTGATTGCGATCGCAAAGCTCTATTAGTTGCTTTGGAATCGGCTTTTGAAAAAAATTCTGTGAAAATCGCAAAAATTTTGGGTATCGAAATCGGGCAAAGTCTGCATAAAAGGGCTCTCCTGGCCAAATGGTTTAACTTTGGCAGGTCCCTGCTGTTCTGTTATGAAACTAGAATATCTTTTGCAGATTCTGGAAGTGATTGCGATCGCAAAGCTCTATTAGTTGCTTTGGAATCGACTTTTGAAAATGAGAGGGCGTAAAATTCGCCCAAAAAATTTGGCGACGATATCGAGCACATGCCTTCATAAAAGGGCTCTCCTGGCCAAATGGTTTAACTTTGGCAGGTCCCTGCTGTTCTGTTATGAAAGTAGACTTCGTGGGGCAGATTCTGGAAGTGATTGCGATCGCAAAGCTCTATTAGTTGCTTTGGAATCGGCTTTTGAAAAAAATTCTGTGAAAATCGCAAAAATTTTGGGTATCGAAATCGGGCAAAGTCTGCATAAAAGGGCTCTCCTGGCCAAATGGTTTAACTTTGGCAGGTCCCTGCTGTTCTGTTATGAAACTAGAATATCTTTTGCAGATTCTGGAAGTGATTGCGATCGCAAAACTCTATTAGTTGCTTTGGAATCGACTTTTGAAAATGAGAGGGCGTAAAATTCGCCCAAAAAATTTGGCGACGATATCGAGCACATGCCTTCATAAAAGGGCTCTCCTGGCCAAATGGTTTAACTTTGGCAGGTCCCTGCTGTTCTGTTATGAAAGTAGACTTCGTGGGGCAGATTCTGGAAGTGATTGCGATCGCAAAGCTCTATTAGTTGCTTTGGAATCGGCTTTTGAAAAAAATTCTGTGAAAATCGCAAAAATTTTGGGTATCGAAATCGGGCAAAGTCTGCATAAAAGGGCTCTCCTGGCCAAATGGTTTAACTTTGGCAGGTCCCTGCTGTTCTGTTATGAAACTAGAATATCTTTTGCAGATTCTGGAAGTGATTGCGATCGCAAAGCTCTATTAGTTGCTTTGGAATCGACTTTTGAAAATGAGAGGGCGTAAAATTCGCCCAAAAAATTTGGCGACGATATCGAGCACATGCCTTCATAAAAGGGCTCTCCTGGCCAAATGGTTTAACTTTGGCAGGTCCCTGCTGTTCTGTTATGAAAGTAGACTTCGTGGGGCAGATTCTGGAAGTGATTGCGATCGCAAAGCTCTATTAGTTGCTTTGGAATCGGCTTTTGAAAAAAATTCTGTGAAAATCGCAAAAATTTTGGGTATCGAAATCGGGCAAAGTCTGCATAAAAGGGCTCTCCTGGCCAAATGGTTTAACTTTGGCAGGTCCCTGCTGTTCTGTTATGAAACTAGAATATCTTTTGCAGATTCTGGAAGTGATTGCGATCGCAAAGCTCTATTAGTTGCTTTGGAATCGACTTTTGAAAATGAGAGGGCGTAAAATTCGCCCAAAAAATTTGGCGACGATATCGAGCACATGCCTTCATAAAAGGCCTCTCCTGGCGAAATGGTTTAACTTTGGCAGGTCCCTGCTGTTCTGTTATGAAAGTAGACTTCGTGGGGCAGATTCTGGAAGTGATTGCGATCGCAAAGCTCTATTAGTTGCTTTGGAATCGGCTTTTGAAAAAAATTCTGTGAAAATCGCAAAAATTTTGGGTATCGAAATCGGGCAAAGTCTGCATAAAAGGGCTCTCCTGGCCAAATGGTTTAACTTTGGCAGGTCCCTGCTGTTCTGTTATGAAACTAGAAAATCTTTTGCAGATTCTGGAAGTGATTGCGATCGCAAAGCTCTATTAGTTGCTTTGGAATCGACTTTTGAAAATGAGAGGGCGTAAAATTCGCCCAAAAAATTTGGCGACGATATCGAGCACATGCCTTCATAAAAGGGCTCTCCTGGCCAAATGGTTTAACTTTGGCGGGTCCCTGCTGTTCTGTTATGAAAGTAGACTTCGTGGGGCAGATTCTGGAAGTGATTGCGATCGCAAAGCTCTATGAGTTGCTTTGGAATCGGCTTTTGAAAAAAATTCTGTGAAAATCGCAAAAATTTTGGGTATCGAAATCGGGCAAAGTCTGCATAAAAGGGCTCTCCTGGCCAAATGGTTTAACTTTGGCAGGTCCCTGCTGTTCTGTTATGAAACTAGAATATCTTTTGCAGATTCTGGAAGTGATTGCGATCGCAAAGCTCTATTAGTTGCTTTGGAATCGACTTTTGAAAATGAGAGGGCGTAAAATTCGCCCAAAAAATTTGGCGACGATATCGAGCACATGCCTTCATAAAAGGGCTCTCCTGGCCAAATGGTTTAACTTTGGCAGGTCCCTGCTGTTCTGTTATGAAAGTAGACTTCGTGGGGCAGATTCTGGAAGTGATTGCGATCGCAAAGCTCTATTAGTTGCTTTGGAATCGGCTTTTGAAAAAAATTCTGTGAAAATCGCAAAAATTTTGGGTATCGAAATCGGGCAAAGTCTGCATAAAAGGGCTCTCCTGGCCAAATGGTTTAACTTTGGCAGGTCCCTGCTGTTCTGTTATGAAACTAGAATATCTTTTGCAGATTCTGGAAGTGATTGCGATCGCAAAGCTCTATTAGTTGCTTTGGAATCGACTTTTGAAAATGAGAGGGCGTAAAATTCGCCCAAAAAATTTGGCGACGATATCGAGCACATGCCTTCATAAAAGGGCTCTCCTGGCCAAATGGTTTAACTTTGGCAGGTCCCTGCTGTTCTGTTATGAAAGTAGACTTCGTGGGGCAGATTCTGGAAGTGATTGCGATCGCAAAGCTCTATTAGTTGCTTTGGAATCGGCTTTTGAAAAAAATTCTGTGAAAATCGCAAAAATTTTGGGTATCGAAATCGGGCAAAGTCTGCATAAAAGGGCTCTCCTGGCCAAATGGTTTAACTTTGGCAGGTCTCTGCTGTTCTGTTATGAAACTAGAATATCTTTTGCAGATTCTGGAAGTG
Organism: Salticus scenicus; assembly: GCA_963930645.1. NCBI lineage: Eukaryota > Metazoa > Arthropoda > Arachnida > Araneae > Salticidae > Salticus > Salticus scenicus. Next base: position 96,949 of record CAWVNO010001234.1, read on the forward strand.
ATTGCGATCGCAAAGCTCTATTAGTTGCTTTGGAATCGACTTTTGAAAATGAGAGGGCGTAAAATTCGCCCAAAAAATTTGGCGACGATATCGAGCACATGCCTTCATAAAAGGGCTCTCCTGGCCAAATGGTTTAACTTTGGCGGGTCCCTGCTGTTCTGTTATGAAAGTAGACTTCGTGGGGCAGATTCTGGAAGTGATTGCGATCGCAAAGCTCTATTAGTTGCTTTGGAATCGGCTTTTGAAAAAAATTCTGTGAAAATCGCAAAAATTTTGGGTATCGAAATCGGGCAAAGTCTGCATAAAAGGGCTCTCCTGGCCAAATGGTTTAACTTTGGCAGGTCCCTGCTGTTCTGTTATGAAACTAGAATATCTTTTGCAGATTCTGGAAGTGATTGCGATCGCAAAGCTCTATTAGTTGCTTTGGAATCGACTTTTGAAAATGAGAGGGCGTAAAATTCGCCCAAAAAATTTGGCGACGATATCGAGCACATGCCTTCATAAAAGGGCTCTCCTGGCCAAATGGTTTAACTTTGGCAGGTCCCTGCTGTTCTGTTATGAAAGTAGACTTCGTGGGGCAGATTCTGGAAGTGATTGCGATCGCAAAGCTCTATTAGTTGCTTTGGAATCGGCTTTTGAAAAAAATTCTGTGAAAATCGCAAAAATTTTGGGTATCGAAATCGGGCAAAGTCTGCATAAAAGGGCTCTCCTGGCCAAATGGTTTAACTTTGGCAGGTCCCTGCTGTTCTGTTATGAAACTAGAATATCTTTTGCAGATTCTGGAAGTGATTGCGATCGCAAAGCTCTATTAGTTGCTTTGGAATCGACTTTTGAAAATGAGAGGGCGTAAAATTCGCCCAAAAAATTTGGCGACGATATCGAGCACATGCCTTCATAAAAGGGCTCTCCTGGCCAAATGGTTTAACTTTGGCAGGTCCCTGCTGTTCTGTTATGAAAGTAGACTTCGTGGGGCAGATTCTGGAAGTGATTGCGATCGCAAAGCTCTATTAGTTGCTTTGGAATCGGCTTTTGAAAAAAATTCTGTGAAAATCGCAAAAATTTTGGGTATCGAAATCGGGCAAAGTCTGCATAAAAGGGCTCTCCTGGCCAAATGGTTTAACTTTGGCAGGTCCCTGCTGTTCTGTTATGAAACTAGAATATCTTTTGCAGATTCTGGAAGTGATTGCGATCGCAAAACTCTATTAGTTGCTTTGGAATCGACTTTTGAAAATGAGAGGGCGTAAAATTCGCCCAAAAAATTTGGCGACGATATCGAGCACATGCCTTCATAAAAGGGCTCTCCTGGCCAAATGGTTTAACTTTGGCAGGTCCCTGCTGTTCTGTTATGAAAGTAGACTTCGTGGGGCAGATTCTGGAAGTGATTGCGATCGCAAAGCTCTATTAGTTGCTTTGGAATCGGCTTTTGAAAAAAATTCTGTGAAAATCGCAAAAATTTTGGGTATCGAAATCGGGCAAAGTCTGCATAAAAGGGCTCTCCTGGCCAAATGGTTTAACTTTGGCAGGTCCCTGCTGTTCTGTTATGAAACTAGAATATCTTTTGCAGATTCTGGAAGTGATTGCGATCGCAAAGCTCTATTAGTTGCTTTGGAATCGACTTTTGAAAATGAGAGGGCGTAAAATTCGCCCAAAAAATTTGGCGACGATATCGAGCACATGCCTTCATAAAAGGGCTCTCCTGGCCAAATGGTTTAACTTTGGCAGGTCCCTGCTGTTCTGTTATGAAAGTAGACTTCGTGGGGCAGATTCTGGAAGTGATTGCGATCGCAAAGCTCTATTAGTTGCTTTGGAATCGGCTTTTGAAAAAAATTCTGTGAAAATCGCAAAAATTTTGGGTATCGAAATCGGGCAAAGTCTGCATAAAAGGGCTCTCCTGGCCAAATGGTTTAACTTTGGCAGGTCCCTGCTGTTCTGTTATGAAACTAGAATATCTTTTGCAGATTCTGGAAGTGATTGCGATCGCAAAGCTCTATTAGTTGCTTTGGAATCGACTTTTGAAAATGAGAGGGCGTAAAATTCGCCCAAAAAATTTGGCGACGATATCGAGCACATGCCTTCATAAAAGGCCTCTCCTGGCCAAATGGTTTAACTTTGGCAGGTCCCTGCTGTTCTGTTATGAAAGTAGACTTCGTGGGGCAGATTCTGGAAGTGATTGCGATCGCAAAGCTCTATTAGTTGCTTTGGAATCGGCTTTTGAAAAAAATTCTGAGAAAATCGCAAAAATTTTGGGTATCGAAATCGGGCAAAGTCTGCATAAAAGGGCTCTCCTGGCCAAATGGTTTAACTTTGGCAGGTCCCTGCTGTTCTGTTATGAAACTAGAAAATCTTTTGCAGATTCTGGAAGTGATTGCGATCGCAAAGCTCTATTAGTTGCTTTGGAATCGACTTTTGAAAATGAGAGGGCGTAAAATTCGCCCAAAAAATTTGGCGACGATATCGAGCACATGCCTTCATAAAAGGGCTCTCCTGGCCAAATGGTTTAACTTTGGCGGGTCCCTGCTGTTCTGTTATGAAAGTAGACTTCGTGGGGCAGATTCTGGAAGTGATTGCGATCGCAAAGCTCTATTAGTTGCTTTGGAATCGGCTTTTGAAAAAAATTCTGTGAAAATCGCAAAAATTTTGGGTATCGAAATCGGGCAAAGTCTGCATAAAAGGGCTCTCCTGGCCAAATGGTTTAACTTTGGCAGGTCCCTGCTGTTCTGTTATGAAACTAGAATATCTTTTGCAGATTCTGGAAGTGATTGCGATCGCAAAGCTCTATTAGTTGCTTTGGAATCGACTTTTGAAAATGAGAGGGCGTAAAATTCGCCCAAAAAATTTGGCGACGATATCGAGCACATGCCTTCATAAAAGGGCTCTCCTGGCCAAATGGTTTAACTTTGGCAGGTCCCTGCTGTTCTGTTATGAAAGTAGACTTCGTGGGGCAGATTCTGGAAGTGATTGCGATCGCAAAGCTCTATTAGTTGCTTTGGAATCGGCTTTTGAAAAAAATTCTGTGAAAATCGCAAAAATTTTGGGTATCGAAATCGGGCAAAGTCTGCATAAAAGGGCTCTCCTGGCCAAATGGTTTAACTTTGGCAGGTCCCTGCTGTTCTGTTATGAAACTAGAATATCTTTTGCAGATTCTGGAAGTGATTGCGATCGCAAAGCTCTATTAGTTGCTTTGGAATCGACTTTTGAAAATGAGAGGGCGTAAAATTCGCCCAAAAAATTTGGCGACGATATCGAGCACATGCCTTCATAAAAGGGCTCTCCTGGCCAAATGGTTTAACTTTGGCAGGTACCTGCTGTTCTGTTATGAAAGTAGACTTCGTGGGGCAGATTCTGGAAGTGATTGCGATCGCAAAGCTCTATTAGTTGCTTTGGAATCGGCTTTTGAAAAAAATTCTGTGAAAATCGCAAAAATTTTGGGTATCGAAATCGGGCAAAGTCTGCATAAAAGGGCTCTCCTGGCCAAATGGTTTAACTTTGGCAGGTCTCTGCTGTTCTGTTATGAAACTAGAATATCTTTTGCAGATTCTGGAAGTGATTGCGATCGCAAAGCTCTATTAGTTGCTTTGGAATCGACTTTTGAAAATGAGAGGGCGTAAAATTCGCCCAAAAAATTTGGCGACGATATCGAGCACATGCCTTCATAAAAGGGCTCTCCTGGCCAAATGGTTTAACTTTGGCAGGTCCCTGCTGTTCTGTTATGAAAGTAGACTTCGTGGGGCAGATTCTGGAAGTGATTGCGATCGCAAAGCTCTATTAGTTGCTTTGGAATCGGCTTTTGAAAAAAATTCTGTGAAAATCGCAAAAATTTTGGGTATCGAAATCGGGCAAAGTCTGCATAAAAGGGCTCTCCTAGCCAAATGGTTTAACTTTGGCAGGTCCCTGCTGTTCTGTTATGAAACTAGAATATCTTTTGCAGATTCTGGAAGTGATTGCGATCGCAAAGCTCTATTAGTTGCATTGGAATCGACTTTTGAAAATGAGAGGGCGTAAAATTCGCCCAAAAAATTTGGCGACGATATCGAACACATGCCTTCATAAAAGGGCTCTCCTGGCCAAATGGTTTAACTTTGGCAGGTCCCTGCTGTTCTGTTATGAAAGTAGACTTCGTGGGGCAGATTCTGGAAGTGATTGCGATCGCAAAGCTCTATTAGTTGCTTTGGAATCGGCTTTTGAAAAAAATTCTGTGAAAATCGCAAAAATTTTGGGTATCGAAATCGGGCAAAGTCTGCATAAAAGGGCTCTCCTGGCCAAATGGTTTAACTTTGGCAGGTCCCTGCTGTTCTGTTATGAAACTAGAATATCTTTTGCAGATTCTGGAAGTGATTGCGATCGCAAAGCTCTATTAGTTGCTTTGGAATCGACTTTTGAAAATGAGAGGGCGTAAAATTCGCCCAAAAAATTTGGCGACGATATCGAGCACATGCCTTCATAAAAGGCCTCTCCTGGCCAAATGGTTTAACTTTGGCAGGTCCCTGCTGTTCTGTTATGAAAGTAGACTTCGTGGGGCAGATTCTGGAAGTGATTGCGATCGCAAAGCTCTATTAGTTGCTTTGGAATCGGCTTTTGAAAAAAATTCTGTGAAAATCGCAAAAATTTTGGGTATCGAAATCGGGCAAAGTCTGCATAAAAGGGCTCTCCTGGCCAAATGGTTTAACTTTGGCAGGTCCCTGCTGTTCTGTTATGAAACTAGAAAATCTTTTGCAGATTCTGGAAGTGATTGCGATCGCAAAGCTCTATTAGTTGCTTTGGAATCGACTTTTGAAAATGAGAGGGCGTAAAATTCGCCCAAAAAATTTGGCGACGATATCGAGCACATGCCTTCATAAAAGGGCTCTCCTGGCCAAATGGTTTAACTTTGGCGGGTCCCTGCTGTTCTGTTATGAAAGTAGACTTCGTGGGGCAGATTCTGGAAGTGATTGCGATCGCAAAGCTCTATTAGTTGCTTTGGAATCGGCTTTTGAAAAAAATTCTGTGAAAATCGCAAAAATTTTGGGTATCGAAATCGGGCAAAGTCTGCATAAAAGGGCTCTCCTGGCCAAATGGTTTAACTTTGGCAGGTCCCTGCTGTTCTGTTATGAAACTAGAATATCTTTTGCAGATTCTGGAAGTGATTGCGATCGCAAAGCTCTATTAGTTGCTTTGGAATCGACTTTTGAAAATGAGAGGGCGTAAAATTCGCCCAAAAAATTTGGCGACGATATCGAGCACATGCCTTCATAAAAGGGCTCTCCTGGCCAAATGGTTTAACTTTGGCAGGTCCCTGCTGTTCTGTTATGAAAGTAGACTTCGTGGGGCAGATTCTGGAAGTGATTGCGATCGCAAAGCTCTATTAGTTGCTTTGGAATCGGCTTTTGAAAAAAATTCTGTGAAAATCGCAAAAATTTTGGGTATCGAAATCGGGCAAAGTCTGCATAAAAGGGCTCTCCTGGCCAAATGGTTTAACTTTGGCAGGTCCCTGCTGTTCTGTTATGAAACTAGAATATCTTTTGCAGATTCTGGAAGTGATTGCGATCGCAAAGCTCTATTAGTTGCTTTGGAATCGACTTTTGAAAATGAGAGGGCGTAAAATTCGCCCAAAAAATTTGGCGACGATATCGAGCACATGCCTTCATAAAAGGGCTCTCCTGGCCAAATGGTTTAACTTTGGCAGGTCCCTGCTGTTCTGTTATGAAAGTAGACTTCGTGGGGCAGATTCTGGAAGTGATTGCGATCGCAAAGCTCTATTAGTTGCTTTGGAATCGGCTTTTGAAAAAAATTCTGTGAAAATCGCAAAAATTTTGGGTATCGAAATCGGGCAAAGTCTGCATAAAAGGGCTCTCCTGGCCAAATGGTTTAACTTTGGCAGGTCTCTGCTGTTCTGTTATGAAACTAGAATATCTTTTGCAGATTCTGGAAGTGATTGCGATCGCAAAGCTCTATTAGTTGCTTTGGAATCGACTTTTGAAAATGAGAGGGCGTAAAATTCGCCCAAAAAATTTGGCGACGATATCGAGCACATGCCTTCATAAAAGGGCTCTCCTGGCCAAATGGTTTAACTTTGGCAGGTCCCTGCTGTTCTGTTATGAAAGTAGACTTCGTGGGGCAGATTCTGGAAGTGATTGCGATCGCAAAGCTCTATTAGTTGCTTTGGAATCGGCTTTTGAAAAAAATTCTGTGAAAATCGCAAAAATTTTGGGTATCGAAATCGGGCAAAGTCTGCATAAAAGGGCTCTCCTAGCCAAATGGTTTAACTTTGGCAGGTCCCTGCTGTTCTGTTATGAAACTAGAATATCTTTTGCAGATTCTGGAAGTGATTGCGATCGCAAAGCTCTATTAGTTGCATTGGAATCGACTTTTGAAAATGAGAGGGCGTAAAATTCGCCCAAAAAATTTGGCGACGATATCGAACACATGCCTTCATAAAAGGGCTCTCCTGGCCAAATGGTTTAACTTTGGCAGGTCCCTGCTGTTCTGTTATGAAAGTAGACTTCGTGGGGCAGATTCTGGAAGTGATTGCGATCGCAAAGCTCTATTAGTTGCTTTGGAATCGGCTTTTGAAAAAAATTCTGTGAAAATCGCAAAAATTTTGGGTATCGAAATCGGGCAAAGTCTGCATAAAAGGGCTCTCCTGGCCAAATGGTTTAACTTTGGCAGGTCCCTGCTGTTCTGTTATGAAACTAGAATATCTTTTGCAGATTCTGGAAGTGATTGCGATCGCAAAGCTCTATTAGTTGCTTTGGAATCGACTTTTGAAAATGAGAGGGCGTAAAATTCGCCCAAAAAATTTGGCGTTGATATCGAGCACATGCCTTCATAAAAGGGCTCTCCTGGCCAAATGGTTTAACTTTGGCAGGTCCCTGCTGTTCTGTTATGAAAGTAGACTTCGTGGGGCAGATTCTGGAAGTGATTGCGATCGCAAAGCTCTATTAGTTGCTTTGGAATCGGCTTTTGAAAAAAATTCTGTGAAAATCGCAAAAATTTTGGGTATCGAAATCGGGCAAAGTCTGCATAAAAGGGCTCTCCTGGCCAAATGGTTTAACTTTGGCAGGTCCCTGCTGTTCTGTTATGAAACTAAAATATCTTTTGCAGATTCTGGAAGTGATTGCGATCGCAAAGCTCTATTAGTTGCTTTGGAATCGACTTTTGAAAATGAGAGGGCGTAAAATTCGCCCTAAAACTTTGGCGACGATATCGAGCACATGCCTTCATAAAAGGGCTCTCCTGGCCAAATGGTTTAACTTTGGCAGGTCCCTGCTGTTCTGTTATGAAAGTAGACTTCGTGGGGCAGATTCTGGAAGTGATTGCGATCGCAAAGCTCTATTAGTTGCTTTGGAATCGGCTTTTGAAAAAAATTCTGTGAAAATCGCAAAAATTTTGGGTATCGAAATCGGGCAAAGTCTGCATAAAAGGGCTCTCCTGGCCAAATGGTTTAACTTTGGCAGGTCCCTGCTGTTCTGTTATGAAACTAGAATATCTTTTACAGATTCTGGAAGTGATTGCGATCGCAAAGCTCTATTAGTTGCTTTGGAATCGACTTTTGAAAATGAGAGGGCGTAAAATTCGCCCAAAAAATTTGGCGACGATATCGAGCACATGCCTTCATAAAAGGGCTCTCCTGGCCAAATGGTTTAACTTTGGCAGGTCCCTGCTGTTCTGTTATGAAAGTAGACTTCGTGGGGCAGATTCTGGAAGTGATTGCGATCGCAAAGCTCTATTAGTTGCTTTGGAATCGGCTTTTGAAAAAAATTCTGTGAAAATCGCAAAAATTTTGGGTATCGAAATCGGGCAAAGTCTGCATAAAAGGGCTCTCCTGGCCAAATGGTTTAACTTTGGCAGGTCCCTGCTGTTCTGTTATGAAACTAGAATATCTTTTGCAGATTCTGTTAGTGATTGCGATCGCAAAGCTCTATTAGTTGCATTGGAATCGACTTTTGAAAATGAGAGGGCGTAAAATTCGCCCAAAAAATTTGGCGACGATATCGAGCACATGCCTTCATAAAAGGGCTCTCCTGGCCAAATGGTTTAACTTTGGCAGGTCCCTGCTGTTCTGTTATGAAAGTAGACTTCGTGGGGCAGATTCTGGAAGTGATTGCGATCGCAAAGCTCTATTAGTTGCTTTGGAATCGGCTTTTGAAAAAAATTCTGTGAAAATCGCAAAAATTTTGGGTATCGAAATCGGGCAAAGTCTGCATAAAAGGGCTCTCCTGGCCAAATGGTTTAACTTTGGCAGGTCCCTGCTGTTCTGTTATGAAACTAGAATATCTTTTGCAGATTCTGGAAGTGATTGCGATCGCAAAGCTCTATTAGTTGCTTTGGAATCGACTTTTGAAAATGAGAGGGCGTAAAATTCGCCCAAAAAATTTGGCGACGATATCGAGCACATGCCTTCATAAAAGGGCTCTCCTGGCCAAATGGTTTAACTTTGGCAGGTCCCTGCTGTTCTGTTATGAAAGTAGACTTCGTGGGGCAGATTCTGAAAGTGATTGCGATCGCAAAGCTCTATTAGTTGCTTTGGAATCGGCTTTTGAAAAAAATTCTGTGAAAATCGCAAAAATTTTGGGTATCGAAATCGGGCAAAGTCTGCATAAAAGGGCTCTCCTGGCCAAATGGTTTAACTTTGGCAGGTCCCTGCTGTTCTGTTATGAAACTAGAATATCTTTTGCAGATTCTGGAAGTGATTGCGATCGCAAAGCTCTATTAGTTGCTTTGGAATCGACTTTTGAAAATGAGAGGGCGTAAAATTCGCCCAAAAAATTTGGCGACGATATCGAGCACATGCCTTCATAAAAGGGCTCTCCTGGCCAAATGGTTTAACTTTGGCAGGTCCCTGCTGTTCTGTTATGAAAGTAGACTTCGTGGGGCAGATTCTGGAAGTGATTGCGATCGCAAAGCTCTATTAGTTGCTTTGGAATCGGCTTTTGAAAAAAATTCTGTGAAAATCGCAAAAATTTTGGGTATCGAAATCGGGCAAAGTCTGCATAAAAGGGCTCTCCTGGCCAAATGGTTTAACTTTGGCAGGTCCCTGCTGTTCTGTTATGAAACTAGAATATCTTTTGCAGATTCTGGAAGTGATTGCGATCGCAAAGCTCTATTAGTTGCTTTGGAATCGACTTTTGAAAATGAGAGGGCGTAAAATTCGCCCAAAAAATTTGGCGACGATATCGAGCACATGCCTTCATAAAAGGGCTCTCCTGGCCAAATGGTTTAACTTTGGCAGGTCCCTGCTGTTCTGTTATGAAAGTAGACTTCGTGGGGCAGATTCTGGAAGTGATTGCGATCGCAAAGCTCTATTAGTTGCTTTGGAATCGGCTTTTGAAAAAAATTCTGTGAAAATCGCCAAAATTTTGGGTATCGAAATCGGGCAAAGTCTGCATAAAAGGGCTCTCCTGGCCAAATGGTTTAACTTTGGCAGGTCCCTGCTGTTCTGTTATGAAACTAGAATATCTTTTGCAGATTCTGGAAGTGATTGCGATCGCAAAGCTCTATTAGTTGCATTGGAATCGACTTTTGAAAATGAGAGGGCGTAAAATTCGCCCAAAAAATTTGGCGACGATATCGAGCACATGCCTTCATAAAAGGGCTCTCCTGGCCAAATTGCAGGTCCCTGCTGTTCTGTTATGAAAGTAGACTTCGTGGGGCAGATTCTGGAAGTGATTGCGATCGCAAAGCTCTATTAGTTGCTTTGGAATCGGCTTTTGAAAAAAATTCTGTGAAAATCGCAAAAATTTTGGGTATCGAAATCGGGCAAAGTCTGCATAAAAGGGCTCTCCTGGCCAAATGGTTTAACTTTGGCAGGTCCCTGCTGTTCTGTTATGAAACTAGAATATCTTTTGCAGATTCTGGAAGTGATTGCGATCGCAAAGCTCTATTAGTTGCTTTGGAATCGACTTTTGAAAATGAGAGGGCGTAAAATTCGCCCAAAAAATTTGGCGACGATATCGAGCACATGCCTTCATAAAAGGGCTCTCCTGGCCAAATGGTTTAACTTTGGCAGGTCCCTGCTGTTCTGTTATGAAAGTAGACTTCGTGGGGCAGATTCTGGAAGTGATTGCGATCGCAAAGCTCTATTAGTTGCTTTGGAATCGGCTTTTGAAAAAAATTCTGTGAAAATCGCAAAAATTTTGGGTATCGAAATCGGGCAAAGTCTGCATAAAAGGGCTCTCCTGGCCAAATGGTTTAACTTTGGCAGGTCCCTGCTGTTCTGTTATGAAACTAGAATATCTTTTGCAGATTCTGGAAGTGATTGCGATCGCAAAGCTCTATTAGTTGCTTTGGAATCGACTTTTGAAAATGAGAGGGCGTAAAATTCGCCCAAAAAATTTGGCGACGATATCGAGCACATGCCTTCATAAAAGGGCTCTCCTGGCCAAATGGTTTAACTTTGGCAGGTCCCTGCTGTTCTGTTATGAAAGTAGACTTCGTGGGGCAGATTCTGGAAGTGATTGTGATCGCAAAGCTCTATTAGTTGCTTTGGAATCGGCTTTTGAAAAAAATTCTGTGAAAATCGCCAAAATTTTGGGTATCGAAATCGGGCAAAGTCTGCATAAAAGGGCTCTCCTGGCCAAATGGTTTAACTTTGGCAGGTCCCTGCTGTTCTGTTATGAAACTAGAATATCTTTTGCAGATTCTGGAAGTGATTGCGATCGCAAAGCTCTATTAGTTGCTTTGGAATCGACTTTTGAAAATGAGAGGGCGTAAAATTCGCCCAAAAAATTTGGCGACGATATCGAGCACATGCCTTCATAAAAGGGCTCTCCTGGCCAAATGGTTTAACTTTGGCAGGTCCCTGCTGTTCTGTTATGAAAGTAGACTTCGTGGGGCAGATTCTGGAAGTGATTGCGATCGCAAAGCTCTATTAGTTGCTTTGGAATCGGCTTTTGAAAAAAATTCTGTGAAAATCGCAAAAATTTTGGGTATCGAAATCGGGCAAAGTCTGCATAAAAGGGCTCTCCTGGCCAAATGGTTGAACTTTGGCAGGTCCCTGCTGTTCTGTTATGAAACTAGAATATCTTTTGCAGATTCTGGAAGTGATTGCGATCGCAAAGCTCTATTAGTTGCTTTGGAATCGACTTTTGAAAATGAGAGGGCGTAAAATTCGCCCAAAAAATTTGGCGACGATATCGAGCACATGCCTTCATAAAAGGGCTCTCCTGGCCAAATGGTTTAACTTTGGCAGGTCCCTGCTGTTCTGTTATGAAAGTAGACTTCGTGGGGCAGATTCTGGAAGTGATTGCGATCGCAAAGCTCTATTAGTTGCTTTGGAATCGGCTTTTGAAAAAAATTCTGTGAAAATCGCAAAAATTTTGGGTATCGAAATCGGGCAAAGTCTGCATAAAAGGGCTCTCCTGGCCAAATGGTTTAACTTTGGCAGGTCCCTGCTGTTCTGTTATGAAACTAGAATATCTTTTGCAGATTCTGGAAGTGATTGCGATCGCAAAGCTCTATTAGTTGCTTTGGAATCGACTTTTGAAAATGAGAGGGCGTAAAATTCGCCCAAAAAATTTGGCGACGATATCGAGCACATGCCTTCATAAAAGGGCTCTCCTGGCCAAATGGTTTAACTTTGGCAGGTCCCTGCTGTTCTGTTATGAAAGTAGACTTCGTGGGGCAGATTCTGGAAGTGATTGCGATCGCAAAGCTCTATTAGTTGCTTTGGAATCGGCTTTTGAAAAAAATTCATCGAAAATCGCAAAAATTTTGGGTATCGAAATCGGGCAAAGTCTGCATAAAAGGGCTCTCCTGGCCAAATGGTTTAACTTTGGCAGGTCCCTGCTGTTCTGTTATGAAACTAGAATATCTTTTGCAGATTCTGGAAGTGATTGCGATCGCAAAGCTCTATTAGTTGCTTTGGAATCGACTTTTGAAAATGAGAGGGCGTAAAATTCGCCCAAAAAATTTGGCGACGATATCGAGCACATGCCTTCATAAAAGGGCTCTCCTGGCCAAATGGTTTAACTTTGGCAGGTCCCTGCTGTTCTGTTATGAAAGTAGACTTCGTGGGGCAGATTCTGGAAGTGATTGCGATCGCAAAGCTCTATTAGTTCCTTTGGAATCGGCTTTTGAAAAAAATTCTGTGAAAATCGCAAAAATTTTGGGTATCGAAATCGGGCAAAGTCTGCATAAAAGGGCTCTCCTGGCCAAATGGTTTAACTTTGGCAGGTCCCTGCTGTTCTGTTATGAAACTAGAATATCTTTTGCAGATTCTGGAAGTGATTGCGATCGCAAAGCTCTATTAGTTGCTTTGGAATCGACTTTTGAAAATGAGAGGGCGTAAAATTCGCCCAAAAAATTTGGCGACGATATCGAGCACATGCCTTCATAAAAGGGCTCTCCTGGCCAAATGGTTTAACTTTGGCAGGTCCCTGCTGTTCTGTTATGAAAGTAGACTTCGTGGGGCAGATTCTGGAAGTGATTGCGATCGCAAAGCTCTGTTAGTTGCTTTGGAATCGGCTTTTGAAAAAAATTCTGTAAAAATCGCAAAAATTTTGGGTATCGAAATCGGGCAAAGTCTGCATAAAAGGGCTCTCCTGGCCAAATGGTTTAACTTTGGCAGGTCCCTGCTGTTCTGTTATGAAACTAGAATATCTTTTGCAGATTCTGGAAGTGATTGCGATCGCAAAACTCTATTAGTTGCTTTGGAATCGACTTTTGAAAATGAGAGGGCGTAAAATTCGCCCAAAAAATTTGGCGACGATATCGAGCACATGCCTTCATAAAAGGGCTCTCCTGGCCAAATGGTTTAACTTTGGCAGGTCCTGCTGTTCTGTTATGAAAGTAGACTTCGTGGGGCAGATTCTGGAAGTGATTGCGATCGCAAAGCTCTATTAGTTGCTTTGGAATCGGCTTTTGAAAAAAATTCTGTGAAAATCGCAAAAATTTTGGGTATCGAAATTGGGCAAAGTCTGCATAAAAGGGCTCTCCTGGCCAAATGGTTTAACTTTGGCAGGTCCCTGCTGTTCTGTTATGAAACTAGAATATCTTTTGCAGATTCTGGAAGTGATTGCGATCGCAAAGCTCTATTAGTTGCTTTGGAATCGACTTTTGAAAATGAGAGGGCGTAAAATTCGCCCAAAAAATTTGGCGACGATATCGAGCACATGCCTTCATAAAAGGGCTCTCCTGGCCAAATGGTTTAACTTTGGCAGGTCCCTGCTGTTCTGTTATGAAAGTAGACTTCGTGGGGCAGATTCTGGAAGTGATTGCGATCGCAAAGCTCTATTAGTTGCTTTGGAATCGACTTTTGAAAATGAGAGGGCGTAAAATTCGCCAAAAAAATTTGGCGACGATATCGAGCACATGCCTTCATAAAAGGGCTCTCCTGGCCAAATGGTTTAACTTTGGCAGGTCCCTGCTCTTCTGTTATGAAAGTAGACTTCGTGGGGCAGATTCTGGAAGTGATTGCGATCGCAAAGCTCTATTAGTTGCTTTGGAATCGGCTTTTGAAAAAAATTCTGTGAAAATCGCAAAAATTTTGGGTATCGAAATCGGGCAAAGTCTGCATAAAAGGGCTCTCCTGGCCAAATGGTTTAACTTTGGCAGGTCCCTGCTGTTCTGTTATGAAACTAGAATATCTTTTGCAGATTCTGGAAGTGATTGCGATCGCAAAGCTCTATTAGTTGCTTTGGAATCGACTTTTGAAAATGAGAGGGCGTAAAATTCGCCCAAAAAATTTGGCGACGATATCGAGCACATGCCTTCATAAAAGGGCTCTCCTGGCCAAATGGTTTAACTTTGGCAGGTCCCTGCTGTTCTGTTATGAAAGTAGACTTCGTGGGGCAGATTCTGGAAGTGATTGCGATCGCAAAGCTCTATTAGTTGCTTTGGAATCGACTTTTGAAAATGAGAGGGCGTAAAATTCGCCCAAAAAATTTGGCGACGATATCGAGCACATGCCTTCATAAAAGGGCTCTCCTGGCCAAATGGTTTAACTTTGGCAGGTCCCTGCTGTTCTGTTATGAAAGTAGACTTCGTGGGGCAGATTCTGGAAGTGATTGCGATCGCAAAGCTCTATTAGTTGCTTTGGAATCGGCTTTTGAAAAAAATTCATCGAAAATCGCAAAAATTTTGGGTATCGAAATCGGGCAAAGTCTGCATAAAAGGGCTCTCCTGGCCAAATGGTTTAACTTTGGCAGGTCCCTGCTGTTCTGTTATGAAACTAGAATATCTTTTGCAGATTCTGGAAGTGATTGCGATCGCAAAGCTCTATTAGTTGCTTTGGAATCGACTTTTGAAAATGAGAGGGCGTAAAATTCGCCCAAAAAATTTGGCGACGATATCGAGCACATGCCTTCATAAAAGGGCTCTCCTGGCCAAATGGTTTAACTTTGGCAGGTCCCTGCTGTTCTGTTATGAAAGTAGACTTCGTGGGGCAGATTCTGGAAGTGATTGCGATCGCAAAGCTCTATTAGTTCCTTTGGAATCGGCTTTTGAAAAAAATTCTGTGAAAATCGCAAAAATTTTGGGTATCGAAATCGGGCAAAGTCTGCATAAAAGGGCTCTCCTGGCCAAATGGTTTAACTTTGGCAGGTCCCTGCTGTTCTGTTATGAAACTAGAATATCTTTTGCAGATTCTGGAAGTGATTGCGATCGCAAAGCTCTATTAGTTGCTTTGGAATCGACTTTTGAAAATGAGAGGGCGTAAAATTCGCCCAAAAAATTTGGCGACGATATCGAGCACATGCCTTCATAAAAGGGCTCTCCTGGCCAAATGGTTTAACTTTGGCAGGTCCCTGCTGTTCTGTTATGAAAGTAGACTTCGTGGGGCAGATTCTGGAAGTGATTGCGATCGCAAAGCTCTGTTAGTTGCTTTGGAATCGGCTTTTGAAAAAAATTCTGTAAAAATCGCAAAAATTTTGGGTATCGAAATCGGGCAAAGTCTGCATAAAAGGGCTCTCCTGGCCAAATGGTTTAACTTTGGCAGGTCCCTGCTGTTCTGTTATGAAACTAGAATATCTTTTGCAGATTCTGGAAGTGATTGCGATCGCAAAACTCTATTAGTTGCTTTGGAATCGACTTTTGAAAATGAGAGGGCGTAAAATTCGCCCAAAAAATTTGGCGACGATATCGAGCACATGCCTTCATAAAAGGGCTCTCCTGGCCAAATGGTTTAACTTTGGCAGGTCCTGCTGTTCTGTTATGAAAGTAGACTTCGTGGGGCAGATTCTGGAAGTGATTGCGATCGCAAAGCTCTATTAGTTGCTTTGGAATCGGCTTTTGAAAAAAATTCTGTGAAAATCGCAAAAATTTTGGGTATCGAAATTGGGCAAAGTCTGCATAAAAGGGCTCTCCTGGCCAAATGGTTTAACTTTGGCAGGTCCCTGCTGTTCTGTTATGAAACTAGAATATCTTTTGCAGATTCTGGAAGTGATTGCGATCGCAAAGCTCTATTAGTTGCTTTGGAATCGACTTTTGAAAATGAGAGGGCGTAAAATTCGCCCAAAAAATTTGGCGACGATATCGAGCACATGCCTTCATAAAAGGGCTCTCCTGGCCAAATGGTTTAACTTTGGCAGGTCCCTGCTGTTCTGTTATGAAAGTAGACTTCGTGGGGCAGATTCTGGAAGTGATTGCGATCGCAAAGCTCTATTAGTTGCTTTGGAATCGACTTTTCAAAATGAGAGGGCGTAAAATTCGCCAAAAAAATTTGGCGACGATATCGAGCACATGCCTTCATAAAAGGGCTCTCCTGGCCAAATGGTTTAACTTTGGCAGGTCCCTGCTCTTCTGTTATGAAAGTAGACTTCGTGGGGCAGATTCTGGAAGTGATTGCGATCGCAAAGCTCTATTAGTTGCTTTGGAATCGGCTTTTGAAAAAAATTCTGTGAAAATCGCAAAAATTTTGGGTATCGAAATCGGGCAAAGTCTGCATAAAAGGGCTCTCCTGGCCAAATGGTTTAACTTTGGCAGGTCCCTGCTGTTCTGTTATGAAACTAGAATATCTTTTGCAGATTCTGGAAGTGATTGCGATCGCAAAGCTCTATTAGTTGCTTTGGAATCGACTTTTGAAAATGAGAGGGCGTAAAATTCGCCCAAAAAATTTGGCGACGATATCGAGCACATGCCTTCATAAAAGGGCTCTCCTGGCCAAATGGTTTAACTTTGGCAGGTCCCTGCTGTTCTGTTATGAAAGTAGACTTCGTGGGGCAGATTCTGGAAGTGATTGCGATCGCAAAGCTCTATTAGTTGCTTTGGAATCGGCTTTTGAAAAAAATTCTGTGAAAATCGCAAAAATTTTGGGTATCGAAATCGGGCAAAGTCTGCATAAAAGGGCTCTCCTGGCCAAATGGTTTAACTTTGGCAGGTCCCTGCTGTTCTGTTATGAAACTAGAATATCTTTTGCAGATTCTGGAAGTGATTGCGATCGCAAAGCTCTATTAGTTGCATTGGAATCGACTTTTGAAAATGAGAGGGCGTAAAATTCGCCCAAAAAATTTGGCGACGATATCAAGCACATGCCTTCATAAAAGGGCTCTCCTGGCCAAATGGTTTAACTTTGGCAGGTCCCTGCTGTTCTGTTATGAAAGTAGACTTCGTGGGGCAGATTCTGGAAGTGATTGCGATCGCAAAGCTCTATTAGTTGCTTTGGAATCGGCTTTTGAAAAAAATTCTGTGAAAATCGCAAAAATTTTGGGTATCGAAATCGGGCAAAGTCTGCATAAAAGGGCTCTCCTGGCCAAATGGTTTAACTTTGGCGGGTCCCTGCTGTTCTGTTATGAAACTAGAATATCTTTTGCAGATTCTGGAAGTGATTGCGATCGCAAAGCTCTATTAGTTGCTTTGGAATCGACTTTTGAAAATGTGAGGGCGTAAAATTCGCCCAAAAAATTTGGCGACGATATCGAGCACATGCCTTCATAAAAGGGCTCTCCTGGCCAAATGGTTTAACTTTGGCAGGTCCCTGCTGTTCTGTTATGAAAGTAGACTTCGCGGGGCAGATTCTGGAAGTGATTGCGATCGCAAAGCTCTATTAGTTGCTTTGGAATCGGCTTTTGAAAAAAATTCTGTGAAAATCGCAAAAATTTTGGGTATCGAAATCGGGCAAAGTCTGCATAAAAGGGCTCTCCTGGCCAAATGGTTTAACTTTGGCAGGTCCCTGCTGTTCTGTTATGAAACTAGAATATCTTTTGCAGATTCTGGAAGTGATTGCGATCGCAAAGCTCTATTAGTTGCTTTGGAATCGACTTTTGAAAATGAGAGGGCGTAAAATTCGCCCAAAAAATTTGGCGACGATATCGAGCACATGCCTTCATAAAAGGGCTCTCCTGGCCAAATGGTTTAACTTTGGCAGGTCCCTGCTGTTCTGTTATGAAAGTAGACTTCGTGGGGCAGATTCTGGAAGTGATTGCGATCGCAAAGCTCTATTAGTTGCTTTGGAATCGGCTTTTGAAAAAAATTCTGTGAAAATCGCAAAAATTTTGGGTATCGAAATCGGGCAAAGTCTGCATAAAAGGGCTCTCCTGGCCAAATGGTTTAACTTTGGCAGGTCCCTGCTGTTCTGTTATGAAACTAGAATATCTTTTGCAGATTCTGGAAGTGATTGCGATCGCAAAGCTCTATTAGTTGCTTTGGAATCGACTTTTGAAAATGAGAGGGCGTAAAATTCGCCCAAAAAATTTGGCGACGATATCGAGCACATGCCTTCATAAAAGGGCTCTCCTGGCCAAATGGTTTAACTTTGGCAGGTCCCTGCTGTTCTGTTATGAAAGTAGACTTCGTGGGGCAGATTCTGGAAGTGATTGTGATCGCAAAGCTCTATTAGTTGCTTTGGAATCGGCTTTTGAAAAAAATTCTGTGAAAATCGCCAAAATTTTGGGTATCGAAATCGGGCAAAGTCTGCATAAAAGGGCTCTCCTGGCCAAATGGTTTAACTTTGGCAGGTCCCTGCTGTTCTGTTATGAAACTAGAATATCTTTTGCAGATTCTGGAAGTGATTGCGATCGCAAAGCTCTATTAGTTGCTTTGGAATCGACTTTTGAAAATGAGAGGGCGTAAAATTCGCCCAAAAAATTTGGCGACGATATCGAGCACATGCCTTCATAAAAGGGCTCTCCTGGCCAAATGGTTTAACTTTGGCAGGTCCCTGCTGTTCTGTTATGAAAGTAGACTTCGTGGGGCAGATTCTGGAAGTGATTGCGATCGCAAAGCTCTATTAGTTGCTTTGGAATCGGCTTTTGAAAAAAATTCTGTGAAAATCGCAAAAATTTTGGGTATCGAAATCGGGCAAAGTCTGCATAAAAGGGCTCTCCTGGCCAAATGGTTGAACTTTGGCAGGTCCCTGCTGTTCTGTTATGAAACTAGAATATCTTTTGCAGATTCTGGAAGTGATTGCGATCGCAAAGCTCTATTAGTTGCTTTGGAATCGATTTTTGAAAATGAGAGGGCGTAAAATTCGCCCAAAAAATTTGGCGACGATATCGAGCACATGCCTTCATAAAAGGGCTCTCCTGGCCAAATGGTTTAACTTTGGCAGGTCCCTGCTGTTCTGTTATGAAAGTAGACTTCGTGGGGCAGATTCTGGAAGTGATTGCGATCGCAAAGCTCTATTAGTTGCTTTGGAATCGGCTTTTGAAAAAAATTCTGTGAAAATCGCAAAAATTTTGGGTATCGAAATCGGGCAAAGTCTGCATAAAAGGGCTCTCCTGGCCAAATGGTTTAACTTTGGCAGGTCCCTGCTGTTCTGTTATGAAACTAGAATATCTTTTGCAGATTCTGGAAGTGATTGCGATCGCAAAGCTCTATTAGTTGCTTTGGAATCGACTTTTGAAAATGAGAGGGCGTAAAATTCGCCCAAAAAATTTGGCGACGATATCGAGCACATGCCTTCATAAAAGGGCTCTCCTGGCCAAATGGTTTAACTTTGGCAGGTCCCTGCTGTTCTGTTATGAAAGTAGACTTCGTGGGGCAGATTCTGGAAGTGATTGCGATCGCAAAGCTCTATTAGTTGCTTTGGAATCGGCTTTTGAAAAAAATTCATCGAAAATCGCAAAAATTTTGGGTATCGAAATCGGGCAAAGTCTGCATAAAAGGGCTCTCCTGGCCAAATGGTTTAACTTTGGCAGGTCCCTGCTGTTCTGTTATGAAACTAGAATATCTTTTGCAGATTCTGGAAGTGATTGCGATCGCAAAGCTCTATTAGTTGCTTTGGAATCGACTTTTGAAAATGAGAGGGCGTAAAATTCGCCCAAAAAATTTGGCGACGATATCGAGCACATGCCTTCATAAAAGGGCTCTCCTGGCCAAATGGTTTAACTTTGGCAGGTCCCTGCTGTTCTGTTATGAAAGTAGACTTCGTGGGGCAGATTCTGGAAGTGATTGCGATCGCAAAGCTCTATTAGTTCCTTTGGAATCGGCTTTTGAAAAAAATTCTGTGAAAATCGCAAAAATTTTGGGTATCGAAATCGGGCAAAGTCTGCATAAAAGGGCTCTCCTGGCCAAATGGTTTAACTTTGGCAGGTCCCTGCTGTTCTGTTATGAAACTAGAATATCTTTTGCAGATTCTGGAAGTGATTGCGATCGCAAAGCTCTATTAGTTGCTTTGGAATCGACTTTTGAAAATGAGAGGGCGTAAAATTCGCCCAAAAAATTTGGCGACGATATCGAGCACATGCCTTCATAAAAGGGCTCTCCTGGCCAAATGGTTTAACTTTGGCAGGTCCCTGCTGTTCTGTTATGAAAGTAGACTTCGTGGGGCAGATTCTGGAAGTGATTGCGATCGCAAAGCTCTGTTAGTTGCTTTGGAATCGGCTTTTGAAAAAAATTCTGTAAAAATCGCAAAAATTTTGGGTATCGAAATCGGGCAAAGTCTGCATAAAAGGGCTCTCCTGGCCAAATGGTTTAACTTTGGCAGGTCCCTGCTGTTCTGTTATGAAACTAGAATATCTTTTGCAGATTCTGGAAGTGATTGCGATCGCAAAACTCTATTAGTTGCTTTGGAATCGACTTTTGAAAATGAGAGGGCGTAAAATTCGCCCAAAAAATTTGGCGACGATATCGAGCACATGCCTTCATAAAAGGGCTCTCCTGGCCAAATGGTTTAACTTTGGCAGGTCCTGCTGTTCTGTTATGAAAGTAGACTTCGTGGGGCAGATTCTGGAAGTGATTGCGATCGCAAAGCTCTATTAGTTGCTTTGGAATCGGCTTTTGAAAAAAATTCTGTGAAAATCGCAAAAATTTTGGGTATCGAAATTGGGCAAAGTCTGCATAAAAGGGCTCTCCTGGCCAAATGGTTTAACTTTGGCAGGTCCCTGCTGTTCTGTTATGAAACTAGAATATCTTTTGCAGATTCTGGAAGTGATTGCGATCGCAAAGCTCTATTAGTTGCTTTGGAATCGACTTTTGAAAATGAGAGGGCGTAAAATTCGCCCAAAAAATTTGGCGACGATATCGAGCACATGCCTTCATAAAAGGGCTCTCCTGGCCAAATGGTTTAACTTTGGCAGGTCCCTGCTGTTCTGTTATGAAAGTAGACTTCGTGGGGCAGATTCTGGAAGTGATTGCGATCGCAAAGCTCTATTAGTTGCTTTGGAATCGACTTTTGAAAATGAGAGGGCGTAAAATTCGCCAAAAAAATTTGGCGACGATATCGAGCACATGCCTTCATAAAAGGGCTCTCCTGGCCAAATGGTTTAACTTTGGCAGGTCCCTGCTGTTCTGTTATGAAAGTAGACTTCGTGGGGCAGATTCTGGAAGTGATTGCGATCGCAAAGCTCTATTAGTTGCTTTGGAATCGGCTTTTGAAAAAAATTCTGTGAAAATCGCAAAAATTTTGGGTATCGAAATCGGGCAAAGTCTGCATAAAAGGGCTCTCCTGGCCAAATGGTTTAACTTTGGCAGGTCCCTGCTGTTCTGTTATGAAACTAGAATATCTTTTGCAGATTCTGGAAGTGATTGCGATCGCAAAGCTCTATTAGTTGCTTTGGAATCGACTTTTGAAAATGAGAGGGCGTAAAATTCGCCCAAAAAATTTGGCGACGATATCGAGCACATGCCTTCATAAAAGGGCTCTCCTGGCCAAATGGTTTAACTTTGGCAGGTCCCTGCTGTTCTGTTATGAAAGTAGACTTCGTGGGGCAGATTCTGGAAGTGATTGCGATCGCAAAGCTCTATTAGTTGCTTTGGAATCGGCTTTTGAAAAAAATTCTGTGAAAATCGCAAAAATTTTGGGTATCGAAATCGGGCAAAGTCTGCATAAAAGGGCTCTCCTGGCCAAATGGTTTAACTTTGGCAGGTCCCTGCTGTTCTGTTATGAAACTAGAATATCTTTTGCAGATTCTGGAAGTGATTGCGATCGCAAAGCTCTATTAGTTGCATTGGAATCGACTTTTGAAAATGAGAGGGCGTAAAATTCGCCCAAAAAATTTGGCGACGATATCAAGCACATGCCTTCATAAAAGGGCTCTCCTGGCCAAATGGTTTAACTTTGGCAGGTCCCTGCTGTTCTGTTATGAAAGTAGACTTCGTGGGGCAGATTCTGGAAGTGATTGCGATCGCAAAGCTCTATTAGTTGCTTTGGAATCGGCTTTTGAAAAAAATTCTGTGAAAATCGCAAAAATTTTGGGTATCGAAATCGGGCAAAGTCTGCATAAAAGGGCTCTCCTGGCCAAATGGTTTAACTTTGGCGGGTCCCTGCTGTTCTGTTATGAAACTAGAATATCTTTTGCAGATTCTGGAAGTGATTGCGATCGCAAAGCTCTATTAGTTGCTTTGGAATCGACTTTTGAAAATGTGAGGGCGTAAAATTCGCCCAAAAAATTTGGCGACGATATCGAGCACATGCCTTCATAAAAGGGCTCTCCTGGCCAAATGGTTTAACTTTGGCAGGTCCCTGCTGTTCTGTTATGAAAGTAGACTTCGTGGGGCAGATTCTGGAAGTGATTGCGATCGCAAAGCTCTATTAGTTGCTTTGGAATCGGCTTTTGAAAAAAATTCTGTGAAAATCGCAAAAATTTTGGGTATCGAAATCGGGCAAAGTCTGCATAAAAGGGCTCTCCTGGCCAAATGGTTTAACTTTGGCAGGTCCCTGCTGTTCTGTTATGAAACTAGAATATCTTTTGCAGATTCTGGAAGTGATTGCGATCGCAAAGCTCTATTAGTTGCTTTGGAATCGACTTTTGAAAATGAGAGGGCGTAAAATTCGCCCAAAAAATTTGGCGACGATATCGAGCACATGCCTTCATAAAAGGGCTCTCCTGGCCAAATGGTTTAACTTTGGCAGGTCCCTGCTGTTCTGTTATGAAAGTAGACTTCGTGGGGCAGATTCTGGAAGTGATTGCGATCGCAAAGCTCTATTAGTTGCTTTGGAATCGGCTTTTGAAAAAAATTCTGTGAAAATCGCAAAAATTTTGGGTATCGAAATCGGGCAAAGTCTGCATAAAAGGGCTCTCCTGGCCAAATGGTTTAACTTTGGCAGGTCCCTGCTGTTCTGTTATGAAACTAGAATATCTTTTGCAGATTCTGGAAGTGATTGCGATCGCAAAGCTCTATTAGTTGCTTTGGAATCGACTTTTGAAAATGAGAGGGCGTAAAATTCGCCCAAAAAATTTGGCGACGATATCGAGCACATGCCTTCATAAAAGGGCTCTCCTGGCCAAATGGTTTAACTTTGGCAGGTCCCTGCTGTTCTGTTATGAAAGTAGACTTCGTGGGGCAGATTCTGGAAGTGATTGCGATCGCAAAGCTCTATTAGTTGCTTTGGAATCGGCTTTTGAAAAAAATTCTGTGAAAATCGCAAAAATTTTGGGTATCGAAATCGGGCAAAGTCTGCATAAAAGGGCTCTCCTGGCCAAATGGTTTAACTTTGGCAGGTCCCTGCTGTTCTGTTATGAAACTAGAATATCTTTTGCAGATTCTGGAAGTGATTGCGATCGCAAAGCTCTATTAGTTGCTTTGGAATCGACTTTTGAAAATGAGAGGGCGTAAAATTCGCCCAAAAAATTTGGCGACGATATCGAGCACATGCCTTCATAAAAGGGCTCTCCTGGCCAAATGGTTTAACTTTGGCAGGTCCCTGCTGTTCTGTTATGAAAGTAGACTTCGTGGGGCAGATTCTGGAAGTGATTGCGATCGCAAAGCTCTATTAGTTGCTTTGGAATCGGCTTTTGAAAAAAATTCTGTGAAAATCGCAAAAATTTTGGGTATCGAAATCGGGCAAAGTCTGCATAAAAGGGCTCTCCTGGCCAAATGGTTTAACTTTGGCAGGTCCCTGCTGTTCTGTTATGAAACTAGAATATCTTTTGCAGATTCTGGAAGTGATTGCGATCGCAAAGCTCTATTAGTTGCTTTGGAATCGACTTTTGAAAATGAGAGGGCGTAAAATTCGCCTAAAAAATTTGGCGACGATATCGAGCACATGCCTTCATAAAAGGGCTCTCCTGGCCAAATGGTTTAACTTTGGCAGGTCCCTGCTGTTCTGTTATGAAAGTAGACTTCGTGGGGCAGATTCTGGAAGTGATTGCGATCGCAAAGCTCTATTAGTTGCTTTGGAATCGGCTTTTGAAAAAAATTCTGTGAAAATCGCAAAAATTTTGGGTATCGAAATCGGGCAAAGTCTGCATAAAAGGGCTCTCCTGGCCAAATGGTTGAACTTTGGCAGGTCCCTGCTGTTCTGTTATGAAACTAGAATATCTTTTGCAGATTCTGGAAGTGATTGCGATCGCAAAGCTCTATTAGTTGCTTTGGAATCGACTTTTGAAAATGAGAGGGCGTAAAATTCGCCCAAAAAATTTGGCGACGATATCGAGCACATGCCTTCATAAAAGGGCTCTCCTTGCCAAATGGTTTAACTTTGGCAGGTCCCTGCTGTTCTGTTATGAAAGTAGACTTCGTGGGGCAGATTCTGGAAGTGATTGCGATCGCAAAGCTCTATTAGTTGCTTTGGAATCGGCTTTTGAAAAAAATTCTGTGAAAATCGCAAAAATTTTGGGTATCGAAATCGGGCAAAGTCTGCGTAAAAGGGCTCTCCTGGCCAAATGGTTTAACTTTGGCAGGTCCCTGCTGTTCTGTTATGAAACTAGAATATCTTTTGCAGATTCTGGAAGTGATTGCGATCGCAAAGCTCTATTAGTTGCTTTGGAATCGACTTTTGAAAATGAGAGGGCGTAAAATTCGCCCAAAAAATTTGGCGACGATATCGAGCACATGCCTTCATAAAAGGGCTCTCCTGGCCAAATGGTTTAACTTTGGCAGGTCCCTGCTGTTCTGTTATGAAAGTAGACTTCGTGGGGCAGATTCTGGAAGTGATTGCGATCGCAAAGCTCTATTAGTTGCTTTGGAATCGGCTTTTGAAAAAAATTCTGTGAAAATCGCAAAAATTTTGGGTATCGAAATCGGGCAAAGTCTGCATAAAAGGGCTCTCCTGGCCAAATGGTTTAACTTTGGCAGGTCCCTGCTGTTCTGTTATGAAACTAGAATATCTTTTGCAGATTCTGGAAGTGATTGCGATCGCAAAGCTCTATTAGTTGCTTTGGAATCGACTTTTGAAAATGAGAGGGCGTAAAATTCGCCCAAAAAATTTGGCGACGATATCGAGCACATGCCTTCATAAAAGGGCTCTCCTGGCCAAATGGTTTAACTTTGGCAGGTCCCTGCTGTTCTGTTATGAAATTAGACTTCGTGGGGAAGATTCTGGAAGTGATTGCGATCGCAAAGCTCTATTAGTTGCTTTGGAATCGGCTTTTGAAAAAAATTCTGTGAAAATCGCAAAAATTTTGGGTATCGAAATCGGGCAAAGTCTGCATAAAAGGGCTCTCCTGGCCAAATGGTTTAACTTTGGCGGGTCCCTGCTGTTCTGTTATGAAACTAGAATATCTTTTGCAGATTCTGGAAGTGATTGCGATCGCAAAGCTCTATTAGTTGCTTTGGAATCGACTTTTGAAAATGTGAGGGCGTAAAATTCGCCCAAAAAATTTGGCGACGATATCGAGCACATGCCTTCATAAAAGGGCTCTCCTGGCCAAATGGTTTAACTTTGGCAGGTCCCTGCTGTTCTGTTATGAAAGTAGACTTCGTGGGGCAGATTCTGGAAGTGATTGCGATCGCAAAGCTCTATTAGTTGCTTTGGAATCGGCTTTTGAAAAAAATTCTGTGAAAATCGCAAAAATTTTGGGTATCGAAATCGGGCAAAGTCTGCATAAAAGGGCTCTCCTGGCCAAATGGTTTAACTTTGGCAGGTCCCTGCTGTTCTGTTATGAAACTAGAATATCTTTTGCAGATTCTGGAAGTGATTGCGATCGCAAAGCTCTATTAGTTGCTTTGGAATCGACTTTTGAAAATGAGAGGGCGTAAAATTCGCCCAAAAAATTTGGCGACGATATCGAGCACATGCCTTCATAAAAGGGCTCTCCTGGCCAAATGGTTTAACTTTGGCAGGTCCCTGCTGTTCTGTTATGAAAGTAGACTTCGTGGGGCAGATTCTGGAAGTGATTGCGATCGCAAAGCTCTATTAGTTGCTTTGGAATCGGCTTTTGAAAAAAATTCTGTGAAAATCGCAAAAATTTTGGGTATCGAAATCGGGCAAAGTCTGCATAAAAGGGCTCTCCTGGCCAAATGGTTTAACTTTGGCAGGTCCCTGCTGTTCTGTTATGAAACTAGAATATCTTTTGCAGATTCTGGAAGTGATTGCGATCGCAAAGCTCTATTAGTTGCTTTGGAATCGACTTTTGAAAATGAGAGGGCGTAAAATTCGCCCAAAAAATTTGGCGACGATATCGAGCACATGCCTTCATAAAAGGGCTCTCCTGGCCAAATGGTTTAACTTTGGCAGGTCCCTGCTGTTCTGTTATGAAAGTAGACTTCGTGGGGCAGATTCTGGAAGTGATTGCGATCGCAAAGCTCTATTAGTTGCTTTGGAATCGGCTTTTGAAAAAAATTCTGTGAAAATAGCAAAAATTTTGGGTATCGAAATCGGGCAAAGTCTGCATAAAAGGGCTCTCCTGGCCAAATGGTTTAACTTTGGCAGGTCCCTGCTGTTCTGTTATGAAACTAGAATATCTTTTGCAGATTCTGGAAGTGATTGCGATCGCAAAGCTCTATTAGTTGCTTTGGAATCGACTTTTGAAAATGAGAGGGCGTAAAATTCGCCCAAAAAATTTGGCGACGATATCGAGCACATGCCTTCATAAAAGGGCTCTCCTGGCCAAATGGTTTAACTTTGGCAGGTCCCTGCTGTTCTGTTATGAAAGTAGACTTCGTGGGGCAGATTCTGGAAGTGATTGCGATCGCAAAGCTCTATTAGTTGCTTTGGAATCGGCTTTTGAAAAAAATTCTGTGAAAATCGCAAAAATTTTGGGTATCGAAATCGGGCAAAGTCTGCATAAAAGGGCTCTCCTGGCCAAATGGTTTAACTTTGGCAGGTCCCTGCTGTTCTGTTATGAAACTAGAATATCTTTTGCAGATTCTGGAAGTGATTGCGATCGCAAAGCTCTATTAGTTGCTTTGGAATCGACTTTTGAAAATGAGAGGGCGTAAAATTCGCCTAAAAAATTTGGCGACGATATCGAGCACATGCCTTCATAAAAAGGCTCTCCTGGCCAAATGGTTTAACTTTGGCAGGTCCCTGCTGTTCTGTTATGAAAGTAGACTTCGTGGGGCAGATTCTGGAAGTGATTGCGATCGCAAAGCTCTATTAGTTGCTTTGGAATCGGCTTTTGAAAAAAATTCTGTGAAAATCGCAAAAATTTTGGGTATCGAAATCGGGCAAAGTCTGCATAAAAGGGCTCTCCTGGCCAAATGGTTGAACTTTGGCAGGTCCCTGCTGTTCTGTTATGAAACTAGAATATCTTTTGCAGATTCTGGAAGTGATTGCGATCGCAAAGCTCTATTAGTTGCTTTGGAATCGACTTTTGAAAATGAGAGGGCGTAAAATTCGCCCAAAAAATTTGGCGACGATATCGAGCACATGCCTTCATAAAAGGGCTCTCCTTGCCAAATGGTTTAACTTTGGCAGGTCCCTGCTGTTCTGTTATGAAAGTAGACTTCGTGGGGCAGATTCTGGAAGTGATTGCGATCGCAAAGCTCTATTAGTTGCTTTGGAATCGGCTTTTGAAAAAAATTCTGTGAAAATCGCAAAAATTTTGGGTATCGAAATCGGGCAAAGTCTGCGTAAAAGGGCTCTCCTGGCCAAATGGTTTAACTTTGGCAGGTCCCTGCTGTTCTGTTATGAAACTAGAATATCTTTTGCAGATTCTGGAAGTGATTGCGATCGCAAAGCTCTATTAGTTGCTTTGGAATCGACTTTTGAAAATGAGAGGGCGTAAAATTCGCCCAAAAAATTTGGCGACGATATCGAGCACATGCCTTCATAAAAGGGCTCTCCTGGCCAAATGGTTTAACTTTGGCAGGTCCCTGCTGTTCTGTTATGAAAGTAGACTTCGTGGGGCAGATTCTGGAAGTGATTGCGATCGCAAAGCTCTATTAGTTGCTTTGGAATCGGCTTTTGAAAAAAATTCTGTGAAAATCGCAAAAATTTTGGGTATCGAAATCGGGCAAAGTCTGCATAAAAGGGCTCTCCTGGCCAAATGGTTTAACTTTGGCAGGTCCCTGCTGTTCTGTTATGAAACTAGAATATCTTTTGCAGATTCTGGAAGTGATTGCGATCGCAAAGCTCTATTAGTTGCTTTGGAATCGACTTTTGAAAATGAGAGGGCGTAAAATTCGCCCAAAAAATTTGGCGACGATATCGAGCACATGCCTTCATAAAAGGGCTCTCCTGGCCAAATGGTTTAACTTTGGCAGGTCCCTGCTGTTCTGTTATGAAATTAGACTTCGTGGGGAAGATTCTGGAAGTGATTGCGATCGCAAAGCTCTATTAGTTGCTTTGGAATCGGCTTTTGAAAAAAATTCTGTGAAAATCGCAAAAATTTTGGGTATCGAAATCGGGCAAAGTCTGCATAAAAGGGCTCTCCTGGCCAAATGGTTTAACTTTGGCAGGTCCCTGCTGTTCTGTTATGAAACTAGAATATCTTTTGCAGATTCTGGAAGTGATTGCGATCGCAAAGCTCTATTAGTTGCTTTGGAATCGACTTTTGAAAATGAGAGGGCGTAAAATTCGCCCAAAAAATTTGGCGACGATATCGAGCACATGCCTTCATAAAAGGGCTCTCCTGGCCAAATGGTTTAACTTTGGCAGGTCCCTGCTGTTCTGTTATGAAAGTAGACTTCGTGGGGCAGATTCTGAAAGTGATTGCGATCGCAAAGCTCTATTAGTTGCTTTGGAATCGGCTTTTGAAAAAAATTCTGTGAAAATCGCAAAAATTTTGGGTATCGAAATCGGGCAAAGTCTGCATAAAAGGGCTCTCCTGGCCAAATGGTTTAACTTTGGCAGGTCCCTGCTGTTCTGTTATGAAACTAGAATATCTTTTGCAGATTCTGGAAGTGATTGCGATCGCAAAGCTCTATTAGTTGCTTTGGAATCGACTTTTGAAAATGAGAGGGCGTAAAATTCGCCCAAAAAATTTGGCGACGATATCGAGCACATGCCTTCATAAAAGGGCTCTCCTGGCCAAATGGTTTAACTTTGGCAGGTCCCTGCTGTTCTGTTATGAAACTAGAATATCTTTTGCAGATTCTGGAAGTGATTGCGATCGCAAAGCTCTATTAGTTGCTTTGGAATCGACTTTTGAAAATGAGAGGGCGTAAAATTCGCCCAAAAAATTTGGCGACGATATCGAGCACATGCCTTCATAAAAGGGCTCTCCTGGCCAAATGGTTTAACTTTGGCAGGTCCCTGCTGTTCTGTTATGAAAGTAGACTTCGTGGGGCAGATTCTGGAAGTGATTGCGATCGCAAAGCTCTATTAGTTGCTTTGGAATCGGCTTTTGAAAAAAATTCTGTGAAAATCGCAAAAATTTTGGGTATCGAAATCGGGCAAAGTCTGCATAAAAGGGCTCTCCTGGCCAAATGGTTTAACTTTGGCAGGTCCCTGCTGTTCTGTTATGAAACTAGAATATCTTTTGCAGATTCTGGAAGTGATTGCGATCGCAAAGCTCTATTAGTTGCTTTGGAATCGACTTTTGAAAATGAGAGGGCGTAAAATTCGCCCAAAAAATTTGGCGACGATATCGAGCACATGCCTTCATAAAAGGGCTCTCCTGGCCAAATGGTTTAACTTTGGCAGGTCCCTGCTGTTCTGTTATGAAAGTAGACTTCGTGGGGCAGATTCTGGAAGTGATTGCGATCGCAAAGCTCTATTAGTTGCTTTGGAATCGGCTTTTGAAAAAAATTCTGTGAAAATCGCAAAAATTTTGGGTATCGAAATCGGGCAAAGTCTGCATAAAAGGGCTCTCCTGGCCAAATGGTTTAACTTTGGCAGGTCCCTGCTGTTCTGTTATGAAACTAGAATATCTTTTGCAGATTCTGGAAGTGATTGCGATCGCAAAGCTCTATTAGTTGCATTGGAATCGACTTTTGAAAATGAGAGGGCGTAAAATTCGCCCAAAAAATTTGGCGACGATATCGAGCACATGCCTTCATAAAAGGGCTCTCCTGGCCAAATGGTTTAACTTTGGCAGGTCCCTGCTGTTCTGTTATGAAAGTAGACTTCGTGGGGCAGATTCTGGAAGTGATTGCGATCGCAAAGCTCTGTTAGTTGCTTTGGAATCGGCTTTTGAAAAAAATTCTGTGAAAATCGCAAAAATTTTGGGTATCGAAATCGGGCAAAGTCTGCATAAAAGGGCTCTCCTGGCCAAATGGTTTAACTTTGGCAGGTCCCTGCTGTTCTGTTATGAAACTAGAATATCTTTTGCAGATTCTGGAAGTGATTGCGATCGCAAAGCTCTATTAGTTGCTTTGGAATCGACTTTTGAAAATGAGAGGGCGTAAAATTCGCCCAAAAAATTTGGCGACGATATCGAGCACATGCCTTCATAAAAGGGCTCTCCTGGCCAAATGGTTTAACTTTGGCAGGTCCCTGCTGTTCTGTTATGAAAGTAGACTTCGTGGGGCAGATTCTGGAAGTGATTGCGATCGCAAAGCTCTATTAGTTGCTTTGGAATCGGCTTTTGAAAAAAATTCTGTGAAAATCGCAAAAATTTTGGGTATCGAAATCGGGCAAAGTCTGCATAAAAGGGCTCTCCTGGCCAAATGGTTTAACTTTGGCAGGTCCCTGCTGTTCTGTTATGAAACTTGAATATCTTTTGCAGATTCTGGAAGTGATTGCGATCGCAAAGCTCTATTAGTTGCTTTGGAATCGACTTTTGAAAATGAGAGGGCGTAAAATTCGCCCAAAAAATTTGGCGACGATATCGAGCACATGCCTTCATAAAAGGGCTCTCCTGGCCAAATGGTTTAACTTTGGCAGGTCCCTGCTGTTCTGTTATGAAAGTAGACTTCGTGGGGCAGATTCTGGAAGTGATTGCGATCGCAAAGCTCTATTAGTTGCTTTGGAATCGGCTTTTGAAAAAAATTCTGTGAAAATCGCAAAAATTTTGGGTATCGAAATCGGGCAAAGTCTGCATAAAAGGGCTCTCCTGGCCAAATGGTTGAACTTTGGCAGGTCCCTGCTGTTCTGTTATGAAACTAGAATATCTTTTGCAGATTCTGGAAGTGATTGCGATCGCAAAGCTCTATTAGTTGCTTTGGAATCGACTTTTGAAAATGAGAGGGCGTAAAATTCGCCCAAAAAATTTGGCGACGATATCGAGCACATGCCTTCATAAAATGGCTCTCCTGGCCAAATGGTTTAACTTTGGCAGGTCCCTGCTGTTCTGTTATGAAAGTAGACTTCGTGGGGCAGATTCTGGAAGTGATTGCGATCGCAAAGCTCTATTAGTTGCTTTGGAATCGGCTTTTGAAAAAAATTCTGTGAAAATCGCAAAAATTTTGGGTATCGAAATCGGGCAAAGTCTGCATAAAAGGGCTCTCCTGGCCAAATGGTTTAACTTTGGCAGGTCCCTGCTGTTCTGTTATGAAACTAGAATATCTTTTGCAGATTCTGGAAGTGATTGCGATCGCAAAGCTCTATTAGTTGCTTTGGAATCGACTTTTGAAAATGAGAGGGCGTAAAATTCGCCCAAAAAATTTGGCGACGATATCGAGCACATGCCTTCATAAAAGGGCTCTCCTGGCCAAATGGTTTAACTTTGGCAGGTCCCTGCTGTTCTGTTATGAAAGTAGACTTCGTGGGGCAGATTCTGGAAGTGATTGCGATCGCAAAGCTCTATTAGTTGCTTTGGAATCGGCTTTTGAAAAAAATTCTGTGAAAATCGCAAAAATTTTGGGTATCGAAATCGGGCAAAGTCTGCATAAAAGGGCTCTCCTGGCCAAATGGTTTAACTTTGGCAGGTCCCTGCTGTTCTGTTATGAAACTAGAATATCTTTTGCAGATTCTGGAAGTGATTGCGATCGCAAAGCTCTATTAGTTGCTTTGGAATCGACTTTTGAAAATGAGAGGGCGTAAAATTCGCCCAAAAAATTTGGCGACGATATCGAGCACATGCCTTCATAAAAGGGCTCTCCTGGCCAAATGGTTTAACTTTGGCAGGTCCCTGCTGTTCTGTTATGAAAGTAGACTTCGTGGGGCAGATTCTGGAAGTGATTGCGATCGCAAAGCTCTATTAGTTGCTTTGGAATCGGCTTTTGAAAAAAATTCTGTGAAAATCGCAAAAATTTTGGGTATCGAAATCGGGCAAAGTCTGCATAAAAGGGCTCTCCTGGCCAAATGGTTTAACTTTGGCAGGTCCCTGCTGTTCTGTTATGAAACTAGAATATCTTTTGCAGATTCTGGAAGTGATTGCGATCGCAAAGCTCTATTAGTTGCTTTGGAATCGACTTTTGAAAATGAGAGGGCGTAAAATTCGCCCAAAAAATTTGGCGACGATATCGAGCACAAGCCTTCATAAAAGGGCTCTCCTGGCCAAATGGTTTAACTTTGGCAGGTCCCTGCTGTTCTGTTATGAAAGTAGACTTCGTGGGGCAGATTCTGGAAGTTATTGCGATCGCAAAGCTCTGTTAGTTGCTTTGGAATCGGCTTTTGAAAAAAATTCTGTGAAAATCGCAAAAATTTTGGGTATCGAAATCGGGCAAAGTCTGCATAAAAGGGCTCTCCTGGCCAAATGGTTTAACTTTGGCAGGTCCCTGCGGTTCTGTTATGAAACTAGAATATCTTTTGCAGATTCTGGAAGTGATTGCGATCGCAAAACTCTATTAGTTGCTTTGGAATCGACTTTTGAAAATGAGAGGGCGTAAAATTCGCCCAAAAAATTTGGCGACGATATCGAGCACATGCCTTCATAAAAGGGCTCTCCTGGCCAAATGGTTTAACTTTGGCAGGTCCCTGCTGTTCTGTTATGAAAGTAGACTTCGTGGGGCAGATTCTGGAAGTGATTGCGATCGCAAAGCTCCATTAGTTGCTTTGGAATCGGCTTTTGAAAAAAATTCTGTGAAAATCGCAAAAATTTTGGGTATCGAAATCGGGCAAAGTCTGCATAAAAGGGCTCTCCTGGCCAAATGGTTTAACTTTGGCAGGTCCCTGCTGTTCTGTTATGAAACTAGAATATCTTTTGCAGATTCTGGAAGTGATTGCGATCGCAAAGCTCTATTAGTTGCTTTGGAATCGACTTTTGAAAATGAGAGGGCGTAAAATTCGCCCAAAAAATTTGGCGACGATATCGAGCACATGCCTTCATAAAAGGGCTCTCCTGGCCAAATGGTTTAACTTTGGCAGGTCCCTGCT
Organism: Salticus scenicus; assembly: GCA_963930645.1. Lineage (NCBI taxonomy): Eukaryota > Metazoa > Arthropoda > Arachnida > Araneae > Salticidae > Salticus > Salticus scenicus. The sequence goes on from CAWVNO010001234.1 coordinate 129,605, forward strand.
GTTCTGTTATGAAACTAGAATATCTTTTGCAGATTCTGGAAGTGATTGCGATCGCAAAACTCTATTAGTTGCTTTGGAATCGACTTTTGAAAATGAGAGGGCGTAAAATTCGCCCAAAACATTTGGCGACGATATCGAGCACATGCCTTCATAAAAGGGCTCTCCTGGCCAAATGGTTTAACTTTGGCAGGTCCCTGCTGTTCTGTTATGAAAGTAGACTTCGTGGGGCAGATTCTGGAAGTGATTGCGATCGCAAAGCTCTATTAGTTGCTTTGGAATCGGCTTTTGAAAAAAATTCTGTGAAAATCGCAAAAATTTTGGGTATCGAAATCGGGCAAAGTCTGCATAAAAGGGCTCTCCTGGCCAAATGGTTTAACTTTGGCAGGTCCCTGCTGTTCTGTTATGAAACTAGAATATCTTTTGCAGATTCTGGAAGTGATTGCGATCGCAAAGCTCTATTAGTTGCTTTGGAATCGACTTTTGAAAATGAGAGGGCGTAAAATTCGCCCAAAAAATTTGGCGACGATATCGAGCACATGCCTTCATAAAAGGGCTCTCCTGGCCAAATGGTTTAACTTTGGCAGGTCCCTGCTGTTCTGTAATGAAACTAGAATATCTTTTGCAGATTCTGGAAGTGATTGCGATCGCAAAGCTCTATTAGTTGCTTTGGAATCGACTTTTGAAAATGAGAGGGCGTAAAATTCGCCCAAAAAATTTGGCGACGATATCGAGCACATGCCTTCATAAAATTGCTCTCCTGGCCAAATGGTTTAACTTTGGCAGGTCCCTGCTGTTCTGTTATGAAAGTAGACTTCGTGGGGCAGATTCTGGAAGTGATTGCGATCGCAAAGCTCTATTAGTTGCTTTGGAATCGGCTTTTGAAAAAATTCTGTGAAAATCGCAAAAATTTTGGGTATCGAAATCGGGCAAAGTCTGCATAAAAGGGCTCTCCTGGCCAAATGGTTTAACTTTGGCAGGTCCCTGCTGTTCTGTTATGAAACTAGAATATCTTTTGCAGATTCTGGAAGTGATTGCGATCGCAAAGCTCTATTAGTTGCTTTGGAATCGACTTTTGAAAATGAGAGGGCGTAAAATTCGCCCAAAAAATTTGGCGACGATATCGAGCACATGCCTTCATAAAAGGGCTCTCCTGGCCAAATGGTTTAACTTTGGCAGGTCCCTGCTGTTCTGTTATGAAAGTAGACTTCGTGGGGCAGATTCTGGAAGTGATTGCGATCGCAAAGCTCTATTAGTTGCTTTGGAATCGGCTTTTGAAAAAAATTCTGTGAAAATCGCAAAAATTTTGGGTATCGAAATCGGGCAAAGTCTGCATAAAAGGGCTCTCCTGGCCAAATGGTTTAACTTTGGCAGGTCCCTGCTGTTCTGTTATGAAACTAGAATATCTTTTGCAGATTCTGGAAGTGATTGCGATCGCAAAGCTCTATTAGTTGCTTTGGAATCGACTTTTGAAAATGAGAGGGCGTAAAATTCGCCCAAAAAATTTGGCGACGATATCGAGCACATGCCTTCATAAAAGGGCTCTCCTGGCCAAATGGTTTAACTTTGGCAGGTCCCTGCTGTTCTGTTATGAAAGTAGACTTCGTGGGGCAGATTCTGGAAGTGATTGCGATCGCAAAGCTCTATTAGTTGCTTTGGAATCGGCTTTTGAAAAAAATTCTGTGAAAATCGCAAAAATTTTGGGTATCGAAATCGGGCAAAGTCTGCATAAATGGGCTCTCCTAGCCAAATGGTTTAACTTTGGCAGGTCCCTGCTGTTCTGTTATGAAACTAGAATATCTTTTGCAGATTCTGGAAGTGATTGCGATCGCAAAGCTCTATTAGTTGCATTGGAATCGACTTTTGAAAATGAGAGGGCGTAAAATTCGCCCAAAAAATTTGGCGACGATATCGAACACATGCCTTCATAAAAGGGCTCTCCTGGCCAAATGGTTTAACTTTGGCAGGTCCCTGCTGTTCTGTTATGAAAGTAGACTTCGTGGGGCAGATTCTGGAAGTGATTGCGATCGCAAAGCTCTATTAGTTGCTTTGGAATCGGCTTTTGAAAAAAATTCTGTGAAAATCGCAAAAATTTTGGGTATCGAAATCGGGCAAAGTCTGCATAAAAGGGCTCTCCTGGCCAAATGGTTTAACTTTGGCAGGTCCCTGCTGTTCTGTTATGAAACTAGAATATCTTTTGCAGATTCTGGAAGTGATTGCGATCGCAAAGCTCTATTAGTTGCTTTGGAATCGACTTTTGAAAATGAGAGGGCGTAAAATTCGCCCAAAAAATTTGGCGTTGATATCGAGCACATGCCTTCATAAAAGGGCTCTCCTGGCCAAATGGTTTAACTTTGGCAGGTCCCTGCTGTTCTGTTATGAAAGTAGACTTCGTGGGGCAGATTCTGGAAGTGATTGCGATCGGAAAGCTTTATTAGTTGCTTTGGAATCGGCTTTTGAAAAAAATTCTGTGAAAATCGCAAAAATTTTGGGTATCGAAATCGGGCAAAGTCTGCATAAAAGGGCTCTCCTGGCCAAATGGTTTAACTTTGGCAGGTCCCTGCTGTTCTGTTATGAAACTAGAATATCTTTTGCAGATTCTGGAAGTGATTGCGATCGCAAAGCTCTATTAGTTGCTTTGGAATCGACTTTTGAAAATGAGAGGGCGTAAAATTCGCCCAAAAAATTCGGCGACGATATCGAGCACATGCCTTCATAAAAGGGCTCTCCTGGCCAAATGGTTTAACTTTGGCAGGTCCCTGCTGTTCTGTTATGAAACTAGAATATCTTTTGCAGATTCTGGAAGTGATTGCGATCGCAAAGCTCTATTAGTTGCTTTGGAATCGACTTTTGAAAATGAGAGGGCGTAAAATTCGCCCAAAAAATTTGGCGACGATATCGAGCACATGCCTTCATAAAAGGGCTCTCCTGGCCAAATGGTTTAACTTTGGCAGGTCCCTGCTGTTCTGTTATGAAAGTAGACTTCGTGGGGCAGATTCTGGAAGTGATTGCGATCGCAAAGCTCTATTAGTTGCTTTGGAATCGGCTTTTGAAAAAAATTCTGTGAAAATCGCAAAAATTTTGGGTATCGAAATCGGGCAAAGTCTGCATAAAAGGGCTCTCCTGGCCAAATGGTTTAACTTTGGCAGGTCCCTGCTGTTCTGTTATGAAACTAGAATATCTTTTGCAGATTCTGGAAGTGATTGCGATCGCAAAGCTCTATTAGTTGCTTTGGAATCGACTTTTGAAAATGAGAGGGCGTAAAATTCGCCCAAAAAATTTGGCGACGATATCGAGCACATGCCTTCATAAAAGGGCTCTCCTGGCCAAATGGTTTAACTTTGGCAGGTCCCTGCTGTTCTGTTATGAAAGTAGACTTCGTGGGGCAGATTCTGGAAGTGATTGCGATCGCAAAGCTCTATTAGTTGCTTTGGAATCGGCTTTTGAAAAAAATTCTGTGAAAATCGCAAAAATTTTGGGTATCGAAATCGGGCAAAGTCTGCATAAAAGGGCTCTCCTGGCCAAATGGTTTAACTTTGGCAGGTCCCTGCTGTTCTGTTATGAAACTAGAATATCTTTTGCAGATTCTGGAAGTGATTGCGATCGCAAAGCTCTATTAGTTGCATTGGAATCGACTTTTGAAAATGAGAGGGCGTAAAATTCGCCCAAAAAATTTGGCGACGATATCGAGCACATGCCTTCATAAAAGGGCTCTCCTGGCCAAATGGTTTAACTTTGGCAGGTCCCTGCTGTTCTGTTATGAAAGTAGACTTCGTGGGGCAGATTCTGGAAGTGATTGCGATCGCAAAGCTCTGTTAGTTGCTTTGGAATCGGCTTTTGAAAAAAATTCTGTGAAAATCGCAAAAATTTTGGGTATCGAAATCGGGCAAAGTCTGCATAAAAGGGCTCTCCTGGCCAAATGGTTTAACTTTGGCAGGTCCCTGCTGTTCTGTTATGAAACTAGAATATCTTTTGCAGATTCTGGAAGTGATTGCGATCGCAAAGCTCTATTAGTTGCTTTGGAATCGACTTTTGAAAATGAGAGGGCGTAAAATTCGCCCAAAAAATTTGGCGACGATATCGAGCACATGCCTTCATAAAAGGGCTCTCCTGGCCAAATGGTTTAACTTTGGCAGGTCCCTGCTGTTCTGTTATGAAAGTAGACTTCGTGGGGCAGATTCTGGAAGTGATTGCGATCGCAAAGCTCTATTAGTTGCTTTGGAATCGGCTTTTGAAAAAAATTCTGTGAAAATCGCAAAAATTTTGGGTATCGAAATCGGGCAAAGTCTGCATAAAAGGGCTCTCCTGGCCAAATGGTTTAACTTTGGCAGGTCCCTGCTGTTCTGTTATGAAACTAGAATATCTTTTGCAGATTCTGGAAGTGATTGCGATCGCAAAGCTCTATTAGTTGCTTTGGAATCGACTTTTGAAAATGAGAGGGCGTAAAATTCGCCCAAAAAATTTGGCGACGATATCGAGCACATGCCTTCATAAAAGGGCTCTCCTGGCCAAATGGTTTAACTTTGGCAGGTCCCTGCTGTTCTGTTATGAAAGTAGACTTCCTGGGGCAGATTCTGGAAGTGATTGCGATCGCAAAGCTCTATTAGTTGCTTTGGAATCGGCTTTTGAAAAAAATTCTGTGAAAATCGCAAAAATTTTGGGTATCGAAATCGGGCAAAGTCTGCATAAAAGGGCTCTCCTGGCCAAATGGTTGAACTTTGGCAGGTCCCTGCTGTTCTGTTATGAAACTAGAATATCTTTTGCAGATTCTGGAAGTGATTGCGATCGCAAAGCTCTATTAGTTGCTTTGGAATCGACTTTTGAAAATGAGAGGGCGTAAAATTCGCCCAAAAAATTTGGCGACGATATCGAGCACATGCCTTCATAAAAGGGCTCTCCTGGCCAAATGGTTTAACTTTGGCAGGTCCCTGCTGTTCTGTTATGAAAGTAGACTTCGTGGGGCAGATTCTGGAAGTGATTGCGATCGCAAAGCTCTATTAGTTGCTTTGGAATCGGCTTTTGAAAAAAATTCTGTGAAAATCGCAAAAATTTTGGGTATCGAAATCGGGCAAAGTCTGCATAAAAGGGCTCTCCTGGCCAAATGGTTTAACTTTGGCAGGTCCCTGCTGTTCTGTTATGAAACTAGAATATCTTTTGCAGATTCTGGAAGTGATTGCGATCGCAAAGCTCTATTAGTTGCTTTGGAATCGACTTTTGAAAATGAGAGGGCGTAAAATTCGCCCAAAAAATTTGGCGACGATATCGAGCACATGCCTTCATAAAAGGGCTCTCCTGGCCAAATGGTTTAACTTTGGCAGGTCCCTGCTGTTCTGTTATGAAAGTAGACTTCGTGGGGCAGATTCTGGAAGTGATTGCGATCGCAAAGCTCTATTAGTTGCTTTGGAATCGGCTTTTGAAAAAAATTCCGTGAAAATCGCAAAAATTTTGGGTATCGAAATCGGGCAAAGTCTGCATAAAAGGGCTCTCCTGGCCAAATGGTTTAACTTTGGCAGGTCCCTGCTGTTCTGTTATGAAACTAGAATATCTTTTGCAGATTCTGGAAGTGATTGCGATCGCAAAGCTCTATTAGTTGCTTTGGAATCGACTTTTGAAAATGAGAGGGCGTAAAATTCGCCCAAAAAATTTGGCGACGATATCGAGCACATGCCTTCATAAAAGGGCTCTCCTGGCCAAATGGTTTAACTTTGGCAGGTCCCTGCTGTTCTGTTATGAAAGTAGACTTCGTGGGGCAGATTCTGGAAGTGATTGCGATCGCAAAGCTCTATTAGTTGCTTTGGAATCGGCTTTTGAAAAAAATTCTGTGAAAATCGCAAAAATTTTGGGTATCGAAATCGGGCAAAGTCTGCATAAAAGGGCTCTCCTGGCCAAATGGTTTAACTTTGGCAGGTCCCTGCTGTTCTGTTATGAAACTAGAATATCTTTTGCAGATTCTGGAAGTGATTGCGATCGCAAAGCTCTATTAGTTGCTTTGGAATCGACTTTTGAAAATGAGAGGGCGTAAAATTCGCCCAAAAAATTTGGCGACGATATCGAGCACAAGCCTTCATAAAAGGGCTCTCCTGGCCAAATGGTTTAACTTTGGCAGGTCCCTGCTGTTCTGTTATGAAAGTAGACTTCGTGGGGCAGATTCTGGAAGTTATTGCGATCGCAAAGCTCTGTTAGTTGCTTTGGAATCGGCTTTTGAAAAAAATTCTGTGAAAATCGCAAAAATTTTGGGTATCGAAATCGGGCAAAGTCTGCATAAAAGGGCTCTCCTGGCCAAATGGTTTAACTTTGGCAGGTCCCTGCGGTTCTGTTATGAAACTAGAATATCTTTTGCAGATTCTGGAAGTGATTGCGATCGCAAAACTCTATTAGTTGCTTTGGAATCGACTTTTGAAAATGAGAGGGCGTAAAATTCGCCCAAAAAATTTGGCGACGATATCGAGCACATGCCTTCATAAAAGGGCTCTCCTGGCCAAATGGTTTAACTTTGGCAGGTCCCTGCTGTTCTGTTATGAAAGTAGACTTCGTGGGGCAGATTCTGGAAGTGATTGCGATCGCAAAGCTCCATTAGTTGCTTTGGAATCGGCTTTTGAAAAAAATTCTGTGAAAATCGCAAAAATTTTGGGTATCGAAATCGGGCAAAGTCTGCATAAAAGGGCTCTCCTGGCCAAATGGTTTAACTTTGGCAGGTCCCTGCTGTTCTGTTATGAAACTAGAATATCTTTTGCAGATTCTGGAAGTGATTGCGATCGCAAAGCTCTATTAGTTGCTTTGGAATCGACTTTTGAAAATGAGAGGGCGTAAAATTCGCCCAAAAAATTTGGCGACGATATCGAGCACATGCCTTCATAAAAGGGCTCTCCTGGCCAAATGGTTTAACTTTGGCAGGTCCCTGCTGTTCTGTTATGAAACTAGAATATCTTTTGCAGATTCTGGAAGTGATTGCGATCGCAAAACTCTATTAGTTGCTTTGGAATCGACTTTTGAAAATGAGAGGGCGTAAAATTCGCCCAAAACATTTGGCGACGATATCGAGCACATGCCTTCATAAAAGGGCTCTCCTGGCCAAATGGTTTAACTTTGGCAGGTCCCTGCTGTTCTGTTATGAAAGTAGACTTCGTGGGGCAGATTCTGGAAGTGATTGCGATCGCAAAGCTCTATTAGTTGCTTTGGAATCGGCTTTTGAAAAAAATTCTGTGAAAATCGCAAAAATTTTGGGTATCGAAATCGGGCAAAGTCTGCATAAAAGGGCTCTCCTGGCCAAATGGTTTAACTTTGGCAGGTCCCTGCTGTTCTGTTATGAAACTAGAATATCTTTTGCAGATTCTGGAAGTGATTGCGATCGCAAAGCTCTATTAGTTGCTTTGGAATCGACTTTTGAAAATGAGAGGGCGTAAAATTCGCCCAAAAAATTTGGCGACGATATCGAGCACATGCCTTCATAAAAGGGCTCTCCTGGCCAAATGGTTTAACTTTGGCAGGTCCCTGCTGTTCTGTAATGAAACTAGAATATCTTTTGCAGATTCTGGAAGTGATTGCGATCGCAAAGCTCTATTAGTTGCTTTGGAATCGACTTTTGAAAATGAGAGGGCGTAAAATTCGCCCAAAAAATTTGGCGACGATATCGAGCACATGCCTTCATAAAAGGGCTCTCCTGGCCAAATGGTTTAACTTTGGCAGGTCCCTGCTGTTCTGTTATGAAAGTAGACTTCGTGGGGCAGATTCTGGAAGTGATTGCGATCGCAAAGCTCTATTAGTTGCTTTGGAATCGGCTTTTGAAAAAATTCTGTGTAAATCGCAAAAATTTTGGGTATCGAAATCGGGCAAAGTCTGCATAAAAGGGCTCTCCTGGCCAAATGGTTTAACTTTGGCAGGTCCCTGCTGTTCTGTTATGAAACTAGAATATCTTTTGCAGATTCTGGAAGTGATTGCGATCGCAAAGCTCTATTAGTTGCTTTGGAATCGACTTTTGAAAATGAGAGGGCGTAAAATTCGCCCAAAAAATTTGGCGACGATATCGAGCACATGCCTTCATAAAAGGGCTCTCCTGGCCAAATGGTTTAACTTTGGCAGGTCCCTGCTGTTCTGTTATGAAAGTAGACTTCGTGGGGCAGATTCTGGAAGTGATTGCGATCGCAAAGCTCTATTAGTTGCTTTGGAATCGGCTTTTGAAAAAAATTCTGTGAAAATCGCAAAAATTTTGGGTATCGAAATCGGGCAAAGTCTGCATAAAAGGGCTCTCCTGGCCAAATGGTTTAACTTTGGCAGGTCCCTGCTGTTCTGTTATGAAACTAGAATATCTTTTGCAGATTCTGGAAGTGATTGCGATCGCAAAGCTCTATTAGTTGCTTTGGAATCGACTTTTGAAAATGAGAGGGCGTAAAATTCGCCCAAAAAATTTGGCGACGATATCGAGCACATGCCTTCATAAAAGGGCTCTCCTGGCCAAATGGTTTAACTTTGGCAGGTCCCTGCTGTTCTGTTATGAAAGTAGACTTCGTGGGGCAGATTCTGGAAGTGATTGCGATCGCAAAGCTCTATTAGTTGCTTTGGAATCGGCTTTTGAAAAAAATTCTGTGAAAATCGCAAAAATTTTGGGTATCGAAATCGGGCAAAGTCTGCATAAATGGGCTCTCCTAGCCAAATGGTTTAACTTTGGCAGGTCCCTGCTGTTCTGTTATGAAACTAGAATATCTTTTGCAGATTCTGGAAGTGATTGCGATCGCAAAGCTCTATTAGTTGCATTGGAATCGACTTTTGAAAATGAGAGGGCGTAAAATTCGCCCAAAAAATTTGGCGACGATATCGAACACATGCCTTCATAAAAGGGCTCTCCTGGCCAAATGGTTTAACTTTGGCAGGTCCCTGCTGTTCTGTTATGAAAGTAGACTTCGTGGGGCAGATTCTGGAAGTGATTGCGATCGCAAAGCTCTATTAGTTGCTTTGGAATCGGCTTTTGAAAAAAATTCTGTGAAAATCGCAAAAATTTTGGGTATCGAAATCGGGCAAAGTCTGCATAAAAGGGCTCTCCTGGCCAAATGGTTTAACTTTGGCAGGTCCCTGCTGTTCTGTTATGAAACTAGAATATCTTTTGCAGATTCTGGAAGTGATTGCGATCGCAAAGCTCTATTAGTTGCTTTGGAATCGACTTTTGAAAATGAGAGGGCGTAAAATTCGCCCAAAAAATTTGGCGTTGATATCGAGCACATGCCTTCATAAAAGGGCTCTCCTGGCCAAATGGTTTAACTTTGGCAGGTCCCTGCTGTTCTGTTATGAAAGTAGACTTCGTGGGGCAGATTCTGGAAGTGATTGCGATCGGAAAGCTTTATTAGTTGCTTTGGAATCGGCTTTTGAAAAAAATTCTGTGAAAATCGCAAAAATTTTGGGTATCGAAATCGGGCAAAGTCTGCATAAAAGGGCTCTCCTGGCCAAATGGTTTAACTTTGGCAGGTCCCTGCTGTTCTGTTATGAAACTAGAATATCTTTTGCAGATTCTGGAAGTGATTGCGATCGCAAAGCTCTATTAGTTGCTTTGGAATCGACTTTTGAAAATGAGAGGGCGTAAAATTCGCCCAAAAAATTCGGCGACGATATCGAGCACATGCCTTCATAAAAGGGCTCTCCTGGCCAAATGGTTTAACTTTGGCAGGTCCCTGCTGTTCTGTTATGAAACTAGAATATCTTTTGCAGATTCTGGAAGTGATTGCGATCGCAAAGCTCTATTAGTTGCTTTGGAATCGACTTTTGAAAATGAGAGGGCGTAAAATTCGCCCAAAAAATTTGGCGACGATATCGAGCACATGCCTTCATAAAAGGGCTCTCCTGGCCAAATGGTTTAACTTTGGCAGGTCCCTGCTGTTCTGTTATGAAAGTAGACTTCGTGGGGCAGATTCTGGAAGTGATTGCGATCGCAAAGCTCTATTAGTTGCTTTGGAATCGGCTTTTGAAAAAAATTCTGTGAAAATCGCAAAAATTTTGGGTATCGAAATCGGGCAAAGTCTGCATAAAAGGGCTCTCCTGGCCAAATGGTTTAACTTTGGCAGGTCCCTGCTGTTCTGTTATGAAACTAGAATATCTTTTGCAGATTCTGGAAGTGATTGCGATCGCAAAGCTCTATTAGTTGCTTTGGAATCGACTTTTGAAAATGAGAGGGCGTAAAATTCGCCCAAAAAATTTGGCGACGATATCGAGCACATGCCTTCATAAAAGGGCTCTCCTGGCCAAATGGTTTAACTTTGGCAGGTCCCTGCTGTTCTGTTATGAAAGTAGACTTCGTGGGGCAGATTCTGGAAGTGATTGCGATCGCAAAGCTCTATTAGTTGCTTTGGAATCGGCTTTTGAAAAAAATTCTGTGAAAATCGCAAAAATTTTGGGTATCGAAATCGGGCAAAGTCTGCATAAAAGGGCTCTCCTGGCCAAATGGTTTAACTTTGGCAGGTCCCTGCTGTTCTGTTATGAAACTAGAATATCTTTTGCAGATTCTGGAAGTGATTGCGATCGCAAAGCTCTATTAGTTGCATTGGAATCGACTTTTGAAAATGAGAGGGCGTAAAATTCGCCCAAAAAATTTGGCGACGATATCGAGCACATGCCTTCATAAAAGGGCTCTCCTGGCCAAATGGTTTAACTTTGGCAGGTCCCTGCTGTTCTGTTATGAAAGTAGACTTCGTGGGGCAGATTCTGGAAGTGATTGCGATCGCAAAGCTCTGTTAGTTGCTTTGGAATCGGCTTTTGAAAAAAATTCTGTGAAAATCGCAAAAATTTTGGGTATCGAAATCGGGCAAAGTCTGCATAAAAGGGCTCTCCTGGCCAAATGGTTTAACTTTGGCAGGTCCCTGCTGTTCTGTTATGAAACTAGAATATCTTTTGCAGATTCTGGAAGTGATTGCGATCGCAAAGCTCTATTAGTTGCTTTGGAATCGACTTTTGAAAATGAGAGGGCGTAAAATTCGCCCAAAAAATTTGGCGACGATATCGAGCACATGCCTTCATAAAAGGGCTCTCCTGGCCAAATGGTTTAACTTTGGCAGGTCCCTGCTGTTCTGTTATGAAAGTAGACTTCGTGGGGCAGATTCTGGAAGTGATTGCGATCGCAAAGCTCTATTAGTTGCTTTGGAATCGGCTTTTGAAAAAAATTCTGTGAAAATCGCAAAAATTTTGGGTATCGAAATCGGGCAAAGTCTGCATAAAAGGGCTCTCCTGGCCAAATGGTTTAACTTTGGCAGGTCCCTGCTGTTCTGTTATGAAACTAGAATATCTTTTGCAGATTCTGGAAGTGATTGCGATCGCAAAGCTCTATTAGTTGCTTTGGAATCGACTTTTGAAAATGAGAGGGCGTAAAATTCGCCCAAAAAATTTGGCGACGATATCGAGCACATGCCTTCATAAAAGGGCTCTCCTGGCCAAATGGTTTAACTTTGGCAGGTCCCTGCTGTTCTGTTATGAAAGTAGACTTCGTGGGGCAGATTCTGGAAGTGATTGCGATCGCAAAGCTCTATTAGTTGCTTTGGAATCGGCTTTTGAAAAAAATTCTGTGAAAATCGCAAAAATTTTGGGTATCGAAATCGGGCAAAGTCTGCATAAAAGGGCTCTCCTGGCCAAATGGTTGAACTTTGGCAGGTCCCTGCTGTTCTGTAATGAAACTAGAATATCTTTTGCAGATTCTGGAAGTGATTGCGATCGCAAAGCTCTATTAGTTGCTTTGGAATCGACTTTTGAAAATGAGAGGGCGTAAAATTCGCCCAAAAAATTTGGCGACGATATCGAGCACATGCCTTCATAAAAGGGCTCTCCTGGCCAAATGGTTTAACTTTGGCAGGTCCCTGCTGTTCTGTTATGAAAGTAGACTTCGTGGGGCAGATTCTGGAAGTGATTGCGATCGCAAAGCTCTATTAGTTGCTTTGGAATCGGCTTTTGAAAAAAATTCTGTGAAAATCGCAAAAATTTTGGGTATCGAAATCGGGCAAAGTCTGCATAAAAGGGCTCTCCTGGCCAAATGGTTTAACTTTGGCAGGTCCCTGCTGTTCTGTTATGAAACTAGAATATCTTTTGCAGATTCTGGAAGTGATTGCGATCGCAAAGCTCTATTAGTTGCTTTGGAATCGACTTTTGAAAATGAGAGGGCGTAAAATTCGCCCAAAAAATTTGGCGACGATATCGAGCACATGCCTTCATAAAAGGGCTCTCCTGGCCAAATGGTTTAACTTTGGCAGGTCCCTGCTGTTCTGTTATGAAAGTAGACTTCGTGGGGCAGATTCTGGAAGTGATTGCGATCGCAAAGCTCTATTAGTTGCTTTGGAATCGGCTTTTGAAAAAAATTCTGTGAAAATCGCAAAAATTTTGGGTATCGAAATCGGGCAAAGTCTGCATAAAAGGGCTCTCCTGGCCAAATGGTTTAACTTTGGCAGGTCCCTGCTGTTCTGTTATGAAACTAGAATATCTTTTGCAGATTCTGGAAGTGATTGCGATCGCAAAGCTCTATTAGTTGCTTTGGAATCGACTTTTGAAAATGAGAGGGCGTAAAATTCGCCCAAAAAATTTGGCGACGATATCGAGCACATGCCTTCATAAAAGGGCTCTCCTGGCCAAATGGTTTAACTTTGGCAGGTCCCTGCTGTTCTGTTATGAAAGTAGACTTCGTGGGGCAGATTCTGGAAGTGATTGCGATCGCAAAGCTCTATTAGTTGCTTTGGAATCGGCTTTTGAAAAAAATTCTGTGAAAATCGCAAAAATTTTGGGTATCGAAATCGGGCAAAGTCTGCATAAAAGGGCTCTCCTGGCCAAATGGTTTAACTTTGGCAGGTCCCTGCTGTTCTGTTATGAAACTAGAATATCTTTTGCAGATTCTGGAAGTGATTGCGATCGCAAAGCTCTATTAGTTGCTTTGGAATCGACTTTTGAAAATGAGAGGGCGTAAAATTCGCCCAAAAAATTTGGCGACGATATCGAGCACAAGCCTTCATAAAAGGGCTCTCCTGGCCAAATGGTTTAACTTTGGCAGGTCCCTGCTGTTCTGTTATGAAAGTAGACTTCGTGGGGCAGATTCTGGAAGTTATTGCGATCGCAAAGCTCTGTTAGTTGCTTTGGAATCGGCTTTTGAAAAAAATTCTGTGAAAATCGCAAAAATTTTGGGTATCGAAATCGGGCAAAGTCTGCATAAAAGGGCTCTCCTGGCCAAATGGTTTAACTTTGGCAGGTCCCTGCGGTTCTGTTATGAAACTAGAATATCTTTTGCAGATTCTGGAAGTGATTGCGATCGCAAAACTCTATTAGTTGCTTTGGAATCGACTTTTGAAAATGAGAGGGCGTAAAATTCGCCCAAAAAATTTGGCGACGATATCGAGCACATGCCTTCATAAAAGGGCTCTCCTGGCCAAATGGTTTAACTTTGGCAGGTCCCTGCTGTTCTGTTATGAAAGTAGACTTCGTGGGGCAGATTCTGGAAGTGATTGCGATCGCAAAGCTCCATTAGTTGCTTTGGAATCGGCTTTTGAAAAAAATTCTGTGAAAATCGCAAAAATTTTGGGTATCGAAATCGGGCAAAGTCTGCATAAAAGGGCTCTCCTGGCCAAATGGTTTAACTTTTGCAGGTCCCTGCTGTTCTGTTATGAAACTAGAATATCTTTTGCAGATTCTGGAAGTGATTGCGATCGCAAAGCTCTATTAGTTGCTTTGGAATCGACTTTTGAAAATGAGAGGGCGTAAAATTCGCCCAAAAAATTTGGCGACGATATCGAGCACATGCCTTCATAAAAGGGCTCTCCTGGCCAAATGGTTTAACTTTGGCAGGTCCCTGCTGTTCTGTTATGAAACTAGAATATCTTTTGCAGATTCTGGAAGTGATTGCGATCGCAAAACTCTATTAGTTGCTTTGGAATCGACTTTTGAAAATGAGAGGGCGTAAAATTCGCCCAAAACATTTGGCGACGATATCGAGCACATGCCTTCATAAAAGGGCTCTCCTGGCCAAATGGTTTAACTTTGGCAGGTCCCTGCTGTTCTGTTATGAAAGTAGACTTCGTGGGGCAGATTCTGGAAGTGATTGCGATCGCAAAGCTCTATTAGTTGCTTTGGAATCGGCTTTTGAAAAAAATTCTGTGAAAATCGCAAAAATTTTGGGTATCGAAATCGGGCAAAGTCTGCATAAAAGGGCTCTCCTGGCCAAATGGTTTAACTTTGGCAGGTCCCTGCTGTTCTGTTATGAAACTAGAATATCTTTTGCAGATTCTGGAAGTGATTGCGATCGCAAAGCTCTATTAGTTGCTTTGGAATCGACTTTTGAAAATGAGAGGGCGTAAAATTCGCCCAAAAAATTTGGCGACGATATCGAGCACATGCCTTCATAAAAGGGCTCTCCTGGCCAAATGGTTTAACTTTGGCAGGTCCCTGCTGTTCTGTAATGAAACTAGAATATCTTTTGCAGATTCTGGAAGTGATTGCGATCGCAAAGCTCTATTAGTTGCTTTGGAATCGACTTTTGAAAATGAGAGGGCGTAAAATTCGCCCAAAAAATTTGGCGACGATATCGAGCACATGCCTTCATAAAAGGGCTCTCCTGGCCAAATGGTTTAACTTTGGCAGGTCCCTGCTGTTCTGTTATGAAAGTAGACTTCGTGGGGCAGATTCTGGAAGTGATTGCGATCGCAAAGCTCTATTAGTTGCTTTGGAATCGGCTTTTGAAAAAATTCTGTGAAAATCGCAAAAATTTTGGGTATCGAAATCGGGCAAAGTCTGCATAAAAGGGCTCTCCTGGCCAAATGGTTTAACTTTGGCAGGTCCCTGCTGTTCTGTTATGAAACTAGAATATCTTTTGCAGATTCTGGAAGTGATTGCGATCGCAAAGCTCTATTAGTTGCTTTGGAATCGACTTTTGAAAATGAGAGGGCGTAAAATTCGCCCAAAAAATTTGGCGACGATATCGAGCACATGCCTTCATAAAAGGGCTCTCCTGGCCAAATGGTTTAACTTTGGCAGGTCCCTGCTGTTCTGTTATGAAAGTAGACTTCGTGGGGCAGATTCTGGAAGTGATTGCGATCGCAAAGCTCTATTAGTTGCTTTGGAATCGGCTTTTGAAAAAAATTCTGTGAAAATCGCAAAAATTTTGGGTATCGAAATCGGGCAAAGTCTGCATAAAAGGGCTCTCCTGGCCAAATGGTTTAACTTTGGCAGGTCCCTGCTGTTCTGTTATGAAACTAGAATATCTTTTGCAGATTCTGGAAGTGATTGCGATCGCAAAGCTCTATTAGTTGCTTTGGAATCGACTTTTGAAAATGAGAGGGCGTAAAATTCGCCCAAAAAATTTGGCGACGATATCGAGCACATGCCTTCATAAAAGGGCTCTCCTGGCCAAATGGTTTAACTTTGGCAGGTCCCTGCTGTTCTGTTATGAAAGTAGACTTCGTGGGGCAGATTCTGGAAGTGATTGCGATCGCAAAGCTCTATTAGTTGCTTTGGAATCGGCTTTTGAAAAAAATTCTGTGAAAATCGCAAAAATTTTGGGTATCGAAATCGGGCAAAGTCTGCATAAAAGGGCTCTCCTGGCCAAATGGTTTAACTTTGGCAGGTCCCTGCTGTTCTGTTATGAAACTAGAATATCTTTTGCAGATTCTGGAAGTGATTGCGATCGCAAAGCTCTATTAGTTGCTTTGGAATCGACTTTTGAAAATGAGAGGGCGTAAAATTCGCCAAAAAAATTTGGCGACGATATCGAGCACATGCCTTCATAAAAGGGCTCTCCTGGCCAAATGGTTTAACTTTGGCAGGTCCCTGCTGTTCTGTTATGAAAGTAGACTTCGTGGGGCAGATTCTGGAAGTGATTGCGATCGCAAAGCTCTATTAGTTGCTTTGGAATCGGCTTTTGAAAAAAATTCTGTGAAAATCGCAAAAATTTTGGGTATCGAAATCGGGCAAAGTCTGCATAAAAGGGCTCTCCTGGCCAAATGGTTTAACTTTGGCAGGTCCCTGCTGTTCTGTTATGAAACTAGAATATCTTTTGCAGATTCTGGAAGTGATTGCGATCGCAAAGCTCTATTAGTTGCATTGGAATCGACTTTTGAAAATGAGAGGGCGTAAAATTCGCCCAAAAAATTTGGCGACGATATCGAGCACATGCCTTCATAAAAGGGCTCTCCTGGCCAAATGGTTTAACTTTGGCAGGTCCCTGCTGTTCTGTTATGAAAGTAGACTTCGTGGGGCAGATTCTGGAAGTGATTGCGATCGCAAAGCTCTATTAGTTGCTTTGGAATCGGCTTTTGAAAAAAATTCTGTGAAAATCGCAAAAATTTTGGGTATCGAAATCGGGCAAAGTCTGCATAAAAGGGCTCTCCTGGCCAAATGGTTTAACTTTGGCAGGTCCCTGCTGTTCTGTTATGAAACTAGAATATCTTTTGCAGATTCTGGAAGTGATTGCGATCGCAAAGCTCTATTAGTTGCTTTGGAATCGACTTTTGAAAATGAGAGGGCGTAAAATTCGCCAAAAAAATTTGGCGACGATATCGAGCACATGCCTTCATAAAAGGGCTCTCCTGGCCAAATGGTTTAACTTTGGCAGGTCCCTGCTGTTCTGTTATGAAAGTAGACTTCGTGGGGCAGATTCTGGAAGTGATTGCGATCGCAAAGCTCTATTAGTTGCTTTGGAATCGGCTTTTGAAAAAAATTCTGTGAAAATCGCAAAAATTTTGGGTATCGAAATCGGGCAAAGTCTGCATAAAAGGGCTCTCCTGGCCAAATGGTTTAACTTTGGCAGGTCCCTGCTGTTCTGTTATGAAACTAGAATATCTTTTGCAGATTCTGGAAGTGATTGCGATCGCAAAGCTCTATTAGTTGCATTGGAATCGACTTTTGAAAATGAGAGGGCGTAAAATTCGCCCAAAAAATTTGGCGACGATATCGAGCACATGCCTTCATAAAAGGGCTCTCCTGGCCAAATGGTTTAACTTTGGCAGGTCCCTGCTGTTCTGTTATGAAAGTAGACTTCGTGGGGCAGATTCTGGAAGTGATTGCGATCGCAAAGCTCTATTAGTTGCTTTGGAATCGGCTTTTGAAAAAAATTCTGTGAAAATCGCAAAAATTTTGGGTATCGAAATCGGGCAAAGTCTGCATAAAAGGGCTCTCCTGGCCAAATGGTTTAACTTTGGCAGGTCCCTGCTGTTCTGTTATGAAACTAGAATATCTTTTGCAGATTCTGGAAGTGATTGCGATCGCAAAGCTCTATTAGTTGCTTTGGAATCGACTTTTGAAAATGAGAGGGCGTAAAATTCGCCCAAAAAATTTGGCGACGATATCGAGCACATGCCTTCATAAAAGGGCTCTCCTGGCCAAATGGTTTAACTTTGGCAGGTCCCTGCTGTTCTGTTATGAAAGTAGACTTCGTGGGGCAGATTCTGGAAGTGATTGCGATCGCAAAGCTCTATTAGTTGCTTTGGAATCGGCTTTTGAAAAAAATTCTGTGAAAATCGCAAAAATTTTGGGTATCGAAATCGGGCAAAGTCTGCATAAAAGGGCTCTCCTGGCCAAATGGTTTAACTTTGGCAGGTCCCTGCTGTTCTGTTATGAAACTAGAATATCTTTTGCAGATTCTGGAAGTGATTGCGATCGCAAAGCTCTATTAGTTGCTTTGGAATCGACTTTTGAAAATGAGAGGGCGTAAAATTCGCCCAAAAAATTTGGCGACGATATCGAGCACATGCCTTCATAAAAGGGCTCTCCTGGCCAAATGGTTTAACTTTGGCAGGTCCCTGCTGTTCTGTTATGAAAGTAGACTTCGTGGGGCAGATTCTGGAAGTGATTGCGATCGCAAAGCTCTATTAGTTGCTTTGGAATCGGCTTTTGAAAAAAATTCTGTGAAAATCGCAAAAATTTTGGGTATCGAAATCGGGCAAAGTCTGCATAAAAGGGCTCTCCTGGCCAAATGGTTTAACTTTGGCAGGTCCCTGCTGTTCTGTTATGAAACTAGAATATCTTTTGCAGATTCTGGAAGTGATTGCGATCGCAAAGCTCTATTAGTTGCTTTGGAATCGACTTTTGAAAATGAGAGGGCGTAAAATTCGCCCAAAAAATTTGGCGACGATATCGAGCACATGCCTTCATAAAAGGGCTCTCCTGGCCAAATGGTTTAACTTTGGCAGGTCCCTGCTGTTCTGTAATGAAACTAGAATATCTTTTGCAGATTCTGGAAGTGATTGCGATCGCAAAGCTCTATTAGTTGCTTTGGAATCGACTTTTGAAAATGAGAGGGCGTAAAATTCGCCCAAAAAATTTGGCGACGATATCGAGCACATGCCTTCATAAAAGGACTCTCCTGGCCAAATGGTTTAACTTTGGCAGGTCCCTGCTGTTCTGTTATGAAAGTAGACTTCGTGGGGCAGATTCTGGAAGTGATTGCGATCGCAAAGCTCTATTAGTTGCTTTGGAATCGGCTTTTGAAAAAATTCTGTGAAAATCGCAAAAATTTTGGGTATCGAAATCGGGCAAAGTCTGCATAAAAGGGCTCTCCTGGCCAAATGGTTTAACTTTGGCAGGTCCCTGCTGTTCTGTTATGAAACTAGAATATCTTTTGCAGATTCTGGAAGTGATTGCGATCGCAAAGCTCTATTAGTTGCTTTGGAATCGACTTTTGAAAATGAGAGGGCGTAAAATTCGCCCAAAAAATTTGGCGACGATATCGAGCACATGCCTTCATAAAAGGGCTCTCCTGGCCAAATGGTTTAACTTTGGCAGGTCCCTGCTGTTCTGTTATGAAAGTAGACTTCGTGGGGCAGATTCTGGAAGTGATTGCGATCGCAAAGCTCTATTAGTTGCTTTGGAATCGGCTTTTGAAAAAAATTCTGTGAAAATCGCAAAAATTTTGGGTATCGAAATCGGGCAAAGTCTGCATAAAAGGGCTCTCCTGGCCAAATGGTTTAACTTTGGCAGGTCCCTGCTGTTCTGTTATGAAACTAGAATATCTTTTGCAGATTCTGGAAGTGATTGCGATCGCAAAGCTCTATTAGTTGCTTTGGAATCGACTTTTGAAAATGAGAGGGCGTAAAATTCGCCCAAAAAATTTGGCGACGATATCGAGCACATGCCTTCATAAAAGGGCTCTCCTGGCCAAATGGTTTAACTTTGGCAGGTCCCTGCTGTTCTGTTATGAAAGTAGACTTCGTGGGGCAGATTCTGGAAGTGATTGCGATCGCAAAGCTCTATTAGTTGCTTTGGAATCGGCTTTTGAAAAAAATTCTGTGAAAATCGCAAAAATTTTGGGTATCGAAATCGGGCAAAGTCTGCATAAAAGGGCTCTCCTGGCCAAATGGTTTAACTTTGGCAGGTCCCTGCTGTTCTGTTATGAAACTAGAATATCTTTTGCAGATTCTGGAAGTGATTGCGATCGCAAAGCTCTATTAGTTGCTTTGGAATCGACTTTTGAAAATGAGAGGGCGTAAAATTCGCCAAAAAAATTTGGCGACGATATCGAGCACATGCCTTCATAAAAGGGCTCTCCTGGCCAAATGGTTTAACTTTGGCAGGTCCCTGCTGTTCTGTTATGAAAGTAGACTTCGTGGGGCAGATTCTGGAAGTGATTGCGATCGCAAAGCTCTATTAGTTGCTTTGGAATCGGCTTTTGAAAAAAATTCTGTGAAAATCGCAAAAATTTTGGGTATCGAAATCGGGCAAAGTCTGCATAAAAGGGCTCTCCTGGCCAAATGGTTTAACTTTGGCAGGTCCCTGCTGTTCTGTTATGAAACTAGAATATCTTTTGCAGATTCTGGAAGTGATTGCGATCGCAAAGCTCTATTAGTTGCATTGGAATCGACTTTTGAAAATGAGAGGGCGTAAAATTCGCCCAAAAAATTTGGCGACGATATCGAGCACATGCCTTCATAAAAGGGCTCTCCTGGCCAAATGGTTTAACTTTGGCAGGTCCCTGCTGTTCTGTTATGAAAGTAGACTTCGTGGGGCAGATTCTGGAAGTGATTGCGATCGCAAAGCTCTATTAGTTGCTTTGGAATCGGCTTTTGAAAAAAATTCTGTGAAAATCGCAAAAATTTTGGGTATCGAAATCGGGCAAAGTCTGCATAAAAGGGCTCTCCTGGCCAAATGGTTTAACTTTGGCAGGTCCCTGCTGTTCTGTTATGAAACTAGAATATCTTTTGCAGATTCTGGAAGTGATTGCGATCGCAAAGCTCTATTAGTTGCTTTGGAATCGACTTTTGAAAATGAGAGGGCGTAAAATTCGCCAAAAAAATTTGGCGACGATATCGAGCACATGCCTTCATAAAAGGGCTCTCCTGGCCAAATGGTTTAACTTTGGCAGGTCCCTGCTGTTCTGTTATGAAAGTAGACTTCGTGGGGCAGATTCTGGAAGTGATTGCGATCGCAAAGCTCTATTAGTTGCTTTGGAATCGGCTTTTGAAAAAAATTCTGTGAAAATCGCAAAAATTTTGGGTATCGAAATCGGGCAAAGTCTGCATAAAAGGGCTCTCCTGGCCAAATGGTTTAACTTTGGCAGGTCCCTGCTGTTCTGTTATGAAACTAGAATATCTTTTGCAGATTCTGGAAGTGATTGCGATCGCAAAGCTCTATTAGTTGCATTGGAATCGACTTTTGAAAATGAGAGGGCGTAAAATTCGCCCAAAAAATTTGGCGACGATATCGAGCACATGCCTTCATAAAAGGGCTCTCCTGGCCAAATGGTTTAACTTTGGCAGGTCCCTGCTGTTCTGTTATGAAAGTAGACTTCGTGGGGCAGATTCTGGAAGTGATTGCGATCGCAAAGCTCTATTAGTTGCTTTGGAATCGGCTTTTGAAAAAAATTCTGTGAAAATCGCAAAAATTTTGGGTATCGAAATCGGGCAAAGTCTGCATAAAAGGGCTCTCCTGGCCAAATGGTTTAACTTTGGCAGGTCCCTGCTGTTCTGTTATGAAACTAGAATATCTTTTGCAGATTCTGGAAGTGATTGCGATCGCAAAGCTCTATTAGTTGCTTTGGAATCGACTTTTGAAAATGAGAGGGCGTAAAATTCGCCCAAAAAATTTGGCGACGATATCGAGCACATGCCTTCATAAAAGGGCTCTCCTGGCCAAATGGTTTAACTTTGGCAGGTCCCTGCTGTTCTGTTATGAAAGTAGACTTCGTGGGGCAGATTCTGGAAGTGATTGCGATCGCAAAGCTCTATTAGTTGCTTTGGAATCGGCTTTTGAAAAAAATTCTGTGAAAATCGCAAAAATTTTGGGTATCGAAATCGGGCAAAGTCTGCATAAAAGGGCTCTCCTGGCCAAATGGTTTAACTTTGGCAGGTCCCTGCTGTTCTGTTATGAAACTAGAATATCTTTTGCAGATTCTGGAAGTGATTGCGATCGCAAAGCTCTATTAGTTGCTTTGGAATCGACTTTTGAAAATGAGAGGGCGTAAAATTCGCCCAAAAAATTTGGCGACGATATCGAGCACATGCCTTCATAAAAGGGCTCTCCTGGCCAAATGGTTTAACTTTGGCAGGTCCCTGCTGTTCTGTTATGAAAGTAGACTTCGTGGGGCAGATTCTGGAAGTGATTGCGATCGCAAAGCTCTATTAGTTGCTTTGGAATCGGCTTTTGAAAAAAATTCTGTGAATATCGCAAAATTTTTGGGTATCGAAATCGGGCAAAGTCTGCATAAAAGGGCTCTCCTGGCCAAATGGTTTAACTTTGGCAGGTCCCTGCTGTTCTGTTATGAAACTAGAATATCTTTTGCAGATTCTGGAAGTGATTGCGATCGCAAAGCTCTATTAGTTGCTTTGGAATCGACTTTTGAAAATGAGAGGGCGTAAAATTCGCCCAAAAAATTTGGCGACGATATCGAGCACATGCCTTCATAAAAGGGCTCTCCTGGCCAAATGGTTTAACTTTGGCAGGTCCCTGCTGTTCTGTTATGAAAGTAGACTTCGTGGGGCAGATTCTGGAAGTGATTGCGATCGCAAAGCTCTATTAGTTGCTTTGGAATCGACTTTTGAAAATGAGAGGGCGTAAAATTCGCCCAAAAAATTTGGCGACGATATCGAGCACATGCCTTCATAAAAGGGCTCTCCTGGCCAAATGGTTTAACTTTGGCAGGTCCCTGCTGTTCTGTTATGAAAGTAGACTTCGTGGGGCAGATTCTGGAAGTGATTGCGATCGCAAAGCTCTATTAGTTGCTTTGGAATCGGCTTTTGAAAAAAATTCTGTGAAAATCGCAAAAATTTTGGGTATCGAAATCGGGCAAAGTCTGCATAAAAGGGCTCTCCTGGCCAAATGGTTTCACTTTGGCAGGTCCCTGCTGTTCTGTTATGAAACTAGAATATCTTTTGCAGATTCTGGAAGTGATTGCGATCGCAAAGCTCTATTAGTTGCTTTGGAATCGACTTTTGAAAATGAGAGGGCGTAAAATTCGCCCAAAAAATTTGGCGACGATATCGAGCACATGCCTTCATAAAAGGGCTCTCCTGGCCAAATGGTTTAACTTTGGCAGGTCCCTGCTGTTCTGTTATGAAAGTAGACTTCGTGGGGCAGATTCTGGAAGTGATTGCGATCGCAAAGCTCTGTTAGTTGCTTTGGAATCGGCTTTTGAAAAAAATTCTGTGAAAATCGCAAAAATTTTCGGTATCGAAATCGGGCAAAGTCTGCATAAAAGGGCTCTCCTGGCCAAATGGTTTAACTTTGGCAGGTCCCTGCTGTTCTGTTATGAAAGTAGACTTCGTGGGGCAGATTCTGGAAGTGATTGCGATCGCAAAGCTCTATTAGTTGCTTTGGAATCGGCTTTTGAAAAAAATTCTGTGAAAATCGCAAAAATTTTGGGTATCGAAATCGGGCAAAGTCTGCATAAAAGGGCTCTCCTGGCCAAATGGTTTAACTTTGGCAGGTCCCTGCTGTTCTGTTATGAAACTAGAATATCTTTTGCAGATTCTGGAAGTGATTGCGATCGCAAAGCTCTATTAGTTGCTTTGGAATCGACTTTTGAAAATGAGAGGGCGTAAAATTCACCCAAAAAATTTGGCGACGATATCGAGCACATGCCTTCATAAAAGGGCTCTCCTGGCCAAATGGTTTAACTTTGGCAGGTCCCTGCTGTTCTGTTATGAAAGTAGACTTCGTGGGGCAGATTCTGGAAGTGATTGCTATCGCAAAGCTCTATTAGTTGCTTTGGAATCGGCTTTTGAAAAAAATTCTGTGAAAATCGCAAAAATTTTGGGTATCGAAATCGGGCAAAGTCTGCATAAAAGGGCTCTCCTGGCCAAATGGTTTAACTTTGGCAGGTCCCTGCTGTTCTGTTATGAAACTAGAATATCTTTTGCAGATTCTGGAAGTGATTGCGATCGCAAAGCTCTATTAGTTGCTTTGGAATCGACTTTTGAAAATGAGAGGGCGTAAAATTCGCCCAAAAAATTTGGCGACGATATCGAGCACATGCCTTCATAAAAGGGCTCTCCTGGCCAAATGGTTTAACTTTGGCAGGTCCCTGCTGTTCTGTTATGAAAGTAGACTTCGTGGGGCATATTCTGGAAGTGATTGCGATCGCAAAGCTCTATTAGTTGCTTTGGAATCGGCTTTTGAAAAAAATTCTGTGAAAATCGCAAAAATTTTGGGTATCGAAATCGGGCAAAGTCTGCATAAAAGGGCTCTCCTGGCCAAATGGTTTAACTTTGGCAGGTTCCTGCTGTTCTGTTATGAAACTAGAATATCTTTTGCAGATTCTGGAAGTGATTGTGATCGCAAAGCTCTATTAGTTGCTTTGGAATCGACTTTTGAAAATGAGAGGGCGTAAAATTCGCCCAAAAAATTTGGCGACGATATCGAGCACATGCCTTCATAAAAGGGCTCTCCTGGCCAAATGGTTTAACTTTGGCAGGTCCCTGCTGTTCTGTTATGAAAGTAGACTTCGTGGGGCAGATTCTGGAAGTGATTGCGATCGCAAAGCTCTATTAGTTGCTTTGGAATCGGCTTTTGAAAAAAATTCTGTGAAAATCGCAAAAATTTTGGGTATCGAAATCGGGCAAAGTCTGCATAAAAGGGCTCTCCTGGCCAAATGGTTTAACTTTGGCAGGTCCCTGCTGTTCTGTTATGAAACTAGAATATCTTTTGCAGATTCTGGAAGTGATTGCGATCGCAAAGCTCTATTAGTTGCTTTGGAATCGACTTTTGAAAATGAGAGGGCGTAAAATTCGCCCAAAAAATTTGGCGACGATATCGAGCACATGCCTTCATAAAAGGGCTCTCCTGGCCAAATGGTTTAACTTTGGCAGGTCCCTGCTGTTCTGTTATGAAAGTAGACTTCGTGGGGCAGATTCTGGAAGTGATTGCGATCGCAAAGCTCTATTAGTTGCTTTGGAATCGGCTTTTGAAAAAAATTCTGTGAAAATCGCAAAAATTTTGGGTATCGAAATCGGGCAAAGTCTGCATAAAAGGGCTCTCCTGGCCAAATGGTTTAACTTTGGCAGGTCCCTGCTGTTCTGTTATGAAACTAGAATATATTTTGCAGATTCTGGAAGTGATTGCGATCGCAAAGCTCTATTAGTTGCTTTGGAATCGACTTTTGAAAATGAGAGGGCGTAAAATTCGCCCAAAAAATTTGGCGACGATATCGAGCACATGCCTTCATAAAAGGGCTCTCCTGGCCAAATGGTTTAACTTTGGCAGGTCCCTGCTGTTCTGTTATGAAAGTAGACTTCGTGGGGCAGATTCTGGAAGTGATTGCGATCGCAAAGCTCTATTAGTTGCTTTGGAATCGGCTTTTGAAAAAAATTCTGTGAAAATCGCAAAAATTTTGGGTATCGAAATCGGGCAAAGTCTGCATAAAAGGGCTCTCCTGGAAAAATGGTTTAACTTTGGCAGGTCCCTGCTGTTCTGTTATGAAACTAGAATATCTTTTGCAGATTCTGGAAGTGATTGCGATCGCAAAGCTCTATTAGTTGCTTTGGAATCGACTTTTGAAAATGAGAGGGCGTAAAATTCGCCCAAAAAATTTGGCGACGATTTCGAGCACATGCCTTCATAAAAGGGCTCTCCTGGCCAAATGGTTTAACTTTGGCAGGTCCCTGCTGTTCTGTTATGAAAGTAGACTTCGTGGGGCAGATTCTGGAAGTGATTGCGATCGCAAAGCTCTATTAGTTGCTTTGGAATCGGCTTTTGAAAAAAAATCTGTGAAAATCGCAAAAATTTTGGGTATCGAAATCGGGCAAAGTCTGCATAAAAGGGCTCTCCTGGCCAAATGGTTTAACTTTGGCAGGTCCCTGCTGTTCTGTTATGAAACTAGAATATCTTTTGCAGATTCTGGAAGTGATTGCGATCGCAAAGCTCTATTAGTTGCTTTGGAATCGACTTTTGAAAATGAGAGGGCGTAAAATTCGCCCAAAAAATTTGGCGACGATATCGAGCACATGCCTTCATAAAAGGGCTCTCCTGGCCAAATGGTTTAACTTTGGCAGGTCCCTGCTGTTCTGTTATGAAAGTAGACTTCGTGGGGCAGATTCTGGAAGTGATTGCGATCGCAAAGCTCTATTAGTTGCTTTGGAATCGGCTTTTGAAAAAAATTCTGTGAAAATCGCAAAAATTTTGGGTATCGAAATCGGGCAAAGTCTGCATAAAAGGGCTCTCCTGGCCAAATGGTTTAACTTTGGCAGGTCCCTGCTGTTCTGTTATGAAACTAGAATATCTTTTGCAGATTCTGGAAGTGATTGCGATCGCAAAGCTCTATTAGTTGCTTTGGAATCGACTTTTGAAAATGAGAGGGCGTAAAATTCGCCCAAAAAATTTGGCGACGATATCGAGCACATGCCTTCATAAAAGGGCTCTCCTGGCCAAATGGTTTAACTTTGGCAGGTCCCTGCTGTTCTGTTATGAAAGTAGACTTCGTGGGGCAGATTCTGGAAGTGATTGCGATCGCAAAGCTCTATTAGTTGCTTTGGAATCGGCTTTTGAAAAAAATTCTGTGAAAATCGCAAAAATTTTGGGTATCGAAATCGGGCAAAGTCTGCATAAAAGGGCTCTCCTGGCCAAATGGTTTAACTTTGGCAGGTCCCTGCTGTTCTGTTATGAAACTAGAATATCTTTTGCAGATTCTGGAAGTGATTGCGATCGCAAAGCTCTATTAGTTGCTTTGGAATCGACTTTTGAAAATGAGAGGGCGTAAAATTCGCCCAAAAAATTTGGCGACGATTTCGAGCACATGCCTTCATAAAAGGGCTCTCCTGGCCAAATGGTTTAACTTTGGCAGGTCCCTGCTGTTCTGTTATGAAAGTAGACTTCGTGGGGCAGATTCTGGAAGTGATTGCGATCGCAAAGCTCTATTAGTTGCTTTGGAATCGGCTTTTGAAAAAAAATCTGTGAAAATCGCAAAAATTTTGGGTATCGAAATCGGGCAAAGTCTGCATAAAAGGGCTCTCCTGGCCAAATGGTTTAACTTTGGCAGGTCCCTGCTGTTCTGTTATGAAACTAGAATATCTTTTGCAGATTCTGGAAGTGATTGCGATCGCAAAGCTCTATTAGTTGCTTTGGAATCGACTTTTGAAAATGAGAGGGCGTAAAATTCGCCCAAAAAATTTGGCGACGATATCGAGCACATGCCTTCATAAAAGGGCTCTCCTGGCCAAATGGTTTAACTTTGGCAGGTCCCTGCTGTTCTGTTATGAAAGTAGACTTCGTGGGGCAGATTCTGGAAGTGATTGCGATCGCAAAGCTCTATTAGTTGCTTTGGAATCGGCTTTTGAAAAAAATTCTGTGAAAATCGCAAAAATTTTGGGTATCGAAATCGGGCAAAGTCTGCATAAAAGGGCTCTCCTGGCCAAATGGTTTAACTTTGGCAGGTCCCTGCTGTTCTGTTATGAAACTAGAATATCTTTTGCAGATTCTGGAAGTGATTGCGATCGCAAAGCTCTATTAGTTGCTTTGGAATCGACTTTTGAAAATGAGAGGGCGTAAAATTCGCCCAAAAAATTTGGCGACGATATCGAGCACATGCCTTCATAAAAGGGCTCTCCTGGCCAAATGGTTTAACTTTGGCAGGTCCCTGCTGTTCTGTTATGAAAGTAGACTTCGTGGGGCAGATTCTGGAAGTGATTGCGATCGCAAAGCTCTATTAGTTGCTTTGGAATCGGCTTTTGAAAAAAATTCTGTGAAAATCGCAAAAATTTTGGGTATCGAAATCGGGCAAAGTCTGCATAAAAGGGCTCTCCTGGCCAAATGGTTTAACTTTGGCAGGTCCCTGCTGTTCTGTTATGAAACTAGAATATCTTTTGCAGATTCTGGAAGTGATTGCGATCGCAAAGCTCTATTAGTTGCTTTGGAATCGACTTTTGAAAATGAGAGGGCGTAAAATTCGCCCAAAAAATTTGGCGACGATATCGAGCACATGCCTTCATAAAAGGGCTCTCCTGGCCAAATGGTTTAACTTTGGCAGGTCCCTGCTGTTCTGTTATGAAAGTAGACTTCGTGGGGCAGATTCTGGAAGTGATTGCGATCGCAAAGCTCTATTAGTTGCTTTGGAATCGGCTTTTGAAAAAAATTCTGTGAAAATCGCAAAAATTTTGGGTATCGAAATCGGGCAAAGTCTGCATAAAAGGGCTCTCCTGGCCAAATGGTTTAACTTTGGCAGGTCCCTGCTGTTCTGTTATGAAACTAGAATATCTTTTGCAGATTCTGGAAGTGATTGCGATCGCAAAGCTCTATTAGTTGCTTTGGAATCGACTTTTGAAAATGAGAGGGCGTAAAATTCACCCAAAAAATTTGGCGACGATATCGAGCACATGCCTTCATAAAAGGGCTCTCCTGGCCAAATGGTTTAACTTTGGCAGGTCCCTGCTGTTCTGTTATGAAAGTAGACTTCGTGGGGCAGATTCTGGAAGTGATTGCGATCGCAAAGCTCTTTTAGTTGCTTTGGAATCGGCTTTTGAAAAAAATTCTGTGAAAATCGCAAAAATTTTGGGTATCGAAATCGGGCAAAGTCTGCATAAAAGGGCTCTCTGGCCAAATGGTTTAACTTTGGCAGGTCCCTGCTGTTCTGTTATGAAACTAGAATATCTTTTGCAGATTCTGGAAGTGATTGCGATCGCAAAGCTCTATTAGTTGCTTTGGAATCGACTTTTGAAAATGAGAGGGCGTAAAATTCGCCCAAAAAATTTGGCGACGATATCGAGCACATGCCTTCATAAAAGGGCTCTCCTGGCCAAATGGTTTAACTTTGGCAGGTCCCTGCTGTTCTGTTATGAAAGTAGACTTCGTGGGGCAGATTCTGGAAGTGATTGCGATCGCAAAGCTCTATTATTTGCTTTGGAATCGGCTTTTGAAAAAAATTCTGTGAAAATCGCAAAAATTTTGGGTATCGAAATCGGGCAAAGTCTGCATAAAAGGGCTCTCCTGGCCAAATGGTTTAACTTTGGCAGGTCCCTGCTGTTCTGTTATGAAACTAGAATATCTTTTGCAGATTCTGGAAGTGATTGCGATCGCAAAGCTCTATTAGTTGCTTTGGAATCGATTTTTGAAAATGAGAGGGCGTAAAATTCGCCCAAAAAATTTGGCGACGATATCGAGCACATGCCTTCATAAAAGGGCTCTCCTGGCCAAATGGTTTAACTTTGGCAGGTCCCTGCTGTTCTGTTATGAAAGTAGACTTCGTGGGGCAGATTCTGGAAGTGATTGCGATCGCAAAGCTCTATTAGTTGCTTTGGAATCGGCTTTTGAAAAAAATTCTGTGAAAATCGCAAAAATTTTGGGTATCGAAATCGGGCAAAGTCTGCATAAAAGGGCTCTCCTGGCCAAATGGTTTAACTTTGGCAGGTCCCTGCTGTTCTGTTATGAAACTAGAATATCTTTTGCAGATTCTGGAAGTGATTGCGATCGCAAAGCTCTATTAGTTGCTTTGGAATCGACTTTTGAAAATGAGAGGGCGTAAAATTCGCCCAAAAAATTTGGCGACGATATCGAGCACATGCCTTCATAAAAGGGCTCTTCTGGCCAAATGGTTTAACTTTGGCAGGTCCCTGCTGTTCTGTTATGAAAGTAGACTTCGTGGGGCAGATTCTGGAAGTGATTGCGATCGCAAAGCTCTATTAGTTGCTTTGGAATCGGCTTTTGAAAAAAATTTTGTGAAAATCGCAAAAATTTTGGGTATCGAAATCGGGCAAAGTCTGCATAAAAGGGCTCTCCTGGCCAAATGGTTTAACTTTGGCAGGTCCCTGCTGTTCTGTTATGAAACTAGAATATCTTTTGCAGATTCTGGAAGTGATTGCGATCGCAAAGCTCTATTAGTTGCTTTGGAATCGACTTTTGAAAATGAGAGGGCGTAAAATTCGCCCAAAAAATTTGGCGACGATATCGAGCACATGCCTTCATAAAAGGGCTCTCCTGGCCAAATGGTTTAACTTTGGCAGGTCCCTGCTGTTCTGTTATGAAAGTAGACTTCGTGGGGCAGATTCTGGAAGTGATTGCGATCGCAAAGCTCTATTAGTTGCTTTGGAATCGGCTTTTGAAAAAAATTCTGTGAAAATCGCAAAAATTTTGGGTATCGAAATCGGGCAAAGTCTGCATAAAAGGGCTCTCCTGGCCAAATGGTTTAACTTTGGCAGGTCCCTGCTGTTCTGTTATGAAACTAGAATATCTTTTGCAGATTCTGGAAGTGATTGCGATCGCAAAGCTCTATTAGTTGCTTTGGAATCGACTTTTGAAAATGAGAGGGCGTAAAATTCGCCCAAAAAATTTGGCGACGATATCGAGCACATGCCTTCATAAAAGGGCTCTCCTGGCCAAATGGTTTAACTTTGGCAGGTCCCTGCTGTTCTGTTATGAAAGTAGACTTCGTGGGGCAGATTCTGGAAGTGATTGCGATCGCAAAGCTCTATTAGTTGCTTTGGAATCGGCTTTTGAAAAAAATTCTGTGAAAATCGCAAAAATTTTGGGTATCGAAATCGGGCAAAGTCTGCATAAAAGGGCTCTCCTGGCCAAATGGTTTAACTTTGGCAGGTCCCTGCTGTTCTGTTATGAAACTAGAATATCTTTTGCAGATTCTGGAAGTGATTGCGATCGCAAAGCTCTATTAGTTGCTTTGGAATCGACTTTTGAAAATGAGAGGGCGTAAAATTCGCCCAAAAAATTTGGCGACGATATCGAGCACATGCCTTCATAAAAGGGCTCTCCTGGCCAAATGGTTTAACTTTGGCAGGTCCCTGCTGTTCTGTTATGAAAGTAGACTTCGTGGGGCAGATTCTGGAAGTGATTGCGATCGCAAAGCTCTATTAGTTGCTTTGGAATCGGCTTTTGAAAAAAATTCTGTGAAAATCGCAAAAATTTTGGGTATCGAAATCGGGCAAAGTCTGCATAAAAGGGCTCTCCTGGCCAAATGGTTTAACTTTGGCAGGTCCCTGCTGTTCTGTTATGAAACTAGAATATCTTTTGCAGATTCTGGAAGTGATTGCGATCGCAAAGCTCTATTAGTTGCTTTGGAATCGACTTTTGAAAATGAGAGGGCGTAAAATTCGCCCAAAAAATTTGGCGACGATATCGAGCACATGCCTTCATAAAAGGGCTCTCCTGGCCAAATGGTTTAACTTTGGCAGGTCCCTGCTGTTCTGTTATGAAAGTAGACTTCGTGGGGCAGATTCTGGAAGTGATTGCGATCGCAAAGCTCTATTAGTTGCTTTGGAATCGGCTTTTGAAAAAAATTCTGTGAAAATCGCAAAAATTTTGGGTATCGAAATCGGGCAAAGTCTGCATAAAAGGGCTCTCCTGGCCAAATGGTTTAACTTTGGCAGGTCCCTGCTGTTCTGTTATGAAACTAGAATATCTTTTGCAGATTCTGGAAGTGATTGCGATCGCAAATCTCTATTAGTTGCTTTGGAATCGACTTTTGAAAATGAGAGGGCGTAAAATTCGCCCAAAAAATTTGGCGACGATATCGAGCACATGCCTTCATAAAAGGGCTCTCCTGGCCAAATGGTTTAACTTTGGCAGGTCCCTGCTGTTCTGTTATGAAAGTAGACTTCGTGGGGCAGATTCTGGAAGTGATTGCGATCGCAAAGCTCTATTAGTTGCTTTGGAATCGGCTTTTAAAAAAAATTCTGTGAAAATCGCAAAAATTTTGGGTATCGAAATCGGGCAAAGTCTGCATAAAAGGGCTCTCCTGGCCAAATGGTTTAACTTTGGCAGGTCCCTGCTGTTCTGTTATGAAACTAGAATATCTTTTGCAGATTCTGGAAGTGATTGCGATCGCAAAGCTCTATTAGTTGCTTTGGAATCGACTTTTGAAAATGAGAGGGCGTAAAATTCGCCCAAAAAATTTGGCGACGATATCGAGCACATGCCTTCATAAAAGGGCTCTCCTGGCCAAATGGTTTAACTTTGGCAGGTCCCTGCTGTTCTGTTATGAAAGTAGACTTCGTGGGGCAGATTCTGGAAGTGATTGCGATCGCAAAGCTCTATTAGTTGCTTTGGAATCGGCTTTTGAAAAAAATTCTGTGAAAATCGCAAAAATTTTGGGTATCGAAATCGGGCAAAGTCTGCATAAAAGGGCTCTCCTGGCCAAATGGTTTAACTTTGGCAGGTCCCTGCTGTTCTGTTATGAAACTAGAATATCTTTTGCAGATTCTGGAAGTGATTGCGATCGCAAAGCTCTATTAGTTGCTTTGGAATCGACTTTTGAAAATGAGAGGGCGTAAAATTCGCCCAAAAAATTTGGCGACGATATCGAGCACATGCCTTCATAAAAGGGCTCTTCTGGCCAAATGGTTTAACTTTGGCAGGTCCCTGCTGTTCTGTTATGAAAGTAGACTTCGTGGGGCAGATTCTGGAAGTGATTGCGATCGCAAAGCTCTATTAGTTGCTTTGGAATCGGCTTTTGAAAAAAATTCTGTGAAAATCGCAAAAATTTTGGGTATCGAAATCGGGCAAAGTCTGCATAAAAGGGCTCTCCTGGCCAAATGGTTTAACTTTGGCAGGTCCCTGCTGTTCTGTTATGAAAGTAGACTTCGTGGGGCAGATTCTGGAAGTGATTGCGATCGCAAAGCTCTATTAGTTGCTTTGGAATCGGCTTTTCAAAAAAATTCTGTGAAAATCGCAAAAATTTTGGGTATCGAAATCGGGCAAAGTCTGCATAAAAGGGCTCTCCTGGCCAAATGGTTTAACTTTGGCAGGTCCCTGCTGTTCTGTTATGAAACTAGAATATCTTTTGCAGATTCTGGAAGTGATTGCGATCGCAAAGCTCTATTAGTTGCTTTGGAATCGACTTTTGAAAATGAGAGGGCGTAAAATTCGCCCAAAAAATTTGGCGACGATATCGAGCACATGCCTTCATAAAAGGGCTCTCCTGGCCAAATGGTTTAACTTTGGCAGGTCCCTGCTGTTCTGTTATGAAAGTAGACTTCGTGGGGCAGATTCTGGAAGTGATTGCGATCGCAAAGCTCTATTAGTTGCTTTGGAATCGGCTTTTGAAAAAAATTCTGTGAAAATCGCAAAAATTTTGGGTATCGAAATCGGGCAAAGTCTGCATAAAAGGGCTCTCCTGGCCAAATGGTTTAACTTTGGCAGGTCCCTGCTGTTCTGTTATGAAACTAGAATATCTTTTGCAGATTCTGGAAGTGATTGCGATCGCAAAGCTCTATTAGTTGCTTTGGAATCGACTTTTGAAAATGAGAGGGCGTAAAATTCGCCCAAAAAATTTGGCGACGATATCGAGCACATGCCTTCATAAAAGGGCTCTCCTGGCCAAATGGTTTAACTTTGGCAGGTCCCTGCTGTTCTGTTATGAAAGTAGACTTCGTGGGGCAGATTCTGGAAGTGATTGCGATCGCAAAGCTCTATTAGTTGCTTTGGAATCGGCTTTTGAAAAAAATTCTGTGAAAATCGCAAAAATTTTGGGTATCGAAATCGGGCAAAGTCTGCATAAAAGGGCTCTCCTGGCCAAATGGTTTAACTTTGGCAGGTCCCTGCTGTTCTGTTATGAAACTAGAATATCTTTTGCAGATTCTGGAAGTGATTGCGATCGCAAAGCTCTATTAGTTGCTTTGGAATCGACTTTTGAAAATGAGAGGGCGTAAAATTCGCCCAAAAAATTTGGCGACGATATCGAGCACATGCCTTCATAAAAGGGCTCTCCTGGCCAAATGGTTTAACTTTGGCAGGTCCCTGCTGTTCTGTTATGAAAGTAGACTTCGTGGGGCAGATTCTGGAAGTGATTGCGATCGCAAAGCTCTATTAGTTGCTTTGGAATCGGCTTTTGAAAAAAATTCTGTGAAAATCGCAAAAATTTTGGGTATCGAAATCGGGCAAAGTCTGCATAAAAGGGCTCTCCTGGCCAAATGGTTTAACTTTGGCAGGTCCCTGCTGTTCTGTTATGAAACTAGAATATCTTTTGCAGATTCTGGAAGTGATTGCGATCGCAAAGCTCTATTAGTTGCTTTGGAATCGACTTTTGAAAATGAGAGGGCGTAAAATTCGCCCAAAAAATTTGGCGACGATATCGAGCACATGCCTTCATAAAAGGGCTCTCCTGGCCAAATGGTTTAACTTTGGCAGGTCCCTGCTGTTCTGTTATGAAAGTAGACTTCGTGGGGCAGATTCTGGAAGTGATTGCGATCGCAAAGCTCTATTAGTTGCTTTGGAATCGGCTTTTGAAAAAAATTCTGTGAAAATCGCAAAAATTTTGGGTATCGAAATCGGGCAAAGTCTGCATAAAAGGGCTCTCCTGGCCAAATGGTTTAACTTTGGCAGGTCCCTGCTGTTCTGTTATGAAACTAGAATATCTTTTGCAGATTCTGGAAGTGATTGCGATCGCAAATCTCTATTAGTTGCTTTGGAATCGACTTTTGAAAATGAGAGGGCGTAAAATTCGCCCAAAAAATTTGGCGACGATATCGAGCACATGCCTTCATAAAAGGGCTCTCCTGGCCAAATGGTTTAACTTTGGCAGGTCCCTGCTGTTCTGTTATGAAAGTAGACTTCGTGGGGCAGATTCTGGAAGTGATTGCGATCGCAAAGCTCTATTAGTTGCTTTGGAATCGGCTTTTAAAAAAAATTCTGTGAAAATCGCAAAAATTTTGGGTATCGAAATCGGGCAAAGTCTGCATAAAAGGGCTCTCCTGGCCAAATGGTTTAACTTTGGCAGGTCCCTGCTGTTCTGTTATGAAACTAGAATATCTTTTGCAGATTCTGGAAGTGATTGCGATCGCAAAGCTCTATTAGTTGCTTTGGAATCGACTTTTGAAAATGAGAGGGCGTAAAATTCGCCCAAAAAATTTGGCGACGATATCGAGCACATGCCTTCATAAAAGGGCTCTCCTGGCCAAATGGTTTAACTTTGGCAGGTCCCTGCTGTTCTGTTATGAAAGTAGACTTCGTGGGGCAGATTCTGGAAGTGATTGCGATCGCAAAGCTCTATTAGTTGCTTTGGAATCGGCTTTTGAAAAAAATTCTGTGAAAATCGCAAAAATTTTGGGTATCGAAATCGGGCAAAGTCTGCATAAAAGGGCTCTCCTGGCCAAATGGTTTAACTTTGGCAGGTCCCTGCTGTTCTGTTATGAAAGTAGACTTCGTGGGGCAGATTCTGGAAGTGATTGCGATCGCAAGGCTCTATTAGTTGCTTTGGAATCGGCTTTTGAAAAAAATTCTGTGAAAATCGCAAAAATTTTGGGTATCGAAATCGGGCAAAGTCTGCATAAAAGGGCTCTCCTGGCCAAATGGTTTAACTTTGGCAGGTCCCTGCTGTTCTGTTATGAAACTAGAATATCTTTTGCAGATTCTGGAAGTGATTGCGATCGCAAAGCTCTATTAGTTGCTTTGGAATCGACTTTTGAAAATGAGAGGGCGTAAAATTCGCCCAAAAAATTTGGCGACGATATCGAGCACATGCCTTCATAAAAGGGCTCTCCTGGCCAAATGGTTTAACTTTGGCAGGTCCCTGCTGTTCTGTTATGAAACTAGAATATCTTTTGCAGATTCTGGAAGTGATTGCGATCGCAAATCTCTATTAGTTGCTTTGGAATCGACTTTTGAAAATGAGAGGGCGTAAAATTCGCCCAAAAAATTTGGCGACGATATCGAGCACATGCCTTCATAAAAGGGCTCTCCTGGCCAAATGGTTTAACTTTGGCAGGTCCCTGCTGTTCTGTTATGAAAGTAGACTTCGTGGGGCAGATTCTGGAAGTGATTGCGATCGCAAAGCTCTATTAGTTGCTTTGGAATCGGCTTTTGAAAAAAATTCTGTGAAAATCGCAAAAATTTTGGGTATCGAAATCGGGCAAAGTCTGCATAAAAGGGCTCTCCTGACCAAATGGTTTAACTTTGGCAGGTCCCTGCTGTTCTGTTATGAAACTAGAATATCTTTTGCAGATTCTGGAAGTGATTGCGATCGCAAAGCTCTATTAGTTGCTTTGGAATCGACTTTTGAAAATGAGAGGGCGTAAAATTCGCCCAAAAAATTTGGCGACGATATCGAGCACATGCCTTCATAAAAGGGCTCTCCTGGCCAAATGGTTTAACTTTGGCAGGTCCCTGCTGTTCTGTTATGAAAGTAGACTTCGTGGGGTAGATTCTGGAAGTGATTGCGATCGCAAAGCTCTATTAGTTGCTTTGGAATCGGCTTTTGAAAAAAATTCTGTGAAAATCGCAAAAATTTTGGGTATCGAAATCGGGCAAAGTCTGCATAAAAGGGCTCTCCTGGCCAAATGGTTTAACTTTGGCAGGTCCCTGCTGTTCTGTTATGAAACTAGAATATCTTTTGCAGATTCTGGAAGTGATTGCGATCGCAAAGCTCTATTAGTTGCTTTGGAATCGACTTTTGAAAATGAGAGGGCGTAAAATTCGCCCAAAAAATTTGGCGACGATATCGAGCACATGCCTTCATAAAAGGGCTCTCCTGGACAAATGGTTTAACTTTAGCAGGTCCCTGCTGTTCTGTTATGAAAGTAGACTTCGTGGGGCAGATTCTGGAAGTGATTGCGATCGCAAAGCTCTATTAGTTGCTTTGGAATCGGCTTTTGAAAAAAATTCTGTGAAAATCGCAAAAATTTTGGGTATCGAAATCGGGCAAAGTCTGCATAAAAGGGCTCTCCTGGCCAAATGGTTTAACTTTGGCAGGTCCCTGCTGTTCTGTTATGAAACTAGAATATCTTTTGCAGATTCTGGAAGTGATTGCGATCGCAAAGCTCTATTAGTTGCTTTGGAATCGACTTTTGAAAATGAGAGGGCGTAAAATTCGCCCAAAAAATTTGGCGACGATATCGAGCACATGCCTTCATAAAAGGGCTCTCCTGGCCAAATGGTTTAACTTTGGCAGGTCCCTGCTGCTCTGTTATGAAAGTAGACTTCGTGGGGCAGATTCTGGAAGTGATTGCGATCGCAAAGCTCTATTAGTTGCTTTGGAATCGGCTTTTGAAAAAAATTCTGTGAAAATCGCAAAAATTTTGGGTATCGAAATCGGGCAAAGTATGCATAAAAGGGCTCTCCTGGCCAAATGGTTTAACTTTGGCAGGTCCCTGCTGTTCTGTTATGAAACTAGAATATCTTTTGCAGATTCTGGAAGTGATTGCGATCGCAAAGCTCTATTAGTTGCTTTGGAATCGACTTTTGAAAATGAGAGGGCGTAAAATTCGCCCAAAAAATTTGGCGACGATATCGAGCACATGCCTTCATAAAAGGGCTCTCCTGGCCAAATGGTTTAACTTTGGCAGGTCCCTGCTGTTCTGTTATGAAAGTAGACTTCGTGGGGCAGATTCTGGAAGTGATTGCGATCGCAAAGCTCTATTAGTTGCTTTGGAATCGGCTTTTGAAAAAAATTCTGTGAAAATCGCAAAAATTTTGGGTATCGAAATCGGGCAAAGTCTGCATAAAAGGGCTCTCCTGGCCAAATGGTTTAACTTTGGCAGGTCCCTGCTGTTCTGTTATGAAAGTAGACTTCGTGGGACAGATTCTGGAAGTGATTGCGATCGCAAAGCTCTATTAGTTGCTTTGGAATCGGCTTTTGAAAAAAATTCTGTGAAAATCGCAAAAATTTTGGGTATCGAAATCGGGCAAAGTCTGCATAAAAGGGCTCTCCTGGCCAAATGGTTTAACTTTGGCAGGTCCCTGCTGTTCTGTTATGAAACTAGAATATCTTTTGCAGATTCTGGAAGTGATTGCGATCGCAAAGCTCTATTAGTTGCTTTGGAATCGACTTTTGAAAATGAGAGGGCGTAAAATTCGCCCAAAAAATTTGGCGACGATATCGAGCACATGCCTTCATAAAAGGGCTCTCCTGGCCAAATGGTTTAACTTTGGCAGGTCCCTGCTGTTCTGTTATGAAACTAGAATATCTTTTGCAGATTCTGGAAGTGATTGCGATCGCAAATCTCTATTAGTTGCTTTGGAATCGACTTTTGAAAATGAGAGGGCGTAAAATTCGCCCAAAAAATTTGGCGACGATATCGAGCACATGCCTTCATAAAAGGGCTCTCCTGGCCAAATGGTTTAACTTTGGCAGGTCCCTGCTGTTCTGTTATGAAAGTAGACTTCGTGGGGCAGATTCTGGAAGTGATTGCGATCGCAAAGCTCTATTAGTTGCTTTGGAATCGGCTTTTGAAAAAAATTCTGTGAAAATCGCAAAAATTTTGGGTATCGAAATCGGGCAAAGTCTGCATTAAAGGGCTCTCCTGACCAAATGGTTTAACTTTGGCAGGTCCCTGCTGTTCTGTTATGAAACTAGAATATCTTTTGCAGATTCTGGAAGTGATTGCGATCGCAAAGCTCTATTAGTTGCTTTGGAATCGACTTTTGAAAATGAGAGGGCGTAAAATTCGCCCAAAAAATTTGGCGACGATATCGAGCACATGGCTTCATAAAAGGGCTCTCCTGGCCAAATGGTTTAACTTTGGCAGGTCCCTGCTGTTCTGTTATGAAAGTAGACTTCGTGGGGCAGATTCTGGAAGTGATTGCGATCGCAAAGCTCTATTAGTTGCTTTGGAATCGGCTTTTGAAAAAAATTCTGTGAAAATCGCAAAAATTTTGGGTATCGAAATCGGGCAAAGTCTGCATAAAAGGGCTCTCCTGGCCAAATGGTTTAACTTTGGCAGGTCCCTGCTGTTCTGTTATGAAACTAGAATATCTTTTGCAGATTCTGGAAGTGATTGCGATCGCAAAGCTCTATTAGTTGCTTTGGAATCGACTTTTGAAAATGAGAGGGCGTAAAATTCGCCCAAAAAATTTGGCGACGATATCGAGCACATGCCTTCATAAAAGGGCTCTCCTGGACAAATGGTTTAACTTTAGCAGGTCCCTGCTGTTCTGTTATGAAAGTAGACTTCGTGGGGCAGATTCTGGAAGTGATTGCGATCGCAAAGCTCTATTAGTTGCTTTGGAATCGGCTTTTGAAAAAAATTCTGTGAAAATCGCAAAAATTTTGGGTATCGAAATCGGGCAAAGTCTGCATAAAAGGGCTCTCCTGGCCAAATGGTTTAACTTTGGCAGGTCCCTGCTGTTCTGTTATGAAACTAGAATATCTTTTGCAGATTCTGGAAGTGATTGCGATCGCAAAGCTCTATTAGTTGCTTTGGAATCGACTTTTGAAAATGAGAGGGCGTAAAATTCGCCCAAAAAATTTGGCGACGATATCGAGCACATGCCTTCATAAAAGGGCTCTCCTGGCCAAATGGTTTAACTTTGGCAGGTCCCTGCTGTTCTGTTATGAAAGTAGACTTCGTGGGGCAGATTCTGGAAGTGATTGCGATCGCAAAGCTCTATTAGTTGCTTTGGAATCGGCTTTTGAAAAAAATTCTGTGAAAATCGCAAAAATTTTGGGTATCGAAATCGGGCAAAGTATGCATAAAAGGGCTCTCCTGGCCAAATGGTTTAACTTTGGCAGGTCCCTGCTGTTCTGTTATGAAACTAGAATATCTTTTGCAGATTCTGGAAGTGATTGCGATCGCAAAGCTCTATTAGTTGCTTTGGAATCGACTTTTGAAAATGAGAGGGCGTAAAATTCGCCCAAAAAATTTGGCGACGATATCGAGCACATGCCTTCATAAAAGGGCTCTCCTGGCCAAATGGTTTAACTTTGGCAGGTCCCTGCTGTTCTGTTATGAAACTAGAATATCTTTTGCAGATTCTGGAAGTGATTGCGATCGCAAAGCTCTATTAGTTGCTTTGGAATCGACTTTTGAAAATGAGAGGGCGTAAAATTCGCCCAAAAAATTTGGCGACGATATCGAGCACATGCCTTCATAAAAGGGCTCTCCTGGCCAAATGGTTTAACTTTGGCAGGTCCCTGCTGTTCTGTTATGAAAGTAGACTTCGTGGGGCAGATTCTGGAAGTGATTGCGATCGCAAAGCTCTATTAGTTGCTTTGGAATCGGCTTTTGAAAAAAATTCTGTGAAAATCGCAAAAATTTTGGGTATCGAAATCGGGCAAAGTATGCATAAAAGGGCTCTCCTGGCCAAATGGTTTAACTTTGGCAGGTCCCTGCTGTTCTGTTATGAAACTAGAATATCTTTTGCAGATTCTGGAAGTGATTGCGATCGCAAAGCTCTATTAGTTGCTTTGGAATCGACTTTTGAAAATGAGAGGGCGTAAAATTCGCCCAAAAAATTTGGCGACGATATCGAGCACATGCCTTCATAAAAGGGCTCTCCTGGCCAAATGGTTTAACTTTGGCAGGTCCCTGCTGTTCTGTTATGAAACTAGAATATCTTTTGCAGATTCTGGAAGTGATTGCGATCGCAAAGCTCTATTAGTTGCTTTGGAATCGACTTTTGAAAATGAGAGGGCGTAAAATTCGCCCAAAAAATTTGGCGACGATATCGAGCACATGCCTTCATAAAAGGGCTCTCCTGGCCAAATGGTTTAACTTTGGCAGGTCCCTGCTGTTCTGTTATGAAAGTAGACTTCGTGGGGCAGATTCTGGAAGTGATTGCGATCGCAAAGCTCTATTAGTTGCTTTGGAATCGGCTTTTGAAAAAAATTCTGTGAAAATCGCAAAAATTTTGGGTATCGAAATCGGGCAAAGTCTGCATAAAAGGGCTCTCCTGGCCAAATGGTTTAACTTTGGCAGGTCCCTGCTGTTCTGTTATGAAACTAGAATATCTTTTACAGATTCTGGAAGTGATTGCGATCGCAAAGCTCTATTAGTTGCTTTGGAATCGACTTTTGAAAATGAGAGGGCGTAAAATTCGCCCAAAAAATTTGGCGACGATATCGAGCACATGCCTTCATAAAAGGGCTCTCCTGGCCAAATGGTTTAACTTTGGCAGGTCCCTGCTGTTCTGTTATGAAAGTAGACTTCGTGGGGCAGATTCTGGAAGTGATTGCGATCGCAAAGCTCTATTAGTTGCTTTGGAATCGGCTTTTGAAAAAAATTCTGTGAAAATCGCAAAAATTTTGGGTATCGAAATCGGGCAAAGTCTGCATAAAAGGGCTCTCCTGGCCAAATGGTTTATCTTTGGCAGGTCCCTGCTGTTCTGTTATGAAACTAGAATATCTTTTGCAGATTCTGGAAGTGATTGCGATCGCAAAGCTCTATTAGTTGCTTTGGAATCGACTTTTGAAAATGAGAGGGCGTAAAATTCGCCCAAAAAATTTGGCGACGATATCGAGCACATGCCTTCATAAAAGGGCTCTCCTGGCCAAATGGTTTAACTTTGGCAGGTCCCTGCTGTTCTGTTATGAAAGTAGACTTCGTGGGGCAGATTCTGGAAGTGATTGCGATCGCAAAGCTCTAGTAGTTGCTTTGGAATCGGCTTTTGAAAAAAATTCTGTGAAAATCGCAAAAATTTTGGGTATCGAAATCGGGCAAAGTCTGCATAAAAGGGCTCTCCTGGCCAAATGGTTTAACTTTGGCAGGTCCCTGCTGTTCTGTTATGAAACTAGAATATCTTTTGCAGATTCTGGAAGTGATTGCGATCGCAAAGCTCTATTAGTTGCTTTGGAATCGACTTTTGAAAATGAGAGGGCGTAAAATTCGCCCAAAAAATTTGGCGACGATATCGAGCACATGCCTTCATAAAAGGGCTCTCCTGGCCAAATGGTTTAACTTTGGCAGGTCCCTGCTGTTCTGTTATGAAAGTAGACTTCGTGGGGCAGATTCTGGAAGTGATTGCGATCGCAAAGCTCTATTAGTTGCTTTGGAATCGGCTTTTGAAAAAAATTCTGTGAAAATCGCAAAAATTTTGGGTATCGAAATC
Organism: Salticus scenicus; assembly: GCA_963930645.1. NCBI lineage: Eukaryota > Metazoa > Arthropoda > Arachnida > Araneae > Salticidae > Salticus > Salticus scenicus. Next base: position 170,729 of record CAWVNO010001234.1, read on the forward strand.
GGGCAAAGTCTGCATAAAAGGGCTCTCCTGGCCAAATGGTTTAACTTTGGCAGGTCCCTGCTGTTCTGTTATGAAACTAGAATATCTTTTGCAGATTCTGGAAGTGATTGCGATCGCAAAGCTCTATTAGTTGCTTTGGAATCGACTTTTGAAAATGAGAGGGCGTAAAATTCGCCCAAAAAATTTGGCGACGATATCGAGCACATGCCTTCATAAAAGGGCTCTCCTGGCCAAATGGTTTAACTTTGGCAGGTCCCTGCTGTTCTGTTATGAAAGTAGACTTCGTGGGGCAGATTCTGGAAGTGATTGCGATCGCAAAGCTCTATTAGTTGCTTTGGAATCGGCTTTTGAAAAAAATTCTGTGAAAATCGCAAAAATTTTGGGTATCGAAATCGGGCAAAGTCTGCATAAAAGGGCTCTCCTGGCCAAATGGTTTAACTTTGGCAGGTCCCTGCTGTTCTGTTATGAAACTAGAATATCTTTTGCAGATTCTGGAAGTGATTGCGATCGCAAAGCTCTATTAGTTGCTTTGGAATCGACTTTTGAAAATGAGAGGGCGTAAAATTCGCCCAAAAAATTTGGCGACGATATCGAGCACATGCCTTCATAAAAGGGCTCTCCTGGCCAAATGGTTTAACTTTGGCAGGTCCCTGCTGTTCTGTTATGAAAGTAGACTTCGTGGGGCAGATTCTGGAAGTGATTGCGATCGCAAAGCTCTATTAGTTGCTTTGGAATCGGCTTTTGAAAAAAATTCTGTGAAAATCGCAAAAATTTTGGGTATCGAAATCGGGCAAAGTCTGCATAAAAGGGCTCTCCTGGCCAAATGGTTTAACTTTGGCAGGTCCCTGCTGTTCTGTTATGAAACTAGAATATCTTTTGCAGATTCTGGAAGTGATTGCGATCGCAAAGCTCTATTAGTTGCTTTGGAATCGACTTTTGAAAATGAGAGGGCGTAAAATTCGCCCAAAAAATTTGGCGACGATATCGAGCACATGCCTTCATAAAAGGGCTCTCCTGGCCAAATGGTTTAACTTTGGCAGGTCCCTGCTGTTCTGTTATGAAAGTAGACTTCGTGGGGCAGATTCTGGAAGTGATTGCGATCGCAAAGCTCTATTAGTTGCTTTGGAATCGGCTTTTGAAAAAAATTCTGTGAAAATCGCAAAAATTTTGGGTATCGAAATCGGGCAAAGTCTGCATAAAAGGGCTCTCCTGGCCAAATGGTTTAACTTTGGCAGGTCCCTGCTGTTCTGTTATGAAACTAGAATATCTTTTGCAGATTCTGGAAGTGATTGCGATCGCAAAACTCTATTAGTTGCTTTGGAATCGACTTTTGAAAATGAGAGGGCGTAAAATTCGCCCAAAACATTTGGCGACGATATCGAGCACATGCCTTCATAAAAGGGCTCTCCTGGCCAAATGGTTTAACTTTGGCAGGTCCCTGCTGTTCTGTTATGAAAGTAGACTTCGTGGGGCAGATTCTGGAAGTGATTGCGATCGCAAAGCTCTATTAGTTGCTTTGGAATCGGCTTTTGAAAAAAATTCTGTGAAAATCGCAAAAATTTTGGGTATCGAAATCGGGCAAAGTCTGCATAAAAGGGCTCTCCTGGCCAAATGGTTTAACTTTGGCAGGTCCCTGCTGTTCTGTTATGAAACTAGAATATCTTTTGCTGATTCTGGAAGTGATTGCGATCGCAAAGCTCTATTAGTTGCTTTGGAATCGACTTTTGAAAATGAGAGGGCGTAAAATTCGCCCAAAAAATTTGGCGACGATATCGAGCACATGCCTTCATAAAAGGGCTCTCCTGGCCAAATGGTTTAACTTTGGCAGGTCCCTGCTGTTCTGTAATGAAACTAGAATATCTTTTGCAGATTCTGGAAGTGATTGCGATCGCAAAGCTCTATTAGTTGCTTTGGAATCGACTTTTGAAAATGAGAGGGCGTAAAATTCGCCCAAAAAATTTGGCGACGATATCGAGCACATGCCTTCATAAAAGGGCTCTCCTGGCCAAATGGTTTAACTTTGGCAGGTCCCTGCTGTTCTGTTATGAAAGTAGACTTCGTGGGGCAGATTCTGGAAGTGATTGCGATCGCAAAGCTCTATTAGTTGCTTTGGAATCGGCTTTTGAAAAAAATTCTGTGAAAATCGCAAAAATTTTGGGTATCGAAATCGGGCAAAGTCTGCATAAAAGGGCTCTCCTGGCCAAATGGTTTAACTTTGGCAGGTCCCTGCTGTTCTGTTATGAAACTAGAATATCTTTTGCAGATTCTGGAAGTGATTGCGATCGCAAAGCTCTATTAGTTGCTTTGGAATCGACTTTTGAAAATGAGAGGGCGTAAAATTCGCCCAAAAAATTTGGCGACGATATCGAGCAATGCCTTCATAAAAGGGCTCTCCTGGCCAAATGGTTTAACTTTGGCAGGTCCCTGCTGTTCTGTTATGAAAGTAGACTTCGTGGGGCAGATTCTGGAAGTGATTGCGATCGCAAAGCTCTATTAGTTGCTTTGGAATCGGCTTTTGAAAAAAATTCTGTGAAAATCGCAAAAATTTTGGGTATCGAAATCGGGCAAAGTCTGCATAAAAGGGCTCTCCTGGCCAAATGGTTTAACTTTGGCAGGTCCCTGCTGTTCTGTTATGAAACTAGAATATCTTTTGCAGATTCTGGAAGTGATTGCGATCGCAAAGCTCTATTAGTTGCTTTGGAATCGACTTTTGAAAATGAGAGGGCGTAAAATTCGCCCAAAAAATTTGGCGACGATATCGAGCACATGCCTTCATAAAAGGGCTCTCCTGGCCAAATGGTTTAACTTTGGCAGGTCCCTGCTGTTCTGTTATGAAAGTAGACTTCATGGGGCAGATTCTGGAAGTGATTGCGATCGCAAAGCTCTATTAGTTGCTTTGGAATCGGCTTTTGAAAAAAATTCTGTGAAAATCGCAAAAATTTTGGGTATCGAAATCGGGCAAAGTCTGCATAAATGGGCTCTCCTAGCCAAATGGTTTAACTTTGGCAGGTCCCTGCTGTTCTGTTATGAAACTAGAATATCTTTTGCAGATTCTGGAAGTGATTGCGATCGCAAAGCTCTATTAGTTGCATTGGAATCGACTTTTGAAAATGAGAGGGCGTAAAATTCGCCCAAAAAATTTGGCGACGATATCGAACACATGCCTTCATAAAAGGGCTCTCCTGGCCAAATGGTTTAACTTTGGCAGGTCCCTGCTGTTCTGTTATGAAAGTAGACTTCGTGGGGCAGATTCTGGAAGTGATTGCGATCGCAAAGCTCTATTAGTTGCTTTGGAATCGGCTTTTGAAAAAAATTCTGTGAAAATCGCAAAAATTTTGGGTATCGAAATCGGGCAAAGTCTGCATAAAAGGGCTCTCCTGGCCAAATGGTTTAACTTTGGCAGGTCCCTGCTGTTCTGTTATGAAACTAGAATATCTTTTGCAGATTCTGGAAGTGATTGCGATCGCAAAGCTCTATTAGTTGCTTTGGAATCGACTTTTGAAAATGAGAGGGCGTAAAATTCGCCCAAAAAATTTGGCGTTGATATCGAGCACATGCCTTCATAAAAGGGCTCTCCTGGCCAAATGGTTTAACTTTGGCAGGTCCCTGCTGTTCTGTTATGAAAGTAGACTTCGTGGGGCAGATTCTGGAAGTGATTGCGATCGGAAAGCTTTATTAGTTGCTTTGGAATCGGCTTTTGAAAAAAATTCTGTGAAAATCGCAAAAATTTTGGGTATCGAAATCGGGCAAAGTCTGCATAAAAGGGCTCTCCTGGCCAAATGGTTTAACTTTGGCAGGTCCCTGCTGTTCTGTTATGAAACTAGAATATCTTTTGCAGATTCTGGAAGTGATTGCGATCGCAAAGCTCTATTAGTTGCTTTGGAATCGACTTTTGAAAATGAGAGGGCGTAAAATTCGCCCAAAAAATTTGGCGACGATATCGAGCACATGCCTTCATAAAAGGGCTCTCCTGGCCAAATGGTTTAACTTTGGCAGGTCCCTGCTGTTCTGTTATGAAAGTAGACTTCGTGGGGCAGATTCTGGAAGTGATTGCGATCGCAAAGCTCTATTAGTTGCTTTGGAATCGGCTTTTGAAAAAAATTCTGTGAAAATCGCAAAAATTTTGGGTATCGAAATCGGGCAAAGTCTGCATAAAAGGGCTCTCCTGGCCAAATGGTTTAACTTTGGCAGGTCCCTGCTGTTCTGTTATGAAACTAGAATATCTTTTGCAGATTCTGGAAGTGATTGCGATCGCAAAGCTCTATTAGTTGCTTTGGAATCGACTTTTGAAAATGAGAGGGCGTAAAATTCGCCAAAAAAATTTGGCGACGATATCGAGCACATGCCTTCATAAAAGGGCTCTCCTGGCCAAATGGTTTAACTTTGGCAGGTCCCTGCTGTTCTGTTATGAAAGTAGACTTCGTGGGGCAGATTCTGGAAGTGATTGCGATCGCAAAGCTCTATTAGTTGCTTTGGAATCGGCTTTTGAAAAAAATTCTGTGAAAATCGCAAAAATTTTGGGTATCGAAATCGGGCAAAGTCTGCATAAAAGGGCTCTCCTGGCCAAATGGTTTAACTTTGGCAGGTCCCTGCTGTTCTGTTATGAAACTAGAATATCTTTTGCAGATTCTGGAAGTGATTGCGATCGCAAAGCTCTATTAGTTGCATTGGAATCGACTTTTGAAAATGAGAGGGCGTAAAATTCGCCCAAAAAATTTGGCGACGATATCGAGCACATGCCTTCATAAAAGGGCTCTCCTGGCCAAATGGTTTAACTTTGGCAGGTCCCTGCTGTTCTGTTATGAAAGTAGACTTCGTGGGGCAGATTCTGGAAGTGATTGCGATCGCAAAGCTCTATTAGTTGCTTTGGAATCGGCTTTTGAAAAAAATTCTGTGAAAATCGCAAAAATTTTGGGTATCGAAATCGGGCAAAGTCTGCATAAAAGGGCTCTCCTGGCCAAATGGTTTAACTTTGGCAGGTCCCTGCTGTTCTGTTATGAAACTAGAATATCTTTTGCAGATTCTGGAAGTGATTGCGATCGCAAAGCTCTATTAGTTGCTTTGGAATCGACTTTTGAAAATGAGAGGGCGTAAAATTCGCCCAAAAAATTTGGCGACGATATCGAGCACATGCCTTCATAAAAGGGCTCTCCTGGCCAAATGGTTTAACTTTGGCAGGTCCCTGCTGTTCTGTTATGAAAGTAGACTTCGTGGGGCAGATTCTGGAAGTGATTGCGATCGCAAAGCTCTATTAGTTGCTTTGGAATCGGCTTTTGAAAAAAATTCTGTGAAAATCGCAAAAATTTTGGGTATCGAAATCGGGCAAAGTCTGCATAAAAGGGCTCTCCTGGCCAAATGGTTTAACTTTGGCAGGTCCCTGCTGTTCTGTTATGAAACTAGAATATCTTTTGCAGATTCTGGAAGTGATTGCGATCGCAAAGCTCTATTAGTTGCTTTGGAATCGACTTTTGAAAATGAGAGGGCGTAAAATTCGCCCAAAAAATTTGGCGACGATATCGAGCACATGCCTTCATAAAAGGGCTCTCCTGGCCAAATGGTTTAACTTTGGCAGGTCCCTGCTGTTCTGTTATGAAAGTAGACTTCGTGGGGCAGATTCTGGAAGTGATTGCGATCGCAAAGCTCTATTAGTTGCTTTGGAATCGGCTTTTGAAAAAAATTCTGTGAATATCGCAAAATTTTTGGGTATCGAAATCGGGCAAAGTCTGCATAAAAGGGCTCTCCTGGCCAAATGGTTTAACTTTGGCAGGTCCCTGCTGTTCTGTTATGAAACTAGAATATCTTTTGCAGATTCTGGAAGTGATTGCGATCGCAAAGCTCTATTAGTTGCTTTGGAATCGACTTTTGAAAATGAGAGGGCGTAAAATTCGCCCAAAAAATTTGGCGACGATATCGAGCACATGCCTTCATAAAAGGGCTCTCCTGGCCAAATGGTTTAACTTTGGCAGGTCCCTGCTGTTCTGTTATGAAAGTAGACTTCGTGGGGCAGATTCTGGAAGTGATTGCGATCGCAAAGCTCTATTAGTTGCTTTGGAATCGACTTTTGAAAATGAGAGGGCGTAAAATTCGCCCAAAAAATTTGGCGACGATATCGAGCACATGCCTTCATAAAAGGGCTCTCCTGGCCAAATGGTTTAACTTTGGCAGGTCCCTGCTGTTCTGTTATGAAAGTAGACTTCGTGGGGCAGATTCTGGAAGTGATTGCGATCGCAAAGCTCTATTAGTTGCTTTGGAATCGGCTTTTGAAAAAAATTCTGTGAAAATCGCAAAAATTTTGGGTATCGAAATCGGGCAAAGTCTGCATAAAAGGGCTCTCCTGGCCAAATGGTTTAACTTTGGCAGGTCCCTGCTGTTCTGTTATGAAACTAGAATATCTTTTGCAGATTCTGGAAGTGATTGCGATCGCAAAGCTCTATTAGTTGCTTTGGAATCGACTTTTGAAAATGAGAGGGCGTAAAATTCGCCCAAAAAATTTGGCGACGATATCGAGCACATGCCTTCATAAAAGGGCTCTCCTGGCCAAATGGTTTAACTTTGGCAGGTCCCTGCTGTTCTGTTATGAAAGTAGACTTCGTGGGGCAGATTCTGGAAGTGATTGCGATCGCAAAGCTCTATTAGTTGCTTTGGAATCGGCTTTTGAAAAAAATTCTGTGAAAATCGCAAAAATTTTGGGTATCGAAATCGGGCAAAGTCTGCATAAAAGGGCTCTCCTGGCCAAATGGTTTAACTTTGGCAGGTCCCTGCTGTTCTGTTATGAAACTAGAATATATTTTGCAGATTCTGGAAGTGATTGCGATCGCAAAGCTCTATTAGTTGCTTTGGAATCGACTTTTGAAAATGAGAGGGCGTAAAATTCGCCCAAAAAATTTGGCGACGATATCGAGCACATGCCTTCATAAAAGGGCTCTCCTGGCCAAATGGTTTAACTTTGGCAGGTCCCTGCTGTTCTGTTATGAAAGTAGACTTCGTGGGGCAGATTCTGGAAGTGATTGCGATCGCAAAGCTCTATTAGTTGCTTTGGAATCGGCTTTTGAAAAAAATTCTGTGAAAATCGCAAAAATTTTGGGTATCGAAATCGGGCAAAGTCTGCATAAAAGGGCTCTCCTGGAAAAATGGTTTAACTTTGGCAGGTCCCTGCTGTTCTGTTATGAAACTAGAATATCTTTTGCAGATTCTGGAAGTGATTGCGATCGCAAAGCTCTATTAGTTGCTTTGGAATCGACTTTTGAAAATGAGAGGGCGTAAAATTCGCCCAAAAAATTTGGCGACGATTTCGAGCACATGCCTTCATAAAAGGGCTCTCCTGGCCAAATGGTTTAACTTTGGCAGGTCCCTGCTGTTCTGTTATGAAAGTAGACTTCGTGGGGCAGATTCTGGAAGTGATTGCGATCGCAAAGCTCTATTAGTTGCTTTGGAATCGGCTTTTGAAAAAAAATCTGTGAAAATCGCAAAAATTTTGGGTATCGAAATCGGGCAAAGTCTGCATAAAAGGGCTCTCCTGGCCAAATGGTTTAACTTTGGCAGGTCCCTGCTGTTCTGTTATGAAACTAGAATATCTTTTGCAGATTCTGGAAGTGATTGCGATCGCAAAGCTCTATTAGTTGCTTTGGAATCGACTTTTGAAAATGAGAGGGCGTAAAATTCGCCCAAAAAATTTGGCGACGATATCGAGCACATGCCTTCATAAAAGGGCTCTCCTGGCCAAATGGTTTAACTTTGGCAGGTCCCTGCTGTTCTGTTATGAAAGTAGACTTCGTGGGGCAGATTCTGGAAGTGATTGCGATCGCAAAGCTCTATTAGTTGCTTTGGAATCGGCTTTTGAAAAAAATTCTGTGAAAATCGCAAAAATTTTGGGTATCGAAATCGGGCAAAGTCTGCATAAAAGGGCTCTCCTGGCCAAATGGTTTAACTTTGGCAGGTCCCTGCTGTTCTGTTATGAAACTAGAATATCTTTTGCAGATTCTGGAAGTGATTGCGATCGCAAAGCTCTATTAGTTGCTTTGGAATCGACTTTTGAAAATGAGAGGGCGTAAAATTCACCCAAAAAATTTGGCGACGATATCGAGCACATGCCTTCATAAAAGGGCTCTCCTGGCCAAATGGTTTAACTTTGGCAGGTCCCTGCTGTTCTGTTATGAAAGTAGACTTCGTGGGGCAGATTCTGGAAGTGATTGCGATCGCAAAGCTCTATTAGTTGCTTTGGAATCGGCTTTTGAAAAAAATTCTGTGAAAATCGCAAAAATTTTGGGTATCGAAATCGGGCAAAGTCTGCATTAAAGGGCTCTCCTGACCAAATGGTTTAACTTTGGCAGGTCCCTGCTGTTCTGTTATGAAACTAGAATATCTTTTGCAGATTCTGGAAGTGATTGCGATCGCAAAGCTCTATTAGTTGCTTTGGAATCGACTTTTGAAAATGAGAGGGCGTAAAATTCGCCCAAAAAATTTGGCGACGATATCGAGCACATGCCTTCATAAAAGGGCTCTCCTGGCCAAATGGTTTAACTTTGGCAGGTCCCTGCTGTTCTGTTATGAAAGTAGACTTCGTGGGGCAGATTCTGGAAGTGATTGCGATCGCAAAGCTCTATTAGTTGCTTTGGAATCGGCTTTTGAAAAAAATTCTGTGAAAATCGCAAAAATTTTGGGTATCGAAATCGGGCAAAGTCTGCATAAAAGGGCTCTCCTGGCCAAATGGTTTAACTTTGGCAGGTCCCTGCTGTTCTGTTATGAAACTAGAATATCTTTTGCAGATTCTGGAAGTGATTGCGATCGCAAAGCTCTATTAGTTGCTTTGGAATCGACTTTTGAAAATGAGAGGGCGTAAAATTCGCCCAAAAAATTTGGCGACGATATCGAGCACATGCCTTCATAAAAGGGCTCTCCTGGACAAATGGTTTAACTTTAGCAGGTCCCTGCTGTTCTGTTATGAAAGTAGACTTCGTGGGGCAGATTCTGGAAGTGATTGCGATCGCAAAGCTCTATTAGTTGCTTTGGAATCGGCTTTTGAAAAAAATTCTGTGAAAATCGCAAAAATTTTGGGTATCGAAATCGGGCAAAGTCTGCATAAAAGGGCTCTCCTGGCCAAATGGTTTAACTTTGGCAGGTCCCTGCTGTTCTGTTATGAAACTAGAATATCTTTTGCAGATTCTGGAAGTGATTGCGATCGCAAAGCTCTATTAGTTGCTTTGGAATCGAGTTTTGAAAATGAGAGGGCGTAAAATTCGCCCAAAAAATTTGGCGACGATATCGAGCACATGCCTTCATAAAAGGGCTCTCCTGGCCAAATGGTTTAACTTTGGCAGGTCCCTGCTGTTCTGTTATGAAAGTAGACTTCGTGGGGCAGATTCTGGAAGTGATTGCGATCGCAAAGCTCTATTAGTTGCTTTGGAATCGGCTTTTGAAAAAAATTCTGTGAAAATCGCAAAAATTTTGGGTATCGAAATCGGGCAAAGTATGCATAAAAGGGCTCTCCTGGCCAAATGGTTTAACTTTGGCAGGTCCCTGCTGTTCTGTTATGAAACTAGAATATCTTTTGCAGATTCTGGAAGTGATTGCGATCGCAAAGCTCTATTAGTTGCTTTGGAATCGACTTTTGAAAATGAGAGGGCGTAAAATTCGCCCAAAAAATTTGGCGACGATATCGAGCACATGCCTTCATAAAAGGGCTCTCCTGGCCAAATGGTTTAACTTTGGCAGGTCCCTGCTGTTCTGTTATGAAACTAGAATATCTTTTGCAGATTCTGGAAGTGATTGCGATCGCAAAGCTCTATTAGTTGCTTTGGAATCGACTTTTGAAAATGAGAGGGCGTAAAATTCGCCCAAAAAATTTGGCGACGATATCGAGCACATGCCTTCATAAAAGGGCTCTCCTGGCCAAATGGTTTAACTTTGGCAGGTCCCTGCTGTTCTGTTATGAAAGTAGACTTCGTGGGGCAGATTCTGGAAGTGATTGCGATCGCAAAGCTCTATTAGTTGCTTTGGAATCGGCTTTTGAAAAAAATTCTGTGAAAATCGCAAAAATTTTGGGTATCGAAATCGGGCAAAGTCTGCATAAAAGGGCTCTCCTGGCCAAATGGTTTAACTTTGGCAGGTCCCTGCTGTTCTGTTATGAAACTAGAATATCTTTTACAGATTCTGGAAGTGATTGCGATCGCAAAGCTCTATTAGTTGCTTTGGAATCGACTTTTGAAAATGAGAGGGCGTAAAATTCGCCCAAAAAATTTGGCGACGATATCGAGCACATGCCTTCATAAAAGGGCTCTCCTGGCCAAATGGTTTAACTTTGGCAGGTCCCTGCTGTTCTGTTATGAAAGTAGACTTCGTGGGGCAGATTCTGGAAGTGATTGCGATCGCAAAGCTCTATTAGTTGCTTTGGAATCGGCTTTTGAAAAAAATTCTGTGAAAATCGCAAAAATTTTGGGTATCGAAATCGGGCAAAGTCTGCATAAAAGGGCTCTCCTGGCCAAATGGTTTAACTTTGGCAGGTCCCTGCTGTTCTGTTATGAAACTAGAATATCTTTTGCAGATTCTGGAAGTGATTGCGATCGCAAAGCTCTATTAGTTGCTTTGGAATCGACTTTTGAAAATGAGAGGGCGTAAAATTCGCCCAAAAAATTTGGCGACGATATCGAGCACATGCCTTCATAAAAGGGCTCTCCTGGCCAAATGGTTTAACTTTGGCAGGTCCCTGCTGTTCTGTTATGAAAGTAGACTTCGTGGGGCAGATTCTGGAAGTGATTGCGATCGCAAAGCTCTAGTAGTTGCTTTGGAATCGGCTTTTGAAAAAAATTCTGTGAAAATCGCAAAAATTTTGGGTATCGAAATCGGGCAAAGTCTGCATAAAAGGGCTCTCCTGGCCAAATGGTTTAACTTTGGCAGGTCCCTGCTGTTCTGTTATGAAACTAGAATATCTTTTGCAGATTCTGGAAGTGATTGCGATCGCAAAGCTCTATTAGTTGCTTTGGAATCGACTTTTGAAAATGAGAGGGCGTAAAATTCGCCCAAAAAATTTGGCGACGATATCGAGCACATGCCTTCATAAAAGGGCTCTCCTGGCCAAATGGTTTAACTTTGGCAGGTCCCTGCTGTTCTGTTATGAAAGTAGACTTCGTGGGGCAGATTCTGGAAGTGATTGCGATCGCAAAGCTCTATTAGTTGCTTTGGAATCGGCTTTTGAAAAAAATTCTGTGAAAATCGCAAAAATTTTGGGTATCGAAATCGGGCAAAGTCTGCATAAAAGGGCTCTCCTGGCCAAATGGTTTAACTTTGGCAGGTCCCTGCTGTTCTGTTATGAAACTAGAATATCTTTTGCAGATTCTGGAAGTGATTGCGATCGCAAAGCTCTATTAGTTGCTTTGGAATCGACTTTTGAAAATGAGAGGGCGTAAAATTCGCCCAAAAAATTTGGCGACGATATCGAGCACATGCCTTCATAAAAGGGCTCTCCTGGCCAAATGGTTTAACTTTGGCAGGTCCCTGCTGTTCTGTTATGAAAGTAGACTTCGTGGGGCAGATTCTGGAAGTGATTGCGATCGCAAAGCTCTATTAGTTGCTTTGGAATCGGCTTTTGAAAAAAATTCTGTGAAAATCGCAAAAATTTTGGGTATCGAAATCGGGCAAAGTCTGCATAAAAGGGCTCTCCTGGCCAAATGGTTTAACTTTGGCAGGTCCCTGCTGTTCTGTTATGAAACTAGAATATCTTTTGCAGATTCTGGAAGTGATTGCGATCGCAAAGCTCTATTAGTTGCTTTGGAATCGACTTTTGAAAATGAGAGGGCGTAAAATTCGCCCAAAAAATTTGGCGACGATATCGAGCACATGCCTTCATAAAAGGGCTCTCCTGGCCAAATGGTTTAACTTTGGCAGGTCCCTGCTGTTCTGTTATGAAAGTAGACTTCGTGGGGCAGATTCTGGAAGTGATTGCGATCGCAAAGCTCTATTAGTTGCTTTGGAATCGGCTTTTGAAAAAAATTCTGTGAAAATCGCAAAAATTTTGGGTATCGAAATCGGGCAAAGTCTGCATAAAAGGGCTCTCCTGGCCAAATGGTTTAACTTTGGCAGGTCCCTGCTGTTCTGTTATGAAACTAGAATATCTTTTGCAGATTCTGGAAGTGATTGCGATCGCAAAGCTCTATTAGTTGCTTTGGAATCGACTTTTGAAAATGAGAGGGCGTAAAATTCGCCCAAAAAATTTGGCGACGATATCGAGCACATGCCTTCATAAAAGGGCTCTCCTGGCCAAATGGTTTAACTTTGGCAGGTCCCTGCTGTTCTGTTATGAAAGTAGACTTCGTGGGGCAGATTCTGGAAGTGATTGCGATCGCAAAGCTCTATTAGTTGCTTTGGAATCGGCTTTTGAAAAAAATTCTGTGAAAATCGCAAAAATTTTGGGTATCGAAATCGGGCAAAGTCTGCATAAAAGGGCTCTCCTGGCCAAATGGTTTAACTTTGGCAGGTCCCTGCTGTTCTGTTATGAAACTAGAATATCTTTTGCAGATTCTGGAAGTGATTGCGATCGCAAAACTCTATTAGTTGCTTTGGAATCGACTTTTGAAAATGAGAGGGCGTAAAATTCGCCCAAAACATTTGGCGACGATATCGAGCACATGCCTTCATAAAAGGGCTCTCCTGGCCAAATGGTTTAACTTTGGCAGGTCCCTGCTGTTCTGTTATGAAAGTAGACTTCGTGGGGCAGATTCTGGAAGTGATTGCGATCGCAAAGCTCTATTAGTTGCTTTGGAATCGGCTTTTGAAAAAAATTCTGTGAAAATCGCAAAAATTTTGGGTATCGAAATCGGGCAAAGTCTGCATAAAAGGGCTCTCCTGGCCAAATGGTTTAACTTTGGCAGGTCCCTGCTGTTCTGTTATGAAACTAGAATATCTTTTGCTGATTCTGGAAGTGATTGCGATCGCAAAGCTCTATTAGTTGCTTTGGAATCGACTTTTGAAAATGAGAGGGCGTAAAATTCGCCCAAAAAATTTGGCGACGATATCGAGCACATGCCTTCATAAAAGGGCTCTCCTGGCCAAATGGTTTAACTTTGGCAGGTCCCTGCTGTTCTGTAATGAAACTAGAATATCTTTTGCAGATTCTGGAAGTGATTGCGATCGCAAAGCTCTATTAGTTGCTTTGGAATCGACTTTTGAAAATGAGAGGGCGTAAAATTCGCCCAAAAAATTTGGCGACGATATCGAGCACATGCCTTCATAAAAGGGCTCTCCTGGCCAAATGGTTTAACTTTGGCAGGTCCCTGCTGTTCTGTTATGAAAGTAGACTTCGTGGGGCAGATTCTGGAAGTGATTGCGATCGCAAAGCTCTATTAGTTGCTTTGGAATCGGCTTTTGAAAAAAATTCTGTGAAAATCGCAAAAATTTTGGGTATCGAAATCGGGCAAAGTCTGCATAAAAGGGCTCTCCTGGCCAAATGGTTTAACTTTGGCAGGTCCCTGCTGTTCTGTTATGAAACTAGAATATCTTTTGCAGATTCTGGAAGTGATTGCGATCGCAAAGCTCTATTAGTTGCTTTGGAATCGACTTTTGAAAATGAGAGGGCGTAAAATTCGCCCAAAAAATTTGGCGACGATATCGAGCAATGCCTTCATAAAAGGGCTCTCCTGGCCAAATGGTTTAACTTTGGCAGGTCCCTGCTGTTCTGTTATGAAAGTAGACTTTGTGGGGCAGATTCTGGAAGTGATTGCGATCGCAAAGCTCTATTAGTTGCTTTGGAATCGGCTTTTGAAAAAAATTCTGTGAAAATCGCAAAAATTTTGGGTATCGAAATCGGGCAAAGTCTGCATAAAAGGGCTCTCCTGGCCAAATGGTTTAACTTTGGCAGGTCCCTGCTGTTCTGTTATGAAACTAGAATATCTTTTGCAGATTCTGGAAGTGATTGCGATCGCAAAGCTCTATTAGTTGCTTTGGAATCGACTTTTGAAAATGAGAGGGCGTAAAATTCGCCCAAAAAATTTGGCGACGATATCGAGCACATGCCTTCATAAAAGGGCTCTCCTGGCCAAATGGTTTAACTTTGGCAGGTCCCTGCTGTTCTGTTATGAAAGTAGACTTCGTGGGGCAGATTCTGGAAGTGATTGCGATCGCAAAGCTCTATTAGTTGCTTTGGAATCGGCTTTTGAAAAAAATTCTGTGAAAATCGCAAAAATTTTGGGTATCGAAATCGGGCAAAGTCTGCATAAATGGGCTCTCCTAGCCAAATGGTTTAACTTTGGCAGGTCCCTGCTGTTCTGTTATGAAACTAGAATATCTTTTGCAGATTCTGGAAGTGATTGTGATCGCAAAGCTCTATTAGTTGCATTGGAATCGACTTTTGAAAATGAGAGGGCGTAAAATTCGCCCAAAAAATTTGGCGACGATATCGAACACATGCCTTCATAAAAGGGCTCTCCTGGCCAAATGGTTTAACTTTGGCAGGTCCCTGCTGTTCTGTTATGAAAGTAGACTTCGTGGGGCAGATTCTGGAAGTGATTGCGATCGCAAAGCTCTATTAGTTGCTTTGGAATCGGCTTTTGAAAAAAATTCTGTGAAAATCGCAAAAATTTTGGGTATCGAAATCGGGCAAAGTCTGCATAAAAGGGCTCTCCTGGCCAAATGGTTTAACTTTGGCAGGTCCCTGCTGTTCTGTTATGAAACTAGAATATCTTTTGCAGATTCTGGAAGTGATTGCGATCGCAAAGCTCTATTAGTTGCTTTGGAATCGACTTTTGAAAATGAGAGGGCGTAAAATTCGCCCAAAAAATTTGGCGTTGATATCGAGCACATGCCTTCATAAAAGGGCTCTCCTGGCCAAATGGTTTAACTTTGGCAGGTCCCTGCTGTTCTGTTATGAAAGTAGACTTCGTGGGGCAGATTCTGGAAGTGATTGCGATCGGAAAGCTTTATTAGTTGCTTTGGAATCGGCTTTTGAAAAAAATTCTGTGAAAATCGCAAAAATTTTGGGTATCGAAATCGGGCAAAGTCTGCATAAAAGGGCTCTCCTGGCCAAATGGTTTAACTTTGGCAGGTCCCTGCTGTTCTGTTATGAAACTAGAATATCTTTTGCAGATTCTGGAAGTGATTGCGATCGCAAAGCTCTATTAGTTGCTTTGGAATCGACTTTTGAAAATGAGAGGGCGTAAAATTCGCCCAAAAAATTTGGCGACGATATCGAGCACATGCCTTCATAAAAGGGCTCTCCTGGCCAAATGGTTTAACTTTGGCAGGTCCCTGCTGTTCTGTTATGAAAGTAGACTTCGTGGGGCAGATTCTGGAAGTGATTGCGATCGCAAAGCTCTATTAGTTGCTTTGGAATCGGCTTTTGAAAAAAATTCTGTGAAAATCGCAAAAATTTTGGGTATCGAAATCGGGCAAAGTCTGCATAAAAGGGCTCTCCTGGCCAAATGGTTTAACTTTGGCAGGTCCCTGCTGTTCTGTTATGAAACTAGAATATCTTTTGCAGATTCTGGAAGTGATTGCGATCGCAAAGCTCTATTAGTTGCTTTGGAATCGACTTTTGAAAATGAGAGGGCGTAAAATTCGCCAAAAAAATTTGGCGACGATATCGAGCACATGCCTTCATAAAAGGGCTCTCCTGGCCAAATGGTTTAACTTTGGCAGGTCCCTGCTGTTCTGTTATGAAAGTAGACTTCGTGGGGCAGATTCTGGAAGTGATTGCGATCGCAAAGCTCTATTAGTTGCTTTGGAATCGACTTTTGAAAATGAGAGGGCGTAAAATTCGCCCAAAAAATTTGGCGACGATATCGAGCACATGCCTTCATAAAAGGGCTCTCCTGGCCAAATGGTTTAACTTTGGCAGGTCCCTGCTGTTCTGTTATGAAAGTAGACTTCGTGGGGCAGATTCTGGAAGTGATTGCGATCGCAAAGCTCTATTAGTTGCTTTGGAATCGGCTTTTGAAAAAAATTCTGTGAAAATCGCAAAAATTTTGGGTATCGAAATCGGGCAAAGTCTGCATAAAAGGGCTCTCCTGGCCAAATGGTTTAACTTTGGCAGGTCCCTGCTGTTCTGTTATGAAACTAGAATATCTTTTGCAGATTCTGGAAGTGATTGCGATCGCAAAGCTCTATTAGTTGCTTTGGAATCGACTTTTGAAAATGAGAGGGCGTAAAATTCGCCAAAAAAATTTGGCGACGATATCGAGCACATGCCTTCATAAAAGGGCTCTCCTGGCCAAATGGTTTAACTTTGGCAGGTCCCTGCTGTTCTGTTATGAAAGTAGACTTCGTGGGGCAGATTCTGGAAGTGATTGCGATCGCAAAGCTCTATTAGTTGCTTTGGAATCGGCTTTTGAAAAAAATTCTGTGAAAATCGCAAAAATTTTGGGTATCGAAATCGGGCAAAGTCTGCATAAAAGGGCTCTCCTGGCCAAATGGTTTAACTTTGGCAGGTCCCTGCTGTTCTGTTATGAAACTAGAATATCTTTTGCAGATTCTGGAAGTGATTGCGATCGCAAAGCTCTATTAGTTGCATTGGAATCGACTTTTGAAAATGAGAGGGCGTAAAATTCGCCCAAAAAATTTGGCGACGATATCGAGCACATGCCTTCATAAAAGGGCTCTCCTGGCCAAATGGTTTAACTTTGGCAGGTCCCTGCTGTTCTGTTATGAAAGTAGACTTCGTGGGGCAGATTCTGGAAGTGATTGCGATCGCAAAGCTCTATTAGTTGCTTTGGAATCGGCTTTTGAAAAAAATTCTGTGAAAATCGCAAAAATTTTGGGTATCGAAATCGGGCAAAGTCTGCATAAAAGGGCTCTCCTGGCCAAATGGTTTAACTTTGGCAGGTCCCTGCTGTTCTGTTATGAAACTAGAATATCTTTTGCAGATTCTGGAAGTGATTGCGATCGCAAAGCTCTATTAGTTGCTTTGGAATCGACTTTTGAAAATGAGAGGGCGTAAAATTCGCCCAAAAAATTTGGCGACGATATCGAGCACATGCCTTCATAAAAGGGCTCTCCTGGCCAAATGGTTTAACTTTGGCAGGTCCCTGCTGTTCTGTTATGAAAGTAGACTTCGTGGGGCAGATTCTGGAAGTGATTGCGATCGCAAAGCTCTATTAGTTGCTTTGGAATCGGCTTTTGAAAAAAATTCTGTGAAAATCGCAAAAATTTTGGGTATCGAAATCGGGCAAAGTCTGCATAAAAGGGCTCTCCTGGCCAAATGGTTTAACTTTGGCAGGTCCCTGCTGTTCTGTTATGAAACTAGAATATCTTTTGCAGATTCTGGAAGTGATTGCGATCGCAAAGCTCTATTAGTTGCTTTGGAATCGACTTTTGAAAATGAGAGGGCGTAAAATTCGCCCAAAAAATTTGGCGACGATATCGAGCACATGCCTTCATAAAAGGGCTCTCCTGGCCAAATGGTTTAACTTTGGCAGGTCCCTGCTGTTCTGTTATGAAAGTAGACTTCGTGGGGCAGATTCTGGAAGTGATTGCGATCGCAAAGCTCTATTAGTTGCTTTGGAATCGGCTTTTGAAAAAAATTCTGTGAATATCGCAAAATTTTTGGGTATCGAAATCGGGCAAAGTCTGCATAAAAGGGCTCTCCTGGCCAAATGGTTTAACTTTGGCAGGTCCCTGCTGTTCTGTTATGAAACTAGAATATCTTTTGCAGATTCTGGAAGTGATTGCGATCGCAAAGCTCTATTAGTTGCTTTGGAATCGACTTTTGAAAATGAGAGGGCGTAAAATTCGCCCAAAAAATTTGGCGACGATATCGAGCACATGCCTTCATAAAAGGGCTCTCCTGGCCAAATGGTTTAACTTTGGCAGGTCCCTGCTGTTCTGTTATGAAAGTAGACTTCGTGGGGCAGATTCTGGAAGTGATTGCGATCGCAAAGCTCTATTAGTTGCTTTGGAATCGACTTTTGAAAATGAGAGGGCGTAAAATTCGCCCAAAAAATTTGGCGACGATATCGAGCACATGCCTTCATAAAAGGGCTCTCCTGGCCAAATGGTTTAACTTTGGCAGGTCCCTGCTGTTCTGTTATGAAAGTAGACTTCGTGGGGCAGATTCTAGAAGTGATTGCGATCGCAAAGCTCTATTAGTTGCTTTGGAATCGGCTTTTGAAAAAAATTCTGTGAAAATCGCAAAAATTTTGGGTATCGAAATCGGGCAAAGTCTGCATAAAAGGGCTCTCCTGGCCAAATGGTTTAACTTTGGCAGGTCCCTGCTGTTCTGTTATGAAACTAGAATATCTTTTGCAGATTCTGGAAGTGATTGCGATCGCAAAGCTCTATTAGTTGCTTTGGAATCGACTTTTGAAAATGAGAGGGCGTAAAATTCGCCCAAAAAATTTGGCGACGATATCGAGCACATGCCTTCATAAAAGGGCTCTCCTGGCCAAATGGTTTAACTTTGGCAGGTCCCTGCTGTTCTGTTATGAAAGTAGACTTCGTGGGGCAGATTCTGGAAGTGATTGCGATCGCAAAGCTCTATTAGTTGCTTTGGAATCGGCTTTTGAAAAAAATTCTGTGAAAATCGCAAAAATTTTGGGTATCGAAATCGGGCAAAGTCTGCATAAAAGGGCTCTCCTGGCCAAATGGTTTAACTTTGGCAGGTCCCTGCTGTTCTGTTATGAAACTAGAATATATTTTGCAGATTCTGGAAGTGATTGCGATCGCAAAGCTCTATTAGTTGCTTTGGAATCGACTTTTGAAAATGAGAGGGCGTAAAATTCGCCCAAAAAATTTGGCGACGATATCGAGCACATGCCTTCATAAAAGGGCTCTCCTGGCCAAATGGTTTAACTTTGGCAGGTCCCTGCTGTTCTGTTATGAAAGTAGACTTCGTGGGGCAGATTCTGGAAGTGATTGCGATCGCAAAGCTCTATTAGTTGCTTTGGAATCGGCTTTTGAAAAAAATTCTGTGAAAATCGCAAAAATTTTGGGTATCGAAATCGGGCAAAGTCTGCATAAAAGGGCTCTCCTGGAAAAATGGTTTAACTTTGGCAGGTCCCTGCTGTTCTGTTATGAAACTAGAATATCTTTTGCAGATTCTGGAAGTGATTGCGATCGCAAAGCTCTATTAGTTGCTTTGGAATCGACTTTTGAAAATGAGAGGGCGTAAAATTCGCCCAAAAAATTTGGCGACGATTTCGAGCACATGCCTTCATAAAAGGGCTCTCCTGGCCAAATGGTTTAACTTTGGCAGGTCCCTGCTGTTCTGTTATGAAAGTAGACTTCGTGGGGCAGATTCTGGAAGTGATTGCGATCGCAAAGCTCTATTAGTTGCTTTGGAATCGGCTTTTGAAAAAAAATCTGTGAAAATCGCAAAAATTTTGGGTATCGAAATCGGGCAAAGTCTGCATAAAAGGGCTCTCCTGGCCAAATGGTTTAACTTTGGCAGGTCCCTGCTGTTCTGTTATGAAACTAGAATATCTTTTGCAGATTCTGGAAGTGATTGCGATCGCAAAGCTCTATTAGTTGCTTTGGAATCGACTTTTGAAAATGAGAGGGCGTAAAATTCACCCAAAAAATTTGGCGACGATATCGAGCACATGCCTTCATAAAAGGGCTCTCCTGGCCAAATGGTTTAACTTTGGCAGGTCCCTGCTGTTCTGTTATGAAAGTAGACTTCGTGGGGCAGATTCTGGAAGTGATTGCGATCGCAAAGCTCTATTAGTTGCTTTGGAATCGGCTTTTGAAAAAAATTCTGTGAAAATCGCAAAAATTTTGGGTATCGAAATCGGGCAAAGTCTGCATAAAAGGGCTCTCTGGCCAAATGGTTTAACTTTGGCAGGTCCCTGCTGTTCTGTTATGAAACTAGAATATCTTTTGCAGATTCTGGAAGTGATTGCGATCGCAAAGCTCTATTAGTTGCTTTGGAATCGACTTTTGAAAATGAGAGGGCGTAAAATTCGCCCAAAAAATTTGGCGACGATATCGAGCACATGCCATCATAAAAGGGCTCTCCTGGCCAAATGGTTTAACTTTGGCAGGTCCCTGCTGTTCTGTTATGAAAGTAGACTTCGTGGGGCAGATTCTGGAAGTGATTGCGATCGCAAAGCTCTATTATTTGCTTTGGAATCGGCTTTTGAAAAAAATTCTGTGAAAATCGCAAAAATTTTGGGTATCGAAATCGGGCAAAGTCTGCATAAAAGGGCTCTCCTGGCCAAATGGTTTAACTTTGGCAGGTCCCTGCTGTTCTGTTATGAAACTAGAATATCTTTTGCAGATTCTGGAAGTGATTGCGATCGCAAAGCTCTATTAGTTGCTTTGGAATCGATTTTTGAAAATGAGAGGGCGTAAAATTCGCCCAAAAAATTTGGCGACGATATCGAGCACATGCCTTCATAAAAGGGCTCTCCTGGCCAAATGGTTTAACTTTGGCAGGTCCCTGCTGTTCTGTTATGAAAGTAGACTTCGTGGGGAAGATTCTGGAAGTGATTGCGATCGCAAAGCTCTATTAGTTGCTTTGGAATCGGCTTTTGAAAAAAATTCTGTGAAAATCGCAAAAATTTTGGGTATCGAAATCGGGCAAAGTCTGCATAAAAGGGCTCTCCTGGCCAAATGGTTTAACTTTGGCAGGTCCCTGCTGTTCTGTTATGAAACTAGAATATCTTTTGCAGATTCTGGAAGTGATTGCGATCGCAAAGCTCTATTAGTTGCTTTGGAATCGACTTTTGAAAATGAGAGGGCGTAAAATTCGCCCAAAAAATTTGGCGACGATATCGAGCACATGCCTTCATAAAAGGGCTCTTCTGGCCAAATGGTTTAACTTTGGCAGGTCCCTGCTGTTCTGTTATGAAAGTAGACTTCGTGGGGCAGATTCTGGAAGTGATTGCGATCGCAAAGCTCTATTAGTTGCTTTGGAATCGGCTTTTGAAAAAAATTCTGTGAAAATCGCAAAAATTTTGGGTATCGAAATCGGGCAAAGTCTGCATAAAAGGGCTCTCCTGGCCAAATGGTTTAACTTTGGCAGGTCCCTGCTGTTCTGTTATGAAACTAGAATATCTTTTGCAGATTCTGGAAGTGATTGCGATCGCAAAGCTCTATTAGTTGCTTTGGAATCGACTTTTGAAAATGAGAGGGCGTAAAATTCGCCCAAAAAATTTGGCGACGATATCGAGCACATGCCTTCATAAAAGGGCTCTCCTGGCCAAATGGTTTAACTTTGGCAGGTCCCTGCTGTTCTGTTATGAAAGTAGACTTCGTGGGGCAGATTCTGGAAGTGATTGCGATCGCAAAGCTCTATTAGTTGCTTTGGAATCGGCTTTTGAAAAAAATTCTGTGAAAATCGCAAAAATTTTGGGTATCGAAATCGGGCAAAGTCTGCATAAAAGGGCTCTCCTGGCCAAATGGTTTAACTTTGGCAGGTCCCTGCTGTTCTGTTATGAAACTAGAATATCTTTTGCAGATTCTGGAAGTGATTGCGATCGCAAAGCTCTATTAGTTGCTTTGGAATCGACTTTTGAAAATGAGAGGGCGTAAAATTCGCCCAAAAAATTTGGCGACGATATCGAGCACATGCCTTCATAAAAGGGCTCTCCTGGCCAAATGGTTTAACTTTGGCAGGTCCCTGCTGTTCTGTTATGAAAGTAGACTTCGTGGGGCAGATTCTGGAAGTGATTGCGATCGCAAAGCTCTATTAGTTGCTTTGGAATCGGCTTTTGAAAAAAATTCTGTGAAAATCGCAAAAATTTTGGGTATCGAAATCGGGCAAAGTCTGCATAAAAGGGCTCTCCTGGCCAAATGGTTTAACTTTGGCAGGTCCCTGCTGTTCTGTTATGAAACTAGAATATCTTTTGCAGATTCTGGAAGTGATTGCGATCGCAAAGCTCTATTAGTTGCTTTGGAATCGACTTTTGAAAATGAGAGGGCGTAAAATTCGCCCAAAAAATTTGGCGACGATATCGAGCACATGCCTTCATAAAAAATCTCTTCTGGCCAAATGGTTTAACTTTGGCAGGTCCCTGCTGTTCTGTTATGAAAGTAGACTTCGTGGGGCAGATTCTGGAAGTGATTGCGATCGCAAAGCTCTATTAGTTGCTTTGGAATCGGCTTTTGAAAAAAATTCTGTGAAAATCGCAAAAATTTTGGGTATCGAAATCGGGCAAAGTCTGCATAAAAGGGCTCTCCTGGCCAAATGGTTTAACTTTGGCAGGTCCCTGCTGTTCTGTTATGAAACTAGAATATCTTTTGCTGATTCTGGAAGTGATTGCGATCGCAAAGCTCTATTAGTTGCTTTGGAATCGACTTTTGAAAATGAGAGGGCGTAAAATTCGCCCAAAAAATTTGGCGACGATATCGAGCACATGCCTTCATAAAAGGGCTCTCCTGGCCAAATGGTTTAACTTTGGCAGGTCCCTGCTCTTCTGTAATGAAACTAGAATATCTTTTGCAGATTCTGGAAGTGATTGCGATCGCAAAGCTCTATTAGTTGCTTTGGAATCGACTTTTGAAAATGAGAGGGCGTAAAATTCGCCCAAAAAATTTGGCGACGATATCGAGCACATGCCTTCATAAAAGGGCTCTCCTGGCCAAATGGTTTAACTTTGGCAGGTCCCTGCTGTTCTGTTATGAAAGTAGACTTCGTGGGGCAGATTCTGGAAGTGATTGCGATCGCAAAGCTCTATTAGTTGCTTTGGAATCGGCTTTTGAAAAAAATTCTGTGAAAATCGCAAAAATTTTGGGTATCGAAATCGGGCAAAGTCTGCATAAAAGGGCTCTCCTGGCCAAATGGTTTAACTTTGGCAGGTCCCTGCTGTTCTGTTATGAAACTAGAATATCTTTTGCAGATTCTGGAAGTGATTGCGATCGCAAAGCTCTATTAGTTGCTTTGGAATCGACTTTTGAAAATGAGAGGGCGTAAAATTCGCCCAAAAAATTTGGCGACGATATCGAGCAATGCCTTCATAAAAGGGCTCTCCTGGCCAAATGGTTTAACTTTGGCAGGTCCCTGCTGTTCTGTTATGAAAGTAGACTTCGTGGGGCAGATTCTGGAAGTGATTGCGATCGCAAAGCTCTATTAGTTGCTTTGGAATCGGCTTTTGAAAAAAATTCTGTGAAAATCGCAAAAATTTTGGGTATCGAAATCGGGCAAAGTCTGCATAAAAGGGCTCTCCTGGCCAAATGGTTTAACTTTGGCAGGTCCCTGCTGTTCTGTTATGAAACTAGAATATCTTTTGCAGATTCTGGAAGTGATTGCGATCGCAAAGCTCTATTAGTTGCTTTGGAATCGACTTTTGAAAATGAGAGGGCGTAAAATTCGCCCAAAAAATTTGGCGACGATATCGAGCACATGCCTTCATAAAAGGGCTCTCCTGGCCAAATGGTTTAACTTTGGCAGGTCCCTGCTGTTCTGTTATGAAAGTAGACTTCGTGGGGCAGATTCTGGAAGTGATTGCGATCGCAAAGCTCTATTAGTTGCTTTGGAATCGGCTTTTGAAAAAAATTCTGTGAAAATCGCAAAAATTTTGGGTATCGAAATCGGGCAAAGTCTGCATAAATGGGCTCTCCTAGCCAAATGGTTTAACTTTGGCAGGTCCCTGCTGTTCTGTTATGAAACTAGAATATCTTTTGCAGATTCTGGAAGTGATTGCGATCGCAAAGCTCTATTAGTTGCATTGGAATCGACTTTTGAAAATGAGAGGGCGTAAAATTCGCCCAAAAAATTTGGCGACGATATCGAACACATGCCTTCATAAAAGGGCTCTCCTGGCCAAATGGTTTAACTTTGGCAGGTCCCTGCTGTTCTGTTATGAAAGTAGACTTCGTGGGGCAGATTCTGGAAGTGATTGCGATCGCAAAGCTCTATTAGTTGCTTTGGAATCGGCTTTTGAAAAAAATTCTGTGAAAATCGCAAAAATTTTGGGTATCGAAATCGGGCAAAGTCTGCATAAAAGGGCTCTCCTGGCCAAATGGTTTAACTTTGGCAGGTCCCTGCTGTTCTGTTATGAAACTAGAATATCTTTTGCAGATTCTGGAAGTGATTGCGATCGCAAAGCTCTATTAGTTGCTTTGGAATCGACTTTTGAAAATGAGAGGGCGTAAAATTCGCCCAAAAAATTTGGCGTTGATATCGAGCACATGCCTTCATAAAAGGGCTCTCCTGGCCAAATGGTTTAACTTTGGCAGGTCCTGCTGTTCTGTTATGAAAGTAGACTTCGTGGGGCAGATTCTGGAAGTGATTGCGATCGGAAAGCTTTATTAGTTGCTTTGGAATCGGCTTTTGAAAAAAATTCTGTGAAAATCGCAAAAATTTTGGGTATCGAAATCGGGCAAAGTCTGCATAAAAGGGCTCTCCTGGCCAAATGGTTTAACTTTGGCAGGTCCCTGCTGTTCTGTTATGAAACTAGAATATCTTTTGCAGATTCTGGAAGTGATTGCGATCGCAAAGCTCTATTAGTTGCTTTGGAATCGACTTTTGAAAATGAGAGGGCGTAAAATTCGCCCAAAAAATTTGGCGACGATATCGAGCACATGCCTTCATAAAAGGGCTCTCCTGGCCAAATGGTTTAACTTTGGCAGGTCCCTGCTGTTCTGTTATGAAAGTAGACTTCGTGGGGCAGATTCTGGAAGTGATTGCGATCGCAAAGCTCTATTAGTTGCTTTGGAATCGGCTTTTGAAAAAAATTCTGTGAAAATCGCAAAAATTTTGGGTATCGAAATCGGGCAAAGTCTGCATAAAAGGGCTCTCCTGGCCAAATGGTTTAACTTTGGCAGGTCCCTGCTGTTCTGTTATGAAACTAGAATATCTTTTGCAGATTCTGGAAGTGATTGCGATCGCAAAGCTCTATTAGTTGCTTTGGAATCGACTTTTGAAAATGAGAGGGCGTAAAATTCGCCAAAAAAATTTGGCGACGATATCGAGCACATGCCTTCATAAAAGGGCTCTCCTGGCCAAATGGTTTAACTTTGGCAGGTCCCTGCTGTTCTGTTATGAAAGTAGACTTCGTGGGGCAGATTCTGGAAGTGATTGCGATCGCAAAGCTCTATTAGTTGCTTTGGAATCGGCTTTTGAAAAAAATTCTGTGAAAATCGCAAAAATTTTGGGTATCGAAATCGGGCAAAGTCTGCATAAAAGGGCTCTCCTGGCCAAATGGTTTAACTTTGGCAGGTCCCTGCTGTTCTGTTATGAAACTAGAATATCTTTTGCAGATTCTGGAAGTGATTGCGATCGCAAAGCTCTATTAGTTGCATTGGAATCGACTTTTGAAAATGAGAGGGCGTAAAATTCGCCCAAAAAATTTGGCGACGATATCGAGCACATGCCTTCATAAAAGGGCTCTCCTGGCCAAATGGTTTAACTTTGGCAGGTCCCTGCTGTTCTGTTATGAAAGTAGACTTCGTGGGGCAGATTCTGGAAGTGATTGCGATCGCAAAGCTCTATTAGTTGCTTTGGAATCGGCTTTTGAAAAAAATTCTGTGAAAATCGCAAAAATTTTGGGTATCGAAATCGGGCAAAGTCTGCATAAAAGGGCTCTCCTGGCCAAATGGTTTAACTTTGGCAGGTCCCTGCTGTTCTGTTATGAAACTAGAATATCTTTTGCAGATTCTGGAAGTGATTGCGATCGCAAAGCTCTATTAGTTGCTTTGGAATCGACTTTTGAAAATGAGAGGGCGTAAAATTCGCCCAAAAAATTTGGCGACGATATCGAGCACATGCCTTCATAAAAGGGCTCTCCTGGCCAAATGGTTTAACTTTGGCAGGTCCCTGCTGTTCTGTTATGAAAGTAGACTTCGTGGGGCAGATTCTGGAAGTGATTGCGATCGCAAAGCTCTATTAGTTGCTTTGGAATCGGCTTTTGAAAAAAATTCTGTGAAAATCGCAAAAATTTTGGGTATCGAAATCGGGCAAAGTCTGCATAAAAGGGCTCTCCTGGCCAAATGGTTTAACTTTGGCAGGTCCCTGCTGTTCTGTTATGAAACTAGAATATCTTTTGCAGATTCTGGAAGTGATTGCGATCGCAAAGCTCTATTAGTTGCTTTGGAATCGACTTTTGAAAATGAGAGGGCGTAAAATTCGCCCAAAAAATTTGGCGACGATATCGAGCACATGCCTTCATAAAAGGGCTCTCCTGGCCAAATGGTTTAACTTTGGCAGGTCCCTGCTGTTCTGTTATGAAAGTAGACTTCGTGGGGCAGATTCTGGAAGTGATTGCGATCGCAAAGCTCTATTAGTTGCTTTGGAATCGGCTTTTGAAAAAAATTCTGTGAATATCGCAAAATTTTTGGGTATCGAAATCGGGCAAAGTCTGCATAAAAGGGCTCTCCTGGCCAAATGGTTTAACTTTGGCAGGTCCCTGCTGTTCTGTTATGAAACTAGAATATCTTTTGCAGATTCTGGAAGTGATTGCGATCGCAAAGCTCTATTAGTTGCTTTGGAATCGACTTTTGAAAATGAGAGGGCGCAAAATTCGCCCAAAAAATTTGGCGACGATATCGAGCACATGCCTTCATAAAAGGGCTCTCCTGGCCAAATGGTTTAACTTTGGCAGGTCCCTGCTGTTCTGTTATGAAAGTAGACTTCGTGGGGCAGATTCTGGAAGTGATTGCGATCGCAAAGCTCTATTAGTTGCTTTGGAATCGACTTTTGAAAATGAGAGGGCGTAAAATTCGCCCAAAAAATTTGGCGACGATATCGAGCACATGCCTTCATAAAAGGGCTCTCCTGGCCAAATGGTTTAACTTTGGCAGGTCCCTGCTGTTCTGTTATGAAAGTAGACTTCGTGGGGCAGATTCTGGAAGTGATTGCGATCGCAAAGCTCTATTAGTTGCTTTGGAATCGGCTTTTGAAAAAAATTCTGTGAAAATCGCAAAAATTTTGGGTATCGAAATCGGGCAAAGTCTGCATAAAAGGGCTCTCCTGGCCAAATGGTTTCACTTTGGCAGGTCCCTGCTGTTCTGTTATGAAACTAGAATATCTTTTGCAGATTCTGGAAGTGATTGCGATCGCAAAGCTCTATTAGTTGCTTTGGAATCGACTTTTGAAAATGAGAGGGCGTAAAATTCGCCCAAAAAATTTGGCGACGATATCGAGCACATGCCTTCATAAAAGGGCTCTCCTGGCCAAATGGTTTAACTTTGGCAGGTCCCTGCTGTTCTGTTATGAAAGTAGACTTCGTGGGGCAGATTCTGGAAGTGATTGCGATCGCAAAGCTCTGTTAGTTGCTTTGGAATCGGCTTTTGAAAAAAATTCTGTGAAAATCGCAAAAATTTTGGGTATCGAAATCGGGCAAAGTCTGCATAAAAGGGCTCTCCTGGCCAAATGGTTTAACTTTGGCAGGTCCCTGCTGTTCTGTTATGAAAGTAGACTTCGTGGGGCAGATTCTGGAAGTGATTGCGATCGCAAAGCTCTATTAGTTGCTTTGGAATCGGCTTTTGAAAAAAATTCTGTGAAAATCGCAAAAATTTTGGGTATCGAAATCGGGCAAAGTCTGCATAAAAGGGCTCTCCTGGCCAAATGGTTTAACTTTGGCAGGTCCCTGCTGTTCTGTTATGAAACTAGAATATCTTTTGCAGATTCTGGAAGTGATTGCGATCGCAAAGCTCTATTAGTTGCTTTGGAATCGACTTTTGAAAATGAGAGGGCGTAAAATTCGCCCAAAAAATTTGGCGACGATATCGAGCACATGCCTTCATAAAAGGGCTCTCCTGGCCAAATGGTTTAACTTTGGCAGGTCCCTGCTGTTCTGTTATGAAAGTAGACTTCGTGGGGCAGATTCTGGAAGTGATTGCGATCGCAAAGCTCTATTAGTTGCTTTGGAATCGGCTTTTGAAAAAAATTCTGTGAAAATCGCAAAAATTTTGGGTATCGAAATCGGGCAAAGTCTGCATAAAAGGGCTCTCCTGGCCAAATGGTTTAACTTTGGCAGGTCCCTGCTGTTCTGTTATGAAACTAGAATATCTTTTGCAGATTCTGGAAGTGATTGCGATCGCAAAGCTCTATTAGTTGCTTTGGAATCGACTTTTGAAAATGAGAGGGCGTAAAATTCGCCCAAAAAATTTGGCGACGATATCGAGCACATGCCTTCATAAAAGGGCTCTCCTGGCCAAATGGTTTAACTTTGGCAGGTCCCTGCTGTTCTGTTATGAAAGTAGACTTCGTGGGGCATATTCTGGAAGTGATTGCGATCGCAAAGCTCTATTAGTTGCCTTTGGAATCGGCTTTTGAAAAAAATTCTGTGAAAATCGCAAAAATTTTGGGTATCGAAATCGGGCAAAGTCTGCATAAAAGGGCTCTCCTGGCCAAATGGTTTAACTTTGGCAGGTCCCTGCTGTTCTGTTATGAAACTAGAATATCTTTTGCAGATTCTGGAAGTGATTGTGATCGCAAAGCTCTATTAGTTGCTTTGGAATCGACTTTTGAAAATGAGAGGGCGTAAAATTCGCCCAAAAAATTTGGCGACGATATCGAGCACATGCCTTCATAAAAGGGCTCTCCTGGCCAAATGGTTTAACTTTGGCAGGTCCCTGCTGTTCTGTTATGAAAGTAGACTTCGTGGGGCAGATTCTGGAAGTGATTGCGATCGCAAAGCTCTATTAGTTGCTTTGGAATCGGCTTTTGAAAAAAATTCTGTGAAAATCGCAAAAATTTTGGGTATCGAAATCGGGCAAAGTCTGCATAAAAGGGCTCTCCTGGCCAAATGGTTTAACTTTGGCAGGTCCCTGCTGTTCTGTTATGAAACTAGAATATCTTTTGCAGATTCTGGAAGTGATTGCGATCGCAAAGCTCTATTAGTTGCTTTGGAATCGACTTTTGAAAATGAGAGGGCGTAAAATTCGCCCAAAAAATTTGGCGACGATATCGAGCACATGCCTTCATAAAAGGGCTCTCCTGGCCAAATGGTTTAACTTTGGCAGGTCCCTGCTGTTCTGTTATGTAAGTAGACTTCGTGGGGCATATTCTGGAAGTGATTGCGATCGCAAAGCTCTATTAGTTGCCTTTGGAATCGGCTTTTGAAAAAAATTTTTGTGAAAATCGCAAAAATTTTGGGTATCGAAATCGGGCAAAGTCTGCATAAAAGGGCTCTCCTGGCCAAATGGTTTAACTTTGGCAGGTCCCTGCTGTTCTGTTATGAAACTAGAATATCTTTTGCAGATTCTGGAAGTGATTGTGATCGCAAAGCTCTATTAGTTGCTTTGGAATCGACTTTTGAAAATGAGAGGGCGTAAAATTCGCCCAAAAAATTTGGCGACGATATCGAGCACATGCCTTCATAAAAGGGCTCTCCTGGCCAAATGGTTTAACTTTGGCAGGTCCCTGCTGTTCTGTTATGAAAGTAGACTTCGTGGGGCAGATTCTGGAAGTGATTGCGATCGCAAAGCTCTATTAGTTGCTTTGGAATCGGCTTTTGAAAAAAATTCTGTGAAAATCGCAAAAATTTTGGGTATCGAAATCGGGCAAAGTCTGCATAAAAGGGCTCTCCTGGCCAAATGGTTTAACTTTGGCAGGTCCCTGCTGTTCTGTTATGAAACTAGAATATCTTTTGCAGATTCTGGAAGTGATTGCGATCGCAAAGCTCTATTAGTTGCTTTGGAATCGACTTTTGAAAATGAGAGGGCGTAAAATTCGCCCAAAAAATTTGGCGACGATATCGAGCACATGCCTTCATAAAAGGGCTCTCCTGGCCAAATGGTTTAACATTGGCAGGTCCCTGCTGTTCTGTTATGAAAGTAGACTTCGTGGGGCAGATTCTGGAAGTGATTGCGATCGCAAAGCTCTATTAGTTGCTTTGGAATCGGCTTTTGAAAAAAATTCTGTGAAAATCGCAAAAATTTTGGGTATCGAAATCGGGCAAAGTCTGCATAAAAGGGCTCTCCTGGCCAAATGGTTTAACTTTGGCAGGTCCCTGCTGTTCTGTTATGAAACTAGAATATATTTTGCAGATTCTGGAAGTGATTGCGATCGCAAAGCTCTATTAGTTGCTTTGGAATCGACTTTTGAAAATGAGAGGGCGTAAAATTCGCCCAAAAAATTTGGCGACGATATCGAGCACATGCCTTCATAAAAGGGCTCTCCTGGCCAAATGGTTTAACTTTGGCAGGTCCCTGCTGTTCTGTTATGAAAGTAGACTTCGTGGGGCAGATTCTGGAAGTGATTGCGATCGCAAAGCTCTATTAGTTGCTTTGGAATCGGCTTTTGAAAAAAATTCTGCGAAAATCGCAAAAATTTTGGGTATCGAAATCGGGCAAAGTCTGCATAAAAGGGCTCTCCTGGAAAAATGGTTTAACTTTGGCAGGTCCCTGCTGTTCTGTTATGAAACTAGAATATCTTTTGCAGATTCTGGAAGTGATTGCGATCGCAAAGCTCTATTAGTTGCTTTGGAATCGACTTTTGAAAATGAGAGGGCGTAAAATTCGCCCAAAAAATTTGGCGACGATTTCGAGCACATGCCTTCATAAAAGGGCTCTCCTGGCCAAATGGTTTAACTTTGGCAGGTCCCTGCTGTTCTGTTATGAAAGTAGACTTCGTGGGGCAGATTCTGGAAGTGATTGCGATCGCAAAGCTCTATTAGTTGCTTTGGAATCGGCTTTTGAAAAAAAATCTGTGAAAATCGCAAAAATTTTGGGTATCGAAATCGGGCAAAGTCTGCATAAAAGGGCTCTCCTGGCCAAATGGTTTAACTTTGGCAGGTCCCTGCTGTTCTGTTATGAAACTAGAATATCTTTTGCAGATTCTGGAAGTGATTGCGATCGCAAAGCTCTATTAGTTGCTTTGGAATCGACTTTTGAAAATGAGAGGGCGTAAAATTCGCCCAAAAAATTTGGCGACGATATCGAGCACATGCCTTCATAAAAGGGCTCTCCTGGCCAAATGGTTTAACTTTGGCAGGTCCCTGCTGTTCTGTTATGAAAGTAGACTTCGTGGGGCAGATTCTGGAAGTGATTGCGATCGCAAAGCTCTATTAGTTGCTTTGGAATCGGCTTTTGAAAAAAATTCTGTGAAAATCGCAAAAATTTTGGGTATCGAAATCGGGCAAAGTCTGCATAAAAGGGCTCTCCTGGCCAAATGGTTTCACTTTGGCAGGTCCCTGCTGTTCTGTTATGAAACTAGAATATCTTTTGCAGATTCTGGAAGTGATTGCGATCGCAAAGCTCTATTAGTTGCTTTGGAATCGACTTTTGAAAATGAGAGGGCGTAAAATTCGCCCAAAAAATTTGGCGACGATATCGAGCACATGCCTTCATAAAAGGGCTCTCCTGGCCAAATGGTTTAACTTTGGCAGGTCCCTGCTGTTCTGTTATGAAAGTAGACTTCGTGGGGCAGATTCTGGAAGTGATTGCGATCGCAAAGCTCTGTTAGTTGCTTTGGAATCGGCTTTTGAAAAAAATTCTGTGAAAATCGCAAAAATTTTGGGTATCGAAATCGGGCAAAGTCTGCATAAAAGGGCTCTCCTGGCCAAATGGTTTAACTTTGGCAGGTCCCTGCTGTTCTGTTATGAAAGTAGACTTCGTGGGGCAGATTCTGGAAGTGATTGCGATCGCAAAGCTCTATTAGTTGCTTTGGAATCGGCTTTTGAAAAAAATTCTGTGAAAATCGCAAAAATTTTGGGTATCGAAATCGGGCAAAGTCTGCATAAAAGGGCTCTCCTGGCCAAATGGTTTAACTTTGGCAGGTCCCTGCTGTTCTGTTATGAAACTAGAATATCTTTTGCAGATTCTGGAAGTGATTGCGATCGCAAAGCTCTATTAGTTGCTTTGGAATCGACTTTTGAAAATGAGAGGGCGTAAAATTCGCCCAAAAAATTTGGCGACGATATCGAGCACATGCCTTCATAAAAGGGCTCTCCTGGCCAAATGGTTTAACTTTGGCAGGTCCCTGCTGTTCTGTTATGAAAGTAGACTTCGTGGGGCAGATTCTGGAAGTGATTGCGATCGCAAAGCTCTATTAGTTGCTTTGGAATCGGCTTTTGAAAAAAATTCTGTGAAAATCGCAAAAATTTTGGGTATCGAAATCGGGCAAAGTCTGCATAAAAGGGCTCTCCTGGCCAAATGGTTTAACTTTGGCAGGTCCCTGCTGTTCTGTTATGAAACTAGAATATCTTTTGCAGATTCTGGAAGTGATTGCGATCGCAAAGCTCTATTAGTTGCTTTGGAATCGACTTTTGAAAATGAGAGGGCGTAAAATTCGCCCAAAAAATTTGGCGACGATATCGAGCACATGCCTTCATAAAAGGGCTCTCCTGGCCAAATGGTTTAACTTTGGCAGGTCCCTGCTGTTCTGTTATGAAAGTAGACTTCGTGGGGCATATTCTGGAAGTGATTGCGATCGCAAAGCTCTATTAGTTGCCTTTGGAATCGGCTTTTGAAAAAAATTCTGTGAAAATCGCAAAAATTTTGGGTATCGAAATCGGGCAAAGTCTGCATAAAAGGGCTCTCCTGGCCAAATGGTTTAACTTTGGCAGGTCCCTGCTGTTCTGTTATGAAACTAGAATATCTTTTGCAGATTCTGGAAGTGATTGTGATCGCAAAGCTCTATTAGTTGCTTTGGAATCGACTTTTGAAAATGAGAGGGCGTAAAATTCGCCCAAAAAATTTGGCGACGATATCGAGCACATGCCTTCATAAAAGGGCTCTCCTGGCCAAATGGTTTAACTTTGGCAGGTCCCTGCTGTTCTGTTATGAAAGTAGACTTCGTGGGGCAGATTCTGGAAGTGATTGCGATCGCAAAGCTCTATTAGTTGCTTTGGAATCGACTTTTGAAAATGAGAGGGCGTAAAATTCGCCCAAAAAATTTGGCGACGATATCGAGCACATGCCTTCATAAAAGGGCTCTCCTGGCCAAATGGTTTAACTTTGGCAGGTCCCTGCTGTTCTGTTATGAAAGTAGACTTCGTGGGGCAGATTCTGGAAGTGATTGCGATCGCAAAGCTCTGTTAGTTGCTTTGGAATCGGCTTTTGAAAAAAATTCTGTGAAAATCGCAAAAATTTTGGGTATCGAAATCGGGCAAAGTCTGCATAAAAGGGCTCTCCTGGCCAAATGGTTTAACTTTGGCAGGTCCCTGCTGTTCTGTTATGAAAGTAGACTTCGTGGGGCAGATTCTGGAAGTGATTGCGATCGCAAAGCTCTATTAGTTGCTTTGGAATCGGCTTTTGAAAAAAATTCTGTGAAAATCGCAAAAATTTTGGGTATCGAAATCGGGCAAAGTCTGCATAAAAGGGCTCTCCTGGCCAAATGGTTTAACTTTGGCAGGTCCCTGCTGTTCTGTTATGAAACTAGAATATCTTTTGCAGATTCTGGAAGTGATTGCGATCGCAAAGCTCTATTAGTTGCTTTGGAATCGACTTTTGAAAATGAGAGGGCGTAAAATTCGCCCAAAAAATTTGGCGACGATATCGAGCACATGCCTTCATAAAAGGGCTCTCCTGGCCAAATGGTTTAACTTTGGCAGGTCCCT
This sequence comes from Salticus scenicus, assembly GCA_963930645.1. Taxonomy (NCBI): domain Eukaryota; kingdom Metazoa; phylum Arthropoda; class Arachnida; order Araneae; family Salticidae; genus Salticus; species Salticus scenicus. Next base: position 204,094 of record CAWVNO010001234.1, read on the forward strand.
GCTGTTCTGTTATGAAAGTAGACTTCGTGGGGCAGATTCTGGAAGTGATTGCGATCGCAAAGCTCTATTAGTTGCTTTGGAATCGGCTTTTGAAAAAAATTCTGTGAAAATCGCAAAAATTTTGGGTATCGAAATCGGGCAAAGTCTGCATAAAAGGGCTCTCCTGGCCAAATGGTTTAACTTTGGCAGGTCCCTGCTGTTCTGTTATGAAACTAGAATATCTTTTGCAGATTCTGGAAGTGATTGCGATCGCAAAGCTCTATTAGTTGCTTTGGAATCGACTTTTGAAAATGAGAGGGCGTAAAATTCGCCCAAAAAATTTGGCGACGATATCGAGCACATGCCTTCATAAAAGGGCTCTCCTGGCCAAATGGTTTAACTTTGGCAGGTCCCTGCTGTTCTGTTATGAAAGTAGACTTCGTGGGGCATATTCTGGAAGTGATTGCGATCGCAAAGCTCTATTAGTTGCCTTTGGAATCGGCTTTTGAAAAAAATTCTGTGAAAATCGCAAAAATTTTGGGTATCGAAATCGGGCAAAGTCTGCATAAAAGGGCTCTCCTGGCCAAATGGTTTAACTTTGGCAGGTCCCTGCTGTTCTGTTATGAAACTAGAATATCTTTTGCAGATTCTGGAAGTGATTGTGATCGCAAAGCTCTATTAGTTGCTTTGGAATCGACTTTTGAAAATGAGAGGGCGTAAAATTCGCCCAAAAAATTTGGCGACGATATCGAGCACATGCCTTCATAAAAGGGCTCTCCTGGCCAAATGGTTTAACTTTGGCAGGTCCCTGCTGTTCTGTTATGAAAGTAGACTTCGTGGGGCAGATTCTGGAAGTGATTGCGATCGCAAAGCTCTATTAGTTGCTTTGGAATCGGCTTTTGAAAAAAATTCTGTGAAAATCGCAAAAATTTTGGGTATCGAAATCGGGCAAAGTCTGCATAAAAGGGCTCTCCTGGCCAAATGGTTTAACTTTGGCAGGTCCCTGCTGTTCTGTTATGAAACTAGAATATCTTTTGCAGATTCTGGAAGTGATTGCGATCGCAAAGCTCTATTAGTTGCTTTGGAATCGACTTTTGAAAATGAGAGGGCGTAAAATTCGCCCAAAAAATTTGGCGACGATATCGAGCACATGCCTTCATAAAAGGGCTCTCCTGGCCAAATGGTTTAACTTTGGCAGGTCCCTGCTGTTCTGTTATGAAAGTAGACTTCGTGGGGCAGATTCTGGAAGTGATTGCGATCGCAAAGCTCTATTAGTTGCTTTGGAATCGGCTTTTGAAAAAAATTCTGTGAAAATCGCAAAAATTTTGGGTATCGAAATCGGGCAAAGTCTGCATAAAAGGGCTCTCCTGGCCAAATGGTTTAACTTTGGCAGGTCCCTGCTGTTCTGTTATGAAACTAGAATATATTTTGCAGATTCTGGAAGTGATTGCGATCGCAAAGCTCTATTAGTTGCTTTGGAATCGACTTTTGAAAATGAGAGGGCGTAAAATTCGCCCAAAAAATTTGGCGACGATATCGAGCACATGCCTTCATAAAAGGGCTCTCCTGGCCAAATGGTTTAACTTTGGCAGGTCCCTGCTGTTCTGTTATGAAAGTAGACTTCGTGGGGCAGATTCTGGAAGTGATTGCGATCGCAAAGCTCTATTAGTTGCTTTGGAATCGGCTTTTGAAAAAAATTCTGCGAAAATCGCAAAAATTTTGGGTATCGAAATCGGGCAAAGTCTGCATAAAAGGGCTCTCCTGGAAAAATGGTTTAACTTTGGCAGGTCCCTGCTGTTCTGTTATGAAACTAGAATATCTTTTGCAGATTCTGGAAGTGATTGCGATCGCAAAGCTCTATTAGTTGCTTTGGAATCGACTTTTGAAAATGAGAGGGCGTAAAATTCGCCCAAAAAATTTGGCGACGATTTCGAGCACATGCCTTCATAAAAGGGCTCTCCTGGCCAAATGGTTTAACTTTGGCAGGTCCCTGCTGTTCTGTTATGAAAGTAGACTTCGTGGGGCAGATTCTGGAAGTGATTGCGATCGCAAAGCTCTATTAGTTGCTTTGGAATCGGCTTTTGAAAAAAAATCTGTGAAAATCGCAAAAATTTTGGGTATCGAAATCGGGCAAAGTCTGCATAAAAGGGCTCTCCTGGCCAAATGGTTTAACTTTGGCAGGTCCCTGCTGTTCTGTTATGAAACTAGAATATCTTTTGCAGATTCTGGAAGTGATTGCGATCGCAAAGCTCTATTAGTTGCTTTGGAATCGACTTTTGAAAATGAGAGGGCGTAAAATTCGCCCAAAAAATTTGGCGACGATATCGAGCACATGCCTTCATAAAAGGGCTCTCCTGGCCAAATGGTTTAACTTTGGCAGGTCCCTGCTGTTCTGTTATGAAAGTAGACTTCGTGGGGCAGATTCTGGAAGTGATTGCGATCGCAAAGCTCTATTAGTTGCTTTGGAATCGGCTTTTGAAAAAAAATCTGTGAAAATCGCAAAAATTTTGGGTATCGAAATCGGGCAAAGTCTGCATAAAAGGGCTCTCCTGGCCAAATGGTTTAACTTTGGCAGGTCCCTGCTGTTCTGTTATGAAACTAGAATATCTTTTGCAGATTCTGGAAGTGATTGCGATCGCAAAGCTCTATTAGTTGCTTTGGAATCGACTTTTGAAAATGAGAGGGCGTAAAATTCGCCCAAAAAATTTGGCGACGATATCGAGCACATGCCTTCATAAAAGGGCTCTCCTGGCCAAATGGTTTAACTTTGGCAGGTCCCTGCTGTTCTGTTATGAAAGTAGACTTCGTGGGGCAGATTCTGGAAGTGATTGCGATCGCAAAGCTCTATTAGTTGCTTTGGAATCGGCTTTTGAAAAAAATTCTGTGAAAATCGCAAAAATTTTGGGTATCGAAATCGGGCAAAGTCTGCATAAAAGGGCTCTCCTGGCCAAATGGTTTAACTTTGGCAGGTCCCTGCTGTTCTGTTATGAAACTAGAATATCTTTTGCAGATTCTGGAAGTGATTGCGATCGCAAAGCTCTATTAGTTGCTTTGGAATCGACTTTTGAAAATGAGAGGGCGTAAAATTCGCCCAAAAAATTTGGCGACGATATCGAGCACATGCCTTCATAAAAGGGCTCTCCTGGCCAAATGGTTTAACTTTGGCAGGTCCCTGCTGTTCTGTTATGAAAGTAGACTTCGTGGGGCAGATTCTGGAAGTGATTGCGATCGCAAAGCTCTATTAGTTGCTTTGGAATCGGCTTTTGAAAAAAATTCTGTGAAAATCGCAAAAATTTTGGGTATCGAAATCGGGCAAAGTCTGCATAAAAGGGCTCTCCTGGCCAAATGGTTTAACTTTGGCAGGTCCCTGCTGTTCTGTTATGAAACTAGAATATCTTTTGCAGATTCTGGAAGTGATTGCGATCGCAAAGCTCTATTAGTTGCTTTGGAATCGACTTTTGAAAATGAGAGGGCGTAAAATTCGCCCAAAAAATTTGGCGACGATATCGAGCACATGCCTTCATAAAAGGGCTCTCCTGGCCAAATGGTTTAACTTTGGCAGGTCCCTGCTGTTCTGTTATGAAAGTAGACTTCGTGGGGCAGATTCTGGAAGTGATTGCGATCGCAAAGCTCTATTAGTTGCTTTGGAATCGGCTTTTGAAAAAAATTCTGTGAAAATCGCAAAAATTTTGGGTATCGAAATCGGGCAAAGTCTGCATAAAAGGGCTCTCCTGGCCAAATGGTTTAACTTTGGCAGGTCCCTGCTGTTCTGTTATGAAACTAGAATATCTTTTGCAGATTCTGGAAGTGATTGCGATCGCAAAGCTCTATTAGTTGCTTTGGAATCGACTTTTGAAAATGAGAGGGCGTAAAATTCACCCAAAAAATTTGGCGACGATATCGAGCACATGCCTTCATAAAAGGGCTCTCCTGGCCAAATGGTTTAACTTTGGCAGGTCCCTGCTGTTCTGTTATGAAAGTAGACTTCGTGGGGCAGATTCTGGAAGTGATTGCGATCGCAAAGCTCTATTAGTTGCTTTGGAATCGGCTTTTGAAAAAAATTCTGTGAAAATCGCAAAAATTTTGGGTATCGAAATCGGGCAAAGTCTGCATAAAAGGGCTCTCTGGCCAAATGGTTTAACTTTGGCAGGTCCCTGCTGTTCTGTTATGAAACTAGAATATCTTTTGCAGATTCTGGAAGTGATTGCGATCGCAAAGCTCTATTAGTTGCTTTGGAATCGACTTTTGAAAATGAGAGGGCGTAAAATTCGCCCAAAAAATTTGGCGACGATATCGAGCACATGCCTTCATAAAAGGGCTCTCCTGGCCAAATGGTTTAACTTTGGCAGGTCCCTGCTGTTCTGTTATGAAAGTAGACTTCGTGGGGCAGATTCTGGAAGTGATTGCGATCGCAAAGCTCTATTATTTGCTTTGGAATCGGCTTTTGAAAAAAATTCTGTGAAAATCGCAAAAATTTTGGGTATCGAAATCGGGCAAAGTCTGCATAAAAGGGCTCTCCTGGCCAAATGGTTTAACTTTGGCAGGTCCCTGCTGTTCTGTTATGAAACTAGAATATCTTTTGCAGATTCTGGAAGTGATTGCGATCGCAAAGCTCTATTAGTTGCTTTGGAATCGACTTTTGAAAATGAGAGGGCGTAAAATTCGCCCAAAAAATTTGGCGACGATATCGAGCACATGCCTTCATAAAAGGGCTCTCCTGGCCAAATGGTTTAACTTTGGCAGGTCCCTGCTGTTCTGTTATGAAAGTAGACTTCGTGGGGCAGATTCTGGAAGTGATTGCGATCGCAAAGCTCTATTAGTTGCTTTGGAATCGGCTTTTGAAAAAAATTCTGTGAAAATCGCAAAAATTTTGGGTATCGAAATCGGGCAAAGTCTGCATAAAAGGGCTCTCCTGGCCAAATGGTTTAACTTTGGCAGGTCCCTGCTGTTCTGTTATGAAACTAGAATATCTTTTGCAGATTCTGGAAGTGATTGCGATCGCAAAGCTCTATTAGTTGCTTTGGAATCGACTTTTGAAAATGAGAGGGCGTAAAATTCGCCCAAAAAATTTGGCGACGATATCGAGCACATGCCTTCATAAAAAATCTCTTCTGGCCAAATGGTTTAACTTTGGCAGGTCCCTGCTGTTCTGTTATGAAAGTAGACTTCGTGGGGCAGATTCTGGAAGTGATTGCGATCGCAAAGCTCTATTAGTTGCTTTGGAATCGGCTTTTGAAAAAAATTCTGTGAAAATCGCAAAAATTTTGGGTATCGAAATCGGGCAAAGTCTGCATAAAAGGGCTCTCCTGGCCAAATGGTTTAACTTTGGCAGGTCCCTGCTGTTCTGTTATGAAACTAGAATATCTTTTGCAGATTCTGGAAGTGATTGCGATCGCAAAGCTCTATTAGTTGCTTTGGAATCGACTTTTGAAAATGAGAGGGCATAAAATTCGCCCAAAAAATTTGGCGACGATATCGAGCACATGCCTTCATAAAAGGGCTCTCCTGGCCAAATGGTTTAACTTTGGCAGGTCCCTGCTGTTCTGTTATGAAAGTAGACTTCGTGGGGCAGATTCTGGAAGTGATTGCGATCGCAAAGCTCTATTAGTTGCTTTGGAATCGGCTTTTGAAAAAAATTCTGTGAAAATCGCAAAAATTTTGGGTATCGAAATCGGGCAAAGTCTGCATAAAAGGGCTCTCCTGGCCAAATGGTTTAACTTTGGCAGGTCCCTGCTGTTCTGTTATGAAACTAGAATATCTTTTGCAGATTCTGGAAGTGATTGCGATCGCAAAGCTCTATTAGTTGCTTTGGAATCGACTTTTGAAAATGAGAGGGCGTAAAATTCGCCCAAAAAATTTGGCGACGATATCGAGCACATGCCTTCATAAAAGGGCTCTCCTGGCCAAATGGTTTAACTTTGGCAGGTCCCTGCTGTTCTGTTATGAAAGTAGACTTCGTGGGGCAGATTCTGGAAGTGATTGCGATCGCAAAGCTCTATTAGTTGCTTTGGAATCGGCTTTTGAAAAAAATTCTGTGAAAATCGCAAAAATTTTGGGTATCGAAATCGGGCAAAGTCTGCATAAAAGGGCTCTCCTGGCCAAATGGTTTAACTTTGGCAGGTCCCTGCTGTTCTGTTATGAAACTAGAATATCTTTTGCAGATTCTGGAAGTGATTGCGATCGCAAAGCTCTATTAGTTGCTTTGGAACCGACTTTTGAAATTGAGAGGGCGTAAAATTCGCCCAAAAAATTTGGCGACGATATCGAGCACATGCCTTCATAAAAGGGCTCTCCTGGCCAAATGGTTTAACTTTGGCAGGTCCCTGCTGTTCTGTTATGAAAGTAGACTTCGTGGGGCAGATTCTGGAAGTGATTGCGATCGCAAAGCTCTATTAGTTGCTTTGGAATCGGCTTTTGAAAAAAATTCTGTGAAAATCGCAAAAATTTTGGGTATCGAAATCGGGCAAAGTCTGCATAAAAGGGCTCTCCTGGCCAAATGGTTTAACTTTGGCAGGTCCCTGCTGTTCTGTTATGAAACTAGAATATCTTTTGCAGATTCTGGAAGTGATTGCGATCGCAAATCTCTATTAGTTGCTTTGGAATCGACTTTTGAAAATGAGAGGGCGTAAAATTCGCCCAAAAAATTTGGCGACGATATCGAGCACATGCCTTCATAAAAGGGCTCTCCTGGCCAAATGGTTTAACTTTGGCAGGTCCCTGCTGTTCTGTTATGAAAGTAGACTTCGTGGGGCAGATTCTGGAAGTGATTGCGATCGCAAAGCTCTATTAGTTGCTTTGGAATCGGCTTTTAAAAAAAATTCTGTGAAAATCGCAAAAATTTTGGGTATCGAAATCGGGCAAAGTCTGCATAAAAGGGCTCTCCTGGCCAAATGGTTTAACTTTGGCAGGTCCCTGCTGTTCTGTTATGAAACTAGAATATCTTTTGCAGATTCTGGAAGTGATTGCGATCGCAAAGCTCTATTAGTTGCTTTGGAATCGACTTTTGAAAATGAGAGGGCGTAAAATTCGCCCAAAAAATTTGGCGACGATATCGAGCACATGCCTTCATAAAAGGGCTCTCCTGGCCAAATGGTTTAACTTTGGCAGGTCCCTGCTGTTCTGTTATGAAAGTAGACTTCGTGGGGCAGATTCTGGAAGTGATTGCGATCGCAAAGCTCTATTAGTTGCTTTGGAATCGGCTTTTGAAAAAAATTCTGTGAAAATCGCAAAAATTTTGGGTATCGAAATCGGGCAAAGTCTGCATAAAAGGGCTCTCCTGGCCAAATGGTTTAACTTTGGCAGGTCCCTGCTGTTCTGTTATGAAAGTAGACTTCGTGGGGCAGATTCTGGAAGTGATTGCGATCGCAAAGCTCTATTAGTTGCTTTGGAATCGGCTTTTGAAAAAAATTCTGTGAAAATCGCAAAAATTTTGGGTATCGAAATCGGGCAAAGTCTGCATAAAAGGGCTCTCCTGGCCAAATGGTTTAACTTTGGCAGGTCCCTGCTGTTCTGTTATGAAACTAGAATATCTTTTGCAGATTCTGGAAGTGATTGCGATCGCAAAGCTCTATTAGTTGCTTTGGAATCGACTTTTGAAAATGAGAGGGCGTAAAATTCGCCCAAAAAATTTGGCGACGATATCGAGCACATGCCTTCATAAAAGGGCTCTCCTGGCCAAATGGTTTAACTTTGGCAGGTCCCTGCTGTTCTGTTATGAAACTAGAATATCTTTTGCAGATTCTGGAAGTGATTGCGATCGCAAATCTCTATTAGTTGCTTTGGAATCGACTTTTGAAAATGAGAGGGCGTAAAATTCGCCCAAAAAATTTGGCGACGATATCGAGCACATGCCTTCATAAAAGGGCTCTCCTGGCCAAATGGTTTAACTTTGGCAGGTCCCTGCTGTTCTGTTATGAAAGTAGACTTCGTGGGGCAGATTCTGGAAGTGATTGCGATCGCAAAGCTCTATTAGTTGCTTTGGAATCGGCTTTTGAAAAAAATTCTGTGAAAATCGCAAAAATTTTGGGTATCGAAATCGGGCAAAGTCTGCATAAAAGGGCTCTCCTGACCAAATGGTTTAACTTTGGCAGGTCCCTGCTGTTCTGTTATGAAACTAGAATATCTTTTGCAGATTCTGGAAGTGATTGCGATCGCAAAGCTCTATTAGTTGCTTTGGAATCGACTTTTGAAAATGAGAGGGCGTAAAATTCGCCCAAAAAATTTGGCGACGATATCGAGCACATGCCTTCATAAAAGGGCTCTCCTGGCCAAATGGTTTAACTTTGGCAGGTCCCTGCTGTTCTGTTATGAAAGTAGACTTCGTGGGGCAGATTCTGGAAGTGATTGCGATCGCAAAGCTCTATTAGTTGCTTTGGAATCGGCTTTTGAAAAAAATTCTGTGAAAATCGCAAAAATTTTGGGTATCGAAATCGGGCAAAGTCTGCATAAAAGGGCTCTCCTGGCCAAATGGTTTAACTTTGGCAGGTCCCTGCTGTTCTGTTATGAAACTAGAATATCTTTTGCAGATTCTGGAAGTGATTGCGATCGCAAAGCTCTATTAGTTGCTTTGGAATCGACTTTTGAAAATGAGAGGGCGTAAAATTCGCCCAAAAAATTTGGCGACGATATCGAGCACATGCCTTCATAAAAGGGCTCTCCTGGACAAATGGTTTAACTTTAGCAGGTCCCTGCTGTTCTGTTATGAAAGTAGACTTCGTGGGGCAGATTCTGGAAGTGATTGCGATCGCAAAGCTCTATTAGTTGCTTTGGAATCGGCTTTTGAAAAAAATTCTGTGAAAATCGCAAAAATTTTGGGTATCGAAATCGGGCAAAGTCTGCATAAAAGGGCTCTCCTGGCCAAATGGTTTAACTTTGGCAGGTCCCTGCTGTTCTGTTATGAAACTAGAATATCTTTTGCAGATTCTGGAAGTGATTGCGATCGCAAAGCTCTATTAGTTGCTTTGGAATCGACTTTTGAAAATGAGAGGGCGTAAAATTCGCCCAAAAAATTTGGCGACGATATCGAGCACATGCCTTCATAAAAGGGCTCTCCTGGCCAAATGGTTTAACTTTGGCAGGTCCCTGCTGTTCTGTTATGAAAGTAGACTTCGTGGGGCAGATTCTGGAAGTGATTGCGATCGCAAAGCTCTATTAGTTGCTTTGGAATCGGCTTTTGAAAAAAATTCTGTGAAAATCGCAAAAATTTTGGGTATCGAAATCGGGCAAAGTATGCATAAAAGGGCTCTCCTGGCCAAATGGTTTAACTTTGGCAGGTCCCTGCTGTTCTGTTATGAAACTAGAATATCTTTTGCAGATTCTGGAAGTGATTGCGATCGCAAAGCTCTATTAGTTGCTTTGGAATCGACTTTTGAAAATGAGAGGGCGTAAAATTCGCCCAAAAAATTTGGCGACGATATCGAGCACATGCCTTCATAAAAGGGCTCTCCTGGCCAAATGGTTTAACTTTGGCAGGTCCCTGCTGTTCTGTTATGAAAGTAGACTTCGTGGGGCAGATTCTGGAAGTGATTGCGATCGCAAAGCTCTATTAGTTGCTTTGGAATCGGCTTTTGAAAAAAATTCTGTGAAAATCGCAAAAATTTTGGGTATCGAAATCGGGCAAAGTCTGCATAAAAGGGCTCTCCTGGCCAAATGGTTTAACTTTGGCAGGTCCCTGCTGTTCTGTTATGAAAGTAGACTTCGTGGGGCAGATTCTGGAAGTGATTGCGATCGCAAAGCTCTATTAGTTGCTTTGGAATCGGCTTTTGAAAAAAATTCTGTGAAAATCGCAAAAATTTTGGGTATCGAAATCGGGCAAAGTCTGCATAAAAGGGCTCTCCTGGCCAAATGGTTTAACTTTGGCAGGTCCCTGCTGTTCTGTTATGAAACTAGAATATCTTTTGCAGATTCTGGAAGTGATTGCGATCGCAAAGCTCTATTAGTTGCTTTGGAATCGACTTTTGAAAATGAGAGGGCGTAAAATTCGCCCAAAAAATTTGGCGACGATATCGAGCACATGCCTTCATAAAAGGGCTCTCCTGGCCAAATGGTTTAACTTTGGCAGGTCCCTGCTGTTCTGTTATGAAACTAGAATATCTTTTGCAGATTCTGGAAGTGATTGCGATCGCAAATCTCTATTAGTTGCTTTGGAATCGACTTTTGAAAATGAGAGGGCGTAAAATTCGCCCAAAAAATTTGGCGACGATATCGAGCACATGCCTTCATAAAAGGGCTCTCCTGGCCAAATGGTTTAACTTTGGCAGGTCCCTGCTGTTCTGTTATGAAAGTAGACTTCGTGGGGCAGATTCTGGAAGTGATTGCGATCGCAAAGCTCTATTAGTTGCTTTGGAATCGGCTTTTGAAAAAAATTCTGTGAAAATCGCAAAAATTTTGGGTATCGAAATCGGGCAAAGTCTGCATAAAAGGGCTCTCCTGACCAAATGGTTTAACTTTGGCAGGTCCCTGCTGTTCTGTTATGAAACTAGAATATCTTTTGCAGATTCTGGAAGTGATTGCGATCGCAAAGCTCTATTAGTTGCTTTGGAATCGACTTTTGAAAATGAGAGGGCGTAAAATTCGCCCAAAAAATTTGGCGACGATATCGAGCACATGCCTTCATAAAAGGGCTCTCCTGGCCAAATGGTTTAACTTTGGCAGGTCCCTGCTGTTCTGTTATGAAAGTAGACTTCGTGGGGAAGATTCTGGAAGTGATTGCGATCGCAAAGCTCTATTAGTTGCTTTGGAATCGGCTTTTGAAAAAAATTCTGTGAAAATCGCAAAAATTTTGGGTATCGAAATCGGGCAAAGTCTGCATAAAAGGGCTCTCCTGGCCAAATGGTTTAACTTTGGCAGGTCCCTGCTGTTCTGTTATGAAACTAGAATATCTTTTGCAGATTCTGGAAGTGATTGCGATCGCAAAGCTCTATTAGTTGCTTTGGAATCGACTTTTGAAAATGAGAGGGCGTAAAATTCGCCCAAAAAATTTGGCGACGATATCGAGCACATGCCTTCATAAAAGGGCTCTCCTGGACAAATGGTTTAACTTTAGCAGGTCCCTGCTGTTCTGTTATGAAAGTAGACTTCGTGGGGCAGATTCTGGAAGTGATTGCGATCGCAAAGCTCTATTAGTTGCTTTGGAATCGGCTTTTGAAAAAAATTCTGTGAAAATCGCAAAAATTTTGGGTATCGAAATCGGGCAAAGTCTGCATAAAAGGGCTCTCCTGGCCAAATGGTTTAACTTTGGCAGGTCCCTGCTGTTCTTTTATGAAACTAGAATATCTTTTGCAGATTCTGGAAGTGATTGCGATCGCAAAGCTCTATTAGTTGCTTTGGAATCGACTTTTGAAAATGAGAGGGCGTAAAATTCGCCCAAAAAATTTGGCGACGATATCGAGCACATGCCTTCATAAAAGGGCTCTCCTGGCCAAATGGTTTAACTTTGGCAGGTCCCTGCTGTTCTGTTATGAAAGTAGACTTCGTGTGGCAGATTCTGGAAGTGATTGCGATCGCAAAGCTCTATTAGTTGCTTTGGAATCGGCTTTTGAAAAAAATTCTGTGAAAATCGCAAAAATTTTGGGTATCGAAATCGGGCAAAGTATGCATAAAAGGGCTCTCCTGGCCAAATGGTTTAACTTTGGCAGGTCCCTGCTGTTCTGTTATGAAACTAGAATATCTTTTGCAGATTCTGGAAGTGATTGCGATCGCAAAGCTCTATTAGTTGCTTTGGAATCGACTTTTGAAAATGAGAGGGCGTAAAATTCGCCCAAAAAATTTGGCGACGATATCGAGCACATGCCTTCATAAAAGGGCTCTCCTGGCCAAATGGTTTAACTTTGGCAGGTCCCTGCTGTTCTGTTATGAAAGTAGACTTCATGGGGCAGATTCTGGAAGTGATTGCGATCGCAAAGCTCTATTAGTTGCTTTGGAATCGGCTTTTGAAAAAAATTCTGTGAAAATCGCAAAAATTTTGGGTATCGAAATCGGGCAAAGTCTGCATAAAAGGGCTCTCCTGGCCAAATGGTTTAACTTTGGCAGGTCCCTGCTGTTCTGTTATGAAACTAGAATATCTTTTACAGATTCTGGAAGTGATTGCGATCGCAAAGCTCTATTAGTTGCTTTGGAATCGACTTTTGAAAATGAGAGGGCGTAAAATTCGCCCAAAAAATTTGGCGACGATATCGAGCACATGCCTTCATAAAAGGGCTCTCCTGGCCAAATGGTTTAACTTTGGCAGGTCCCTGCTGTTCTGTTATGTAAGTAGACTTCGTGGGGCATATTCTGGAAGTGATTGCGATCGCAAAGCTCTATTAGTTGCCTTTGGAATCGGCTTTTGAAAAAAATTTTTGTGAAAATCGCAAAAATTTTGGGTATCGAAATCGGGCAAAGTCTGCATAAAAGGGCTCTCCTGGCCAAATGGTTTAACTTTGGCAGGTCCCTGCTGTTCTGTTATGAAACTAGAATATCTTTTGCAGATTCTGGAAGTGATTGTGATCGCAAAGCTCTATTAGTTGCTTTGGAATCGACTTTTGAAAATGAGAGGGCGTAAAATTCGCCCAAAAAATTTGGCGACGATATCGAGCACATGCCTTCATAAAAGGGCTCTCCTGGCCAAATGGTTTAACTTTGGCAGGTCCCTGCTGTTCTGTTATGAAAGTAGACTTCGTGGGGCAGATTCTGGAAGTGATTGCGATCGCAAAGCTCTATTAGTTGCTTTGGAATCGGCTTTTGAAAAAAATTCTGTGAAAATCGCAAAAATTTTGGGTATCGAAATCGGGCAAAGTCTGCATAAAAGGGCTCTCCTGGCCAAATGGTTTAACTTTGGCAGGTCCCTGCTGTTCTGTTATGAAACTAGAATATCTTTTGCAGATTCTGGAAGTGATTGCGATCGCAAAGCTCTATTAGTTGCTTTGGAATCGACTTTTGAAAATGAGAGGGCGTAAAATTCGCCCAAAAAATTTGGCGACGATATCGAGCACATGCCTTCATAAAAGGGCTCTCCTGGCCAAATGGTTTAACTTTGGCAGGTCCCTGCTGTTCTGTTATGAAAGTAGACTTCGTGGGGCAGATTCTGGAAGTGATTGCGATCGCAAAGCTCTATTAGTTGCTTTGGAATCGGCTTTTGAAAAAAATTCTGTGAAAATCGCAAAAATTTTGGGTATCGAAATCGGGCAAAGTCTGCATAAAAGGGCTCTCCTGGCCAAATGGTTTAACTTTGGCAGGTCCCTGCTGTTCTGTTATGAAACTAGAATATATTTTGCAGATTCTGGAAGTGATTGCGATCGCAAAGCTCTATTAGTTGCTTTGGAATCGACTTTTGAAAATGAGAGGGCGTAAAATTCGCCCAAAAAATTTGGCGACGATATCGAGCACATGCCTTCATAAAAGGGCTCTCCTGGCCAAATGGTTTAACTTTGGCAGGTCCCTGCTGTTCTGTTATGAAAGTAGACTTCGTGGGGCAGATTCTGGAAGTGATTGCGATCGCAAAGCTCTATTAGTTGCTTTGGAATCGGCTTTTGAAAAAAATTCTGCGAAAATCGCAAAAATTTTGGGTATCGAAATCGGGCAAAGTCTGCATAAAAGGGCTCTCCTGGCCAAATGGTTTAACTTTGGCAGGTCCCTGCTGTTCTGTTATGAAACTAGAATATCTTTTGCAGATTCTGGAAGTGATTGCGATCGCAAAGCTCTATTAGTTGCTTTGGAATCGACTTTTGAAAATGAGAGGGCGTAAAATTCGCCCAAAAAATTTGGCGACGATATCGAGCACATGCCTTCATAAAAGGGCTCTCCTGGCCAAATGGTTTAACTTTGGCAGGTCCCTGCTGTTCTGTTATGAAAGTAGACTTCGTGGGGCAGATTCTGGAAGTGAATGCGATCGCAAAGCTCTATTAGTTGCTTTGGAATCGGCTTTTGAAAAAAATTCTGTGAAAATCGCAAAAATTTTGGGTATCGAAATCGGGCAAAGTCTGCATAAAAGGGCTCTCCTGGCCAAATGGTTTAACTTTGGCAGGTCCCTGCTGTTCTGTTATGAAACTAGAATATCTTTTGCAGATTCTGGAAGTGATTGCGATCGCAAAGCTCTATTAGTTGCTTTGGAATCGACTTTTGAAAATGAGAGGGCGTAAAATTCGCCCAAAAAATTTGGCGACGATGTCGAGCACATGCCTTCATAAAAGGGCTCTCCTGGCCAAATGGTTTAACTTTGGCAGGTCCCTGCTGTTCTGTTATGAAAGTAGACTTCGTGGGGCAGATTCTGGAAGTGATTGCGATCGCAAAGCTCTATTAGTTGCTTTGGAATCGGCTTTTGAAAAAAATTCTGTGAAAATCGCAAAAATTTTGGGTATCGAAATCGGGCAAAGTCTGCATAAAAGGGCTCTCCTGGCCAAATGGTTTAACTTTGGCAGGTCCCTGCTGTTCTGTTATGAAACTAGAGTATCTTTTGCAGATTCTGGAAGTGATTGCGATCGCTATGCTCTATTAGTTGCTTTGGAATCGACTTTTGAAAATGAGAGGGCGTAAAATTAGCCCAAAAAATTTGGCGACGATATCGAGCACATGCCTTCATAAAAGGGCTCTCCTGGCCAAATGGTTTAACTTTGGCAGGTCCCTGCTGTTCTGTTATGAAAGTAGACTTCGTGGGGCAGATTCTGGAAGTGATTGCGATCGCAAAGCTCTATTAGTTGCTTTGGAATCGGCTTTTGAAAAAAATTCTGTGAAAATCGCAAAAATTTTGGGTATCGAAATCGGGCAAAGTCTGCATAAAAGGGCTCTCCTGGCCAAATGGTTTAACTTTGGCAGGTCCCTGCTGTTCTGTTATGAAACTAGAATATCTTTTGCAGATTCTGGAAGTGATTGCGATCGCAAAGCTCTATTAGTTGCTTTGGAATCGACTTTTGAAAATGAGAGGGCGTAAAATTCGCCCAAAAAATTTGGCGACGATATCGAGCACATGCCTTCATAAAAGGGCTCTCCTGGCCAAATTGTTTAACTTTGGCAGGTCCCTGCTGTTCTGTTATGAAAGTAGACTTCGTGGGGCAGATTCTGGAAGTGATTGCGATCGCAAAGCTCTATTAGTTGCTTTGGAATCGGCTTTTGAAAAAAATTCTGTGAAAATCGCAAAAATTTTGGGTATCGAAATCGGGCAAAGTCTGCATAAAAGGGCTCTCCTGGCCAAATGGTTTAACTTTGGCAGGTCCCTGCTGTTCTGTTATGAAACTAGAATATCTTTTGCAGATTCTGGAAGTGATTGCGATCGCAAAGCTCTATTAGTTGCTTTGGAATCGACTTTTGAAAATGAGAGGGCGTAAAATTCGCCCAAAAAATTTGGCGACGATATCGAGCACATGCCTTCATAAAAGGGCTCTCCTGGCCAAATGGTTTAACTTTGGCAGGTCCCTGCTGTTCTGTTATGAAAGTAGACTTCGTGGGGCAGATTCTGGAAGTGATTGCGATCGCAAAGCTCTATTAGTTGCTTTGGAATCGGCTTTTGAAAAAAATTCTGTGAAAATCGCAAAAATTTTGGGTATCGAAATCGGGCAAAGTCTGCATAAAAGGGCTCTCCTGGCCAAATGGTTTAACTTTGGCAGGTCCCTGCTGTTCTGTTATGAAACTAGAATATCTTTTGCAGATTCTGGAAGTGATTGCGATCGCAAAGCTCTATTAGTTGCTTTGGAATCGACTTTTGAAAATGAGAGGGCGTAAAATTCGCCCAAAAAATTTGGCGACGATATCGAGCACATGCCTTCATAAAAGGGCTCTCCTGGCCAAATGGTTTAACTTTGGCAGGTCCCTGCTGTTCTGTTATGAAAGTAGACTTCGTGGGGCAGATTCTGGAAGTGATTGCGATCGCAAAGCTCTATTAGTTGCTTTGGAATCGGCTTTTGAAAAAAATTCTGTGAAAATAGCAAAAATTTTGGGTATCGAAATCGGGCAAAGTCTGCATAAAAGGGCTCTCCTGGCCAAATGGTTTAACTTTGGCAGGTCCCTGCTGTTCTGTTATGAAACTAGAATATCTTTTGCAGATTCTGGAAGTGATTGCGATCGCAAAGCTCTATTAGTTGCTTTGGAATCGACTTTTGAAAATGAGAGGGCGTAAAATTCGCCCAAAAAATTTGGCGACGATATCGAGCACATGCCTTCATAAAAGGGCTCTCCTGGCCAAATGGTTTAACTTTGGCAGGTCCCTGCTGTTTTGTTATGAAAGTAGACTTCGTGGGGCAGATTCTGGAAGTGATTGCGATCGCAAAGCTCTATTAGTTGCTTTGGAATCGGCTTTTGAAAAAAATTCTGTGAAAATCGCAAAAATTTTGGGTATCGAAATCGGGAAAATCTGCATAACAGGGCTCTCCTGGCCAAATGGTTTAACTTTGGCAGGTCCCTGCTGTTCTGTTATGAAACTAGAATATCTTTTGCAGATTCTGGAAGTGATTGCGATCGCAAAGCTCTATTAGTTGCTTTGGAATCGACTTTTGAAAATGAGAGGGCGTAAAATTCGCCCAAAAAATTTGGCGACGATATCGAGCACATGCCTTCATAAAAGGGCTCTCCTGGCCAAATGGTTTAACTTTGGCAGGTCCCTGCTGTTCTGTTATGAAAGTAGACTTCGTGGGGCAGATTCTGGAAGTGATTGCGATCGCAAAGCTCTATTAGTTGCTTTGGAATCGGCTTTTGAAAAAAATTCTGTGAAAATCGCAAAAATTTTGGGTATCGAAATCGGGCAAAGTCTGCATAAAAGGGCTCTCCTGGCAAAATGGTTTAACTTTGGCAGGTCCCTGCTGTTCTGTTATGAAACTAGAATATCTTTTGCAGATTCTGGAAGTGATTGCGATCGCAAAGCTCTATTAGTTGCTTTGGAATCGACTTTTGAAAATGAGAGGGCGTAAAATTCGCCCAAAAAATTTGGCGACGATATCGAGCACATGCCTTCATAAAAGGGCTCTCCTGGCCAAATGGTTTAATTTTGGCAGGTCCCTGCTGTTCTGTTATGAAAGTAGACTTCGTGGGGCAGATTCTGGAAGTGATTGCGATCGCAAAGCTCTATTAGTTGCTTTGGAATCGGCTTTTGAAAAAAATTCTGTGAAAATCGCAAAAATTTTGGGTATCGAAATCGGGCAAAGTCTGCATAAAAGGGCTCTCCTGGCCAAATGGTTTAACTTTGGCAGGTCCCTGCTGTTCTGTTATGAAAGTAGAATATCTTTTGCAGATTCTGGAAGTGATTGCGATCGCAAAGCTCTATTAGTTGCTTTGAAATCGACTTTTGAAAATGAGAGGGCGTAAAATTCGCCCAAAAAATTTGGCGACGATATCGAGCACATGCCTTCATAAAAGGGCTCTCCTGGCCAAATGGTTTAACTTTGGCAGGTCCCTGCTGTTCTGTTATGAAAGTAGACTTCGTGGGGCAGATTCTGGAAGTGATTGCGATCGCAAAGCTCTATTAGTTGCTTTGGAATCGGCTTTTGAAAAAAATTCTGTGAAAATCGCAAAAATTTTGGTATCGAAATCGGGAAAATCTGAATAAAAGGGCTCTCCTGGCCAAATGGTTTAACTTTGGCAGGTCCCTGCTGTTCTGTTATGAAACTAGAATATCTTTTGCAGATTCTGGAAGTGATTGCGATCGCAAAGCTCTATTAGTTGCTTTGGAATCGACTTTTGAAAATGAGAGGGCGTAAAATTCGCCCAAAAAATTTGGCGACGATATCGAGCACATGCCTTCATAGAAGGGCTCTCCTGGCCAAATGGTTTAACTTTGGCAGGTCCCTGCTGTTCTGTTATGAAAGTAGACTTCGTGGGGCAGATTCTGGAAGTGATTGCGATCGCAAAGCTCTATTAGTTGCTTTGGAATCGGCTTTTGAAAAAAATTCTGTGAAAATCGCAAAAATTTTGGGTATCGAAATCGGGAAAATCTGCATAAAAGGGCTCTCCTGGCCAAATGGTTTAACTTTGGCAGGTCCCTGCTGTTCTGTTATGAAACTAGAATATCTTTTGCAGATTCTGGAAGTGATTGCGATCGCAAAGCTCTATTAGTTGCTTTGGAATCGACTTTTGAAAATGAGAGGGCGTAAAATTCGCCCAAAAAATTTGGCGACGATATCGAGCACATGCCTTCATAAAAGGGCTCTCCTGGCCAAATGGTTTAACTTTGGCAGGTCCCTGCTGTTCTGTTATGAAAGTAGACTTCGTGGGGCAGATTCTGGAAGTGATTGCGATCGCAAAGCTCTATTAGTTGCTTTGGAATCGGCTTTTGAAAAAAATTCTGTGAAAATCGCAAAAATTTTGGGTATCGAAATCGGGCAAAGTCTGCATAAAAGGGCTCTCCTGGCAAAATGGTTTAACTTTGGCAGGTCCCTGCTGTTCTGTTATGAAACTAGAATATCTTTTGCAGATTCTGGAAGTGATTGCGATCGCAAAGCTCTATTAGTTGCTTTGGAATCGACTTTTGAAAATGAGAGGGCGTAAAATTCGCCCAAAAAATTTGGCGACGATATCGAGCACATGCCTTCATAAAAGGGCTCTCCTGGCCAAATGGTTTAACTTTGGCAGGTCCCTGCTGTTCTGTTATGAAAGTAGACTTCGTGGGGCAGATTCTGGAAGTGATTGCGATCGCAAAGCTCTATTAGTTGCTTTGGAATCGGCTTTTGAAAAAAATTCTGTGAAAATCGCAAAAATTTTGGGTATCGAAATCGGGCAAAGTCTGCATAAAAGGGCTCTCCTGGCCAAATGGTTTAACTTTGGCAGGTCCCTGCTGTTCTGTTATGAAACTAGAATATCTTTTGCAGATTCTGGAAGTGAATGCGAACGCAAAGCTCTATTAGTTGCTTTGGAATCGACTTTTGAAAATGAGAGGGCGTAAAATTCGCCCAAAAAATTTGGCGACGATATCGAGCACATGCCTTCATAAAAGGGCTCTCCTGGCCAAATGGTTTAACTTTGGCAGGTCCCTGCTGTTCTGTTATGTAAGTAGACTTCGTGGGGCATATTCTGGAAGTGATTGCGATCGCAAAGCTCTATTAGTTGCCTTTGGAATCGGCTTTTGAAAAAAATTTTTGTGAAAATCGCAAAAATTTTGGGTATCGAAATCGGGCAAAGTCTGCATAAAAGGGCTCTCCTGGCCAAATGGTTTAACTTTGGCAGGTCCCTGCTGTTCTGTTATGAAACTAGAATATCTTTTGCAGATTCTGGAAGTGATTGTGATCGCAAAGCTCTATTAGTTGCTTTGGAATCGACTTTTGAAAATGAGAGGGCGTAAAATTCGCCCAAAAAATTTGGCGACGATATCGAGCACATGCCTTCATAAAAGGGCTCTCCTGGCCAAATGGTTTAACTTTGGCAGGTCCCTGCTGTTCTGTTATGAAAGTAGACTTCGTGGGGCAGATTCTGGAAGTGATTGCGATCGCAAAGCTCTATTAGTTGCTTTGGAATCGGCTTTTGAAAAAAATTCTGTGAAAATCGCAAAAATTTTGGGTATCGAAATCGGGCAAAGTCTGCATAAAAGGGCTCTCCTGGCCAAATGGTTTAACTTTGGCAGGTCCCTGCTGTTCTGTTATGAAACTAGAATATCTTTTGCAGATTCTGGAAGTGATTGCGATCGCAAAGCTCTATTAGTTGCTTTGGAATCGACTTTTGAAAATGAGAGGGCGTAAAATTCGCCCAAAAAATTTGGCGACGATATCGAGCACATGCCTTCATAAAAGGGCTCTCCTGGCCAAATGGTTTAACTTTGGCAGGTCCCTGCTGTTCTGTTATGAAAGTAGACTTCGTGGGGCAGATTCTGGAAGTGATTGCGATCGCAAAGCTCTATTAGTTGCTTTGGAATCGGCTTTTGAAAAAAATTCTGTGAAAATCGCAAAAATTTTGGGTATCGAAATCGGGCAAAGTCTGCATAAAAGGGCTCTCCTGGCCAAATGGTTTAACTTTGGCAGGTCCCTGCTGTTCTGTTATGAAACTAGAATATATTTTGCAGATTCTGGAAGTGATTGCGATCGCAAAGCTCTATTAGTTGCTTTGGAATCGACTTTTGAAAATGAGAGGGCGTAAAATTCGCCCAAAAAATTTGGCGACGATATCGAGCACATGCCTTCATAAAAGGGCTCTCCTGGCCAAATGGTTTAACTTTGGCAGGTCCCTGCTGTTCTGTTATGAAAGTAGACTTCGTGGGGCAGATTCTGGAAGTGATTGCGATCGCAAAGCTCTATTAGTTGCTTTGGAATCGGCTTTTGAAAAAAATTCTGCGAAAATCGCAAAAATTTTGGGTATCGAAATCGGGCAAAGTCTGCATAAAAGGGCTCTCCTGGCCAAATGGTTTAACTTTGGCAGGTCCCTGCTGTTCTGTTATGAAACTAGAATATCTTTTGCAGATTCTGGAAGTGATTGCGATCGCAAAGCTCTATTAGTTGCTTTGGAATCGACTTTTGAAAATGAGAGGGCGTAAAATTCGCCCAAAAAATTTGGCGACGATATCGAGCACATGCCTTCATAAAAGGGCTCTCCTGGCCAAATGGTTTAACTTTGGCAGGTCCCTGCTGTTCTGTTATGAAAGTAGACTTCGTGGGGCAGATTCTGGAAGTGAATGCGATCGCAAAGCTCTATTAGTTGCTTTGGAATCGGCTTTTGAAAAAAATTCTGTGAAAATCGCAAAAATTTTGGGTATCGAAATCGGGCAAAGTCTGCATAAAAGGGCTCTCCTGGCCAAATGGTTTAACTTTGGCAGGTCCCTGCTGTTCTGTTATGAAACTAGAATATCTTTTGCAGATTCTGGAAGTGATTGCGATCGCAAAGCTCTATTAGTTGCTTTGGAATCGACTTTTGAAAATGAGAGGGCGTAAAATTCGCCCAAAAAATTTGGCGACGATGTCGAGCACATGCCTTCATAAAAGGGCTCTCCTGGCCAAATGGTTTAACTTTGGCAGGTCCCTGCTGTTCTGTTATGAAAGTAGACTTCGTGGGGCAGATTCTGGAAGTGATTGCGATCGCAAAGCTCTATTAGTTGCTTTGGAATCGGCTTTTGAAAAAAATTCTGTGAAAATCGCAAAAATTTTGGGTATCGAAATCGGGCAAAGTCTGCATAAAAGGGCTCTCCTGGCCAAATGGTTTAACTTTGGCAGGTCCCTGCTGTTCTGTTATGAAACTAGAGTATCTTTTGCAGATTCTGGAAGTGATTGCGATCGCTATGCTCTATTAGTTGCTTTGGAATCGACTTTTGAAAATGAGAGGGCGTAAAATTAGCCCAAAAAATTTGGCGACGATATCGAGCACATGCCTTCATAAAAGGGCTCTCCTGGCCAAATGGTTTAACTTTGGCAGGTCCCTGCTGTTCTGTTATGAAAGTAGACTTCGTGGGGCAGATTCTGGAAGTGATTGCGATCGCAAAGCTCTATTAGTTGCTTTGGAATCGGCTTTTGAAAAAAATTCTGTGAAAATCGCAAAAATTTTGGGTATCGAAATCGGGCAAAGTCTGCATAAAAGGGCTCTCCTGGCCAAATGGTTTAACTTTGGCAGGTCCCTGCTGTTCTGTTATGAAACTAGAATATCTTTTGCAGATTCTGGAAGTGATTGCGATCGCAAAGCTCTATTAGTTGCTTTGGAATCGACTTTTGAAAATGAGAGGGCGTAAAATTCGCCCAAAAAATTTGGCGACGATATCGAGCACATGCCTTCATAAAAGGGCTCTCCTGGCCAAATTGTTTAACTTTGGCAGGTCCCTGCTGTTCTGTTATGAAAGTAGACTTCGTGGGGCAGATTCTGGAAGTGATTGCGATCGCAAAGCTCTATTAGTTGCTTTGGAATCGGCTTTTGAAAAAAATTCTGTGAAAATCGCAAAAATTTTGGGTATCGAAATCGGGCAAAGTCTGCATAAAAGGGCTCTCCTGGCCAAATGGTTTAACTTTGGCAGGTCCCTGCTGTTCTGTTATGAAACTAGAATATCTTTTGCAGATTCTGGAAGTGATTGCGATCGCAAAGCTCTATTAGTTGCTTTGGAATCGACTTTTGAAAATGAGAGGGCGTAAAATTCGCCCAAAAAATTTGGCGACGATATCGAGCACATGCCTTCATAAAAGGGCTCTCCTGGCCAAATGGTTTAACTTTGGCAGGTCCCTGCTGTTCTGTTATGAAAGTAGACTTCGTGGGGCAGATTCTGGAAGTGATTGCGATCGCAAAGCTCTATTAGTTGCTTTGGAATCGGCTTTTGAAAAAAATTCTGTGAAAATCGCAAAAATTTTGGGTATCGAAATCGGGCAAAGTCTGCATAAAAGGGCTCTCCTGGCCAAATGGTTTAACTTTGGCAGGTCCCTGCTGTTCTGTTATGAAACTAGAATATCTTTTGCAGATTCTGGAAGTGATTGCGATCGCAAAGCTCTATTAGTTGCTTTGGAATCGACTTTTGAAAATGAGAGGGCGTAAAATTCGCCCAAAAAATTTGGCGACGATATCGAGCACATGCCTTCATAAAAGGGCTCTCCTGGCCAAATGGTTTAACTTTGGCAGGTCCCTGCTGTTCTGTTATGAAAGTAGACTTCGTGGGGCAGATTCTGGAAGTGATTGCGATCGCAAAGCTCTATTAGTTGCTTTGGAATCGGCTTTTGAAAAAAATTCTGTGAAAATAGCAAAAATTTTGGGTATCGAAATCGGGCAAAGTCTGCATAAAAGGGCTCTCCTGGCCAAATGGTTTAACTTTGGCAGGTCCCTGCTGTTCTGTTATGAAACTAGAATATCTTTTGCAGATTCTGGAAGTGATTGCGATCGCAAAGCTCTATTAGTTGCTTTGGAATCGACTTTTGAAAATGAGAGGGCGTAAAATTCGCCCAAAAAATTTGGCGACGATATCGAGCACATGCCTTCATAAAAGGGCTCTCCTGGCCAAATGGTTTAACTTTGGCAGGTCCCTGCTGTTTTGTTATGAAAGTAGACTTCGTGGGGCAGATTCTGGAAGTGATTGCGATCGCAAAGCTCTATTAGTTGCTTTGGAATCGGCTTTTGAAAAAAATTCTGTGAAAATCGCAAAAATTTTGGGTATCGAAATCGGGAAAATCTGCATAACAGGGCTCTCCTGGCCAAATGGTTTAACTTTGGCAGGTCCCTGCTGTTCTGTTATGAAACTAGAATATCTTTTGCAGATTCTGGAAGTGATTGCGATCGCAAAGCTCTATTAGTTGCTTTGGAATCGACTTTTGAAAATGAGAGGGCGTAAAATTCGCCCAAAAAATTTGGCGACGATATCGAGCACATGCCTTCATAAAAGGGCTCTCCTGGCCAAATGGTTTAACTTTGGCAGGTCCCTGCTGTTCTGTTATGAAAGTAGACTTCGTGGGGCAGATTCTGGAAGTGATTGCGATCGCAAAGCTCTATTAGTTGCTTTGGAATCGGCTTTTGAAAAAAATTCTGTGAAAATCGCAAAAATTTTGGGTATCGAAATCGGGCAAAGTCTGCATAAAAGGGCTCTCCTGGCAAAATGGTTTAACTTTGGCAGGTCCCTGCTGTTCTGTTATGAAACTAGAATATCTTTTGCAGATTCTGGAAGTGATTGCGATCGCAAAGCTCTATTAGTTGCTTTGGAATCGACTTTTGAAAATGAGAGGGCGTAAAATTCGCCCAAAAAATTTGGCGACGATATCGAGCACATGCCTTCATAAAAGGGCTCTCCTGGCCAAATGGTTTAATTTTGGCAGGTCCCTGCTGTTCTGTTATGAAAGTAGACTTCGTGGGGCAGATTCTGGAAGTGATTGCGATCGCAAAGCTCTATTAGTTGCTTTGGAATCGGCTTTTGAAAAAAATTCTGTGAAAATCGCAAAAATTTTGGGTATCGAAATCGGGCAAAGTCTGCATAAAAGGGCTCTCCTGGCCAAATGGTTTAACTTTGGCAGGTCCCTGCTGTTCTGTTATGAAAGTAGAATATCTTTTGCAGATTCTGGAAGTGATTGCGATCGCAAAGCTCTATTAGTTGCTTTGAAATCGACTTTTGAAAATGAGAGGGCGTAAAATTCGCCCAAAAAATTTGGCGACGATATCGAGCACATGCCTTCATAAAAGGGCTCTCCTGGCCAAATGGTTTAACTTTGGCAGGTCCCTGCTGTTCTGTTATGAAAGTAGACTTCGTGGGGCAGATTCTGGAAGTGATTGCGATCGCAAAGCTCTATTAGTTGCTTTGGAATCGGCTTTTGAAAAAAATTCTGTGAAAATCGCAAAAATTTTGGTATCGAAATCGGGAAAATCTGAATAAAAGGGCTCTCCTGGCCAAATGGTTTAACTTTGGCAGGTCCCTGCTGTTCTGTTATGAAACTAGAATATCTTTTGCAGATTCTGGAAGTGATTGCGATCGCAAAGCTCTATTAGTTGCTTTGGAATCGACTTTTGAAAATGAGAGGGCGTAAAATTCGCCCAAAAAATTTGGCGACGATATCGAGCACATGCCTTCATAGAAGGGCTCTCCTGGCCAAATGGTTTAACTTTGGCAGGTCCCTGCTGTTCTGTTATGAAAGTAGACTTCGTGGGGCAGATTCTGGAAGTGATTGCGATCGCAAAGCTCTATTAGTTGCTTTGGAATCGGCTTTTGAAAAAAATTCTGTGAAAATCGCAAAAATTTTGGGTATCGAAATCGGGAAAATCTGCATAAAAGGGCTCTCCTGGCCAAATGGTTTAACTTTGGCAGGTCCCTGCTGTTCTGTTATGAAACTAGAATATCTTTTGCAGATTCTGGAAGTGATTGCGATCGCAAAGCTCTATTAGTTGCTTTGGAATCGACTTTTGAAAATGAGAGGGCGTAAAATTCGCCCAAAAAATTTGGCGACGATATCGAGCACATGCCTTCATAAAAGGGCTCTCCTGGCCAAATGGTTTAACTTTGGCAGGTCCCTGCTGTTCTGTTATGAAAGTAGACTTCGTGGGGCAGATTCTGGAAGTGATTGCGATCGCAAAGCTCTATTAGTTGCTTTGGAATCGGCTTTTGAAAAAAATTCTGTGAAAATCGCAAAAATTTTGGGTATCGAAATCGGGCAAAGTCTGCATAAAAGGGCTCTCCTGGCAAAATGGTTTAACTTTGGCAGGTCCCTGCTGTTCTGTTATGAAACTAGAATATCTTTTGCAGATTCTGGAAGTGATTGCGATCGCAAAGCTCTATTAGTTGCTTTGGAATCGACTTTTGAAAATGAGAGGGCGTAAAATTCGCCCAAAAAATTTGGCGACGATATCGAGCACATGCCTTCATAAAAGGGCTCTCCTGGCCAAATGGTTTAACTTTGGCAGGTCCCTGCTGTTCTGTTATGAAAGTAGACTTCGTGGGGCAGATTCTGGAAGTGATTGCGATCGCAAAGCTCTATTAGTTGCTTTGGAATCGGCTTTTGAAAAAAATTCTGTGAAAATCGCAAAAATTTTGGGTATCGAAATCGGGCAAAGTCTGCATAAAAGGGCTCTCCTGGCCAAATGGTTTAACTTTGGCAGGTCCCTGCTGTTCTGTTATGAAACTAGAATATCTTTTGCAGATTCTGGAAGTGAATGCGAACGCAAAGCTCTATTAGTTGCTTTGGAATCGACTTTTGAAAATGAGAGGGCGTAAAATTCGCCCAAAAAATTTGGCGACGATATCGAGCACATGCCTTCATAAAAGGGCTCTCCTGGCCAAATGGTTTAACTTTGGCAGGTCCCTGCTGTTCTGTTATGAAAGTAGACTTCGTGGGGCAGATTCTGGAAGTGATTGCGATCGCAAAGCTCTATTAGTTGCTTTGAAATCGGCTTTTGAAAAAAATTCTGTGAAAATCGCAAAAATTTTGGGTATCGAAATCGGGAAAATCTGCATAAAAGGGCTCTCCTGGCCAAATGGTTTAACTTTGGCAGGTCCCTGCTGTTCTGTTATGAAACTAGAATATCTTTTGCAGATTCTGGAAGTGATTGCGATCGCAAAGCTCTATTAGTTGCTTTGGAATCGACTTTTGAAAATGAGAGGGCGTAAAATTCGCCCAAAAAATTTGGCGACGATATCGAGCACATGCCTTCATAAAAGGGCTCTCCTGGCCAAATGGTTTAACTTTGGCAGGTCCCTGCTGTTCTGTTATGAAAGTAGACTTCGTGGGGCAGATTCTGGAAGTGATTGCGATCGCAAAGCTCTATTAGTTGCTTTGGAATCGGCTTTTGAAAAAAATTCTGTGAAAATCGCAAAAATTTTGGGTATCGAAATCGGGCAAAGTCTGCATAAAAGGGCTCTCCTGGCCAAATGGTTTAACTTTGGCAGGTCCCTGCTGTTCTGTTATGAAACTAGAATATCTTTTGCAGATTCTGGAAGTGATTGCGATCGCAAAGCTCTATTAGTTGCTTTGGAATCGACTTTTGAAAATGAGAGGGCGTAAAATTCGCCCAAAAAATTTGGCGACGATATCGAGCACATGCCTTCATAGAAGGGCTCTCCTGGCCAAATGGTTTAACTTTGGCAGGTCCCTGCTGTTCAGTTATGAAAGTAGACTTCGTGGGGCAGATTCTGGAAGTGATTGCGATCGCAAAGCTCTATTAGTTGCTTTGGAATCGGCTTTTGAAAAAAATTCTGTGAAAATCGCAAAAATTTTGGGTATCGAAATCGGGCAAAGTCTGCATAAAAGGGCTCTCCTGGCCAAATGGTTTAACTTTGGCAGGTCCCTGCTGTTCTGTTATGAAACTAGAATATCTTTTGCAGATTCTGGAAGTGATTGCGATCGCAAAGCTCTATTAGTTGCTTTGGAATCGACTTTTGAAAATGAGAGGGCGTAAAATTCGCGCAAAATATTTGGCGACGATATCGAGCACATGCCTTCATAAAAGGGCTCTCCTGGCCAAATGGTTTAACTTTGGCAGGTCCCTGCTGTTCTGTTATGAAAGTAGACTTCGTGGGGCAGATTCTGGAAGTGATTGCGATCGCAAAGCTCTATTAGTTGCTTTGGAATCGGCTTTTGAAAAAAATTCTGTGAAAATCGCAAAAATTTTGGGTATCGAAATCGGGCAAAGTCTGCATAAAAGGGCTCTCCTGGCCAAATGGTTTAACTTTGGCAGGTCCCTGCTGTTCTGTTATGAAACTAGAATATCTTTTGCAGATTCTGGAAGTGATTGCGATCGCAAAGCTCTATTAGTTGCTTTGGAATCGACTTTTGAAAATGAGAGGGCGTAAAATTCGCCCAAAAAATTTGGCGACGATATCGAGCACATGTCTTCATAAAAGGGCTCTCCTGGCCAAATGGTTTAACTTTGGCAGGTCCCTGCTGTTCTGTTATGAAAGTAGACTTCGTGGGGCAGATTCTGGAAGTGATTGCGATCGCAAAGCTCTATTAGTTGCTTTGGAATCGGCTTTTGAAAAAAATTCTGTGAAAATCGCAAAAATTTTGGGTATCGAAATCGGGCAAAGACTGCATAAAAGGGCTCTCCTGGCCAAATGGTTTAACTTTGGCAGGTCCCTGCTGTTCTGTTATGAAACTAGAATATCTTTTGCAGATTCTGGAAGTGATTGCGATCGCAAAGCTCTATTAGTTGCTTTGGAATCGACTTTTGAAAATGAGAGGGTGTAAAATTCGCCCAAAAAATTTGGCGACGATATCGAGCACATGCCTTCATAAAAGGGCTCTCCTGGCCAAATGGTTTAACTTTGGCAGGTCCCTGCTATTCTGTTATGAATGTAGACTTCGTGGGGCAGATTCTGGAAGTGATTGCGATCGCAAAGCTCTATTAGTTGCTTTGGAATCGGCTTTTGAAAAAAATTCTGTGAAAATCGCAAAAATTTTGGGTATCGAAATCGGGCAAAGTCTGCATAAAAGGGCTCTCCTGGCCAAATGGTTTAACTTTGGCAGGTCCCTGCTGTTCTGTTATGAAACTAGAATATCTTTTGCAGATTCTGGAAGTGATTGCGATCGCAAAGCTCTATTAGTTGCTTTGGAATCGACTTTTGAAAATGAGAGGGCGTAAAATTTGCCCAAAAAATTTGGCGACGATATCGAGCACATGCCTTCATAAAAGGGCTCTCCTGGCCAAATGGTTTAACTTTGGCAGGTCCCTGCTGTTCTGTTATGAAAGTAGACTTCGTGTGGCAGATTCTGGAAGTGATTGCGATCGCAAAGCTCTATTAGTTGCTTTGGAATCGGCTTTTGAAAAAAATTCTGTGAAAATCGCAAAAATTTTGGGTATCGAAATCGGGCAAAGTCTGCATAAAAGGGCTCTCCTGGCCAAATGGTTTAACTTTGGCAGGTCCCTGCTGTTCTGTTATGAAACTAGAATATCTTTTGCAGATTCTGGAAGTGATTGCGATCGCAAAGCTCTATTAGTTGCTTTGGAATCGACTTTTGAAAATGAGAGGGCGTAAAATTCGCCCAAAAAATTTGGCGACGATATCGAGCACATGCCTTCATAAAAGGGCTCTCCTGGCCAAATGGTTTAACTTTGGCAGGTCCCTTCTGTCTGTTATGAAAGTAGACTTCGTGGGGCAGATTCTGGAAGTGATTGCGATCGCAAAGCTCTATTAATTGCTTTGGAATCGGCTTTTGAAAAAAATTCTGTGAAAATCGCAAAAATTTTGGGTATCGAAATCGGGCAAAGTCTGCATAAAAGGGCTCTCCTGGCCAAATGGTTTAACTTTGGCAGGTCCCTGCTGTTCTGTTATGAAACTAGAATATCTTTTGCAGATTCTGGAAGTGATTGCGATCGCAAAGCTCTATTAGTTGCTTTGGAATCGACTTTTGAAAATGAGAGGGCGTAAAATTCGCCCAAAAAATTTGGCGACGATATCGAGCACATGCCTTCATAAAAGGGCTCTCCTGGCCAAATGGTTTAACTTTGGCAGGTCCCTGCTGTTCTGTTATGAAAGTAGACTTCGTGGGGCAGATTCTGGAAGTGATTGCGATCGCAAAGCTCTATTAGTTGCTTTGGAATCGGCTTTTGAAAAAAATTCTGTGAAAATCGCAAAAATTTTGGGTATCGAAATCGGGAAAAGTCTGCATAAAAGGGCTCTCCTGGCCAAATGGTTTAACTTTGACAGGTCCCTGCTGTTCTGTTATGAAACTAGAATATCTTTTGCAGATTCTGGAAGTGATTGCGATCGCAAAGCTCTATTAGTTGCTTTGGAATCGACTTTTGAAAATGAGAGGGCGTAAAATTCGCCCAAAAAATTTGGCGACGATATCGAGCACATGCCTTCATAAAAGGGCTCTCCTGGCCAAATGGTTTAACTTTGGCAGGTCCCTGCTGTTCTGTTATGAAAGTAGACTTCGTGGGGCAGATTCTGGAAGTGATTGCGATCGCAAAGCTCTATTAGTTGCTTTGCAATCGGCTTTTGAAAAAAATTCTGTGAAAATCGCAAAAATTTTGGGTATCGAAATCGGGCAAAGTCTGCATAAAAGGGCTCTCCTGGCCAAATGGTTTAACTTTGGCAGGTCCCTGCTGTTCTGTTATGAAACTAGAATATCTTTTGCAGATTCTGGAAGTGATTGCGATCGCAAAGCTCTATTAGTTGCTTTGGAATCGACTTTTGAAAATGAGAGGGCGTAAAATTCGCCCAAAAAATTTGGCGACGATATCGAGCACATGCCTTCATAAAAGGGCTCTCCTGGCCAAATGGTTTAACTTTGGCAGGTCCCTGCTGTTCTGTTATGAAAGTAGACTTCGTGGGGCAGATTCTGGAAGTGATTGCGAACGCAAAGCTCTATTAGTTGCTTTGGAATCGGCTTTTGAAAAAAATTCTGTGAAAATCGCAAAAATTTTGGGTATCGAAATCGGGCAAAGTCTGCATAAAAGGGCTCTCCTGGCCAAATGGTTTAACTTTGGCAGGTCCCTGCTGTTCTGTTATGAAACTAGAATATCTTTTGCAGATTCTGGAAGTGATTGCGATCGCAAAGCTCTATTAGTTGCTTTGGAATCGACTTTTGAAAATGAGAGGGCGTAAAATTCGCCCAAAAAATTTGGCGACGATATCGAGCACATGCCTTCATAAAAGGGCTCTCCTGGCCAAATGGTTTAACTTTGGCAGGTCCCTGCTGTTCTGTTATGAAAGTAGACTTCGTGGGGCAGATTCTGGAAGTGATTGCGATCGCAAAGCTCTATTAGTTGCTTTGCAATCGGCTTTTGAAAAAAATTCTGTGAAAATCGCAAAAATTTTGGGTATCGAAATCGGGCAAAGTCTGCATAAAAGGGCTCTCCTGGCCAAATGGTTTAACTTTGGCAGGTCCCTGCTGTTCTGTTATGAAACTAGAATATCTTTTGCAGATTCTGGAAGTGATTGCGATCGCAAAGCTCTATTAGTTGCTTTGGAATCGACTTTTGAAAATGAGAGGGCGTAAAATTCGCCCAAAAAATTTGGCGACGATATCGAGCACATGCCTTCATAAAAGGGCTCTCCTGGCCAAATGGTTTAACTTTGGCAGGTCCCTGCTGTTCTGTTATGAAAGTAGACTTCGTGGGGCAGATTCTGGAAGTGATTGCGATCGCAAAGCTCTATTAATTGCTTTGGAATCGGCTTTTGAAAAAAATTCTGTGAAAATTGCAAAAATTTTGGGTATCGAAATCGGGCAAAGTCTGCATAAAAGGGCTCTCCTGGCCAAATGGTTTAACTTTGGCAGGTCCCTGCTGTTCTGTTATGAAACTAGAATATCTTTTGCAGATTCTGGAAGTGATTGCGATCGCAAAGCTCTATTAGTTGCTTTGGAATCGACTTTTGAAAATGAGAGGGCGTAAAATTCGCCCAAAAAATTTGGCGACGATATCGAGCACATGCCTTCATAAAAGGGCTCTTCTGGCCAAATGGTTTAACTTTGGCAGGTCCCTGCTGTTCTGTTATGAAAGTAGACTTCGTGGGGCAGATTCTGGAAGTGATTGCGATCGCAAAGCTCTATTAGTTGCTTTGGAATCGGCTTTTGAAAAAAATTCTGTGAAAATCGCAAAAATTTTGGGTATCGAAATCGGGCAAAGTCTGCATAAAAGGGCTCTCCTGGCCAAATGGTTTAACTTTGACAGGTCCCTGCTGTTCTGTTATGAAACTAGAATATCTTTTGCAGATTCTGGAAGTGATTGCGATCGCAAAGCTCTATTAGTTGCTTTGGAATCGACTTTTGAAAATGAGAGGGCGTAAAATTCGCCCAAAAAATTTGGCGACGATATCGAGCACATGCCTTCATAAAAGGGCTCTCCTGGCCAAATGGTTTAACTTTGGCAGGTCCCTGCTGTTCTGTTATGAAAGTAGACTTCGTGGGGCAGATTCTGGAAGTGATTGCGATCGCAAAGCTCTATTAGTTGCTTTGCAATCGGCTTTTGAAAAAAATTCTGTGAAAATCGCAAAAATTTTGGGTATCGAAATCGGGCAAAGTCTGCATAAAAGGGCTCTCCTGGCCAAATGGTTTAACTTTGGCAGGTCCCTGCTGTTCTGTTATGAAACTAGAATATCTTTTGCAGATTCTGGAAGTGATTGCGATCGCAAAGCTCTATTAGTTGCTTTGGAATCGACTTTTGAAAATGAGAGGGCGTAAAATTCGCCCAAAAAATTTGGCGACGATATCGAGCACATGCCTTCATAAAAGGGCTCTCCTGGCCAAATGGTTTAACTTTGGCAGGTCCCTGCTGTTCTGTTATGAAAGTAGACTTCGTGGGGCAGATTCTGGAAGTGATTGCGATCGCAAAGCTCTATTAGTTGCTTTGGAATCGGCTTTTGAAAAAAATTCTGTGAAAATCGCAAAAATTTTGGGTATCGAAATCGGGCAAAGTCTGCATAAAAGGGCTCTCCTGGCCAAATGGTTTAACTTTGGCAGGTCCCTGCTGTTCTGTTATGAAACTAGAATATCTTTTGCAGATTCTGGAAGTGATTGCGATCGCAAAGCTCTATTAGTTGCTTTGGAATCGACTTTTGAAAATGAGAGGGCGTAAAATTCGCCCAAAAAATTTGGCGACGATATCGAGCACATGCCTTCATAAAAGGGCTCTCCTGGCCAAATGGTTTAACTTTGGCAGGTCCCTGCTGTTCTGTTATGAAAGTAGACTTCGTGGGGCAGATTCTGGAAGTGATTGCGATCGCAAAGCTCTATTAGTTGCTTTGCAATCGGCTTTTGAAAAAAATTCTGTGAAAATCGCAAAAATTTTGGGTATCGAAATCGGGCAAAGTCTGCATAAAAGGGCTCTCCTGGCCAAATGGTTTAACTTTGGCAGGTCCCTGCTGTTCTGTTATGAAACTAGAATATCTTTTGCAGATTCTGGAAGTGATTGCGATCGCAAAGCTCTATTAGTTGCTTTGGAATCGACTTTTGAAAATGAGAGGGCGTAAAATTCGCCCAAAAAATTTGGCGACGATATCGAGCACATGCCTTCATAAAAGGGCTCTCCTGGCCAAATGGTTTAACTTTGGCAGGTCCCTGCTGTTCTGTTATGAAAGTAGACTTCGTGGGGCAGATTCTGGAAGTGATTGCGATCGCAAAGCTCTATTAGTTGCTTTGGAATCGGCTTTTGAAAAAAATTCTGTGAAAATCGCAAAAATTTTGGGTATCGAAATCGGGCAAAGTCTGCATAAAAGGGCTCTCCTGGCCAAATGGTTTAACTTTGGCAGGTCCCTGCTGTTCTGTTATGAAACTAGAATATCTTTTGCAGATTCTGGAAGTGATTGCGATCGCAAAGCTCTATTAGTTGCTTTGGAATCGACTTTTGAAAATGAGAGGGCGTAAAATTCGCCCAAAAAATTTGGCGACGATATCGAGCACATGCCTTCATAAAAGGGCTCTCCTGGCCAAATGGTTTAACTTTGGCAGGTCCCTGCTGTTCTGTTATGAAAGTAGACTTCGTGGGGCAGATTCTGGAAGTGATTGCGATCGCAAAGCTCTATTAGTTGCTTTGGAATCGGCTTTTGAAAAAAATTCTGTGAAAATCGCAAAAATTTTGGGTATCGAAATCGGGCAAAGTCTGCATAAAAGGGCTCTCCTGGCCAAATGGTTTAACTTTGGCAGGTCCCTGCTGTTCTGTTATGAAACTAGAATATCTTTTGCAGATTCTGGAAGTGATTGCGATCGCAAAGCTCTATTAGTTGCTTTGGAATCGACTTTTGAAAATGAGAGGGCGTAAAATTCGCCCAAAAAATTTGGCGACGATATCGAGCACATGACTTCATAAAAGGGCTCTCCTGGCCAAATGGTTTAACTTTGGCAGGTCCCTGCTGTTCTGTTATGAAAGTAACTTCGTGGGGCAGATTCTGGAAGTGATTGCGATCGCAAAGCTCTATTAGTTGCTTTGGAATCGGCTTTTGAAAAAAATTCTGTGAAAATCGCAAAAATTTTGGGTATCGAAATCGGGCAAAGTCTGCATAAAAGGGCTCTCCTGGCCAAATGGTTTAACTTTGGCAGGTCCCTGCTGTTCTGTTATGAAACTAGAATATCTTTTGCAGATTCTGGAAGTGATTGCGATCGCAAAGCTCTATTAGTTGCTTTGGAATCGACTTTTGAAAATGAGAGGGCGTAAAATTCGCCCAAAAAATTTGGCGACGATATCGAGCACATGCCTTCATAAAAGGGCTCTCCTGGCCAAATGGTTTAACTTTGGCAGGTCCCTGCTGTTCTGTTATGAAAGTAGACTTCGTGGGGCAGATTCTGGAAGTGATTGCGATCGCAAAGCTCTATTAGTTGCTTTGGAATCGGCTTTTGAAAAAAATTCTGTGAAAATCGCAAAAATTTTGGGTCTCGAAATCGGGCAAAGTCTGCATAAAAGGGCTCTCCTGGCCAAATGGTTTAACTTTGGCAGGTCCCTGCAGTTCTGTTATGAAACTAGAATATCTTTTGCAGATTCTGGAAGTGATTGCGATCGCAAAGCTCTATTAGTTGCTTTGGAATCGACTTTTGAAAATGAGAGGGCGTAAAATTCGCCCAAAAAATTTGGCGACGATATCGAGCACATGCCTTCATAAAAGCGCTCTCCTGGCCAAATGGTTTAACTTTGGCAGGTCCCTGCTGTTCTGTTATGAAAGTAGACTTCGTGGGGCAGATTCTGGAAGTGATTGCGATCGCAAAGCTCTATTAGTTGCTTTGGAATCGGCTTTTGAAAAAAATTCTGTGAAAATCGCAAAAATTTTGGGTATCGAAATCGGGCAAAGTCTGCATAAAAGGGCTCTCCTGGCCAAATGGTTTAACTTTGGCAGGTCCCTGCTGTTCTGTTATGAAACTAGAATATCTTTTGCAGATTCTGGAAGTGATTGCGATCGCAAAGCTCTATTAGTTGCTTTGGAATCGACTTTTGAAAATGAGAGGGCGTAAAATTCGCCCAAAAAATTTGGCGACGATTTCGAGCACATGCCTTCATAAAAGGGCTCTCCTGGCCAAATGGTTTAACTTTGGCAGGTCCCTGCTGTTCTGTTATGAAAGTAGACTTCGTGGGGCAGATTCTGGAAGTGATTGCGATCGCAAAGCTCTATTAGTTGCTTTGGAATCGGCTTTTGAAAAAAATTCTGTGAAAATCGCAAAAATTTTGGGTCTCGAAATCGGGCAAAGTCTGCATAAAAGGGCTCTCCTGGCCAAATGGTTTAACTTTGGCAGGTCCCTGCTGTTCTGTTATGAAACTAGAATATCTTTTGCAGATTCTGGAAGTGATTGCGATCGCAAAGCTCTATTAGTTGCTTTGGAATCGACTTTTGAAAATGAGAGGGCGTAAAATTCGCCCAAAAAATTTGGCGACGATATCGAGCACATGCCTTCATAAAAGGGCTCTCCTGGCCAAATGGTTTAACTTTGGCAGGTCCCTGCTGTTCTGTTATGAAAGTAGACTTCGTGGGGCAGATTCTGGAAGTGATTGCGATCGCAAAGCTCTATTAGTTGCTTTGGAATCGGCTTTTGAAAAAAATTCTGTGAAAATCGCAAAAATTTTGGGTATCGAAATCGGGCAAAGTCTGCATAAAAGGGCTCTCCTGGCCAAATGGTTTAACTTTGGCAGGTCCCTGCTGTTCTGTTATGAAACTAGAATATCTTTTGCAGATTCTGGAAGTGATTGCGATCGCAAAGCTCTATTAGTTGCTTTGGAATCGACTTTTGAAAATGAGAGGGCGTAAAATTCGCCCAAAAAATTTGGCGACGATATCGAGCACATGCCTTCATAAAAGGGCTCTCCTGGCCAAATGGTTTAACTTTGGCAGGTCCCTGCTGTTCTGTTATGAAAGTAGACTTCGTGGGGCAGATTCTGGAAGTGATTGCGATCGCAAAGCTCTATTAGTTGCTTTGGAATCGGCTTTTGAAAAAAATTCTGTGAAAATCGCAAAAATTTTGGGTATCGAAATCGGGCAAAGTCTGCATAAAAGGGCTCTCCTGGCCAAATGGTTTAACTTTGGCAGGTCCCTGCTGTTCTGTTATGAAACTAGAATATCTTTTGCAGATTCTGGAAGTGATTGCGATCGCAAAGCTCTATTAGTTGCTTTGGAATCGACTTTTGAAAATGAGAGGGCGTAAAATTCGCCCAAAAAATTTGGCGACGATATCGAGCACATGCCTTCATAAAAGGGCTCTCCTGGCCAAATGGTTTAACTTTGGCAGGTCCCTGCTGTTCTGTTATGAAAGTAGACTTCGTGGGGCAGATTCTGGAAGTGATTGCGATCGCAAAGCTCTATTAGTTGCTTTGGAATCGGCTTTTGAAAAAAATTCTGTGAAAATCGCAAAAATTTTGGGTATCGAAATCGGGCAAAGTCTGCATAAAAGGGCTCTCCTGGCCAAATGGTTTAACTTTGGCAGGTCCCTGCTGTTCTGTTATGAAACTAGAATATCTTTTGCAGATTCTGGAAGTGATTGCGATCGCAAAGCTCTATTAGTTGCTTTGGAATCGGCTTTTGAAAAAAATTCTGTGAAAATCGCAAAAATTTTGGGTATCGAAATCGGGCAAAGTCTGCATACAAGGGCTCTCCTGGCCAAATGGTTTAACTTTGGCAGGTCCCTGCTGTTCTGTTCTGAAACTAGAATATCTTTTGCAGATTCTGGAAGTGATTGCGATCGCAAAGCTCTATTAGTTGCTTTGGAATCGACTTTTGAAAATGAGAGGGCGTAAAATTCGCCCAAAAAATTTGGCGACGATATCGAGCACATGCCTTCATAAAAGGGCTCTCCTGGCCAAATGGTTTAACTTTGGCAGGTCCCTGCTGTTCTGTTATGAAAGTAGACTTCGTGGGGCAGATTCTGGAAGTGATTGCGATCGCAAAGCTCTATTAGTTGCTTTGGAATCGGCTTTTGAAAAAAATTCTGTGAAAATCGCAAAAATTTTGGGTATCGAAATCGGGCAAAGTCTGCATAAAAGGGCTCTCCTGGCCAAATGGTTTAACTTTGGCAGGTCCCTGCTGTTCTGTTATGAAACTAGAATATCTTTTGCAGATTCTGGAAGTGATTGCGATCGCAAAGCTCTATTAGTTGCTTTGGAATCGACTTTTGAAAATGAGAGGGCGTAAAATTCGCCCAAAAAATTTGGCGACGATATCGAGCACATGCCTTCATAAAAGGGCTCTCCTGGCCAAATGGTTTAACTTTGGCAGGTCCCTGCTGTTCTGTTATGAAAGTAGACTTCGTGGGGCAGATTCTGGAAGTGATTGCGATCGCAAAGCTCTATTAGTTGCTTTGGAATCGGCTTTTAAAAAAAATTCTGTGAAAATCGCAAAAATTTTGGGTATCGAAATCGGGCAAAGTCTGCATAAAAGGGCTCTCCTGGCCAAATGGTTTAACTTTGGCAGGTCCCTGCTGTTCTGTTATGAAACTAGAATATCTTTTGCAGATTCTGGAAGTGATTGCGATCGCAAAGCTCTATTAGTTGCTTTGGAATCGACTTTTGAAAATGAGAGGGCGTAAAATTCGCCCAAAAAATTTGGCGACGATATCGAGCACATGCCTTCATAAAAGGGCTCTCCTGGGCAAATGGTTTAACTTTGGCAGGTCCCTGCTGTTCTGTTATGAAAGTAGACTTCGTGGGGCAGATTCTGGAAGTGATTGCGATCGCAAAGCTCTATTAGTTGCTTTGGAATCGGCTTTTGAAAAAAATTCTGTGAAAATCGCAAAAATTTTGGGTATCGAAATCGGGCAAAGTCTGCATAAAAGGGCTCTCCTGGCCAAATGGTTTAACTTTGGCAGGTCCCTGCTGTTCTGTTATGAAACTAGAGTATCTTTTGCAGATTCTGGAAGTGATTGCGATCGCAAAGCTCTATTAGTTGCTTTGGAATCGACTTTTGAAAATGAGAGGGCGTAAAATTCGCCCAAAAAATTTGGCGACGATATCGAGCACATGCCTTCATAAAAAGGATCTCCTGGCCAAATGGTTTAACTTTGGCAGGTCCCTGCTGTTCTGTTATGAAAGTAGACTTTGTGGGGCAGATTCTGGAAGTGATTGCGATCGCAAAGCTCTATTAGTTGCTTTGGAATCGGCTTTTGAAAAAAATTCTGTGAAAATCGCAAAAATTTTGGGTATCGAAATCGGGCAAAGTCTGCATAAAAGGGCTCTCCTGGCCAAATGGTTTAACTTTGGCAGGTCCCTGCTGTTCTGTTATGAAACTAGAATATCTTTTGCAGATTCTGGAAGTGATTGCGATCGCAAAGCTCTATTAGTTGCTTTGGAATCGACTTTTGAAAATGAGAGGGCGTAAAATTCGCCCAAAAAATTTGGCGACGATATCGAGCACATGCCTTCATAAAAGGGCTCTCCTGGCCAAATGGTTTAACTTTGGCAGGTCCCTGCTGTTCTGTTATGAAAGTAGACTTCGTGGGGCAGATTCTGGAAGTGATTGCGATCGCAAAGCTCTATTAGTTGCTTTGGAATCGGCTTTTGAAAAAAATTCTGTGAAAATCGCAAAAATTTTGGGTATCGAAATCGGGCAAAGTCTGCATAAAAGGGCTCTCCTGGCCAAATGGTTTAACTTTGGCAGGTCCCTGCTGTTCTGTTATGAAACTAGAATATCTTTTGCAGATTCTGGAAGTGATTGCGATCGCAAAGCTCTATTAGTTGCTTTGGAATCGACTTTTGAAAATGAGAGGGCGTAAAATTCGCCCAAAAAATTTGGCGACGATATCGAGCACATACCTTCATAAAAGGGCTCTCCTGGCCAAATGGTTTAACTTTGGCAGGTCCCTGCTGTTCTGTTATGAAAGTAGACTTCGTGGGGCAGATTCTGGAAGTGATTGCGATCGCAAAGCTCTATTAGTTGCTTTGGAATCGGCTTTTGAAAAAAATTCTGTGAAAATCGCAAAAATTTTGGGTATCGAAATCGGGCAAAGTCTGCATAAAAGGGCTCTCCTGGCCAAATGGTTTAACTTTGGCAGGTCCCTGCTGTTCTGTTATGAAACTAGAATATCTTTTGCAGATTCTGGAAGTGATTGCGATCGCAAAGCTCTATTAGTTGCTTTGGAATCGACTTTTGAAAATGAGAGGGCGTAAAATTCGCCCAAAAAATTTGGCGACGATATCGAGCACATGCCTTCATAAAAGGGCTCTCCTGGCCAAATGGTTTAACTTTGGCAGGTCCCTGCTGTTCTGTTATGAAAGTAGACTTCGTGGGGCAGATTCTGGAAGTGATTGCGATCGCAAAGCTCTATTAGTTGCTTTGGAATCGGCTTTTGAAAAAAATTCTGTGAAAATCGCAAAAATTTTGGGTATCGAAATCGGGCAAAGTCTGCATAAAAGGGCTCTCCTGGCCAAATGGTTTAACTTTGGCAGGTCCCTGCTGTTCTGTTATGAAACTAGAATATCTTTTGCAGATTCTGGAAGTGATTGCGATCGCAAAGCTCTATTAGTTGCTTTGGAATCGGCTTTTGAAAAAAATTCTGTGAAAATCGCAAAAATTTTGGGTATCGAAATCGGGCAAAGTCTGCATACAAGGGCTCTCCTGGCCAAATGGTTTAACTTTGGCAGGTCCCTGCTGTTCTGTTCTGAAACTAGAATATCTCTTGCAGATTCTGGAAGTGATTGCGATCGCAAAGCTCTATTAGTTGCTTTGGAATCGACTTTTGAAAATGAGAGGGCGTAAAATTCGCCCAAAAAATTTGGCGACGATATCGAGCACATGCCTTCATAAAAGGGCTCTCCTGGCCAAATGGTTTAACTTTGGCAGGTCCCTGCTGTTCCGTTATGAAAGTAGACTTCGTGGGGCAGATTCTGGAAGTGATTGCGATCGCAAAGCTCTATTAGTTGCTTTGGAATCAGCTTTTGAAAAAAATTCTGTGAAAATCGCAAAAATTTTGGGTATCGAAATCGGGCAAAGTCTGCATAAAAGGGCTCTCCTGGCCAAATGGTTTAACTTTGGCAGGTCCCTGCTGTTCTGTTATGAAACTAGAATATCTTTTGCAGATTCTGGAAGTGATTGCGACCGCAAAGCTCTATTAGTTGCTTTGGAATCGACTTTTGAAAATGAGAGGGCGTAAAATTCGCCCAAAAAATTTGGCGACGATATCGAGCACATGCCTTCATAAAAGGGCTCTCCTGGGCAAATGGTTTAACTTTGGCAGGTCCCTGCTGTTCTGTTATGAAAGTAGACTTCGTGGGGCAGATTCTGGAAGTGATTGCGATCGCAAAGCTCTATTAGTTGCTTTGGAATCGGCTTTTGAAAAAAATTCTGTGAAAATCGCAAAAATTTTGGGTATCGAAATCGGGCAAAGTCTGCATAAAAGGGCTCTCCTGGCCAAATGGTTTAACTTTGGCAGGTCCCTGCTGTTCTGTTATGAAACTAGAGTATCTTTTGCAGATTCTGGAAGTGATTGCGATCGCAAAGCTCTATTAGTTGCTTTGGAATCGACTTTTGAAAATGAGAGGGCGTAAAATTCGCCCAAAAAATTTGGCGACGATATCGAGCACATGCCTTCATAAAAAGGCTCTCCTGGCCAAATGGTTTAACTTTGGCAGGTCCCTGCTGTTCTGTTATGAAAGTAGACTTCGTGGGGCAGATTCTGGAAGTGATTGCGATCGCAAAGCTCTATTAGTTGCTTTGGAATCGGCTTTTGAAAAAAATTCTGTGAAAATCGCAAAAATTTTGGGTATCGAAATCGGGCAAAGTCTGCATAAAAGGGCTCTCCTGGCCAAATGGTTTAACTTTGGCAGGTCCCTGCTGTTCTGTTATGAAACTAGAATATCTTTTGCAGATTCTGGAAGTGATTGCGATCGCAAAGCTCTATTAGTTGCTTTGGAATCGACTTTTGAAAATGAGAGGGCGTAAAATTCGCCCAAAAAATTTGGCGACGATATCGAGCACATGCCTTCATAAAAGGGCTCTCCTGGCCAAATGGTTTAACTTTGGCAGGTCCCTGCTGTTCTGTTATGAAAGTAGACTTCGTGGGGCAGATTCTGGAAGTGATTGCGATCGCAAAGCTCTATTAGTTGCTTTGGAATCGGCTTTTGAAAAAAATTCTGTGAAAATCGCAAAAATTTTGGGTATCGAAATCGGGCAAAGTCTGCATAAAAGGGCTCTCCTGGCCAAATGGTTTAACTTTGGCAGGTCCCTGCTGTTCTGTTATGAAACTAGAATATCTTTTACAGATTCTGGAAGTGATTGCGATCGCAAAGCTCTATTAGTTGCTTTGGAATCGACTTTTGAAAATGAGAGGGCGTAAAATTCGCCCAAAAAATTTGGCGACGATATCGAGCACATGCCTTCATAAAAGGGCTCTCCTGGCCAAATGGTTTAACTTTGGCAGGTCCCTGCTGTTCTGTTATGAAAGTAGACTTCGTGGGGCAGATTCTGGAAGTGATTGCGATCGCAAAGCTCTATTAGTTGCTTTGGAATCGGCTTTTGAAAAAAATTCTGTGAAAATCGCAAAAATTTTGGGTATCGAAATCGGGCAAAGTCTGCATAAAAGGGCTCTCCTGGCCAAATGGTTTAACTTTGGCAGGTCCCTGCTGTTCTGTTATGAAACTAGAATATCTTTTGCAGATTCTGGAAGTGATTGCGATCGCAAAGCTCTATTAGTTGCTTTGGAATCGACTTTTGAAAATGAGAGGGCGTAAAATTCGCCCAAAAAATTTGGCGACGATATCGAGCACATGCCTTCATAAAAGGGCTCTCCTGGCCAAATGGTTTAACTTTGGCAGGTCCCTGCTGTTCTGTTATGAAAGTAGACTTCGTGGGGCAGATTCTGGAAGTGATTGCGATCGCAAAGCTCTATTAGTTGCTTTGGAATCGGCTTTTGAAAAAAATTCTGTGAAAATCGCAAAAATTTTCGGTATCGAAATCGGGCAAAGTCTGCATAAAAGGGCTCTCCTGGCCAAATGGTTTAACTTTGGCAGGTCCCTGCTGTTCTGTTATGAAACTAGAATATCTTTTGCAGATTCTGGAAGTGATTGCGATCGCAAAGCTCTATTAGTTGCTTTGGAATCGGCTTTTGAAAAAAATTCTGTGAAAATCGCAAAAATTTTGGGTATCGAAATCGGGCAAAGTCTGCATACAAGGGCTCTCCTGGCCAAATGGTTTAACTTTGGCAGGTCCCTGCTGTTCTGTTCTGAAACTAGAATATCTTTTGCAGATTCTGGAAGTGATTGCGATCGCAAAGCTCTATTAGTTGCTTTGGAATCGACTTTTGAAAATGAGAGGGCGTAAAATTCGCCCAAAAAATTTGGCGACGATATCGAGCACATGCCTTCATAAAAGGGCTCTCCTGGCCAAATGGTTTAACTTTGGCAGGTCCCTGCTGTTCCGTTATGAAAGTAGACTTCGTGGGGCAGATTCTGGAAGTGATTGCGATCGCAAAGCTCTATTAGTTGCTTTGGAATCAGCTTTTGAAAAAAATTCTGTGAAAATCGCAAAAATTTTGGGTATCGAAATCGGGCAAAGTCTGCATAAAAGGGCTCTCCTGGCCAAATGGTTTAACTTTGGCAGGTCCCTGCTGTTCTGTTATGAAACTAGAATATCTTTTGCAGATTCTGGAAGTGATTGCGACCGCAAAGCTCTATTAGTTGCTTTGGAATCGACTTTTGAAAATGAGAGGGCGTAAAATTCGCCCAAAAAATTTGGCGACGATATCGAGCACATGCCTTCATAAAAGGGCTCTCCTGGGCAAATGGTTTAACTTTGGCAGGTCCCTGCTGTTCTGTTATGAAAGTAGACTTCGTGGGGCAGATTCTGGAAGTGATTGCGATCGCAAAGCTCTATTAGTTGCTTTGGAATCGGCTTTTGAAAAAAATTCTGTGAAAATCGCAAAAATTTTGGGTATCGAAATCGGGCAAAGTCTGCATAAAAGGGCTCTCCTGGCCAAATGGTTTAACTTTGGCAGGTCCCTGCTGTTCTGTTATGAAACTAGAGTATCTTTTGCAGATTCTGGAAGTGATTGCGATCGCAAAGCTCTATTAGTTGCTTTGGAATCGACTTTTGAAAATGAGAGGGCGTAAAATTCGCCCAAAAAATTTGGCGACGATATCGAGCACATGCCTTCATAAAAAGGCTCTCCTGGCCAAATGGTTTAACTTTGGCAGGTCCCTGCTGTTCTGTTATGAAAGTAGACTTCGTGGGGCAGATTCTGGAAGTGATTGCGATCGCAAAGCTCTATTAGTTGCTTTGGAATCGGCTTTTGAAAAAAATTCTGTGAAAATCGCAAAAATTTTGGTTATCGAAATCGGGCAAAGTCTGCATAAAAGGGCTCTCCTGGCCAAATGGTTTAACTTTGGCAGGTCCCTGCTGTTCTGTTATGAAACTAGAATATCTTTTGCAGATTCTGGAAGTGATTGCGATCGCAAAGCTCTATTAGTTGCTTTGGAATCGACTTTTGAAAATGAGAGGGCGTAAAATTCGCTAAAAAAATTTGGCGACGATATCGAGCACATGCCTTCATAAAAGGGCTCTCCTGGCCAAATGGTTTAACTTTGGCAGGTCCCTGCTGTTCTGTTATGAAAGTAGACTTCGTGGGGCAGATTCTGGAAGTGATTGCGATCGCAAAGCTCTATTAGTTGCTTTGGAATCGGCTTTTGAAAAAAATTCTGTGAAAATCGCAAAAATTTTGGGTATCGAAATCGGGCAAAGTCTGCATAAAAGGGCTCTCCTGGCCAAATGGTTTAACTTTGGCAGGTCCCTGCTGTTCTGTTATGAAACTAGAATATCTTTTACAGATTCTGGAAGTGATTGCGATCGCAAAGCTCTATTAGTTGCTTTGGAATCGACTTTTGAAAATGAGAGGGCGTAAAATTCGCCCAAAAAATTTGGCGACGATATCGAGCACATGCCTTCATAAAAGGGCTCTCCTGGCCAAATGGTTTAACTTTGGCAGGTCCCTGCTGTTCTGTTATGAAAGTAGACTTCGTGGGGCAGATTCTGGAAGTGATTGCGATCGCAAAGCTCTATTAGTTGCTTTGGAATCGGCTTTTGAAAAAAATTCTGTGAAAATCGCAAAAATTTTGGGTATCGAAATCGGGCAAAGTCTGCATAAAAGGGCTCTCCTGGCCAAATGGTTTAACTTTGGCAGGTCCCTGCTGTTCTGTTATGAAACTAGAATATCTTTTGCAGATTCTGGAAGTGATTGCGATCGCAAAGCTCTATTAGTTGCTTTGGAATCGACTTTTGAAAATGAGAGGGCGTAAAATTCGCCCAAAAAATTTGGCGACGATATCGAGCACATGCCTTCATAAAAGGGCTCTCCTGGCCAAATGGTTTAACTTTGGCAGGTCCCTGCTGTTCTGTTATGAAAGTAGACTTCGTGGGGCAGATTCTGGAAGTGATTGCGATCGCAAAGCTCTATTAGTTGCTTTGGAATCGGCTTTTGAAAAAAATTCTGTGAAAATCGCAAAAATTTTCGGTATCGAAATCGGGCAAAGTCTGCATAAAAGGGCTCTCCTGGCCAAATGGTTTAACTTTGGCAGGTCCCTGCTGTTCTGTTATGAAACTAGAATATCTTTTGCAGATTCTGGAAGTGATTGCGATCGCAAAGCTCTATTAGTTGCTTTGGAATCGACTTTTGAAAATGAGAGGGCGTAAAATTCGCCCAAAAAATTTGGCGACGATATCGAGCACATGCCTTCATAAAAGGGCTCTCCTGGCCAAATGGTTTAACTTTGGCAGGTCCCTGCTGTTCTGTTATGAAAGTAGACTCCGTGGGGCAGATTCTGGAAGTGATTGCGATCGCAAAGCTCTATTAGTTGCTTTGGAATCGGCTTTTGAAAAAAATTCTGTGAAAATCGCAAAAATTTTGGGTATCGAAATCGGGCAAAGTCTGCATAAAAGGGCTCTCCTGGCCAAATGGTTTAACTTTGGCAGGTCCCTGCTGTTCTGTTATGAAACTAGAATATCTTTTGCAGATTCTGGAAGTGATTGCGATCGCAAAGCTCTATTAGTTGCTTTGGAATCTACTTTTGAAAATGAGAGGGCGTAAAATTCGCCCAAAAAATTTGGCGACGATATCGAGCACATGCCTTCATAAAAGGGCTCTCCTGGCCAAATGGTTTAACTTTGGCAGGTCCCTGCTGTTCTGTTATGAAAGTAGACTTCGTGGGGCAGATTCTGGAAGTGATTGCGATCGCAAAGCTCTATTAGTTGCTTTGGAATCGGCTTTTGAAAAAAATTCTGTGAAAATCGCAAAAATTTTGGGTATCGAAATCGGGCAAAGTCTGCATAAAAGGGCTCTCCTGGCCAAATGCTTTAACTTTGGCAGGTCCCTGCTGTTCTGTTATGAAACTAGAATATCTTTTACAGATTCAGGAAGTGATTGCGATCGCAAAGCTCTATTAGTTGCTTTGGAATCGACTTTTGAAAATGAGAGGGCGTAAAATTCGCCCAAAAAATTTGGCGACGATATCGAGCACATGCCTTCATAAAAGGGCTCTCCTGGCCAAATGGTTTAACTTTGGCAGGTCCCTGCTGTTCTGTTATGAAAGTAGACTTCG
Source organism: Salticus scenicus (assembly GCA_963930645.1). Lineage (NCBI taxonomy): Eukaryota > Metazoa > Arthropoda > Arachnida > Araneae > Salticidae > Salticus > Salticus scenicus. The sequence goes on from CAWVNO010001234.1 coordinate 248,827, forward strand.
TGGGGCAGATTCTGGAAGTGATTGCGATCGCAAAGCTCTATTAGTTGCTTTGGAATCGGCTTTTGAAAAAAATTCTGTGAAAATCGCAAAAATTTTGGGTATCGAAATCGGGCAAAGTCTGCATAAAAGGGCTGTCCTGGCCAAATGGTTTAACTTTGGCAGGTCCCTGCTGTTCTGTTATGAAACTAGAATATCTTTTGCAGATTCTGGAAGTGATTGCGATCGCAAAGCTCTATTAGTTGCTTTGGAATCGGCTTTTGAAAAAAATTCTGTGAAAATCGCAAAAATTTTGGGTATCGAAATCGGGCAAAGTCTGCATAAAAGGGCTCTCCTGGCCAAATGGTTTAACTTTGGCAGGTCCCTGCTGTTCTGTTCTGAAACTAGAATATCTTTTGCAGATTCTGGAAGTGATTGCGATCGCAAAGCTCTATTAGTTGCTTTGGAATCGACTTTTGAAAATGAGAGGGCGTAAAATTCGCCCAAAAAATTTGGCGACGATATCGAGCACATGCCTTCATAAAAGGGCTCTCCTGACCAAATGGTTTAACTTTGGCAGGTCCCTGCTGTTCTGTTATGAAAGTAGACTTCGTGGGGCAGATTCTGGAAGTGATTGCGATCGCAAAGCTCTATTAGTTGCTTTGGAATCGGCTTTTGAAAAAAATTCTGTGAAAATCGCAAAAATTTTGGGTATCGAAATCGGGCAAAGTCTGCATAAAAGGGCTCTCCTGGCCAAATGGTTTAACTTTGGCAGGTCCCTGCTGTTCTGTTATGAAACTAGAATATCTTTTGCAGATTCTGGAAGTGATTGCGATCGCAAAGCTCTATTAGTTGCTTTGGAATCGACTTTTGAAAATGAGAGGGCGTAAAATTCGCCCAAAAAATTTGGCGACGATATCGAGCACATGCCTTCATAAAAGGGCTCTCCTGGCCAAATGGTTTAACTTTGGCAGGTCCCTGCTGTTCTGTTATGAAAGTAGACTTCGTGGGGCAGATTCTGAAAGTGATTGCGATCGCAAAGCTCTATTAGTTGCTTTGGAATCGGCTTTTGAAAAAAATTCTGTGAAAATCGCAAAAATTTTGGGTATCGAAATCGGGCAAAGTCTGCATAAAAGGGCTCTCCTGGCCAAATGGTTTAACTTTGGCAGGTCCCTGCTGTTCTCTTATGAAAGTAGACTTCGTGGGGCAGATTCTGGAAGTGATTGCGATCGCAAAGCTCTATTAGTTGCTTTGGAATCGGCTTTTGAAAAAAATTCTGTGAAAATCGCAAAAATTTTGGGTATCGAAATCGGGCAAAGTCTGCATAAAAGGGCTCTCCTGGCCAAATGGTTTAACTTTGGCAGGTCCCTGCTGTTCTGTTATGAAACTAGAATATCTTTTGCAGATTCTGGAAGTGATTGCGATCGCAAAGCTCTATTAGTTGCTTTGGAATCGACTTTTGAAAATGAGAGGGCGTAAAATTCGCCCAAAAAATTTGGCGACGATATCGAGCACATGCCTTCATAAAAGGGCTCTCCTGGCCAAATGGTTTAACTTTGGCAGGTCCCTGCTGTTCTGTTATGAAAGTAGACTTCGTGGGGCAGATTCTGGAAGTGATTGCGATCGCAAAGCTCTATTAGTTGCTTTGGAATCGGCTTTTGAAAAAAATTCTGTGAAAATCGCAAAAATTTTGGGTATCGAAATCGGGCAAAGTCTGCATAAAAGGGCTCTCCTGGCCAAATGGTTTAACTTTGGCAGGTCCCTGCTGTTCTGTTATGAAACTAGAATATCTTTTGCAGATTCTGGAAGTGATTGCGATCGCAAAGCTCTATTAGTTGCTTTGGAATCGACTTTTGAAAATGAGAGGGCGTAAAATTCGCCCAAAAAATTTGGCGACGATATCGAGCACATGCCTTCATAAAAGGGCTCTCCTGGCCAAATGGTTTAACTTTGGCAGGTCCCTGCTGTTCTGTTATGAAAGTAGACTTCGTGGGGCAGATTCTGGAAGTGATTGCGATCGCAAAGCTCTATTAGTTGCTTTGGAATCGGCTTTTGAAAAAAATTCTGTGAAAATCGCAAAAATTTTCGGTATCGAAATCGGGCAAAGTCTGCATAAAAGGGCTCTCCTGGCCAAATGGTTTAACTTTGGCAGGTCCCTGCTGTTCTGTTATGAAACTAGAATATCTTTTGCAGATTCTGGAAGTGATTGCGATCGCAAAGCTCTATTAGTTGCTTTGGAATCGACTTTTGAAAATGAGAGGGCGTAAAATTCGCCCAAAAAATTTGGCGACGATATCGAGCACATGCCTTCATAAAAGGGCTCTCCTGGCCAAATGGTTTAACTTTGGCAGGTCCCTGCTGTTCTGTTATGAAAGTAGACTCCGTGGGGCAGATTCTGGAAGTGATTGCGATCGCAAAGCTCTATTAGTTGCTTTGGAATCGGCTTTTGAAAAAAATTCTGTGAAAATCGCAAAAATTTTGGGTATCGAAATCGGGCAAAGTCTGCATAAAAGGGCTCTCCTGGCCAAATGGTTTAACTTTGGCAGGTCCCTGCTGTTCTGTTATGAAACTAGAATATCTTTTGCAGATTCTGGAAGTGATTGCGATCGCAAAGCTCTATTAGTTGCTTTGGAATCGACTTTTGAAAATGAGAGGGCGTAAAATTCGCCCAAAAAATTTGGCGACGATATCGAGCACATGCCTTCATAAAAGGGCTCTCCTGGCCAAATGGTTTAACTTTGGCAGGTCCCTGCTGTTCTGTTATGAAAGTAGACTTCGTGGGGCAGATTCTGGAAGTGATTGCGATCGCAAAGCTCTATTAGTTGCTTTGGAATCGGCTTTTGAAAAAAATTCTGTGAAAATCGCAAAAATTTTGGGTATCGAAATCGGGCAAAGTCTGCATAAAAGGGCTCTCCTGGCCAAATGGTTTAACTTTGGCAGGTCCCTGCTGTTCTGTTATGAAACTAGAATATCTTTTGCAGATTCTGGAAGTGATTGCGATCGCAAAGCTCTATTAGTTGCTTTGGAATCGACTTTTGAAAATGAGAGGGCGTAAAATTCGCCCAAAAAATTTGGCGACGATATCGAGCACATGCCTTCATAAAAGGGCTCTCCTGGCCAAATGGTTTAACTTTGGCAGGTCCCTGCTGTTCTGTTATGAAAGTAGACTTCGTGGGGCAGATTCTGGAAGTGATTGCGATCGCAAAGCTCTATTAGTTGCTTTGGAATCGGCTTTTGAAAAAAATTCTGTGAAAATCGCAAAAATTTTGGGTATCGAAATCGGGCAAAGTCTGCATAAAAGGGCTCTCCTGGCCAAATGGTTTAACTTTGGCAGGTCCCTGCTGTTCTGTTATGAAACTAGAATATATTTTGCAGATTCTGGAAGTGATTGCGATCGCAAAGCTCTATTAGTTGCTTTGGAATCGACTTTTGAAAATGAGAGGGCGTAAAATTCGCCCAAAAAATTTGGCGACGATATCGAGCACATGCCTTCATAAAAGGGCTCTCCTGGCCAAATGGTTTAACTTTGGCAGGTCCCTGCTGTTCTGTTATGAAAGTAGACTTCGTGGGGCAGATTCTGGAAGTGATTGCGATCGCAAAGCTCTATTAGTTGCTTTGGAATCGGCTTTTGAAAAAAATTCTGTGAAAATCGCAAAAATTTTGGGTATCGAAATCGGGCAAAGTCTGCATAAAAGGGCTCTCCTGGCCAAATGGTTTAACTTTGGCAGGTCCCTGCTGTTCTGTTATGAAACTAGAATATCTTTTGCAGATTCTGGAAGTGATTGCGATCGCAAAGCTCTATTAGTTGCTTTGGAATCGACTTTTGAAAATGAGAGGGCGTAAAGTTCGCCCAAAAAATTTGGCGACGATATCGAGCACATGCCTTCATAAAAGGGCTCTCCTGGCCAAATGGTTTAACTTTGGCAGGTCCCTGCTGTTCTGTTATGAAAGTAGACTTCGTGGGGCAGATTCTGGAAGTGATTGCGATCGCAAAGCTCTATTAGTTGCTTTGGAATCGGCTTTTGAAAAAAATTCTGTGAAAATCGCAAAAATTTTGGGTATCGAAATCGGGCAAAGTCTGCATAAAAGGGCTCTCCTGGCCAAATGGTTTAACTTTGGCAGGTCCCTGCTGTTCTGTTATGAAACTAGAATATCTTTTGCAGATTCTGGAAGTGATTGCGATCGCAAAGCTCTATTAGTTGCTTTGGAATCGACTTTTGAAAATGAGAGGGCGTAAAATTCGTACAAAAAATTTTGCGACGATATCGAGCACATGCCTTCATAAAAGGGCTCTCCTGGCCAAATGGTTTAACTTTGGCAGGTCCCTGCTGTTCTGTTATGAAAGTAGACTTCGTGGGGCAGATTCTGGAAGTGATTGCGATCGCAAAGCTCTATTAGTTGCTTTGGAATCGGCTTTTGAAAAAAATTCTGTGAAAATCGCAAAAATTTTGGGTATCGAAATCGGGCAAAGTCTGCATAAAAGGGCTCTCCTGGCCAAATGGTTTAACTTTGGCAGGTCCCTGCTGTTCTGTTATGAAACTAGAATATCTTTTGCAGATTCTGGAAGTGATTGCGATCGCAAAGCTCTATTAGTTGCTTTGGAATCGGCTTTTGAAAAAAATTCTGTGAAAATCGCAAAAATTTTGGGTATCGAAATCGGGCAAAGTCTGCATAAAAGGGCTCTCCTGGCCAAATGGTTTAACTTTGGCAGGTCCCTGCTGTTCTGTTCTGAAACTAGAATATCTTTTGCAGATTCTGGAAGTGATTGCGATCGCAAAGCTCTATTAGTTGCTTTGGAATCGACTTTTGAAAATGAGAGGGCGTAAAATTCGCCCAAAAAATTTGGCGACGATATCGAGCACATGCCTTCATAAAAGGGCTCTCCTGGCCAAATGGTTTAACTTTGGCAGGTCCCTGCTGTTCTGTTATGAAAGTAGACTTCGTGGGGCAGATTCTGGAAGTGATTGCGATCGCAAAGCTCTATTAGTTGCTTTGGAATCGGCTTTTGAAAAAAATTCTGTGAAAATCGCAAAAATTTTGGGTATCGAAATCGGGCAAAGTCTGCATAAAAGGGCTCTCCTGGCCAAATGGTTTAACTTTGGCAGGTCCCTGCTGTTCTGTTATGAAACTAGAATATCTTTTGCAGATTCTGGAAGTGATTGCGATCGCAAAGCTCTATTAGTTGCTTTGGAATCGACTTTTGAAAATGAGAGGGCGTAAAATTCGCCCAAAAAATTTGGCGACGATATCGAGCACATGCCTTCATAAAAGGGCTCTCCTGGCCAAATGGTTTAACTTTGGCAGGTCCCTGCTGTTCTGTTATGAAAGTAGACTTCGTGGGGCAGATTCTGGAAGTGATTGCGATCGCAAAGCTCTATTAGTTGCTTTGGAATCGGCTTTTGAAAAAAATTCTGTGAAAATCGCAAAAATTTTGGGTATCGAAATCGGGCAAAGTTTGCATAAAAGGGCTCTCCTGGCCAAATGGTTTAACTTTGGCAGGTCCCTGCTGTTCTGTTATGAAACTAGAATATCTTTTGCAGATTCTGGAAGTGATTGCGATCGCAAAGCTCTATTAGTTGCTTTGGAATCGGCTTTTGAAAAAAATTCTGTGAAAATCGCAAAAATTTTGGGTATCGAAATCGGGCAAAGTCTGCATAAAAGGGCTCTCCTGGCCAAATGGTTTAACTTTGGCAGGTCCCTGCTGTTCTGTTCTGAAACTAGAATATCTTTTGCAGATTCTGGAAGTGATTGCGATCGCAAAGCTCTATTAGTTGCTTTGGAATCGGCTTTTGAAAAAAATTCTGTGAAAATCGCAAAAATTTTGGGTATCGAAATCGGGCAAAGTCTGCATAAAAGGGCTCTCCTGGCCAAATGGTTTAACTTTGGCAGGTCCCTGCTGTTCTGTTCTGAAACTAGAATATCTTTTGCAGATTCTGGAAGTGATTGCGATCGCAAAGCTCTATTAGTTGCTTTGGAATCGACTTTTGAAAATGAGAGGGCGTAAAATTCGCCCAAAAAATTTGGCGACGATATCGAGCACATGCCTTCATAAAAGGGCTCTCCTGACCAAATGGTTTAACTTTGGCAGGTCCCTGCTGTTCTGTTATGAAAGTAGACTTCGTGGGGCAGATTCTGGAAGTGATTGCGATCGCAAAGCTCTATTAGTTGCTTTGGAATCGGCTTTTGAAAAAAATTCTGTGAAAATCGCAAAAATTTTGGGTATCGAAATCGGGCAAAGTCTGCATAAAAGGGCTCTCCTGGCCAAATGGTTTAACTTTGGCAGGTCCCTGCTGTTCTGTTCTGAAACTAAAATATCTTTTGCAGATTCTGGAAGTGATTGCGATCGCAAAGCTCTATTAGTTGCTTTGGAATCGACTTTTGAAAATGAGAGGGCGTAAAATTCGCCCAAAAAATTTGGCGACGATATCGAGCACATGCCTTCATAAAAGGGCTCTCCTGACCAAATGGTTTAACTTTGGCAGGTCCCTGCTGTTCTGTTATGAAAGTAGACTTCGTGGGGCAGATTCTGGAAGTGATTGCGATCGCAAAGCTCTATTAGTTGCTTTGGAATCGGCTTTTGAAAAAAATTCTGTGAAAATCGCAAAAATTTTGGGTATCGAAATCGGGCAAAGTCTGCATAAAAGGGCTCTCCTGGCCAAATGGTTTAACTTTGGCAGGTCCCTGCTGTTCTGTTATGAAACTAGAATATCTTTTGCAGATTCTGGAAGTGATTGCGATCGCAAAGCTCTATTAGTTGCTTTGGAATCGACTTTTGAAAATGAGAGGGCGTAAAATTCGCCCAAAAAATTTGGCGACGATATCGAGCACATGCCTTCATAAAAGGGCTCTCCTGGCCAAATGGTTTAACTTTGGCAGGTCCCTGCTGTTCTGTTATGAAAGTAGACTTCGTGGGGCAGATTCTGAAAGTGATTGCGATCGCAAAGCTCTATTAGTTGCTTTGGAATCGGCTTTTGAAAAAAATTCTGTGAAAATCGCAAAAATTTTGGGTATCGAAATCGGGCAAAGTCTGCATAAAAGGGCTCTCCTGGCCAAATGGTTTAACTTTGGCAGGTCCCTGCTGTTCTCTTATGAAAGTAGACTTCGTGGGGCAGATTCTGGAAGTGATTGCGATCGCAAAGCTCTATTAGTTGCTTTGGAATCGGCTTTTGAAAAAAATTCTGTGAAAATCGCAAAAATTTTGGGTATCGAAATCGGGCAAAGTCTGCATAAAAGGGCTCTCCTGGCCAAATGGTTTAACTTTGGCAGGTCCCTGCTGTTCTGTTATGAAACTAGAATATCTTTTGCAGATTCTGGAAGTGATTGCGATCGCAAAGCTCTATTAGTTGCTTTGGAATCGACTTTTGAAAATGAGAGGGCGTAAAATTCGCCCAAAAAATTTGGCGACGATATCGAGCACATGCCTTCATAAAAGGGCTCTCCTGGCCAAATGGTTTAACTTTGGCAGGTCCCTGCTGTTCTGTTATGAAAGTAGACTTCGTGGGGCAGATTCTGGAAGTGATTGCGATCGCAAAGCTCTATTAGTTGCTTTGGAATCGGCTTTTGAAAAAAATTCTGTGAAAATCGCAAAAATTTTGGGTATCGAAATCGGGCAAAGTCTGCATAAAAGGGCTCTCCTGGCCAAATGGTTTAACTTTGGCAGGTCCCTGCTGTTCTGTTATGAAACTAGAATATCTTTTGCAGATTCTGGAAGTGATTGCGATCGCAAAGCTCTATTAGTTGCTTTGGAATCGACTTTTGAAAATGAGAGGGCGTAAAATTCGCCCAAAAAATTTGGCGACGATATCGAGCACATGCCTTCATAAAAGGGCTCTCCTGGCCAAATGGTTTAACTTTGGCAGGTCCCTGCTGTTCTGTTATGAAAGTAGACTTCGTGGGGCAGATTCTGGAAGTGATTGCGATCGCAAAGCTCTATTAGTTGCTTTGGAATCGGCTTTTGAAAAAAATTCTGTGAAAATCGCAAAAATTTTCGGTATCGAAATCGGGCAAAGTCTGCATAAAAGGGCTCTCCTGGCCAAATGGTTTAACTTTGGCAGGTCCCTGCTGTTCTGTTATGAAACTAGAATATCTTTTGCAGATTCTGGAAGTGATTGCGATCGCAAAGCTCTATTAGTTGCTTTGGAATCGACTTTTGAAAATGAGAGGGCGTAAAATTCGCCCAAAAAATTTGGCGACGATATCGAGCACATGCCTTCATAAAAGGGCTCTCCTGGCCAAATGGTTTAACTTTGGCAGGTCCCTGCTGTTCTGTTATGAAAGTAGACTCCGTGGGGCAGATTCTGGAAGTGATTGCGATCGCAAAGCTCTATTAGTTGCTTTGGAATCGGCTTTTGAAAAAAATTCTGTGAAAATCGCAAAAATTTTGGGTATCGAAATCGGGCAAAGTCTGCATAAAAGGGCTCTCCTGGCCAAATGGTTTAACTTTGGCAGGTCCCTGCTGTTCTGTTATGAAACTAGAATATCTTTTGCAGATTCTGGAAGTGATTGCGATCGCAAAGCTCTATTAGTTGCTTTGGAATCGACTTTTGAAAATGAGAGGGCGTAAAATTCGCCCAAAAAATTTGGCGACGATATCGAGCACATGCCTTCATAAAAGGGCTCTCCTGGCCAAATGGTTTAACTTTGGCAGGTCCCTGCTGTTCTGTTATGAAAGTAGACTTCGTGGGGCAGATTCTGGAAGTGATTGCGATCGCAAAGCTCTATTAGTTGCTTTGGAATCGGCTTTTGAAAAAAATTCTGTGAAAATCGCAAAAATTTTGGGTATCGAAATCGGGCAAAGTCTGCATAAAAGGGCTCTCCTGGCCAAATGGTTTAACTTTGGCAGGTCCCTGCTGTTCTGTTATGAAACTAGAATATCTTTTGCAGATTCTGGAAGTGATTGCGATCGCAAAGCTCTATTAGTTGCTTTGGAATCGACTTTTGAAAATGAGAGGGCGTAAAATTCGCCCAAAAAATTTGGCGACGATATCGAGCACATGCCTTCATAAAAGGGCTCTCCTGGCCAAATGGTTTAACTTTGGCAGGTCCCTGCTGTTCTGTTATGAAAGTAGACTTCGTGGGGCAGATTCTGGAAGTGATTGCGATCGCAAAGCTCTATTAGTTGCTTTGGAATCGGCTTTTGAAAAAAATTCTGTGAAAATCGCAAAAATTTTGGGTATCGAAATCGGGCAAAGTCTGCATAAAAGGGCTCTCCTGGCCAAATGGTTTAACTTTGGCAGGTCCCTGCTGTTCTGTTATGAAACTAGAATATATTTTGCAGATTCTGGAAGTGATTGCGATCGCAAAGCTCTATTAGTTGCTTTGGAATCGACTTTTGAAAATGAGAGGGCGTAAAATTCGCCCAAAAAATTTGGCGACGATATCGAGCACATGCCTTCATAAAAGGGCTCTCCTGGCCAAATGGTTTAACTTTGGCAGGTCCCTGCTGTTCTGTTATGAAAGTAGACTTCGTGGGGCAGATTCTGGAAGTGATTGCGATCGCAAAGCTCTATTAGTTGCTTTGGAATCGGCTTTTGAAAAAAATTCTGTGAAAATCGCAAAAATTTTGGGTATCGAAATCGGGCAAAGTCTGCATAAAAGGGCTCTCCTGGCCAAATGGTTTAACTTTGGCAGGTCCCTGCTGTTCTGTTATGAAACTAGAATATCTTTTGCAGATTCTGGAAGTGATTGCGATCGCAAAGCTCTATTAGTTGCTTTGGAATCGACTTTTGAAAATGAGAGGGCGTAAAGTTCGCCCAAAAAATTTGGCGACGATATCGAGCACATGCCTTCATAAAAGGGCTCTCCTGGCCAAATGGTTTAACTTTGGCAGGTCCCTGCTGTTCTGTTATGAAAGTAGACTTCGTGGGGCAGATTCTGGAAGTGATTGCGATCGCAAAGCTCTATTAGTTGCTTTGGAATCGGCTTTTGAAAAAAATTCTGTGAAAATCGCAAAAATTTTGGGTATCGAAATCGGGCAAAGTCTGCATAAAAGGGCTCTCCTGGCCAAATGGTTTAACTTTGGCAGGTCCCTGCTGTTCTGTTATGAAACTAGAATATCTTTTGCAGATTCTGGAAGTGATTGCGATCGCAAAGCTCTATTAGTTGCTTTGGAATCGACTTTTGAAAATGAGAGGGCGTAAAATTCGTACAAAAAATTTTGCGACGATATCGAGCACATGCCTTCATAAAAGGGCTCTCCTGGCCAAATGGTTTAACTTTGGCAGGTCCCTGCTGTTCTGTTATGAAAGTAGACTTCGTGGGGCAGATTCTGGAAGTGATTGCGATCGCAAAGCTCTATTAGTTGCTTTGGAATCGGCTTTTGAAAAAAATTCTGTGAAAATCGCAAAAATTTTGGGTATCGAAATCGGGCAAAGTCTGCATAAAAGGGCTCTCCTGGCCAAATGGTTTAACTTTGGCAGGTCCCTGCTGTTCTGTTATGAAACTAGAATATCTTTTGCAGATTCTGGAAGTGATTGCGATCGCAAAGCTCTATTAGTTGCTTTGGAATCGGCTTTTGAAAAAAATTCTGTGAAAATCGCAAAAATTTTGGGTATCGAAATCGGGCAAAGTCTGCATAAAAGGGCTCTCCTGGCCAAATGGTTTAACTTTGGCAGGTCCCTGCTGTTCTGTTCTGAAACTAGAATATCTTTTGCAGATTCTGGAAGTGATTGCGATCGCAAAGCTCTATTAGTTGCTTTGGAATCGACTTTTGAAAATGAGAGGGCGTAAAATTCGCCCAAAAAATTTGGCGACGATATCGAGCACATGCCTTCATAAAAGGGCTCTCCTGGCCAAATGGTTTAACTTTGGCAGGTCCCTGCTGTTCTGTTATGAAAGTAGACTTCGTGGGGCAGATTCTGGAAGTGATTGCGATCGCAAAGCTCTATTAGTTGCTTTGGAATCGGCTTTTGAAAAAAATTCTGTGAAAATCGCAAAAATTTTGGGTATCGAAATCGGGCAAAGTCTGCATAAAAGGGCTCTCCTGGCCAAATGGTTTAACTTTGGCAGGTCCCTGCTGTTCTGTTATGAAACTAGAATATCTTTTGCAGATTCTGGAAGTGATTGCGATCGCAAAGCTCTATTAGTTGCTTTGGAATCGACTTTTGAAAATGAGAGGGCGTAAAATTCGCCCAAAAAATTTGGCGACGATATCGAGCACATGCCTTCATAAAAGGGCTCTCCTGGCCAAATGGTTTAACTTTGGCAGGTCCCTGCTGTTCTGTTATGAAAGTAGACTTCGTGGGGCAGATTCTGGAAGTGATTGCGATCGCAAAGCTCTATTAGTTGCTTTGGAATCGGCTTTTGAAAAAAATTCTGTGAAAATCGCAAAAATTTTGGGTATCGAAATCGGGCAAAGTTTGCATAAAAGGGCTCTCCTGGCCAAATGGTTTAACTTTGGCAGGTCCCTGCTGTTCTGTTATGAAACTAGAATATCTTTTGCAGATTCTGGAAGTGATTGCGATCGCAAAGCTCTATTAGTTGCTTTGGAATCGGCTTTTGAAAAAAATTCTGTGAAAATCGCAAAAATTTTGGGTATCGAAATCGGGCAAAGTCTGCATAAAAGGGCTCTCCTGGCCAAATGGTTTAACTTTGGCAGGTCCCTGCTGTTCTGTTCTGAAACTAGAATATCTTTTGCAGATTCTGGAAGTGATTGCGATCGCAAAGTTCTATTAGTTGCTTTGGAATCGGCTTTTGAAAAAAATTCTGTGAAAATCGCAAAAATTTTGGGTATCGAAATCGGGCAAAGTCTGCATAAAAGGGCTCTCCTGGCCAAATGGTTTAACTTTGGCAGGTCCCTGCTGTTCTGTTCTGAAACTAGAATATCTTTTGCAGATTCTGGAAGTGATTGCGATCGCAAAGCTCTATTAGTTGCTTTGGAATCGACTTTTGAAAATGAGAGGGCGTAAAATTCGCCCAAAAAATTTGGCGACGATATCGAGCACATGCCTTCATAAAAGGGCTCTCCTGACCAAATGGTTTAACTTTGGCAGGTCCCTGCTGTTCTGTTATGAAAGTAGACTTCGTGGGGCAGATTCTGGAAGTGATTGCGATCGCAAAGCTCTATTAGTTGCTTTGGAATCGGCTTTTGAAAAAAATTCTGTGAAAATCGCAAAAATTTTGGGTATCGAAATCGGGCAAAGTCTGCATAAAAGGGCTCTCCTGGCCAAATGGTTTAACTTTGGCAGGTCCCTGCTGTTCTGTTATGAAACTAAAATATCTTTTGCAGATTCTGGAAGTGATTGCGATCGCAAAGCTCTATTAGTTGCTTTGGAATCGACTTTTGAAAATGAGAGGGCGTAAAATTCGCCCAAAAAATTTGGCGACGATATCGAGCACATGCCTTCATAAAAGGGCTCTCCTGGCCAAATGGTTTAACTTTGGCAGGTCCCTGCTGTTCTGTTATGAAAGTAGACTTCGTGGGGCAGATTCTGGAAGTGATTGCGATCGCAAAGCTCTATTAGTTGCTTTGGAATCGGCTTTTGAAAAAAATTCTGTGAAAATCGCAAAAATTTTGGGTATCGAAATCGGGCAAAGTCTGCATAAAAGGGCTCTCCTGGCCAAATGGTTTAACTTTGGCAGGTCCCTGCTGTTCTCTTATGAAAGTAGACTTCGTGGGGCAGATTCTGGAAGTGATTGCGATCGCAAAGCTCTATTAGTTGCTTTGGAATCGGCTTTTGAAAAAAATTCTGTGAAAATCGCAAAAATTTTGGGTATCGAAATCGGGCAAAGTCTGCATAAAAGGGCTCTCCTGGCCAAATGGTTTAACTTTGGCAGGTCCCTGCTGTTCTGTTATGAAACTAGAATATCTTTTGCAGATTCTGGAAGTGATTGCGATCGCAAAGCTCTATTAGTTGCTTTGGAATCGACTTTTGAAAATGAGAGGGCGTAAAATTCGCCCAAAAAATTTGGCGACGATATCGAGCACATGCCTTCATAAAAGGGCTCTCCTGGCCAAATGGTTTAACTTTGGCAGGTCCCTGCTGTTCTGTTATGAAAGTAGACTTCGTGGGGCAGATTCTGGAAGTGATTGCGATCGCAAAGCTCTATTAGTTGCTTTGGAATCGGCTTTTGAAAAAAATTCTGTGAAAATCGCAAAAATTTTGGGTATCGAAATCGGGCAAAGTCTGCATAAAAGGGCTCTCCTGGCCAAATGGTTTAACTTTGGCAGGTCCCTGCTGTTCTGTTATGAAACTAGAATATCTTTTGCAGATTCTGGAAGTGATTGCGATCGCAAAGCTCTATTAGTTGCTTTTTAATCGACTTTTGAAAATGAGAGGGCGTAAAATTCGCCCAAAAAATTTGGCGACGATATCGAGCACATGCCTTCATAAAAGGGCTCTCCTGGCCAAATGGTTTAACTTTGGCAGGTCCCTGCTGTTCTGTTATGAAAGTAGACTTCGTGGGGCAGATTCTGGAAGTGATTGCGATCGCAAAGCTCTATTAGTTGCTTTGGAATCGGCTTTTGAAAAAAATTCTGTGAAAATCGCAAAAATTTTGGGTATCGAAATCGGGCAAAGTCTGCATAAAAGGGCTCTCCTGGCCAAATGGTTTAACTTTGGCAGGTCCCTGCTGTTCTGTTATGAAACTAGAATATCTTTTGCAGATTCTGGAAGTGATTGCGATCGCAAAGCTCTATTAGTTGCTTTGGAATCGACTTTTGAAAATGAGAGGGCGTAAAATTCGCCCAAAAAATTTGGCGACGATATCGAGCACATGCCTTCATAAAAGGGCTCTCCTAGCCAAATGGTTTAACTTTGGCAGGTCCCTGCTGTTCTGTTATGAAAGTAGACTTCGTGGGGCAGATTCTGGAAGTGATTGCGATCGCAAAGCTCTATTAGTTGCTTTGGAATCGGCTTTTGAAAAAAATTCTGTGAAAATCGCAAAAATTTTGGGTATCGAAATCGGGCAAAGTCTGCATAAAAGGGCTCTCCTGGCCAAATGGTTTAACTTTGGCAGGTCCCTGCTGTTCTGTTATGAAACTAGAATATCTTTTGCAGATTCTGGAAGTGATTGCGATCGCAAAGCTCTATTAGTTGCTTTGGAATCGGCTTTTGAAAAAAATTCTGTGAAAATCGCAAAAATTTTGGGTATCGAAATCGGGCAAAGTCTGCATAAAAGGGCTCTCCTGGCCAAATGGTTTAACTTTGGCAGGTCCCTGCTGTTCTGTTCTGAAACTAGAATATCTTTTGCAGATTCTGGAAGTGATTGCGATCGCAAAGCTCTATTAGTTGCTTTGGAATCGGCTTTTGAAAAAAATTCTGTGAAAATCGCAAAAATTTTGGGTATCGAAATCGGGCAAAGTCTGCATAAAAGGGCTCTCCTGGCCAAATGGTTTAACTTTGGCAGGTCCCTGCTGTTCTGTTCTGAAACTAGAATATCTTTTGCAGATTCTGGAAGTGATTGCGATCGCAAAGCTCTATTAGTTGCTTTGGAATCGACTTTTGAAAATGAGAGGGCGTAAAATTCGCCCAAAAAATTTGGCGACGATATCGAGCACATGCCTTCATAAAAGGGCTCTCCTGACCAAATGGTTTAACTTTGGCAGGTCCCTGCTGTTCTGTTATGAAAGTAGACTTCGTGGGGCAGATTCTGGAAGTGATTGCGATCGCAAAGCTCTATTAGTTGCTTTGGAATCGGCTTTTGAAAAAAATTCTGTGAAAATCGCAAAAATTTTGGGTATCGAAATCGGGCAAAGTCTGCATAAAAGGGCTCTCCTGGCCAAATGGTTTAACTTTGGCAGGTCCCTGCTGTTCTGTTATGAAACTAGAATATCTTTTGCAGATTCTGGAAGTGATTGCGATCGCAAAGCTCTATTAGTTGCTTTGGAATCGACTTTTGAAAATGAGAGGGCGTAAAATTCGCCCAAAATTTTGGCGACGATATCGAGCACATGCCTTCATAAAAGGGCTCTCCTGGCCAAATGGTTTAACTTTGGCAGGTCCCTGCTGTTCTGTTATGAAAGTAGACTTCGTGGGGCAGATTCTGGAAGTGATTGCGATCGCAAAGCTCTATTAGTTGCTTTGGAATCGGCTTTTGAAAAAAATTCTGTGAAAATCGCAAAAATTTTGGGTATCGAAATCGGGCAAAGTCTGCATAAAAGGGCTCTCCTGGCCAAATGGTTTAACTTTGGCAGGTCCCTGCTGTTCTCTTATGAAAGTAGACTTCGTGGGGCAGATTCTGGAAGTGATTGCGATCGCAAAGCTCTATTAGTTGCTTTGGAATCGGCTTTTGAAAAAAATTCTGAGAAAATCGCAAAAATTTTGGGTATCGAAATCGGGCAAAGTCTGCATAAAAGGGCTCTCCTGGCCAAATGGTTTAACTTTGGCAGGTCCCTGCTGTTCTGTTATGAAACTAGAATATCTTTTGCAGATTCTGGAAGTGATTGCGATCGCAAAGCTCTATTAGTTGCTTTTTAATCGACTTTTGAAAATGAGAGGGCGTAAAATTCGCCCAAAAAATTTGGCGACGATATCGAGCACATGCCTTCATAAAAGGGCTCTCCTGGCCAAATGGTTTAACTTTGGCAGGTCCCTGCTGTTCTGTTATGAAAGTAGACTTCGTGGGGCAGATTCTGGAAGTGATTGCGATCGCAAAGCTCTATTAGTTGCTTTGGAATCGGCTTTTGAAAAAAATTCTGTGAAAATCGCAAAAATTTTGGGTATCGAAATCGGGCAAAGTCTGCATAAAAGGGCTCTCCTGGCCAAATGGTTTAACTTTGGCAGGTCCCTGCTGTTCTGTTATGAAACTAGAATATCTTTTGCAGATTCTGGAAGTGATTGCGATCGCAAAGCTCTATTAGTTGCTTTGGAATCGACTTTTGAAAATGAGAGGGCGTAAAATTCGCCCAAAAAATTTGGCGACGATATCGAGCACATGCCTTCATAAAAGGGCTCTCCTGGCCAAATGGTTTAACTTTGGCAGGTCCCTGCTGTTCTGTTATGAAAGTAGACTTCGTGGGGCAGATTCTGGAAGTGATTGCGATCGCAAAGCTCTATTAGTTGCTTTGGAATCGGCTTTTGAAAAAAATTCTGTGAAAATCGCAAAAATTTTCGGTATCGAAATCGGGCAAAGTCTGCATAAAAGGGCTCTCCTGGCCAAATGGTTTAACTTTGGCAGGTCCCTGCTGTTCTGTTATGAAACTAGAATATCTTTTGCAGATTCTGGAAGTGATTGCGATCGCAAAGCTCTATTAGTTGCTTTGGAATCGACTTTTGAAAATGAGAGGGCGTAAAATTCGCCCAAAAAATTTGGCGACGATATCGAGCACATGCCTTCATAAAAGGGCTCTCCTGGCCAAATGGTTTAACTTTGGCAGGTCCCTGCTGTTCTGTTATGAAAGTAGACTCCGTGGGGCAGATTCTGGAAGTGATTGCGATCGCAAAGCTCTATTAGTTGCTTTGGAATCGGCTTTTGAAAAAAATTCTGTGAAAATCGCAAAAATTTTGGGTATCGAAATCGGGCAAAGTCTGCATAAAAGGGCTCTCCTGGCCAAATGGTTTAACTTTGGCAGGTCCGTGCTGTTCTGTTATGAAACTAGAATATCTTTTGCAGATTCTGGAAGTGATTGCGATCGCAAAGCTCTATTAGTTGCTTTGGAATCGACTTTTGAAAATGAGAGGGCGTAAAATTCGCCCAAAAAATTTGGCGACGATATCGAGCACATGCCTTCATAAAAGGGCTCTCCTGGCCAAATGGTTTAACTTTGGCAGGTCCCTGCTGTTCTGTTATGAAAGTAGACTTCGTGGGGCAGATTCTGGAAGTGATTGCGATCGCAAAGCTCTATTAGTTGCTTTGGAATCGGCTTTTGAAAAAAATTCTGTGAAAATCGCAAAAATTTTGGGTATCGAAATCGGGCAAAGTCTGCATAAAAGGGCTCTCCTGGCCAAATGGTTTAACTTTGGCAGGTCCCTGCTGTTCTGTTATGAAACTAGAATATCTTTTGCAGATTCTGGAAGTGATTGCGATCGCAAAGCTCTATTAGTTGCTTTGGAATCGACTTTTAAAAATGAGAGGGCGTAAAATTCGCCCAAAAAATTTGGCGACGATATCGAGCACATGCCTTCATAAAAGGGCTCTCCTGGCCAAATGGTTTAACTTTGGCAGGTCCCTGCTGTTCTGTTATGAAAGTAGACTTCGTGGGGCAGATTCTGGAAGTGATTGCGATCGCAAAGCTCTATTAGTTGCTTTGGAATCGGCTTTTGAAAAAAATTCTGTGAAAATCGCAAAAATTTTGGGTATCGAAATCGGGCAAAGTCTGCATAAAAGGGCTCTCCTGGCCAAATGGTTTAACTTTGGCAGGTCCCTGCTGTTCTGTTATGAAACTAGAATATCTTTTGCAGATTCTGGAAGTGATTGCGATCGCAAAGCTCTATTAGTTGCTTTGGAATCGACTTTTGAAAATGAGAGGGCGTAAAATTCGCCCAAAAAATTTGGCGACGATATCGAGCACATGCCTTCATAAAAGGGCTCTCCTGGCCAAATGGTTTAACTTTGGCAGGTCCCTGCTGTTCTGTTATGAAAGTAGACTTCGTGGGGCAGATTCTGGAAGTGATTGCGATCGCAAAGCTCTATTAGTTGCTTTGGAATCGGCTTTTGAAAAAAATTCTGTGAAAATCGCAAAAATTTTGGGTATCGAAATCGGGCAAAGTCTGCATAAAAGGGCTCTCCTGGCCAAATGGTTTAACTTTGGCAGGTCCCTGCTGTTCTGTTATGAAACTAGAATATCTTTTGCAGATTCTGGAAGTGATTGCGATCGCAAAGCTCTATTAGTTGCTTTGGAATCGACTTTTGAAAATGAGAGGGCGTAAAATTCGCCCAAAAAATTTGGCGACGATATCGAGCACATGCCTTCATAAAAGGGCTCTCCTGGTCAAATGGTTTAACTTTGGCAGGTCCCTGCTGTTCTGTTATGAAAGTAGACTTCGTGGGGCAGATTCTGGAAGTGATTGCGATCGCAAAGCTCTATTAGTTGCTTTGGAATCGGCTTTTGAAAAAAATTCTGTGAAAATCGCAAAAATTTTGGGTATCGAAATCGGGCAAAGTCTGCATAAAAGGGCTCTCCTGGCCAAATGGTTTAACTTTGGCAGGTCCCTGCTGTTCTGTTATGAAACTAGAATATCTTTTGCAGATTCTGGAAGTGATTGCGATCGCAAAGCTCTATTAGTTGCTTTGGAATCGACTTTTGAAAATGAGAGGGCGTAAAATTCGCCCAAAAAATTTTGCGACGATATCGAGCACATGCCTTCATAAAAGGGCTCTCCTGGCCAAATGGTTTAACTTTGGCAGGTCCCTGCTGTTCTGTTATGAAAGTAGACTTCGTGGGGCAGATTCTGGAAGTGATTGCGATCGCAAAGCTCTATTAGTTGCTTTGGAATCGGCTTTTGAAAAAAATTCTGTGAAAATCGCAAAAATTTTGGGTATCGAAATCGGGCAAAGTCTGCATAAAAGGGCTCTCCTGGCCAAATGGTTTAACTTTGGCAGGTCCCTGCTGTTCTGTTATGAAACTAGAATATCTTTTGCAGATTCTGGAAGTGATTGCGATCGCAAAGCTCTATTAGTTGCTTTGGAATCGGCTTTTGAAAAAAATTCTGTGAAAATCGCAAAAATTTTGGGTATCGAAATCGGGCAAAGTCTGCATAAAAGGGCTCTCCTGGCCAAATGGTTTAACTTTGGCAGGTCCCTGCTGTTCTGTTCTGAAACTAGAATATCTTTTGCAGATTCAGGAAGTGATTGCGATCGCAAAGCTCTATTAGTTGCTTTGGAATCGACTTTTGAAAATGAGAGGGCGTAAAATTCGCCCAAAAAATTTGGCGACGATATCGAGCACATGCCTTCATAAAAGGGCTCTCCTGACCAAATGGTTTAACTTTGGCAGGTCCCTGCTGTTCTGTTATGAAAGTAGACTTCGTGGGGCAGATTCTGGAAGTGATTGCGATCGCAAAGCTCTATTAGTTGCTTTGGAATCGGCTTTTGAAAAAAATTCTGTGAAAATCGCAAAAATTTTGGGTATCGAAATCGGGCAAAGTCTGCATAAAAGGGCTCTCCTGGCCAAATGGTTTAACTTTGGCAGGTCCCTGCTGTTCTGTTATGAAACTAGAATATCTTTTGCAGATTCTGGAAGTGATTGCGATCGCAAAGCTCTATTAGTTGCTTTGGAATCGACTTTTGAAAATGAGAGGGCGTAAAATTCGCCCAAAAAATTTGGCGACGATATCGAGCACATGCCTTCATAAAAGGGCTCTCCTGGCCAAATGGTTTAACTTTGGCAGGTCCCTGCTGTTCTGTTATGAAAGTAGACTTCGTGGGGCAGATTCTGGAAGTGATTGCGATCGCAAAGCTCTATTAGTTGCTTTGGAATCGGCTTTTGAAAAAAATTCTGTGAAAATCGCAAAAATTTTGGGTATCGAAATCGGGCAAAGTCTGCATAAAAGGGCTCTCCTGGCCAAATGGTTTAACTTTGGCAGGTCCCTGCTGTTCTGTTATGAAAGTAGACTTCGTGGGGCAGATTCTGGAAGTGATTGCGATCGCAAAGCTCTATTAGTTGCTTTGGAATCGGCTTTTGAAAAAAATTCTGTGAAAATCGCAAAAATTTTGGGTATCGAAATCGGGCAAAGTCTGCATAAAAGGGCTCTCCTGGCCAAATGGTTTAACTTTGGCAGGTCCCTGCTGTTCTGTTATGAAACTAGAATATCTTTTGCAGATTCTGGAAGTGATTGCGATCGCAAAGCTCTATTAGTTGCTTTGGAATCGACTTTTGAAAATGAGAGGGCGTAAAATTCGCCCAAAAAATTTGGCGACGATATCGAGCACATGCCTTCATAAAAGGGCTCTCCTGGCCAAATGGTTTAACTTTGGCAGGTCCCTGCTGTTCTGTTATGAAAGTAGACTTCGTGGGGCAGATTCTGGAAGTGATTGCGATCGCAAAGCTCTATTAGTTGCTTTGGAATCGGCTTTTGAAAAAAATTCTGTGAAAATCGCAAAAATTTTGGGTATCGAAATCGGGCAAAGTCTGCATAAAAGGGCTCTCCTGGCCAAATGGTTTAACTTTGGCAGGTCCCTGCTGTTCTGTTATGAAACTAGAATATCTTTTGCAGATTCTGCAAGTGATTGCGATCGCAAAGCTCTATTAGTTGCTTTGGAATCTACTTTTGAAAATGAGAGGGCGTAAAATTCGCCCAAAAAATTTGGCGACGATATCGAGCACATGCCTTCATAAAAGGGCTCTCCTGGCCAAATGGTTTAACTTTGGCAGGTCCCTGCTGTTCTGTTATGAAAGTAGACTTCGTGGGGCAGATTCTGGAAGTGATTGCGATCGCAAAGCTCTATTAGTTGCTTTGGAATCGGCTTTTGAAAAAAATTCTGTGAAAATCGCAAATATTTTGGGTATCGAAATCGGGCAAAGTCTGCATAAAAGGGCTCTCCTGGCCAAATGGTTTAACTTTGGCAGGTCCCTGCTGTTCTGTTATGAAACTAGAATATCTTTTGCAGATTCTGGAAGTGATTGCGATCGCAAAGCTCTATTAGTTGCTTTGGAATCGACTTTTGAAAATGAGAGGGCGTAAAATTCGCCCAAAAAATTTGGCGACGATATCGAGCACATGCCTTCATAAAAGGGCTCTCCTGGCCAAATGGTTTAACTTTGGCAGGTCCCTGCTGTTCTGTTATGAAAGTAGACTTCGTGGGGCAGATTCTGGAAGTGATTGCGATCGCAAAGCTCTATTAGTTGCTTTGGAATCGGCTTTTGAAAAAAATTCTGTGAAAATCGCAAAAATTTTGGGTATCGAAATCGGGCAAAGTCTGCATAAAAGGGCTCTCCTGGCCAAATGGTTTAACTTTGGCAGGTCCCTGCTGTTCTGTTATGAAACTAGACTTCGTGGGGCAGATTCTGGAAGTGATTGCGATCGCAAAGCTCTATTAGTTGCTTTGGAATCGGCTTTTGAAAAAAATTCTGTGAAAATCGCAAAAATTTTGGGTATCGAAATCGGGCAAAGTCTGCATAAAAGGGCTCTCCTGGCCAAATGGTTTAACTTTGGCAGGTCCCTGCTGTTCTGTTATGAAACTAGAATATCTTTAGCAGATTCTGGAAGTGATTGCGATCGCAAAGCTCTATTAGTTGCTTTGGAATCGACTTTTGAAAATGAGAGGGCGTAAAATTCGCCCAAAAAATTTGGCGACGATATCGAGCACATGCCTTCATAAAAGGGCTCTCCTGGCCAAATGGTTTAACTTTGGCAGGTCCCTGCTGTTCTGTTATGAAAGTAGACTTCGTGGGGCAGATTCTGGAAGTGATTGCGATCGCAAAGCTCTATTAGTTGCTTTGGAATCGGCTTTTGAAAAAAATTCTGTGAAAATCGCAAAAATTTTGGGTATCGAAATCGGGCAAAGTCTGCATAAAAGGGCTCTCCTGGCCAAATGGTTTAACTTTGGCAGGTCCCTGCTGTTCTGTTATGAAACTAGAATATCTTTTGCAGATTCTGGAAGTGATTGCGATCGCAAAGCTCTATTAGTTGCTTTGGAATCGACTTTTGAAAATGAGAGGGCGTAAAATTCGCCCAAAAAATTTGGCGACGATATCGAGCACATGCCTTCATAAAAGGGCTCTCCTGGCCAAATGGTTTAACTTTGGCAGGTCCCTGCTGTTCTGTTATGAAAGTAGACTTCGTGGGGCAGATTCTGGAAGTGATTGCGATCGCAAAGCTCTATTAGTTGCTTTGGAATCGGCTTTTGAAAAAAATTCTGTGAAAATCGCAAAAATTTTGGGTATCGAAATCGGGCAAAGTCTGCATAAAAGGGCTCTCCTGGCCAAATGGTTTAACTTTGGCAGGTCCCTGCTGTTCTGTTATGAAACTAGAATATCTTTAGCAGATTCTGGAAGTGATTGCGATCGCAAAGCTCTATTAGTTGCTTTGGAATCGACTTTTGAAAATGAGAGGGCGTAAAATTCGCCCAAAAAATTTGGCGACGATATCGAGCACATGCCTTCATAAAAGGGCTCTCCTGGCCAAATGGTTTAACTTTGGCAGGTCCCTGCTGTTCTGTTATGAAAGTAGACTTCGTGGGGCAGATTCTGGAAGTGATTGCGATCGCAAAGCTCTATTAGTTGCTTTGGAATCGGCTTTTGAAAAAAATTCTGTGAAAATCGCAAAAATTTTGGGTATCGAAATCGGGCAAAGTCTGCATAAAAGGGCTCTCCTGGCCAAATGGTTTAACTTTGGCAGGTCCCTGCTGTTCTGTTATGAAACTAGAATATCTTTTGCAGATTCTGGAAGTGATTGCGATCGCAAAGCTCTATTAGTTGCTTTGGAATCGGCTTTTGAAAAAAATTCTGTGAAAATCGCAAAAATTTTGGGTATCGAAATCGGGCAAAGTCTGCATAAAAGGGCTCTCCTGGCCAAATGGTTTAACTTTGGCAGGTCCCTGCTGTTCTGTTCTGAAACTAGAATATCTTTTGCAGATTCTGGAAGTGATTGCGATCGCAAAGCTCTATTAGTTGCTTTGGAATCGACTTTTGAAAAGGAGAGGGCGTAAAATTCGCCCAAAAAATTTGGCGACGATATCGAGCACATGCCTTCATAAAAGGGCTCTCCTGACCAAATGGTTTAACTTTGGCAGGTCCTAGCTGTTCTGTTATGAAAGTAGACTTCGTGGGGCAGATTCTGGAAGTGATTGCGATCGCAAAGCTCTATTAGTTGCTTTGGAATCGGCTTTTGAAAAAAATTCTGTGAAAATCGCAAAAATTTTGGGTATCGAAATCGGGCAAAGTCTGCATAAAAGGGCTCTCCTGGCCAAATGGTTTAACTTTGGCAGGTCCCTGCTGTTCTGTTATGAAACTAGAATATCTTTTGCAGATTCTGGAAGTGATTGCGATCGCAAAGCTCTATTAGTTGCTTTGGAATCGACTTTTGAAAATGAGAGGGCGTAAAATTCGCCCAAAAAATTTGGCGACGATATCGAGCACATGCCTTCATAAAAGGGCTCTCCTGGCCAAATGGTTTAACTTTGGCAGGTCCCTGCTGTTCTGTTATGAAAGTAGACTTCGTGGGGCAGATTCTGGAAGTGATTGCGATCGCAAAGCTCTATTAGTTGCTTTGGAATCGGCTTTTGAAAAAAATTCTGTGAAAATCGCAAAAAATTTGGGTATCGAAATCGGGCAAAGTCTGCATAAAAGGGCTCTCCTGGCCAAATGGTTTAACTTTGGCAGGTCCCTGCTGTTCTGTTATGAAAGTAGACTTCGTGGGGCAGATTCTGGAAGTGATTGCGATCGCAAAGCTCTATTAGTTGCTTTGGAATCGGCTTTTGAAAAAAATTCTGTGAAAATCGCAAAAATTTTGGGTATCGAAATCGGGCAAAGTCTGCATAAAAGGGCTCTCCTGGCCAAATGGTTTAACTTTGGCAGGTCCCTGCTGTTCTGTTATGAAACTAGAATATCTTTTGCAGATTCTGGAAGTGATTGCGATCGCAAAGCTCTATTAGTTGCTTTGGAATCTACTTTTGAAAATGAGAGGGCGTAAAATTCGCCCAAAAAATTTGGCGACGATATCGAGCACATGCCTTCATAAAAGGGCTCTCCTGGCCAAATGGTTTAACTTTGGCAGGTCCCTGCTGTTCTGTTATGAAAGTAGACTTCGTGGGGCAGATTCTGGAAGTGATTGCGATCGCAAAGCTCTATTAGTTGCTTTGGAATCGGCTTTTGAAAAAAATTCTGTGAAAATCGCAAAAATTTTGGGTATCGAAATCGGGCAAAGTCTGCATAAAAGGGCTCTCCTGGCCAAATGGTTTAACTTTGGCAGGTCCCTGCTGTTCTGTTATGAAACTAGAATATCTTTTGCAGATTCTGGAAGTGATTGCGATCGCAAAGCTCTATTAGTTGCTTTGGAATCGACTTTTGAAAATGAGAGGGCGTAAAATTCGCCCAAAAAATTTGGCGACGATATCGAGCACATGCCTTCATAAAAGGGCTCTCCTGGCCAAATGGTTTAACTTTGGCAGGTCCCTGCTGTTCTGTTATGAAAGTAGACTTCGTGGGGCAGATTCTGGAAGTGATTGCGATCGCAAAGCTCTATTAGTTGCTTTGGAATCGGCTTTTGAAAAAAATTCTGTGAAAATCGCAAAAATTTTGGGTATCGAAATCGGGCAAAGTCTGCATAAAAGGGCTCTCCTGGCCAAATGGTTTAACTTTGGCAGGTCCCTGCTGTTCTGTTATGAAACTAGAATATCTTTTGCAGATTCTGGAAGTGATTGCGATCGCAAAGCTCTATTAGTTGCTTTGGAATCGACTTTTGAAAATGAGAGGGCGTAAAATTCGCCTAAAAAATTTGGCGACGATATCGAGCACATGCCTTCATAAAAGGGCTCTCCTGGCCAAATGGTTTAACTTTGGCAGGTCCCTGCTGTTCTGTTATGAAAGTAGACTTCGTGGGGCAGATTCTGGAAGTGATTGCGATCGCAAAGCTCTATTAGTTGTTTTGGAATCGGCTTTTGAAAAAAATTCTGTGAAAATCGCAATGATTTTGGGTATCGAAATCGGGCAAAGTCTGCATAAAAGGGCTCTCCTGGCCAAATGGTTTAACTTTGGCAGGTCCCTGCTGTTCTGTTATGAAACTAGAATATCTTTTGCAGATTCTGGAAGTGATTGCGATCGCAAAGCTCTATTAGTTGCTTTGGAATCGACTTTTGAAAATGAGAGGGCGTAAAATTCGCCCAAAAAATTTGGCGACGATATCGAGCACATGCCTTCATAAAAGGGCTCTCCTGGCCAAATGGTTTAACTTTGGCAGGTCCCTGCTGTTCTGTTATGAAAGTAGACTTCGTGGGGCAGATTCTGGAAGTGATTGCGATCGCAAAGCTCTATTAGTTGCTTTGGAATCGGCTTTTGAAAAAAATTCTGTGAAAATCGCAAAAATTTTGGGTATCGAAATCGGGCAAAGTCTGCATAAAAGGGCTCTCCTGGCCAAATGGTTTAACTTATGCAGGTCCCTGCTGTTCTGTTATGAAACTAGAATATCTTTTGCAGATTCTGGAAGTGATTGCGATCGCAAAGCTCTATTAGTTGCTTTGGAATCGACTTTTGAAAATGAGAGGGCGTAAAATTCGCCCAAAAAATTTGGCGACGATATCGAGCACATGCCTTCATAAAAGGGCTCTCCTGGCCAAATGGTTTAACTTTGGCAGGTCCCTGCTGTTCTGTTATGAAAGTAGACTTCGTGGGGCAGATTCTGGAAGTGATTGCGATCGCAAAGCTCTATTAGTTGCTTTGGAATCGGCTTTTGAAAAAAATTCTGTGAAAATCGCAAAAATTTTGGGTATCGAAATCGGGCAAAGTCTGCATAAAAGGGCTCTCCTGGCCAAATGGTTTAACTTTGGCAGGTCCCTGCTGTTCTGTTATGAAACTAGAATATCTTTTGCAGATTCTGGAAGTGATTGCGATCGCAAAGCTCTATTAGTTGCTTTGGAATCGGCTTTTGAAAAAAATTCTGTGAAAATCGCAAAAATTTTGGGTATCGAAATCGGGCAAAGTCTGCATACAAGGGCTCTCCTGGCCAAATGGTTTAACTTTGGCAGGTCCCTGCTGTTCTGTTCTGAAACTAGAATATCTTTTGCAGATTCTGGAAGTGATTGCGATCGCAAAGCTCTATTAGTTGCTTTGGAATCGACTTTTGAAAATGAGAGGGCGTAAAATTCGCCCAAAAAATTTGGCGACGATATCGAGCACATGCCTTCATAAAAGGGCTCTCCTGGCCAAATGGTTTAACTTTGGCAGGTCCCTGCTGTTCTGTTATGAAAGTAGACTTCGTGGGGCAGATTCTGGAAGTGATTGCGATCGCAAAGCTCTATTAGTTGCTTTGGAATCGGCTTTTGAAAAAAATTCTGTGAAAATCGCAAAAATTTTGGGTATCGAAATCGGGCAAAGTCTGCATAAAAGGGCTCTCCTGGCCAAATGGTTTAACTTTGGCAGGTCCCTGCTGTTCTGTTATGAAACTAGAATATCTTTTGCAGATTCTGGAAGTGATTGCGATCGCAAAGCTCTATTAGTTGCTTTGGAATCGACTTTTGAAAATGAGAGGGCGTAAAATTCGCCCAAAAAATTTGGCGACGATATCGAGCACATGCCTTCATAAAAGGGCTCTCCTGGCCAAATGGTTTAACTTTGGCAGGTCCCTGCTGTTCTGTTATGAAAGTAGACTTCGTGGGGCAGATTCTGGAAGTGATTGCGATCGCAAAGCTCTATTAGTTGCTTTGGAATCGGCTTTTAAAAAAAATTCTGTGAAAATCGCAAAAATTTTGGGTATCGAAATCGGGCAAAGTCTGCATAAAAGGGCTCTCCTGGCCAAATGGTTTAACTTTGGCAGGTCCCTGCTGTTCTGTTATGAAACTAGAATATCTTTTGCAGATTCTGGAAGTGATTGCGATCGCAAAGCTCTATTAGTTGCTTTGGAATCGACTTTTGAAAATGAGAGGGCGTAAAATTCGCCCAAAAAATTTGGCGACGATATCGAGCACATGCCTTCATAAAAGGGCTCTCCTGGGCAAATGGTTTAACTTTGGCAGGTCCCTGCTGTTCTGTTATGAAAGTAGACTTCGTGGGGCAGATTCTGGAAGTGATTGCGATCGCAAAGCTCTATTAGTTGCTTTGGAATCGGCTTTTGAAAAAAATTCTGTGAAAATCGTAAAAATTTTGGGTATCGAAATCGGGCAAAGTCTGCATAAAAGGGCTCTCCTGGCCAAATGGTTTAACTTTGGCAGGTCCCTGCTGTTCTGTTATGAAACTAGAGTATCTTTTGCAGATTCTGGAAGTGATTGCGATCGCAAAGCTCTATTAGTTGCTTTGGAATCGACTTTTGAAAATGAGAGGGCGTAAAATTCGCCCAAAAAATTTGGCGACGATATCGAGCACATGCCTTCATAAAAAGGCTCTCCTGGCCAAATGGTTTAACTTTGGCAGGTCCCTGCTGTTCTGTTATGAAAGTAGACTTCGTGGGGCAGATTCTGGAAGTGATTGCGATCGCAAAGCTCTATTAGTTGCTTTGGAATCGGCTTTTGAAAAAAATTCTGTGAAAATCGCAAAAATTTTGGGTATCGAAATCGGGCAAAGTCTGCATAAAAGGGCTCTCCTGGCCAAATGGTTTAACTTTGGCAGGTCCCTGCTGTTCTGTTATGAAACTAGAGTATCTTTTGCAGATTCTGGAAGTGATTGCGATCGCAAAGCTCTATTAGTTGCTTTGGAATCGACTTTTGAAAATGAGAGGGCGTAAAATTCGCCCAAAAAATTTGGCGACGATATCGAGCACATGCCTTCATAAAAAGGCTCTCCTGGCCAAATGGTTTAACTTTGGCAGGTCCCTGCTGTTCTGTTATGAAAGTAGACTTCGTGGGGCAGATTCTGGAAGTGATTGCGATCGCAAAGCTCTATTAGTTGCTTTGGAATCGGCTTTTGAAAAAAATTCTGTGAAAATCGCAAAAATTTTGGGTATCGAAATCGGGCAAAGTCTGCATAAAAGGGCTCTCCTGGCCAAATGGTTTAACTTTGGCAGGTCCCTGCTGTTCTGTTATGAAACTAGAATATCTTTTGCAGATTCTGGAAGTGATTGCGATCGCACAGCTCTATTAGTTGCTTTGGAATCGACTTTTGAAAATGAGAGGGCGTAAAATTCGCCCAAAAAATTTGGCGACGATATCGAGCACATGCCTTCATAAAAGGGCTCTCCTGGCCAAATGGTTTAACTTTGGCAGGTCCCTGCTGTTCTGTTATGAAAGTAGACTTCGTGGGGCAGATTCTGGAAGTGATTGCGATCGCAAAGCTCTATTAGTTGCTTTGGAATCGGCTTTTAAAAAAAATTCTGTGAAAATCGCAAAAATTTTGGGTATCGAAATCGGGCAATGTCTGCATAAAAGGGCTCTCCTGGCCAAATGGTTTAACTTTGGCAGGTCCCTGCTGTTCTGTTATGAAACTAGAATATCTTTTGCAGATTCTGGAAGTGATTGCGATCGCAAAGCTCTATTAGTTGCTTTGGAATCGACTTTTGAAAATTAGAGGGCGTAAAATTCGCCCAAAAAATTTGGCGACGATATCGAGCACATGCCTTCATAAAAGGGCTCTCCTGGGCAAATGGTTTAACTTTGGCAGGTCCCTGCTGTTCTGTTATGAAAGTAGACTTCGTGGGGCAGATTCTGGAAGTGATTGCGATCGCAAAGCTCTATTAGTTGCTTTGGAATCGGCTTTTGAAAAAAATTCTGTGAAAATCGCAAAAATTTTGGGTATCGAAATCGGGCAAAGTCTGCATAAAAGGGCTCTCCTGGCCAAATGGTTTAACTTTGGCAGGTCCCTGCTGTTCTGTTATGAAACTAGAGTATCTTTTGCAGATTCTGGAAGTGATTGCGATCGCAAAGCTCTATTAGTTGCTTTGGAATCGACTTTTGAAAATGAGAGGGCGTAAAATTCGCCCAAAAAATTTGGCGACGATATCGAGCACATGCCTTCATAAAAAGGCTCTCCTGGCCAAATGGTTTAACTTTGGCAGGTCCCTGCTGTTCTGTTATGAAAGTAGACTTCGTGGGGCAGATTCTGGAAGTGATTGCGATCGCAAAGCTCTATTAGTTGCTTTGGAATCGGCTTTTGAAAAAAATTCTGTGAAAATCGCAAAAATTTTGGGTATCGAAATCGGGCAAAGTCTGCATAAAAGGGCTCTCCTGGCCAAATGGTTTAACTTTGGCAGGTCCCTGCTGTTCTGTTATGAAACTAGAATATCTTTTGCAGATTCTGGAAGTGATTGCGATCGCAAAGCTCTATTAGTTGCTTTGGAATCGACTTTTGAAAATGAGAGGGCGTAAAATTCGCCCAAAAAATTTGGCGACGATATCGAGCACATGCCTTCATAAAAGGGCTCTCCTGGCCAAATGGTTTAACTTTGGCAGGTCCCTGCTGTTCTGTTATGAAAGTAGACTTCGTGGGGCAGATTCTGGAAATGATTGCGATCGCAAAGCTCTATTAGTTGCTTTGGAATCGGCTTTTAAAAAAAATTCTGTGAAAATCGCAAAAATTTTGGGTATCGAAATCGGGCAAAGTCTGCATAAAAGGGCTCTCCTGGCCAAATGGTTTAACTTTGGCAGGTCCCTGCTGTTCTGTTATGAAACTAGAATATCTTTTGCAGATTCTGGAAGTGATTGCGATCGCAAAGCTCTATTAGTTGCTTTGGAATCGACTTTTGAAAATGAGAGGGCGTAAAATTCGCCCAAAAAATTTGGCGACGATATCGAGCACATGCCTTCATAAAAGGGCTCTCCTGGGCAAATGGTTTAACTTTGGCAGGTCCCTGCTGTTCTGTTATGAAAGTAGACTTCGTGGGGCAGATTCTGGAAGTGATTGCGATCGCAAAGCTCTATTAGTTGCTTTGGAATCGGCTTTTGAAAAAAATTCTGTGAAAATCGCAAAAATTTTGGGTATCGAAATCGGGCAAAGTCTGCATAAAAGGGCTCTCCTGGCCAAATGGTTTAACTTTGGCAGGTCCCTGCTGTTCTGTTATGAAACTAGAGTATCTTTTGCAGATTCTGGAAGTGATTGCGATCGCAAAGCTCTATTAGTTGCTTTGGAATCGACTTTTGAAAATGAGAGGGCGTAAAATTCGCCCAAAAAATTTGGCGACGATATCGAGCACATGCCTTCATAAAAGGGCTCTCCTGGGCAAATGGTTTAACTTTGGCAGGTCCCTGCTGTTCTGTTATGAAAGTAGACTTCGTGGGGCAGATTCTGGAAGTGATTGCGATCGCAAAGCTCTATTAGTTGCTTTGGAATCGGCTTTTGAAAAAAATTCTGTGAAAATCGCAAAAATTTTGGGTATCGAAATCGGGCAAAGTCTGCATAAAAGGGCTCTCCTGGCCAAATGGTTTAACTTTGGCAGGTCCCTGCTGTTCTGTTATGAAACTAGAGTATCTTTTGCAGATTCTGGAAGTGATTGCGATCGCAAAGCTCTATTAGTTGCTTTGGAATCGACTTTTGAAAATGAGAGGGCGTAAAATTCGCCCAAAAAATTTGGCGACGATATCGAGCACATGCCTTCATAAAAAGGCTCTCCTGGCCAAATGGTTTAACTTTGGCAGGTCCCTGCTGTTCTGTTATGAAAGTAGACTTCGTGGGGCAGATTCTGGAAGTGATTGCGATCGCAAAGCTCTATTAGTTGCTTTGGAATCGGCTTTTGAAAAAAATTCTGTGAAAATCGCAAAAATTTTGGGTATCGAAATCGGGCAAAGTCTGCATAAAAGGGCTCTCCTGGCCAAATGGTTTAACTTTGGCAGGTCCCTGCTGTTCTGTTATGAAACTAGAATATCTTTTGCAGATTCTGGAAGTGATTGCGATCGCAAAGCTCTATTAGTTGCTTTGGAATCGACTTTTGAAAATGAGAGGGCGTAAAATTCGCCCAAAAAATTTGGCGACGATATCGAGCACATGCCTTCATAAAAGGGCTCTCCTGGCCAAATGGTTTAACTTTGGCAGGTCCCTGCTGTTCTGTTATGAAAGTAGACTTCGTGGGGCAGATTCTGGAAATGATTGCGATCGCAAAGCTCTATTAGTTGCTTTGGAATCGGCTTTTAAAAAAAATTCTGTGAAAATCGCAAAAATTTTGGGTATCGAAATCGGGCAAAGTCTGCATAAAAGGGCTCTCCTGGCCAAATGGTTTAACTTTGGCAGGTCCCTGCTGTTCTGTTATGAAACTAGAGTATCTTTTGCAGATTCTGGAAGTGATTGCGATCGCAAAGCTCTATTAGTTGCTTTGGAATCGACTTTTGAAAATGAGAGGGCGTAAAATTCGCCCAAAAAATTTGGCGACGATATCGAGCACATGCCTTCATAAAAGGGCTCTCCTGGGCAAATGGTTTAACTTTGGCAGGTCCCTGCTGTTCTGTTATGAAAGTAGACTTCGTGGGGCAGATTCTGGAAGTGATTGCGATCGCAAAGCTCTATTAGTTGCTTTGGAATCGGCTTTTGAAAAAAATTCTGTGAAAATCGCAAAAATTTTGGGTATCGAAATCGGGCAAAGTCTGCATAAAAGGGCTCTCCTGGCCAAATGGTTTAACTTTGGCAGGTCCCTGCTGTTCTGTTATGAAACTAGAGTATCTTTTGCAGATTCTGGAAGTGATTGCGATCGCAAAGCTCTATTAGTTGCTTTGGAATCGACTTTTGAAAATGAGAGGGCGTAAAATTCGCCCAAAAAATTTGGCGACGATATCGAGCACATGCCTTCATAAAAAGGCTCTCCTGGCCAAATGGTTTAACTTTGGCAGGTCCCTGCTGTTCTGTTATGAAAGTAGACTTCGTGGGGCAGATTCTGGAAGTGATTGCGATCGCAAAGCTCTATTAGTTGCTTTGGAATCGGCTTTTGAAAAAAATTCTGTGAAAATCGCAAAAATTTTGGGTATCGAAATCGGGCAAAGTCTGCATAAAAGGGCTCTCCTGGCCAAATGGTTTAACTTTGGCAGGTCCCTGCTGTTCTGTTATGAAACTAGAATATCTTTTGCAGATTCTGGAAGTGATTGCGATCGCAAAGCTCTATTAGTTGCTTTGGAATCGACTTTTGAAAATGAGAGGGCGTAAAATTCGCCCAAAAAATTTGGCGACGATATCGAGCACATGCCTTCATAAAAGGGCTCTCCTGGCCAAATGGTTTAACTTTGGCAGGTCCCTGCTGTTCTGTTATGAAAGTAGACTTCGTGGGGCAGATTCTGGAAATGATTGCGATCGCAAAGCTCTATTAGTTGCTTTGGAATCGGCTTTTAAAAAAAATTCTGTGAAAATCGCAAAAATTTTGGGTATCGAAATCGGGCAAAGTCTGCATAAAAGGGCTCTCCTGGCCAAATGGTTTAACTTTGGCAGGTCCCTGCTGTTCTGTTATGAAACTAGAATATCTTTTGCAGATTCTGGAAGTGATTGCGATCGCAAAGCTCTATTAGTTGCTTTGGAATCGACTTTTGAAAATGAGAGGGCGTAAAATTCGCCCAAAAAATTTGGCGACGATATCGAGCACATGCCTTCATAAAAGGGCTCTCCTGGGCAAATGGTTTAACTTTGGCAGGTCCCTGCTGTTCTGTTATGAAAGTAGACTTCGTGGGGCAGATTCTGGAAGTGATTGCGATCGCAAAGCTCTATTAGTTGCTTTGGAATCGGCTTTTGAAAAAAATTCTGTGAAAATCGCAAAAATTTTGGGTATCGAAATCGGGCAAAGTCTGCATAAAAGGGCTCTCCTGGCCAAATGGTTTAACTTTGGCAGGTCCCTGCTGTTCTGTTATGAAACTAGAGTATCTTTTGCAGATTCTGGAAGTGATTGCGATCGCAAAGCTCTATTAGTTGCTTTGGAATCGACTTTTGAAAATGAGAGGGCGTAAAATTCGCCCAAAAAATTTGGCGACGATATCGAGCACATGCCTTCATAAAAAGGCTCTCCTGGCCAAATGGTTTAACTTTGGCAGGTCCCTGCTGTTCTGTTATGAAAGTAGACTTCGTGGGGCAGATTCTGGAAGTGATTGCGATCGCAAAGCTCTATTAGTTGCTTTGGAATCGGCTTTTGAAAAAAATTCTGTGAAAATCGCAAAAATTTTGGGTATCGAAATCGGGCAAAGTCTGCATAAAAGGGCTCTCCTGGCCAAATGGTTTAACTTTGGCAGGTCCCTGCTGTTCTGTTATGAAACTAGAATATCTTTTGCAGATTCTGGAAGTGATTGCGATCGCAAAGCTCTATTAGTTGCTTTGGAATCGACTTTTGAAAATGAGAGGGCGTAAAATTCGCCCAAAAAATTTGGCGACGATATCGAGCACATGCCTTCATAAAAGGGCTCTCCTGGCCAAATGGTTTAACTTTGGCAGGTCCCTGCTGTTCTGTTATGAAAGTAGACTTCGTGGGGCAGATTCTGGAAGTGATTGCGATCGCAAAGCTCTATTAGTTGCTTTGGAATCGGCTTTTAAAAAAAATTCTGTGAAAATCGCAAAAATTTTGGGTATCGAAATCGGGCAAAGTCTGCATAAAAGGGCTCTCCTGGCCAAATGGTTTAACTTTGGCAGGTCCCTGCTGTTCTGTTATGAAACTAGAATATCTTTTGCAGATTCTGGAAGTGATTGCGATCGCAAAGCTCTATTAGTTGCTTTGGAATCGACTTTTGAAAATGAGAGGGCGTAAAATTCGCCCAAAAAATTTGGCGACGATATCGAGCACATGCCTTCATAAAAGGGCTCTCCTGGGCAAATGGTTTAACTTTGGCAGGTCCCTGCTGTTCTGTTATGAAAGTAGACTTCGTGGGGCAGATTCTGGAAGTGATTGCGATCGCAAAGCTCTATTAGTTGCTTTGGAATCGGCTTTTGAAAAAAATTCTGTGAAAATCGCAAAAATTTTGGGTATCGAAATCGGGCAAAGTCTGCATAAAAGGGCTCTCCTGGCCAAATGGTTTAACTTTGGCAGGTCCCTGCTGTTCTGTTATGAAACTAGAGTATCTTTTGCAGATTCTGGAAGTGATTGCGATCGCAAAGCTCTATTAGTTGCTTTGGAATCGACTTTTGAAAATGAGAGGGCGTAAAATTCGCCCAAAAAATTTGGCGACGATATCGAGCACATGCCTTCATAAAAGGGCTCTCCTGGGCAAATGGTTTAACTTTGGCAGGTCCCTGCTGTTCTGTTATGAAAGTAGACTTCGTGGGGCAGATTCTGGAAGTGATTGCGATCGCAAAGCTCTATTAGTTGCTTTGGAATCGGCTTTTGAAAAAAATTCTGTGAAAATCGCAAAAATTTTGGGTATCGAAATCGGGCAAAGTCTGCATAAAAGGGCTCTCCTGGCCAAATGGTTTAACTTTGGCAGGTCCCTGCTGTTCTGTTATGAAACTAGAGTATCTTTTGCAGATTCTGGAAGTGATTGCGATCGCAAAGCTCTATTAGTTGCTTTGGAATCGACTTTTGAAAATGAGAGGGCGTAAAATTCGCCCAAAAAATTTGGCGACGATATCGAGCACATGCCTTCATAAAAAGGCTCTCCTGGCCAAATGGTTTAACTTTGGCAGGTCCCTGCTGTTCTGTTATGAAAGTAGACTTCGTGGGGCAGATTCTGGAAGTGATTGCGATCGCAAAGCTCTATTAGTTGCTTTGGAATCGGCTTTTGAAAAAAATTCTGTGAAAATCGCAAAAATTTTGGGTATCGAAATCGGGCAAAGTCTGCATAAAAGGGCTCTCCTGGCCAAATGGTTTAACTTTGGCAGGTCCCTGCTGTTCTGTTATGAAACTAGAGTATCTTTTGCAGATTCTCGAAGTGATTGCGATCGCAAAGCTCTATTAGTTGCTTTGGAATCGACTTTTGAAAATGAGAGGGCGTAAAATTCGCCCAAAAAATTTGGCGACGATATCGAGCACATGCTTTCATAAAAGGGCTCTCCTGGCCAAATGGTTTAACTTTGGCAGGTCCCTGCTGTTCTGTTATGAAACTAGAATATCTTTTGCAGATTCTGGAAGTGATTGCGATCGCAAAGCTCTATTAGTTGCTTTGGAATCGACTTTTGAAAATGAGAGGGCGTAAAATTCGCCCAAAAAATTTGGCGACGATATCGAGCACATGCCTTCATAAAAGGGCTCTCCTGGGCAAATGGTTTAACTTTGGCAGGTCCCTGCTGTTCTGTTATGAAAGTACACTTCGTGGGGCAGATTCTGGAAGTGATTGCGATCGCAAAGCTCTATTAGTTGCTTTGGAATCGGCTTTTGAAAAAAATTCTGTGAAAATCGCAAAAATTTTGGGTATCGAAATCGGGCAAAGTCTGCATAAAAGGGCTCTCCTGGCCAAATGGTTTAACTTTGGCAGGTCCCTGCTGTTCTGTTATGAAACTAGAGTATCTTTTGCAGATTCTGGAAGTGATTGCGATCGCAAAGCTCTATTAGTTGCTTTGGAATCGACTTTTGAAAATGAGAGGGCGTAAAATTCGCCCAAAAAATTTGGCGACGATATCGAGCACATGCCTTCATAAAAGGGCTCTCCTGGGCAAATGGTTTAACTTTGGCAGGTCCCTGCTGTTCTGTTATGAAAGTAGACTTCGTGGGGCAGATTCTGGAAGTGATTGCGATCGCAAAGCTCTATTAGTTGCTTTGGAATCGGCTTTTGAAAAAAATTCTGTGAAAATCGCAAAAATTTTGGGTATCGAAATCGGGCAAAGTCTGCATAAAAGGGCTCTCCTGGCCAAATGGTTTAACTTTGGCAGGTCCCTGCTGTTCTGTTATGAAACTAGAGTATCTTTTGCAGATTCTGGAAGTGATTGCGATCGCAAAGCTCTATTAGTTGCTTTGGAATCGACTTTTGAAAATGAGAGGGCGTAAAATTCGCCCAAAAAATTTGGCGACGATATCGAGCACATGCCTTCATAAAAAGGCTCTCCTGGCCAAATGGTTTAACTTTGGCAGGTCCCTGCTGTTCTGTTATGAAAGTAGACTTCGTGGGGCAGATTCTGGAAGTGATTGCGATCGCAAAGCTCTATTAGTTGCTTTGGAATCGGCTTTTGAAAAAAATTCTGTGAAAATCGCCAAAATTTTGGGTATCGAAATCGGGCAAAGTCTGCATAAAAGGGCTCTCCTGGCCAAATGGTTTAACTTTGGCAGGTCCCTGCTGTTCTGTTATTTAACTAGAGTATCTTTTGCAGATTCTGGAAGTGATTGCGATCGCAAAGCTCTATTAGTTGCTTTGGAATCGACTTTTGAAAATGAGAGGGCGTAAAATTCGCCCAAAAAATTTGGCGACGATATCGAGCACATGCCTTCATAAAAAGGCTCTCCTGGCCAAATGGTTTAACTTTGGCAGGTCCCTGCTGTTCTGTTATGAAAGTAGACTTCGTGGGGCAGATTCTGGAAGTGATTGCGATCGCAAAGCTCTATTAGTTGCTTTGGAAACGGCTTTTGAAAAAAATTCTGTGAAAATCGCAAAAATTTTGGGTATCGAAATCGGGCAAAGTCTGCATAAAAGGGCTCTCCTGGCCAAATGGTTTAACTTTGGCAGGTCCCTGCTGTTCTGTTATGAAACTAGAATATCTTTTGCAGATTCTGGAAGTGATTGCGATCGCAAAGCTCTATTAGTTGCTTTGGAATCGACTTTTGAAAATGAGAGGGCGTAAAATTCGCCCAAAAAATTTGGCGACGATATCGAGCACATGCCTTCATAAAAGGGCTCTCCTGGCCAAATGGTTTAACTTTGGCAGGTCCCTGCTGTTCTGTTATAAAAGTAGACTTCGTGGGGCAGATTCTGGAAGTGATTGCGATCGCAAAGCTCTATTAGTTGCTTTGGAATCGGCTTTTAAAAAAAATTCTGTGAAAATCGCAAAAATTTTGGGTATCGAAATCGGGCAAAGTCTGCATAAAAGGGCTCTCCTGGCCAAATGGTTTAACTTTGGCAGGTCCCTGCTGTTCTGTTATGAAACTAGAATATCTTTTGCAGATTCTGGAAGTGATTGCGATCGCAAAGCTCTATTAGTTGCTTTGGAATCGACTTTTGAAAATGAGAGGGCGTAAAATTCGCCCAAAAAATTTGGCGACGATATCGAGCACATGCCTTCATAAAAGGGCTCTCCTGGGCAAATGGTTTAACTTTGGCAGGTCCCTGCTGTTCTGTTATGAAAGTACACTTCGTGGGGCAGATTCTGGAAGTGATTGCGATCGCAAAGCTCTATTAGTTGCTTTGGAATCGGCTTTTGAAAAAAATTCTGTGAAAATCGCAAAAATTTTGGGTATCGAAATCGGGCAAAGTCTGCATAAAAGGGCTCTCCTGGCCAAATGGTTTAACTTTGGCAGGTCCCTGCTGTTCTGTTATGAAACTAGAGTATCTTTTGCAGATTCTGGAAGTGATTGCGATCGCAAAGCTCTATTAGTTGCTTTGGAATCGACTTTTGAAAATGAGAGGGCGTAAAATTCGCCCAAAAAATTTGGCGACGATATCGAGCACATGCCTTCATAAAAAGGCTCTCCTGGCCAAATGGTTTAACTTTGGCAGGTCCCTGCTGTTCTGTTATGAAAGTAGACTCCGTGGGGCAGATTCTGGAAGTGATTGCGATCGCAAAGCTCTATTAGTTGCTTTGGAATCGGCTTTTGAAAAAAATTCTGTGAAAATCGCAAAAATTTTCGGTATCGAAATCGGGCAAAGTCTGCATAAAAGGGCTCTCCTGGCCAAATGGTTTAACTTTGGCAGGTCCCTGCTGTTCTGTTATGAAACTAGAATATCTTTTGCAGATTCTGGAAGTGATTGCGATCGCAAAGCTCTATTAGTTGCTTTGGAATCGACTTTTGAAAATGAGAGGGCGTAAAATTCGCCCAAAAAATTTGGCGACGATATCGAGCACATGCCTTCATAAAAGGGCTCTCCTGGCCAAATGGTTTAACTTTGGCAGGTCCCTGCTGTTCTCTTATGAAAGTAGACTTCGTGGGGCAGATTCTGGAAGTGATTGCGATCGCAAAGCTCTATTAGTTGCTTTGGAATCGGCTTTTGAAAAAAATTCTGTGAAAATCGCAAAAATTTTGGGTATCGAAATCGGGCAAAGTCTGCATAAAAGGGCTCTCCTGGCC
Source organism: Salticus scenicus (assembly GCA_963930645.1). Lineage (NCBI taxonomy): Eukaryota > Metazoa > Arthropoda > Arachnida > Araneae > Salticidae > Salticus > Salticus scenicus. Next base: position 286,362 of record CAWVNO010001234.1, read on the forward strand.
AAATGGTTTAACTTTGGCAGGTCCCTGCTGTTCTGTTATGAAACTAGAATATCTTTTGCAGATTCTGGAAGTGATTGCGATCGCAAAGCTCTATTAGTTGCTTTGGAATCGACTTTTGAAAATGAGAGGGCGTAAAATTCGCCCAAAAAATTTGGCGACGATATCGAGCACATGCCTTCATAAAAGGGCTCTCCTGGCCAAATGGTTTCACTTTGGCAGGTCCCTGCTGTTCTGTTATGAAAGTAGACTTCGTGGGGCAGATTCTGGAAGTGATTGCGATCACAAAGCTCTATTAGTTGCTTTGGAATCGGCTTTTGAAAAAAATTCTGTGAAAATCGCAAAAATTTTGGGTATCGAAATCGGGCAAAGTCTGCATAAAAGGGCTCTCCTGGCCAAATGGTTTAACTTTGGCAGGTCCCTGCTGTTCTGTTATGAAACTAGAATATCTTTTGCAGATTCTGGAAGTGATTGCGATCGCAAAGCTCTATTAGTTGCTTTGGAATCGACTTTTGAAAATGAGAGGGCGTAAAATTCGCCCAAAAAATTTGGCGACGATATCGAGCACATGCCTTCATAAAAGGGCTCTCCTGGCCAAATGGTTTAACTTTGGCAGGTCCCTGCTGTTGTGTTATGAAAGTAGACTTCGTGGGGCAGATTCTGGAAGTGATTGCGATCGCAAAGCTCTATTAGTTGCTTTGGAATCGGCTTTTGAAAAAAATTCTGTGAAAATCGCAAAAATTTTCGGTATCGAAATCGGGCAAAGTCTGCATAAAAGGGCTCTCCTGGCCAAATGGTTTAACTTTGGCAGGTCCCTGCTGTTCTGTTATGAAACTAGAATATCTTTTGCAGATTCTGGAAGTGATTGCGATCGCAAAGCTCTATTAGTTGCTTTGGAATCGACTTTTGAAAATGAGAGGGCGTAAAATTCGCCCAAAAAATTTGGCGACGATATCGAGCACATGCCTTCATAAAAGGGCTCTCCTGGGCAAATGGTTTAACTTTGGCAGGTCCCTGCTGTTCTAATATGAAAGTAGACTTCGTGGGGCAGATTCTGGAAGTGATTGCGATCGCAAAGCTCTATTAGTTGCTTTGGAATCGGCTTTTGAAAAAAATTCTGTGAAAATCGCAAAAATTTTGGGTATCGAAATCGGGCAAAGTCTGCATAAAAGGGCTCTCCTGGCCAAATGGTTTAACTTTGGCAGGTCCCTGCTGTTCTGTTATGAAACTAGATTATCTTTTGCAGATTCTGGAAGTGATTGCGATCGCAAAGCTCTATTAGTTGCTTTGGAATCGACTTTTGAAAATGAGAGGGCGTAAAATTCGCCCAAAAAATTTGGCGACGATATCGAGCACATGCCTTCATAAAAGGGCTCTCCTGGGCAAATGGTTTAACTTTGGCAGGTCCCTGCTGTTCTGTTATGAAAGTAGACTTCGTGGGGCAGATTCTGGAAGTGATTGCGATCGCAAAGCTCTATTAGTTGCTTTGGAATCGGCTTTTGAAAAAAATTCTGTGAAAATCGCAAAAATTTTGGGTATCGAAATCGGGCAAAGTCTGCATAAAAGGGCTCTCCTGGCCAAATGGTTTAACTTTGGCAGGTCCCTGCTGTTCTGTTATGAAACTAGAATATCTTTTGCAGATTCTGGAAGTGATTGCGATCGCAAAGCTCTATTAGTTGCTTTGGAATCGACTTTTGAAAATGAGAGGGCGTAAAATTCGCCCAAAAAATTTGGCGACGATATCGAGCACATGCCTTCATAAAAGGGCTCTCCTGGCCAAATGGTTTAACTTTGGCAGGTCCCTGCTGTTCTGTTATGAAAGTAGACTTCGTGGGGCAGATTCTGGAAATGATTGCGATCGCAAAGCTCTATGAGTTGCTTTGGAATCGGCTTTTAAAAAAAATTCTGTGAAAATCGCAAAAATTTTGGGTATCGAAATCGGGCAAAGTCTGCATAAAAGGGCTCTCCTGGCCAAATGGTTTAACTTTGGCAGGTCCCTGCTGTTCTGTTATGAAACTAGAATATCTTTTGCAGATTCTGGAAGTGATTGCGATCGCAAAGCTCTATTAGTTGCTTTGGAATCGACTTTTGAAAATGAGAGGGCGTAAAATTCGCCCAAAAAATTTGGCGACGATATCGAGCACATGCCTTCATAAAAGGGCTCTCCTGGGCAAATGGTTTAACTTTGGCAGGTCCCTGCTGTTCTGTTATGAAAGTAGACTTCGTGGGGCAGATTCTGGAAGTGATTGCGATCGCAAAGCTCTATTAGTTGCTTTGGAATCGGCTTTTGAAAAAAATTCTGTGAAAATCGCAAAAATTTTGGGTATCGAAATCGGGCAAAGTCTGCATAAAAGGGCTCTCCTGGCCAAATGGTTTAACTTTGGCAGGTCCCTGCTGTTCTGTTATGAAACTAGAGTATCTTTTGCAGATTCTGGAAGTGATTGCGATCGCAAAGCTCTATTAGTTGCTTTGGAATCGACTTTTGAAAATGAGAGGGCGTAAAATTCGCCCAAAAAATTTGGCGACGATATCGAGCACATGCCTTCATAAAAAGGCTCTCCTGGCCAAATGGTTTAACTTTGGCAGGTCCCTGCTGTTCTGTTATGAAAGTAGACTTCGTGGGGCAGATTCTGGAAGTGATTGCGATCGCAAAGCTCTATTAGTTGCTTTGGAATCGGCTTTTGAAAAAAATTCTGTGAAAATCGCAAAAATTTTGGGTATCGAAATCGGGCAAAGTCTGCATAAAAGGGCTCTCCTGGCCAAATGGTTTAACTTTGGCAGGTCCCTGCTGTTCTGTTATGAAACTAGAATATCTTTTGCAGATTCTGGAAGTGATTGCGATCGCAAAGCTCTATTAGTTGCTTTGGAATCGACTTTTGAAAATGAGAGGGCGTAAAATTCGCCCAAAAAATTTGGCGACGATATCGAGCACATGCCTTCATAAAAGGGCTCTCCTGGCCAAATGGTTTAACTTTGGCAGGTCCCTGCTGTTCTGTTATGAAAGTAGACTTCGTGGGGCAGATTCTGGAAGTGATTGCGATCGCAAAGCTCTATTAGTTGCTTTGGAATCGGCTTTTGAAAAAAATTCTGTGAAAATCGCAAAAATTTTGGGTATCGAAATCGGGCAAAGTCTGCATAAAAGGGCTCTCCTGGCCAAATGGTTTAACTTTGGCAGGTCCCTGCTGTTCTGTTATGAAACTAGAATATCTTTTGCAGATTCTGGAAGTGATTGCGATCGCAAAGCTCTATTAGTTGCTTTGGAATCGGCTTTTGAAAAAAATTCTGTGAAAATCGCAAAAATTTTGGGTATCGAAATCGGGCAAAGTCTGCATACAAGGGCTCTCCTGGCCAAATAGTTTAACTTTGGCAGGTCCCTGCTGTTCTGTTCTGAAACTAGAATATCTTTTGCAGATTCTGGAAGTGATTGCGATCGCAAAGCTCTATTAGTTGCTTTGGAATCGACTTTTGAAAAAAATTCTGTGAAAATCGCAAAAATTTTGGGTATCGAAATCGGGCAAAGTCTGCATAAAAGGGCTCTCCTGGCCAAATGGTTTAACTTTGGCAGGTCCCTGCTGTTCTGTTATGAAACTAGAGTATCTTTTGCAGATTCTGGAAGTGATTGCGATCGCAAAGCTCTATTAGTTGCTTTGGAATCGACTTTTGAAAATGAGAGGGCGTAAAATTCGCCCAAAAAATTTGGCGACGATATCGAGCACATGCCTTCATAAAAGGGCTCTCCTGGGCAAATGGTTTAACTTTGGCAGGTCCGTGCTGTTCTGTTATGAAAGTAGACTTCGTGGGGCAGATTCTGGAAGTGATTGCGATCGCAAAGCTCTATTAGTTGCTTTGGAATCGGCTTTTGAAAAAAATTCTGTGAAAATCGCAAAAATTTTGGGTATCGAAATCGGGCAAAGTCTGCATAAAAGGGCTCTCCTGGCCAAATGGTTTAACTTTGGCAGGTCCCTGCTGTTCTGTTATGAAACTAGAGTATCTTTTGCAGATTCTGGAAGTGATTGCGATCGCAAAGCTCTATTAGTTGCTTTGGAATCGACTTTTGAAAATGAGAGGGCGTAAAATTCGCCCAAAAAATTTGGCGACGATATCGAGCACATGCCTTCATAAAAAGGCTCTCCTGGCCAAATGGTTTAACTTTGGCAGGTCCCTGCTGTTCTGTTATGAAAGTAGACTTCGTGGGGCAGATTCTGGAAGTGATTGCGATCGCAAAGCTCTATTAGTTGCTTTGGAATCGGCTTTTGAAAAAAATTCTGTGAAAATCGCAAAAATTTTGGGTATCGAAATCGGGCAAAGTCTGCATAAAAGGGCTCTCCTGGCCAAATGGTTTAACTTTGGCAGGTCCCTGCTGTTCTGTTATGAAACTAGAGTATCTTTTGCAGATTCTGGAAGTGATTGCGATCGCAAAGCTCTATTAGTTGCTTTGGAATCGACTTTTGAAAATGAGAGGGCGTAAAATTCGCCCAAAAAATTTGGCGACGATATCGAGCACATGCCTTCATAAAAAGGCTCTCCTGGCCAAATGGTTTAACTTTGGCAGGTCCCTGCTGTTCTGTTATGAAAGTAGACTTCGTGGGGCAGATTCTGGAAGTGATTGCGATCGCAAAGCTCTATTAGTTGCTTTGGAATCGGCTTTTGAAAAAAATTCTGTGAAAATCGCAAAAATTTTGGGTATCGAAATCGGGCAAAGTCTGCATAAAAGGGCTCTCCTGGCCAAATGGTTTAACTTTGGCAGGTCCCTGCTGTTCTGTTATGAAACTAGAATATCTTTTGCAGATTCTGGAAGTGATTGCGATCGCAAAGCTCTATTAGTTGCTTTGGAATCGACTTTTGAAAATGAGAGGTCGTAAAATTCGCCCAAAAAATTTGGCGACGATATCGAGCACATGCTTTCATAAAAGGGCTCTCCTGGCCAAATGGTTTAACTTTGGCAGGTCCCTGCTGTTCTGTTATGAAAGTAGACTTCGTGGGGCAGATTCTGGAAGTGACTGCGATCGCAAAGCTCTATTAGTTGCTTTGGAATCGGCTTTTAAAAAAAATTCTGTGAAAATCGCAAAAATTTTGGGTATCGAAATCGGGCAAAGTCTGCATAAAAGGGCTCTCCTGGCCAAATGGTTTAACTTTGGCAGGTCCCTGCTGTTCTGTTATGAAACTAGAATATCTTTTGCAGATTCTGGAAGTGATTGCGATCGCAAAGCTCTATTAGTTGCTTTGGAATCGACTTTTGAAAATGAGAGGGCGTAAAATTCGCCCAAAAAATTTGGCGACGATATCGAGCACATGCCTTCATAAAAGGGCTCTCCTGGGCAAATGGTTTAACTTTGGCAGGTCCCTGCTGTTCTGTTATGAAAGTACACTTCGTGGGGCAGATTCTGGAAGTGATTGCGATCGCAAAGCTCTATTAGTTGCTTTGGAATCGGCTTTTGAAAAAAATTCTGTGAAAATCGCAAAAATTTTGGGTATCGAAATCGGGCAAAGTCTGCATAAAAGGGCTCTCCTGGCCAAATGGTTTAACTTTGGCAGGTCCCTGCTGTTCTGTTATGAAACTAGAGTATCTTTTGCAGATTCTGGAAGTGATTGCGATCGCAAAGCTCTATTAGTTGCTTTGGAATCGACTTTTGAAAATGAGAGGGCGTAAAATTCGCCCAAAAAATTTGGCGACGATATCGAGCACATGCCTTCATAAAAGGGCTCTCCTGGGCAAATGGTTTAACTTTGGCAGGTCCCTGCTGTTCTGTTATGAAAGTAGACTTCGTGGGGCAGATTCTGGAAGTGATTGCGATCGCAAAGCTCTATTAGTTGCTTTGGAATCGGCTTTTGAAAAAAATTCTGTGAAAATCGCAAAAATTTTGGGTATCGAAATCGGGCAAAGTCTGCATAAAAGGGCTCTCCTGGCCAAATGGTTTAACTTTGGCAGGTCCCTGCTGTTCTGTTATGAAACTAGAGTATCTTTTGCAGATTCTGGAAGTGATTGCGATCGCAAAGCTCTATTAGTTGCTTTGGAATCGACTTTTGAAAATGAGAGGGCGTAAAATTCGCCCAAAAAATTTGGCGACGATATCGAGCACATGCCTTCATAAAAAGGCTCTCCTGGCCAAATGGTTTAACTTTGGCAGGTCCCTGCTGTTCTGTTATGAAAGTAGACTTCGTGGGGCAGATTCTGGAAGTGATTGCGATCGCAAAGCTCTATTAGTTGCTTTGGAATCGGCTTTTGAAAAAAATTCTGTGAAAATCGCAAAAATTTTGGGTATCGAAATCGGGCAAAGTCTGCATAAAAGGGCTCTCCTGGCCAAATGGTTTAACTTTGGCAGGTCCCTGCTGTTCTGTTATGAAACTAGAGTATCTTTTGCAGATTCTGGAAGTGATTGCGATCGCAAAGCTCTATTAGTTGCTTTGGAATCGACTTTTGAAAATGAGAGGGCGTAAAATTCGCCCAAAAAATTTGGCGACGATATCGAGCACATGCCTTCATAAAAAGGCTCTCCTGGCCAAATGGTTTAACTTTGGCAGGTCCCTGCTGTTCTGTTATGAAAGTAGACTTCGTGGGGCAGATTCTGGAAGTGATTGCGATCGCAAAGCTCTATTAGTTGCTTTGGAAACGGCTTTTGAAAAAAATTCTGTGAAAATCGCAAAAATTTTGGGTATCGAAATCGGGCAAAGTCTGCATAAAAGGGCTCTCCTGGCCAAATGGTTTAACTTTGGCAGGTCCCTGCTGTTCTGTTATGAAACTAGAATATCTTTTGCAGATTCTGGAAGTGATTGCGATCGCAAAGCTCTATTAGTTGCTTTGGAATCGACTTTTGAAAATGAGAGGGCGTAAAATTCGCCCAAAAAATTTGGCGACGATATCGAGCACATGCCTTCATAAAAGGGCTCTCCTGGCCAAATGGTTTAACTTTGGCAGGTCCCTGCTGTTCTGTTATAAAAGTAGACTTCGTGGGGCAGATTCTGGAAGTGATTGCGATCGCAAAGCTCTATTAGTTGCTTTGGAATCGGCTTTTAAAAAAAATTCTGTGAAAATCGCAAAAATTTTGGGTATCGAAATCGGGCAAAGTCTGCATAAAAGGGCTCTCCTGGCCAAATGGTTTAACTTTGGCAGGTCCCTGCTGTTCTGTTATGAAACTAGAATATCTTTTGCAGATTCTGGAAGTGCTTGCGATCGCAAAGCTCTATTAGTTGCTTTGGAATCGACTTTTGAAAATGAGAGGGCGTAAAATTCGCCCAAAAAATTTGGCGACGATATCGAGCACATGCCTTCATAAAAGGGCTCTCCTGGGCAAATGGTTTAACTTTGGCAGGTCCCTGCTGTTCTGTTATGAAAGTACACTTCGTGGGGCAGATTCTGGAAGTGATTGCGATCGCAAAGCTCTATTAGTTGCTTTGGAATCGGCTTTTGAAAAAAATTCTGTGAAAATCGCAAAAATTTTGGGTATCGAAATCGGGCAAAGTCTGCATAAAAGGGCTCTCCTGGCCAAATGGTTTAACTTTGGCAGGTCCCTGCTGTTCTGTTATGAAACTAGAGTATCTTTTGCAGATTCTGGAAGTGATTGCGATCGCAAAGCTCTATTAGTTGCTTTGGAATCGACTTTTGAAAATGAGAGGGCGTAAAATTCGCCCAAAAAATTTGGCGACGATATCGAGCACATGCCTTCATAAAAAGGCTCTCCTGGCCAAATGGTTTAACTTTGGCAGGTCCCTGCTGTTCTGTTATGAAACTAGAATATCTTTTGCAGATTCTGGAAGTGATTGCGATCGCAAAGCTCTATTAGTTGCTTTGGAATCGACTTTTGAAAATGAGAGGGCGTAAAATTCGCCCAAAAAATTTGGCGACGATATCGAGCACATGCCTTCATAAAAGGGCTCTCCTGGCCAAATGGTTTCACTTTGGCAGGTCCCTGCTGTTCTGTTATGAAAGTAGACTTCGTGGGGCAGATTCTGGAAGTGATTGCGATCACAAAGCTCTATTAGTTGCTTTGGAATCGGCTTTTGAAAAAAATTCTGTGAAAATCGCAAAAATTTTGGGTATCGAAATCGGGCAAAGTCTGCATAAAAGGGCTCTCCTGGCCAAATGGTTTAACTTTGGCAGGTCCCTGCTGTTCTGTTATGAAACTAGAATATCTTTTGCAGATTCTGGAAGTGATTGCGATCGCAAAGCTCTATTAGTTGCTTTGGAATCGACTTTTGAAAATGAGAGGGCGTAAAATTCGCCCAAAAAATTTGGCGACGATATCGAGCACATGCCTTCATAAAAGGGCTCTCCTGGCCAAATGGTTTAACTTTGGCAGGTCCCTGCTGTTCTCTTATGAAAGTAGACTTCGTGGGGCAGATTCTGGAAGTGATTGCGATCGCAAAGCTCTATTAGTTGCTTTGGAATCGGCTTTTGAAAAAAATTCTGTGAAAATCGCAAAAATTTTGGGTATCGAAATCGGGCAAAGTCTGCATAAAAGGGCTCTCCTGGCCAAATGGTTTAACTTTGGCAGGTCCCTGCTGTTCTGTTATGAAACTAGAATATCTTTTGCAGATTCTGGAAGTGATTGCGATCGCAAAGCTCTATTAGTTGCTTTGGAATCGACTTTTGAAAATGAGAGGGCGTAAAATTCGCCCAAAAAATTTGGCGACGATATCGAGCACATGCCTTCATAAAAGGGCTCTCCTGGCCAAATGGTTTCACTTTGGCAGGTCCCTGCTGTTCTGTTATGAAAGTAGACTTCGTGGGGCAGATTCTGGAAGTGATTGCGATCACAAAGCTCTATTAGTTGCTTTGGAATCGGCTTTTGAAAAAAATTCTGTGAAAATCGCAAAAATTTTGGGTATCGAAATCGGGCAAAGTCTGCATAAAAGGGCTCTCCTGGCCAAATGGTTTAACTTTGGCAGGTCCCTGCTGTTCTGTTATGAAACTAGAATATCTTTTGCAGATTCTGGAAGTGATTGCGATCGCAAAGCTCTATTAGTTGCTTTGGAATCGACTTTTGAAAATGAGAGGGCGTAAAATTCGCCCAAAAAATTTGGCGACGATATCGAGCACATGCCTTCATAAAAGGGCTCTCCTGGCCAAATGGTTTAACTTTGGCAGGTCCCTGCTGTTGTGTTATGAAAGTAGACTTCGTGGGGCAGATTCTGGAAGTGATTGCGATCGCAAAGCTCTATTAGTTGCTTTGGAATCGGCTTTTGAAAAAAATTCTGTGAAAATCGCAAAAATTTTCGGTATCGAAATCGGGCAAAGTCTGCATAAAAGGGCTCTCCTGGCCAAATGGTTTAACTTTGGCAGGTCCCTGCTGTTCTGTTATGAAACTAGAATATCTTTTGCAGATTCTGGAAGTGATTGCGATCGCAAAGCTCTATTAGTTGCTTTGGAATCGACTTTTGAAAATGAGAGGGCGTAAAATTCGCCCAAAAAATTTGGCGACGATATCGAGCACATGCCTTCATAAAAGGGCTCTCCTGGGCAAATGGTTTAACTTTGGCAGGTCCCTGCTGTTCTAATATGAAAGTAGACTTCGTGGGGCAGATTCTGGAAGTGATTGCGATCGCAAAGCTCTATTAGTTGCTTTGGAATCGGCTTTTGAAAAAAATTCTGTGAAAATCGCAAAAATTTTGGGTATCGAAATCGGGCAAAGTCTGCATAAAAGGGCTCTCCTGGCCAAATGGTTTAACTTTGGCAGGTCCCTGCTGTTCTGTTATGAAACTAGATTATCTTTTGCAGATTCTGGAAGTGATTGCGATCGCAAAGCTCTATTAGTTGCTTTGGAATCGACTTTTGAAAATGAGAGGGCGTAAAATTCGCCCAAAAAATTTGGCGACGATATCGAGCACATGCCTTCATAAAAGGGCTCTCCTGGGCAAATGGTTTAACTTTGGCAGGTCCCTGCTGTTCTGTTATGAAAGTAGACTTCGTGGGGCAGATTCTGGAAGTGATTGCGATCGCAAAGCTCTATTAGTTGCTTTGGAATCGGCTTTTGAAAAAAATTCTGTGAAAATCGCAAAAATTTTGGGTATCGAAATCGGGCAAAGTCTGCATAAAAGGGCTCTCCTGGCCAAATGGTTTAACTTTGGCAGGTCCCTGCTGTTCTGTTATGAAACTAGAATATCTTTTGCAGATTCTGGAAGTGATTGCGATCGCAAAGCTCTATTAGTTGCTTTGGAATCGACTTTTGAAAATGAGAGGGCGTAAAATTCGCCCAAAAAATTTGGCGACGATATCGAGCACATGCCTTCATAAAAGGGCTCTCCTGGCCAAATGGTTTAACTTTGGCAGGTCCCTGCTGTTCTGTTATGAAAGTAGACTTCGTGGGGCAGATTCTGGAAATGATTGCGATCGCAAAGCTCTATGAGTTGCTTTGGAATCGGCTTTTAAAAAAAATTCTGTGAAAATCGCAAAAATTTTGGGTATCGAAATCGGGCAAAGTCTGCATAAAAGGGCTCTCCTGGCCAAATGGTTTAACTTTGGCAGGTCCCTGCTGTTCTGTTATGAAACTAGAATATCTTTTGCAGATTCTGGAAGTGATTGCGATCGCAAAGCTCTATTAGTTGCTTTGGAATCGACTTTTGAAAATGAGAGGGCGTAAAATTCGCCCAAAAAATTTGGCGACGATATCGAGCACATGCCTTCATAAAAGGGCTCTCCTGGGCAAATGGTTTAACTTTGGCAGGTCCCTGCTGTTCTGTTATGAAAGTAGACTTCGTGGGGCAGATTCTGGAAGTGATTGCGATCGCAAAGCTCTATTAGTTGCTTTGGAATCGGCTTTTGAAAAAAATTCTGTGAAAATCGCAAAAATTTTGGGTATCGAAATCGGGCAAAGTCTGCATAAAAGGGCTCTCCTGGCCAAATGGTTTAACTTTGGCAGGTCCCTGCTGTTCTGTTATGAAACTAGAGTATCTTTTGCAGATTCTGGAAGTGATTGCGATCGCAAAGCTCTATTAGTTGCTTTGGAATCGACTTTTGAAAATGAGAGGGCGTAAAATTCGCCCAAAAAATTTGGCGACGATATCGAGCACATGCCTTCATAAAAAGGCTCTCCTGGCCAAATGGTTTAACTTTGGCAGGTCCCTGCTGTTCTGTTATGAAAGTAGACTTCGTGGGGCAGATTCTGGAAGTGATTGCGATCGCAAAGCTCTATTAGTTGCTTTGGAATCGGCTTTTGAAAAAAATTCTGTGAAAATCGCAAAAATTTTGGGTATCGAAATCGGGCAAAGTCTGCATAAAAGGGCTCTCCTGGCCAAATGGTTTAACTTTGGCAGGTCCCTGCTGTTCTGTTATGAAACTAGAATATCTTTTGCAGATTCTGGAAGTGATTGCGATCGCAAAGCTCTATTAGTTGCTTTGGAATCGACTTTTGAAAATGAGAGGGCGTAAAATTCGCCCAAAAAATTTGGCGACGATATCGAGCACATGCCTTCATAAAAGGGCTCTCCTGGCCAAATGGTTTAACTTTGGCAGGTCCCTGCTGTTCTGTTATGAAAGTAGACTTCGTGGGGCAGATTCTGGAAGTGATTGCGATCGCAAAGCTCTATTAGTTGCTTTGGAATCGGCTTTTGAAAAAAATTCTGTGAAAATCGCAAAAATTTTGGGTATCGAAATCGGGCAAAGTCTGCATAAAAGGGCTCTCCTGGCCAAATGGTTTAACTTTGGCAGGTCCCTGCTGTTCTGTTATGAAACTAGAATATCTTTTGCAGATTCTGGAAGTGATTGCGATCGCAAAGCTCTATTAGTTGCTTTGGAATCGGCTTTTGAAAAAAATTCTGTGAAAATCGCAAAAATTTTGGGTATCGAAATCGGGCAAAGTCTGCATACAAGGGCTCTCCTGGCCAAATAGTTTAACTTTGGCAGGTCCCTGCTGTTCTGTTCTGAAACTAGAATATCTTTTGCAGATTCTGGAAGTGATTGCGATCGCAAAGCTCTATTAGTTGCTTTGGAATCGACTTTTGAAAAAAATTCTGTGAAAATCGCAAAAATTTTGGGTATCGAAATCGGGCAAAGTCTGCATAAAAGGGCTCTCCTGGCCAAATGGTTTAACTTTGGCAGGTCCCTGCTGTTCTGTTATGAAACTAGAGTATCTTTTGCAGATTCTGGAAGTGATTGCGATCGCAAAGCTCTATTAGTTGCTTTGGAATCGACTTTTGAAAATGAGAGGGCGTAAAATTCGCCCAAAAAATTTGGCGACGATATCGAGCACATGCCTTCATAAAAGGGCTCTCCTGGGCAAATGGTTTAACTTTGGCAGGTCCGTGCTGTTCTGTTATGAAAGTAGACTTCGTGGGGCAGATTCTGGAAGTGATTGCGATCGCAAAGCTCTATTAGTTGCTTTGGAATCGGCTTTTGAAAAAAATTCTGTGAAAATCGCAAAAATTTTGGGTATCGAAATCGGGCAAAGTCTGCATAAAAGGGCTCTCCTGGCCAAATGGTTTAACTTTGGCAGGTCCCTGCTGTTCTGTTATGAAACTAGAGTATCTTTTGCAGATTCTGGAAGTGATTGCGATCGCAAAGCTCTATTAGTTGCTTTGGAATCGACTTTTGAAAATGAGAGGGCGTAAAATTCGCCCAAAAAATTTGGCGACGATATCGAGCACATGCCTTCATAAAAAGGCTCTCCTGGCCAAATGGTTTAACTTTGGCAGGTCCCTGCTGTTCTGTTATGAAAGTAGACTTCGTGGGGCAGATTCTGGAAGTGATTGCGATCGCAAAGCTCTATTAGTTGCTTTGGAATCGGCTTTTGAAAAAAATTCTGTGAAAATCGCAAAAATTTTGGGTATCGAAATCGGGCAAAGTCTGCATAAAAGGGCTCTCCTGGCCAAATGGTTTAACTTTGGCAGGTCCCTGCTGTTCTGTTATGAAACTAGAGTATCTTTTGCAGATTCTGGAAGTGATTGCGATCGCAAAGCTCTATTAGTTGCTTTGGAATCGACTTTTGAAAATGAGAGGGCGTAAAATTCGCCCAAAAAATTTGGCGACGATATCGAGCACATGCCTTCATAAAAAGGCTCTCCTGGCCAAATGGTTTAACTTTGGCAGGTCCCTGCTGTTCTGTTATGAAAGTAGACTTCGTGGGGCAGATTCTGGAAGTGATTGCGATCGCAAAGCTCTATTAGTTGCTTTGGAATCGGCTTTTGAAAAAAATTCTGTGAAAATCGCAAAAATTTTGGGTATCGAAATCGGGCAAAGTCTGCATAAAAGGGCTCTCCTGGCCAAATGGTTTAACTTTGGCAGGTCCCTGCTGTTCTGTTATGAAACTAGAATATCTTTTGCAGATTCTGGAAGTGATTGCGATCGCAAAGCTCTATTAGTTGCTTTGGAATCGACTTTTGAAAATGAGAGGTCGTAAAATTCGCCCAAAAAATTTGGCGACGATATCGAGCACATGCTTTCATAAAAGGGCTCTCCTGGCCAAATGGTTTAACTTTGGCAGGTCCCTGCTGTTCTGTTATGAAAGTAGACTTCGTGGGGCAGATTCTGGAAGTGACTGCGATCGCAAAGCTCTATTAGTTGCTTTGGAATCGGCTTTTAAAAAAAATTCTGTGAAAATCGCAAAAATTTTGGGTATCGAAATCGGGCAAAGTCTGCATAAAAGGGCTCTCCTGGCCAAATGGTTTAACTTTGGCAGGTCCCTGCTGTTCTGTTATGAAACTAGAATATCTTTTGCAGATTCTGGAAGTGATTGCGATCGCAAAGCTCTATTAGTTGCTTTGGAATCGACTTTTGAAAATGAGAGGGCGTAAAATTCGCCCAAAAAATTTGGCGACGATATCGAGCACATGCCTTCATAAAAGGGCTCTCCTGGGCAAATGGTTTAACTTTGGCAGGTCCCTGCTGTTCTGTTATGAAAGTACACTTCGTGGGGCAGATTCTGGAAGTGATTGCGATCGCAAAGCTCTATTAGTTGCTTTGGAATCGGCTTTTGAAAAAAATTCTGTGAAAATCGCAAAAATTTTGGGTATCGAAATCGGGCAAAGTCTGCATAAAAGGGCTCTCCTGGCCAAATGGTTTAACTTTGGCAGGTCCCTGCTGTTCTGTTATGAAACTAGAGTATCTTTTGCAGATTCTGGAAGTGATTGCGATCGCAAAGCTCTATTAGTTGCTTTGGAATCGACTTTTGAAAATGAGAGGGCGTAAAATTCGCCCAAAAAATTTGGCGACGATATCGAGCACATGCCTTCATAAAAGGGCTCTCCTGGGCAAATGGTTTAACTTTGGCAGGTCCCTGCTGTTCTGTTATGAAAGTAGACTTCGTGGGGCAGATTCTGGAAGTGATTGCGATCGCAAAGCTCTATTAGTTGCTTTGGAATCGGCTTTTGAAAAAAATTCTGTGAAAATCGCAAAAATTTTGGGTATCGAAATCGGGCAAAGTCTGCATAAAAGGGCTCTCCTGGCCAAATGGTTTAACTTTGGCAGGTCCCTGCTGTTCTGTTATGAAACTAGAGTATCTTTTGCAGATTCTGGAAGTGATTGCGATCGCAAAGCTCTATTAGTTGCTTTGGAATCGACTTTTGAAAATGAGAGGGCGTAAAATTCGCCCAAAAAATTTGGCGACGATATCGAGCACATGCCTTCATAAAAAGGCTCTCCTGGCCAAATGGTTTAACTTTGGCAGGTCCCTGCTGTTCTGTTATGAAAGTAGACTTCGTGGGGCAGATTCTGGAAGTGATTGCGATCGCAAAGCTCTATTAGTTGCTTTGGAATCGGCTTTTGAAAAAAATTCTGTGAAAATCGCAAAAATTTTGGGTATCGAAATCGGGCAAAGTCTGCATAAAAGGGCTCTCCTGGCCAAATGGTTTAACTTTGGCAGGTCCCTGCTGTTCTGTTATGAAACTAGAGTATCTTTTGCAGATTCTGGAAGTGATTGCGATCGCAAAGCTCTATTAGTTGCTTTGGAATCGACTTTTGAAAATGAGAGGGCGTAAAATTCGCCCAAAAAATTTGGCGACGATATCGAGCACATGCCTTCATAAAAAGGCTCTCCTGGCCAAATGGTTTAACTTTGGCAGGTCCCTGCTGTTCTGTTATGAAAGTAGACTTCGTGGGGCAGATTCTGGAAGTGATTGCGATCGCAAAGCTCTATTAGTTGCTTTGGAAACGGCTTTTGAAAAAAATTCTGTGAAAATCGCAAAAATTTTGGGTATCGAAATCGGGCAAAGTCTGCATAAAAGGGCTCTCCTGGCCAAATGGTTTAACTTTGGCAGGTCCCTGCTGTTCTGTTATGAAACTAGAATATCTTTTGCAGATTCTGGAAGTGATTGCGATCGCAAAGCTCTATTAGTTGCTTTGGAATCGACTTTTGAAAATGAGAGGGCGTAAAATTCGCCCAAAAAATTTGGCGACGATATCGAGCACATGCCTTCATAAAAGGGCTCTCCTGGCCAAATGGTTTAACTTTGGCAGGTCCCTGCTGTTCTGTTATAAAAGTAGACTTCGTGGGGCAGATTCTGGAAGTGATTGCGATCGCAAAGCTCTATTAGTTGCTTTGGAATCGGCTTTTAAAAAAAATTCTGTGAAAATCGCAAAAATTTTGGGTATCGAAATCGGGCAAAGTCTGCATAAAAGGGCTCTCCTGGCCAAATGGTTTAACTTTGGCAGGTCCCTGCTGTTCTGTTATGAAACTAGAATATCTTTTGCAGATTCTGGAAGTGCTTGCGATCGCAAAGCTCTATTAGTTGCTTTGGAATCGACTTTTGAAAATGAGAGGGCGTAAAATTCGCCCAAAAAATTTGGCGACGATATCGAGCACATGCCTTCATAAAAGGGCTCTCCTGGGCAAATGGTTTAACTTTGGCAGGTCCCTGCTGTTCTGTTATGAAAGTACACTTCGTGGGGCAGATTCTGGAAGTGATTGCGATCGCAAAGCTCTATTAGTTGCTTTGGAATCGGCTTTTGAAAAAAATTCTGTGAAAATCGCAAAAATTTTGGGTATCGAAATCGGGCAAAGTCTGCATAAAAGGGCTCTCCTGGCCAAATGGTTTAACTTTGGCAGGTCCCTGCTGTTCTGTTATGAAACTAGAGTATCTTTTGCAGATTCTGGAAGTGATTGCGATCGCAAAGCTCTATTAGTTGCTTTGGAATCGACTTTTGAAAATGAGAGGGCGTAAAATTCGCCCAAAAAATTTGGCGACGATATCGAGCACATGCCTTCATAAAAAGGCTCTCCTGGCCAAATGGTTTAACTTTGGCAGGTCCCTGCTGTTCTGTTATGAAACTAGAATATCTTTTGCAGATTCTGGAAGTGATTGCGATCGCAAAGCTCTATTAGTTGCTTTGGAATCGACTTTTGAAAATGAGAGGGCGTAAAATTCGCCCAAAAAATTTGGCGACGATATCGAGCACATGCCTTCATAAAAGGGCTCTCCTGGCCAAATGGTTTCACTTTGGCAGGTCCCTGCTGTTCTGTTATGAAAGTAGACTTCGTGGGGCAGATTCTGGAAGTGATTGCGATCACAAAGCTCTATTAGTTGCTTTGGAATCGGCTTTTGAAAAAAATTCTGTGAAAATCGCAAAAATTTTGGGTATCGAAATCGGGCAAAGTCTGCATAAAAGGGCTCTCCTGGCCAAATGGTTTAACTTTGGCAGGTCCCTGCTGTTCTGTTATGAAACTAGAATATCTTTTGCAGATTCTGGAAGTGATTGCGATCGCAAAGCTCTATTAGTTGCTTTGGAATCGACTTTTGAAAATGAGAGGGCGTAAAATTCGCCCAAAAAATTTGGCGACGATATCGAGCACATGCCTTCATAAAAGGGCTCTCCTGGCCAAATGGTTTAACTTTGGCAGGTCCCTGCTGTTCTGTTATGAAAGTAGACTTCGTGGGGCAGATTCTGGAAGTGATTGCGATCGCAAAGCTCTATTAGTTGCTTTGGAATCGGCTTTTGAAAAAAATTCTGTGAAAATCGCAAAAATTTTCGGTATCGAAATCGGGCAAAGTCTGCATAAAAGGGCTCTCCTGGCCAAATGGTTTAACTTTGGCAGGTCCCTGCTGTTCTGTTATGAAACTAGAATATCTTTTGCAGATTCTGGAAGTGATTGCGATCGCAAAGCTCTATTAGTTGCTTTGGAATCGACTTTTGAAAATGAGAGGGCGTAAAATTCGCCCAAAAAATTTGGCGACGATATCGAGCACATGCCTTCATAAAAGGGCTCTCCTGGCCAAATGGTTTAACTTTGGCAGGTCCCTGCTGTTCTGTTATGAAAGTAGACTCCGTGGGGCAGATTCTGGAAGTGATTGCGATCGCAAAGCTCTATTAGTTGCTTTGGAATCGGCTTTTGAAAAAAATTCTGTGAAAATCGCAAAAATTTTCGGTATCGAAATCGGGCAAAGTCTGCATAAAAGGGCTCTCCTGGCCAAATGGTTTAACTTTGGCAGGTCCCTGCTGTTCTGTTATGAAACTAGAATATCTTTTGCAGATTCTGGAAGTGATTGCGATCGCAAAGCTCTATTAGTTGCTTTGGAATCGACTTTTGAAAATGAGAGGGCGTAAAATTCGCCCAAAAAATTTGGCGACGATATCGAGCACATGCCTTCATAAAAGGGCTCTCCTGGCCAAATGGTTTAACTTTGGCAGGTCCCTGCTGTTCTGTTATGAAAGTAGACTTCGTGGGGCAGATTCTGGAAGTGATTGCGATCGCAAAGCTCTATTAGTTGCTTTGGAATCGGCTTTTGAAAAAAATTCTGTGAAAATCGCAAAAATTTTGGGTATCGAAATCGGGCAAAGTCTGCATAAAAGGGCTCTCCTGGCCAAATGGTTTAACTTTGGCAGGTCCC
Organism: Salticus scenicus; assembly: GCA_963930645.1. Classification (NCBI taxonomy): domain Eukaryota; kingdom Metazoa; phylum Arthropoda; class Arachnida; order Araneae; family Salticidae; genus Salticus; species Salticus scenicus. The sequence continues at coordinate 304,113 of CAWVNO010001234.1, forward strand.
TGCTGTTCTGTTATGAAACTAGAATATCTTTTGCAGATTCTGGAAGTGATTGCGATCGCAAAGCTCTATTAGTTGCTTTGGAATCGACTTTTGAAAATGAGAGGGCGTAAAATTCGCCCAAAAAATTTGGCGACGATATCGAGCACATGCCTTCATAAAAGGGCTCTCCTGGCCAAATGGTTTAACTTTGGCAGGTCCCTGCTGTTCTGTTATGAAAGTAGACTTCGTGGGGCAGATTCTGGAAGTGATTGCGATCGCAAAGCTCTATTAGTTGCTTTGGAATCGGCTTTTGAAAAAAATTCTGTGAAAATCGCAAAAATATTGGGTATCGAAATCGGGCAAAGTCTGCATAAAAGGGCTCTCCTGGCCAAATGGTTTAACTTTGGCAGGTCCCTGCTGTTCTGTTATGAAACTAGAATATCTTTTGCAGATTCTGGAAGTGATTGCGATCGCAAAGCTCTATTAGTTGCTTTGGAATCGACTTTTGAAAATGAGAGGGCGTAAAATTCGCCCAAAAAATTTGGCGACGATATCGAGCACATGCCTTCATAAAAGGGCTCTCCTGGCCAAATGGTTTAACTTTGGCAGGTCCCTGCTAATCTGTTATGAAAGTAGACTTCGTGGGGCAGATTCTGGAAGTGATTGCGATCGCAAAGCTCTATTAGTTGCTTTGGAATCGGCTTTTGAAAAAAATTCTGTGAAAATCGCAAAAATTTTCGGTATCGAAATCGGGCAAAGTCTGCATAAAAGGGCTCTCCTGGCCAAATGGTTTAACTTTGGCAGGTCCCTGCTGTTCTGTTATGAAACTAGAATATCTTTTGCAGATTCTGGAAGTGATTGCGATCGCAAAGCTCTATTAGTTGCTTTGGAATCGACTTTTGAAAATGAGAGGGCGTAAAATTCGCCCAAAAAATTTGGCGACGATATCGAGCACATGCCTTCATAAAAGGGCTCTCCTGGCCAAATGGTTTAACTTTGGCAGGTCCCTGCTGTTCTGTTATGAAAGTAGACTCCGTGGGGCAGATTCTGGAAGTGATTGCGATCGCAAAGCTCTATTAGTTGCTTTGGAATCGGTTTTTGAAAAAAATTCTGTGAAAATCGCAAAAATTTTCGGTATCGAAATCGGGCAAAGTCTGCATAAAAGGGCTCTCCTGGCCAAATGGTTTAACTTTGGCAGGTCCCTGCTGTTCTGTTATGAAACTAGAATATCTTTTGCAGATTCTGGAAGTGATTGCGATCGCAAAGCTCTATTAGTTGCTTTGGAATCGACTTTTGAAAATGAGAGGGCGTAAAATTCGCCCAAAAAATTTGGCGACGATATCGAGCACATGCCTTCATAAAAGGGCTCTCCTGGCCAAATGGTTTAACTTTGGCAGGTCCCTGCTGTTCTGTTATGAAAGTAGACTTCGTGGGGCAGATTCTGGAAGTGATTGCGATCGCAAAGCTCTATTAGTTGCTTTGGAATCGGCTTTTGAAAAAAATTCTGTGAAAATCGCAAAAATTTTGGGTATCGAAATCGGGCAAAGTCTGCATAAAAGGGCTCTCCTGGCCAAATGGTTTAACTTTGGCAGGTCCCTGCTGTTCTGTTATGAAACTAGAATATCTTTTGCAGATTCTGGAAGTGATTGCGATCGCAAAGCTCTATTAGTTGCTTTGGAATCGACTTTTGAAAATGAGAGGGCGTAAAATTCGCCCAAAAAATTTGGCGACGATATCGAGCACATGCCTTCATAAAAGGGCTCTCCTGGCCAAATGGTTTAACTTTGGCAGGTCCCTGCTGTTCTGTTATGAAAGTAGACTTCGTGGGGCAGATTCTGGAAGTGATTGCGATCGCAAAGCTCTATTAGTTGCTTTGGAATCGGCTTTTGAAAAAAATTCTGTGAAAATCGCAAAAATTTTGGGTATCGAAATCGGGCAAAGTCTGCATAAAAGGGCTCTCCTGGCCAAATGGTTTAACTTTGGCAGGTCCCTGCTGTTCTGTTATGAAACTAGAATATCTTTTGCCGATTCTGGAAGTGATTGCGATCGCAAAGCTCTATTAGTTGCTTTGGAATCGACTTTTAAAAATGAGAGGGCGTAAAATTCGCCCAAAAAATTTGGCGACGATATCGAGCACATGCCTTCATAAAAGGGCTCTCCTGGCCAAATGGTTTAACTTTGGCAGGTCCCTGCTGTTCTGTTATGAAAGTAGACTTCGTGGGGCAGATTATGGAAGTGATTGCGATCGCAAAGCTCTATTAGTTGCTTTGGAATCGGCTTTTGAAAAAAATTCTGTGAAAATCGCAAAAATTTTGGGTATCGAAATCGGGCAAAGTCTGCATAAAAGGGCTCTCCTGGCCAAATGGTTTAACTTTGGCAGGTCCCTGCTGTTCTGTTATGAAACTAGAATATATTTTGCAGATTCTGGAAGTGATTGCGATCGCAAAGCTCTATTAGTTGCTTTGGAATCGACTTTTGAAAATGAGAGGGCGTAAAATTCGCCCAAAAAATTTGGCGACGATATCGAGCACATGCCTTCATAAAAGGGCTCTCCTGGCCAAATGGTTTAACTTTGGCAGGTCCCTGCTGTTCTGTTATGAAAGTAGACTTCGTGGGGCAGATTCTGGAAGTGATTGCGATCGCAAAGCTCTATTAGTTGCTTTGGAATCGGCTTTTGAAAAAAATTCTGTGAAAATCGCAAAAATTTTCGGTATCGAAATCGGGCAAAGTCTGCATAAAAGGGCTCTCCTGGCCAAATGGTTTAACTTTGGCAGGTCCCTGCTGTTCTGTTATGAAACTAGAATATCTTTTGCAGATTCTGGAAGTGATTGCGATCGCAAAGCTCTATTAGTTGCTTTGGAATCGACTTTTGAAAATGAGAGGGCGTAAAATTCGCCCAAAAAATTTGGCGACGATATCGAGCACATGCCTTCATAAAAGGGCTCTCCTGGCCAAATGGTTTAACTTTGGCAGGTCCCTGCTGTTCTGTTATGAAAGTAGACTTCGTGGGGCAGATTCTGGAAGTGATTGCGATCGCAAAGCTCTATTAGTTGCTTTGGAATCGGCTTTTGAAAAAAATTCTGTGAAAATCGCAAAAATTTTGGGTATCGAAATCGGGCAAAGTCTGCATAAAAGGGCTCTCCTGGCCAAATGGTTTAACTTTGGCAGGTCCCTGCTGTTCTGTTATGAAACTAGAATATCTTTTGCAGATTCTGGAAGTGATTGCGATCGCAAAGCTCTATTAGTTGCTTTGGAATCGACTTTTGAAAATGAGAGGGCGTAAAATTCGCCCAAAAAATTTGGCGACGATATCGAGCACATGCCTTCATAAAAGGGCTCTCCTGGCCAAATGGTTTAACTTTGGCAGGTCCCTGCTGTTCTGTTATGAAAGTAGACTTCGTGGGGCAGATTCTGGAAGTGATTGCGATCGCAAAGCTCTATTAGTTGCTTTGGAATCGGCTTTTGAAAAAAATTCTGTGAAAATCGCAAAAATTTCGGGTATCGAAATCGGGCAAAGTCTGCATAAAAGGGCTCTCCTGGCCAAATGGTTTAACTTTGGCAGGTCCCTGCTGTTCTGTTATGAAACTAGAATATCTTTTGCAGATTCTGGAAGTGATTGCGATCGCAAAGCTCTATTAGTTGCTTTGGAATCGACTTTTGAAAATGAGAGGGCGTAAAATTCGCCCAAAAAATTTTGCGACGATATCGAGCACATGCCTTCATAAAAGGGCTCTCCTGGCCAAATGGTTTAACTTTGGCAGGTCCCTGCTGTTCTGTTATGAAAGTAGACTTCGTGGGGCAGATTCTGGAAGTGATTGCGATCGCAAAGCTCTATTAGTTGCTTTGGAATCGGCTTTTGAAAAAAATTCTGTGAAAATCGCAAAAATTTTGGGTATCGAAATCGGGCAAAGTCTGCATAAAAGGGCTCTCCTGGCCAAATGGTTTAACTTTGGCAGGTCCCTGCTGTTCTGTTATGAAACTAGAATATCTTTTGCAGATTCTGGAAGTGATTGCGATCGCAAAGCTCTATTAGTTGCTTTGGAATCGGCTTTTGAAAAAAATTCTGTGAAAATCGCAAAAATTTTGGGTATCGAAATCGGGCAAAGTCTGCATAAAAGGGCTCTCCTGGCCAAATGGTTTAACTTTGGCAGGTCCCTGCTGTTCTGTTCTGAAACTAGAATATCTTTTGCAGATTCTGGAAGTGATTGCGATCGCAAAGCTCTATTAGTTGCTTTGGAATCGACTTTTGAAAATGAGAGGGCGTAAAATTCGCCCAAAAAATTTGGCGACGATATCGAGCACATGCCTTCATAAAAGGGCTCTCCTGACCAAATGGTTTAACTTTGGCAGGTCCCTGCTGTTCTGTTATGAAAGTAGACTTCGTGGGGCAGATTCTGGAAGTGATTGCGATCGCAAAGCTCTATTAGTTGCTTTGGAATCGGCTTTTGAAAAAAATTCTGTGAAAATCGCAAAAATTTTGGGTATCGAAATCGGGCAAAGTCTGCATAAAAGGGCTCTCCTGGCCAAATGGTTTAACTTTGGCAGGTCCCTGCTGTTCTGTTATGAAACTAGAATATCTTTTGCAGATTCTGGAAGTGATTGCGATCGCAAAGCTCTATTAGTTGCTTTGGAATCGACTTTTGAAAATGAGAGGGCGTAAAATTCGCCCAAAAAATTTGGCGACGATATCGTGCACATGCCTTCATAAAAGGGCTCTCCTGGCCAAATGGTTTAACTTTGGCAGGTCCCTGCTGTTCTGTTATGAAAGTAGACTTCGTGGGGCAGATTCTGGAAGTGATTGCGATCGCAAAGCTCTATTAGTTGCTTTGGAATCGGCTTTTGAAAAAAATTCTGTGAAAATCGCAAAAATTTTGGGTATCGAAATCGGGCAAAGTCTGCATAAAAGGGCTCTCCTGGCCAAATGGTTTAACTTTGGCAGGTCCCTGCTGTTCTGTTATGAAAGTAGACTTCGTGGGGCAGATTCTGGAAGTGATTGCGATCGCAAAGCTCTATTAGTTGCTTTGGAATCGGCTTTTGAAAAAAATTCTGTGAAAATCGCAAAAATTTTGGGTATCGAAATCGGGCAAAGTCTGCATAAAAGGGCTCTCCTGGCCAAATGGTTTAACTTTGGCAGGTCCCTGCTGTTCTGTTATGAAACTAGAATATCTTTTGCAGATTCTGGAAGTGATTGCGATCGCAAAGCTCTATTAGTTGCTTTGGAATCGACTTTTGAAAATGAGAGGGCGTAAAATTCGCCCAAAAAATTTGGCGACGATATCGAGCACATGCCTTCATAAAAGGGCTCTCCTGGCCAAATGGTTTAACTTTGGCAGGTCCCTGCTGTTCTGTTATGAAAGTAGACTTCGTGGGGCAGATTCTGGAAGTGATTGCGATCGCAAAGCTCTATTAGTTGCTTTGGAATCGGCTTTTGAAAAAAATTCTGTGAAAATCGCAAAAATTTTGGGTATCGAAATCGGGCAAAGTCTGCATAAAAGGGCTCTCCTGGCCAAATGGTTTAACTTTGGCAGGTCCCTGCTGTTCTGTTATGAAACTAGAATATCTTTTGCAGATTCTGGAAGTGATTGCGATCGCAAAGCTCTATTAGTTGCTTTGGAATCGACTTTTGAAAATGAGAGGGCGTAAAATTCGCCCAAAAAATTTGGCGACGATATCGAGCACATGCCTTCATAAAAGGGCTCTCCTGGCCAAATGGTTTAACTTTGGCAGGTCCCTGCTGTTCTGTTATGAAAGTAGACTTCGTGGGGCAGATTCTGGAAGTGATTGCGATCGCAAAGCTCTATTAGTTGCTTTGGAATCGGCTTTTGAAAAAAATTCTGTGAAAATCGCAAAAATTTTGGGTATCGAAATCGGGCAAAGTCTGCATAAAAGGGCTCTCCTGGCCAAATGGTTTAACTTTGGCAGGTCCCTGCTGTTCTGTTATGAAACTAGAATATCTTTTGCAGATTCTGGAAGTGATTGCGATCGCAAAGCTCTATTAGTTGCTTTGGAATCGACTTTTGAAAATGAGAGGGCGTAAAATTCGCCCAAAAAATTTGGCGACGATATCGAGCACATGCCTTCATAAAAGGGCTCTCCTGGCCAAATGGTTTAACTTTGGCAGGTCCCTGCTGTTCTGTTATGAAAGTAGACTTCGTGGGGCAGATTCTGGAAGTGATTGCGATCGCAAAGCTCTATTAGTTGCTTTGGAATCGGCTTTTGAAAAAAATTCTGTGAAAATCGCAAAAATTTTGGGTATCGAAATCGGGCAAAGTCTGCATAAAAGGGCTCTCCTGGCCAAATGGTTTAACTTTGGCAGGTCCCTGCTGTTCTGTTATGAAACTAGAATATCTTTTGCAGATTCTGGAAGTGATTGCGATCGCAAAGCTCTATTAGTTGCTTTGGAATCGACTTTTGAAAATGAGAGGGCGTAAAATTCGCCCAAAAAATTTGGCGACGATATCGAGCACATGCCTTCATAAAAGGGCTCTCCTGGCCAAATGGTTTAACTTTGGCAGGTCCCTGCTGTTCTGTTATGAAAGTAGACTTCGTGGGGCAGATTCTGGAAGTGATTGCGATCGCAAAGCTCTATTAGTTGCTTTGGAATCGGCTTTTGAAAAAAATTCTGTGAAAATCGCAAAAATTTTGGGTATCGAAATCGGGCAAAGTCTGAATAAAAGGGCTCTCCTGGCCAAATGGTTTAACTTAGACAGGTCCCTGCTGTTCTGTTATGAAACTAGAATATCTTTTACAGATTCTGTAAGTGATTGCGATCGCAAAGCTCTATTAGTTGCTTTGGAATCGACTTTTGAAAATGAGAGGGCGTAAAATTCGCCCAAAAAATTTGGCGACGATATCGAGCACATGCCTTCATAAAATGGCTCTCCTGGCCAAATGGTTTAACTTTGGCAGGTCCCTGCTGTTCTGTTATGAAAGTAGACTTCGTGGGGCAGATTCTGGAAGTGATTGCGATCGCAAAGCTCTATTAGTTGCTTTGGAATCGGCTTTTGAAAAAAATTCTGTGAAAATCGCAAAAATTTTGGGTATCGAAATCGGGCAAAGTCTGCATAAAAGGGCTCTCCTGGCCAAATGGTTTAACTTTGGCAGGTCCCTGCTGTTCTGTTATGAAACTAGAATATCTTTTGCAGATTCTGGAAGTGATTGCGATCGCAAAGCTCTATTAGTTGCTTTGGAATCGACTTTTGAAAATGAGAGGGCGTAAAATTCGCCCAAAAAATTTGGCGACGATATCGAGCACATGCCTTCATAAAAGGGCTCTCCTGGCCAAATGGTTTAACTTTGGCAGGTCCCTGCTGTTCTGTTATGAAAGTAGACTTCGTGGGGCAGATTCTGGAAGTGATTGCGATCGCAAAGCTCTATTAGTTGCTTTGGAATCGGCTTTTGAAAAAAATTCTGTGAAAATCGCAAAAATTTTGGGTATCGAAATCGGGCAAAGTCTGCATAAAAGGGCTCTCCTGGCCAAATGGTTTAACTTTGGCAGGTCCCTGCTGTTCTGTTATGAAACTGGAATATCTTTTGCAGATTCTGGAAGTGATTGCGATCGCAAAGCTCTATTAGTTGCTTTGGAATCGACTTTTGAAAATGAGAGGGCGTAAAATTCGCCCAAAAAATTTGGCGACGATATCGAGCACATGCCTTCATAAAAGGGCTCTCCTGGCCAAATGGTTTAACTTTGGCAGGTCCCTGCTGTTCTGTTATGAAAGTAGACTTCGTGGGGCAGATTCTGGAAGTGATTGCGATCGCAAAGCTCTATTAGTTGCTTTGGAATCGGCTTTTGAAAAAAATTCTGTGAAAATCGCAAAAATTTTGGGTATCGAAATCGGGCAAAGTCTGCATAAAAGGGCTCTCCTGGCCAAATGGTTTAACTTTGGCAGGTCCCTGCTGTTCTGTTATGAAACTAGAATATCTTTTGCAGATTCTGGAAGTGATTGCGATCGCAAAGCTCTATTAGTTGCTTTGGAATCGACTTTTGAAAATGAGAGAGCGTAAAATTCGCCCAAAAAATTTGGCGACGATATCGAGCACATGCCTTCATAAAAGGGCTCTCCTGGCCAAATGGTTTAACTTTGGCAGGTCCCTGCTGTTCTGTTATGAAAGTAGACTTCGTGGGGCAGATTCTGGAAGTGATTGCGATCGCAAAGCTCTATTAGTTGCTTTGGAATCGGCTTTTGAAAAAAATTCTGTGAAAATCGCAAAAATTTTGGGTATCGAAATCGGGCAAAGTCTGCATAAAAGGGCTCTCCTGGCCAAATGGTTTAACTTTGGCAGGTCCCTGCTGTTCTGTTATGAAACTAGAATATCTTTTGCAGATTCTAGAAGTGATTGCGATCGCAAAGCTCTATTAGATGCTTTGGAATCGACTTTTGAAAATGAGAGGGCGTAAAATTCGCCCAAAAAATTTGGCGACGATATCGAGCACATGCCTTCATAAAAGGGCTCTCCTGGCCAAATGGTTTAACTTTGGCAGGTCCCTGCTGTTCTGTTATGAAAGTAGACTTCGTGGGGCAGATTCTGGAAGTGATTGCGATCGCAAAGCTCTATTAGTTGCTTTGGAATCGGCTTTTGAAAAAAATTCTGTGAAAATCGCAAAAATTTTGGGTATCGAAATCGGGCAAAGTCTGCATAAAAGGGCTCTCCTGGCCAAATGGTTTAACTTTGGCAGGTCCCTGCTGTTCTGTTATGAAACTGGAATATCTTTTGCAGATTCTGGAAGTGATTGCGATCGCAAAGCTCTATAAGTTGCTTTGGAATCGACTTTTGAAAATGAGAGGGCGTAAAATTCGCCCAAAAAATTTGGCGACGATATCGAGCACATGCCTTCATAAAAGGGCTCTCCTGGCCAAATGGTTTAACTTTGGCAGGTCCCTGCTGTTCTGTTATGAAAGTAGACTTCGTGGGGCAGATTCTGGAAGTGATTGCGATCGCAAAGCTCTATTAGTTGCTTTGGAATCGGCTTTTGAAAAAAATTCTGTGAAAATCGCAAAAATTTTGGGTATCGAAATCGGGCAAAGTCTGCATAAAAGGGCTCTCCTGGCCAAATGGTTTAACTTTGGCAGGTCCCTGCTGTTCTGTTATGAAACTAGAATATCTTTTGCAGATTCTGGAAGTGATTGCGATCGCAAAGCTCTATTAGTTGCTTTGGAATCGACTTTTGAAAATGAGAGAGCGTAAAATTCGCCCAAAAAATTTGGCGACGATATCGAGCACATGCCTTCATAAAAGGGCTCTCCTGGCCAAATGGTTTAACTTTGGCAGGTCCCTGCTGTTCTGTTATGAAAGTAGACTTCGTGGGGCAGATTCTGGAAGTGATTGCGATCGCAAAGCTCTATTAGTTGCTTTGGAATCGGCTTTTGAAAAAAATTCTGTGAAAATCGCAAAAATTTTGGGTATCGAAATCGGGCAAAGTCTGCATAAAAGGGCTCTCCTGGCCAAATGGTTTAACTTTGGCAGGTCCCTGCTGTTCTGTTATGAAACTAGAATATCTTTTGCAGATTCTAGAAGTGATTGCGATCGCAAAGCTCTATTAGTTGCTTTGGAATCGACTTTTGAAAATGAGAGGGCGTAAAATTCGCCCAAAAAATTTGGCGACGATATCGAGCACATGCCTTCATAAAAGGGCTCTCCTGGCCAAATGGTTTAACTTTGGCAGGTCCCTGCTGTTCTGTTATGAAAGTAGACTTCGTGGGGCAGATTCTGGAAGTGATTGCGATCGCAAAGCTCTATTAGTTGCTTTGGAATCGGCTTTTGAAAAAAATTCTGTGAAAATCGCAAAAATTTTGGGTATCGAAATCGGGCAAAGTCTGCATAAAAGGGCTCTCCTGGCCAAATGGTTTAACTTTGGCAGGTCCCTGCTGTTCTGTTATGAAACTAGAATATCTTTTGCGGATTCTGGAAGTGATTGCGATCGCAAAGCTCTATTAGTTGCTTTGGAATCGACTTTTGAAAATGAGAGGGCGTAAAATTCGCCCAAAAAATTTGGCGACGATATCGAGCACATGCCTTCATAAAAGGGCTCTCCTGGCCAAATGGTTTAACTTTGGCAGGTCCATGCTGTTCTGTTATGAAAGTAGACTTCGTGGGGCAGATACTGGAAGTGATTGCGATCGCAATGCTCTATTAGTTGCTTTGGAATCGGCTTTTGAAAAAAATTCTGTGAAAATCGCAAAAATTTTGGGTATCGAAATCGGGCAAAGTCTGAATAAAAGGGCTCTCCTGGCCAAATGGTTTAACTTTGGCAGGTCCCTGCTGTTCTGTTATGAAACTAGAATATCTTTCGCAGATTCTGGAAGTGATTGCGATCACAAAGCTCTATTAGTTGCTTTGGAATCGACTTTTGAAAATGAGAGGGCGTAAAATTCGCCCAATAAATTTGGCGACGATATCGAGCACATGCCTTCATAAAAGGGCTCTCCTGGCCAAATGGTTTAACTTTGGCAGGTCCCTGCTGTTCTGTTATGAAAGTAGACTTCGTGGGGCAGATTCTGGAAGTGATTGCGATCGCAAAGCTCTATTAGTTGCTTTGGAATCGGCTTTTGAAAAAAATTCTGTGAAAATCGTAAAAATTTTGGGTATCGAAATCGGGCAAAGTCTGCATAAAAGGGCTCTCCTGGCCAAATGGTTTAACTTTGGCAGGTCCCTGCTGTTCTGTTATGAAACTAGAATATCTTTTGCAGATTCTGGAAGTGATTGCGATCGCAAAGCTCTATTAGTTGCTTTGGAATCGACTTTTGAAAATGAGAGGGCGTAAAATTCGCCCAAAAAATTTGGCGACGATATCGAGCACATGCCTTCATAAAAGGGCTCTCCTGGCCAAATGGTTTAACTTTGGCAGGTCCCTGCTGTTCTGTTATGAAAGTAGACTTCGTGGGGCAGATTCTGGAAGTGATTGCGATCGCAAAGCTCTATTAGTTGCTTTGGAATCGGCTTTTGAAAAAAATTCTGTGAAAATCGCAAAAATTTTGGGTATCGAAATCGGGCAAAGTCTGCATAAAAGGGCTCTCCTGGCCAAATGGTTTAACTTTGGCAGGTCCCTGCTGTTCTGTTATGAAACTAGAATATCTTTTGCAGATTCTGGAAGTGATTGCGATCGCAAAGCTCTATTAGTTGCTTTGGAATCGACTTTTGAAAATGAGAGGGCGTAAAATTCGCCCAAAAAATTTGGCGACGATATCGAGCACATGCCTTCATAAAAGGGCTCTCCTGGCCAAATGGTTTAACTTTGGCAGGTCCCTGCTGTTCTGTTATGAAAGTAGACTTCGTGGGGCAGATTCTGGAAGTGATTGCGATCGCAAAGCTCTATTAGTTGCTTTGGAATCGGCTTTTGAAAAAAATTCTGTGAAAATCGCAAAAATTTTGGGTATCGAAATCGGGCAAAGTCTGCATAAAAGGGCTCTCCTGGCCAAATGGTTTAACTTTGGCAGGTCCCTGCTGTTCTGTTATGAAACTAGAATATCTTTTGCAGATTCTGGAAGTGATTGCGATCGCAAAGCTCTATTAGTTGCTTTGGAATCGACTTTTGAAAATGAGAGGGCGTAAAATTCGCCCAAAAAATTTGGCGACGATATCGAGCACATGCCTTCATAAAAGGGCTCTCCTGGCCAAATGGTTTAACTTTGGCAGGTCCCTGCTGTTCTGTTATGAAACTAGAATATCTTTTGCAGATTCTAGAAGTGATTGCGATCGCAAAGCTCTATTAGTTGCTTTGGAATCGGCTTTTGAAAAAAATTCTGTGAAAATCGCAAAAATTTTGGGTATCGAAATCGGGCAAAGTCTGCATAAAAGGGCTCTCCTGGCCAAATGGTTTAACTTTGGCAGGTCCCTGCTGTTCTGTTATGAAACTAGAGTATCTTTTGCAGATTCTGGAAGTGATTGCGATCGCAAAGCTCTATTAGTTGCTTTGGAATCGACTTTTGAAAATGAGAGGGCGTAAAATTCGCCCAAAAAATTTGGCGACGATATCGAGCACATGCCTTCATAAAAAGGCTCTCCTGGCCAAATGGTTTAACTTTGGCAGGTCCCTGCTGTTCTGTTATGAAAGTAGACTTCGTGGGGCAGATTCTGGAAGTGATTGCGATCGCAAAGCTCTATTAGTTGCTTTGGAATCGGCTTTTGAAAAAAATTCTGTGAAAATCGCAAAAATTTTGGGTATCGAAATCGGGCAAAGTCTGCATAAAAGGGCTCTCCTGGCCAAATGGTTTAACTTTGGCAGGTCCCTGCTGTTCTGTTATGAAACTAGAATATCTTTTGCAGATTCTGGAAGTGATTGCGATCGCAAAGCTCTATTAGTTGCTTTGGAATCGACTTTTGAAAATGAGAGGTCGTAAAATTCGCCCAAAAAATTTGGCGACGATATCGAGCACATGCTTTCATAAAAGGGCTCTCCTGGCCAAATGGTTTAACTTTGGCAGGTCCCTGCTGTTCTGTTATGAAAGTAGACTTCGTGGGGCAGATTCTGGAAGTGACTGCGATCGCAAAGCTCTATTAGTTGCTTTGGAATCGGCTTTTAAAAAAAATTCTGTGAAAATCGCAAAAATTTTGGGTATCGAAATCGGGCAAAGTCTGCATAAAAGGGCTCTCCTGGCCAAATGGTTTAACTTTGGCAGGTCCCTGCTGTTCTGTTATGAAACTAGAATATCTTTTGCAGATTCTGGAAGTGATTGCGATCGCAAAGCTCTATTAGTTGCTTTGGAATCGACTTTTGAAAATGAGAGGGCGTAAAATTCGCCCAAAAAATTTGGCGACGATATCGAGCACATGCCTTCATAAAAGGGCTCTCCTGGGCAAATGGTTTAACTTTGGCAGGTCCCTGCTGTTCTGTTATGAAAGTACACTTCGTGGGGCAGATTCTGGAAGTGATTGCGATCGCAAAGCTCTATTAGTTGCTTTGGAATCGGCTTTTGAAAAAAATTCTGTGAAAATCGCAAAAATTTTGGGTATCGAAATCGGGCAAAGTCTGCATAAAAGGGCTCTCCTGGCCAAATGGTTTAACTTTGGCAGGTCCCTGCTGTTCTGTTATGAAACTAGAGTATCTTTTGCAGATTCTGGAAGTGATTGCGATCGCAAAGCTCTATTAGTTGCTTTGGAATCGACTTTTGAAAATGAGAGGGCGTAAAATTCGCCCAAAAAATTTGGCGACGATATCGAGCACATGCCTTCATAAAAGGGCTCTCCTGGGCAAATGGTTTAACTTTGGCAGGTCCCTGCTGTTCTGTTATGAAAGTAGACTTCGTGGGGCAGATTCTGGAAGTGATTGCGATCGCAAAGCTCTATTAGTTGCTTTGGAATCGGCTTTTGAAAAAAATTCTGTGAAAATCGCAAAAATTTTGGGTATCGAAATCGGGCAAAGTCTGCATAAAAGGGCTCTCCTGGCCAAATGGTTTAACTTTGGCAGGTCCCTGCTGTTCTGTTATGAAACTAGAGTATCTTTTGCAGATTCTGGAAGTGATTGCGATCGCAAAGCTCTATTAGTTGCTTTGGAATCGACTTTTGAAAATGAGAGGGCGTAAAATTCGCCCAAAAAATTTGGCGACGATATCGAGCACATGCCTTCATAAAAAGGCTCTCCTGGCCAAATGGTTTAACTTTGGCAGGTCCCTGCTGTTCTGTTATGAAAGTAGACTTCGTGGGGCAGATTCTGGAAGTGATTGCGATCGCAAAGCTCTATTAGTTGCTTTGGAATCGGCTTTTGAAAAAAATTCTGTGAAAATCGCAAAAATTTTGGGTATCGAAATCGGGCAAAGTCTGCATAAAAGGGCTCTCCTGGCCAAATGGTTTAACTTTGGCAGGTCCCTGCTGTTCTGTTATGAAACTAGAGTATCTTTTGCAGATTCTGGAAGTGATTGCGATCGCAAAGCTCTATTAGTTGCTTTGGAATCGACTTTTGAAAATGAGAGGGCGTAAAATTCGCCCAAAAAATTTGGCGACGATATCGAGCACATGCCTTCATAAAAAGGCTCTCCTGGCCAAATGGTTTAACTTTGGCAGGTCCCTGCTGTTCTGTTATGAAAGTAGACTTCGTGGGGCAGATTCTGGAAGTGATTGCGATCGCAAAGCTCTATTAGTTGCTTTGGAAACGGCTTTTGAAAAAAATTCTGTGAAAATCGCAAAAATTTTGGGTATCGAAATCGGGCAAAGTCTGCATAAAAGGGCTCTCCTGGCCAAATGGTTTAACTTTGGCAGGTCCCTGCTGTTCTGTTATGAAACTAGAATATCTTTTGCAGATTCTGGAAGTGATTGCGATCGCAAAGCTCTATTAGTTGCTTTGGAATCGACTTTTGAAAATGAGAGGGCGTAAAATTCGCCCAAAAAATTTGGCGACGATATCGAGCACATGCCTTCATAAAAGGGCTCTCCTGGCCAAATGGTTTAACTTTGGCAGGTCCCTGCTGTTCTGTTATAAAAGTAGACTTCGTGGGGCAGATTCTGGAAGTGATTGCGATCGCAAAGCTCTATTAGTTGCTTTGGAATCGGCTTTTAAAAAAAATTCTGTGAAAATCGCAAAAATTTTGGGTATCGAAATCGGGCAAAGTCTGCATAAAAGGGCTCTCCTGGCCAAATGGTTTAACTTTGGCAGGTCCCTGCTGTTCTGTTATGAAACTAGAATATCTTTTGCAGATTCTGGAAGTGCTTGCGATCGCAAAGCTCTATTAGTTGCTTTGGAATCGACTTTTGAAAATGAGAGGGCGTAAAATTCGCCCAAAAAATTTGGCGACGATATCGAGCACATGCCTTCATAAAAGGGCTCTCCTGGGCAAATGGTTTAACTTTGGCAGGTCCCTGCTGTTCTGTTATGAAAGTACACTTCGTGGGGCAGATTCTGGAAGTGATTGCGATCGCAAAGCTCTATTAGTTGCTTTGGAATCGGCTTTTGAAAAAAATTCTGTGAAAATCGCAAAAATTTTGGGTATCGAAATCGGGCAAAGTCTGCATAAAAGGGCTCTCCTGGCCAAATGGTTTAACTTTGGCAGGTCCCTGCTGTTCTGTTATGAAACTAGAGTATCTTTTGCAGATTCTGGAAGTGATTGCGATCGCAAAGCTCTATTAGTTGCTTTGGAATCGACTTTTGAAAATGAGAGGGCGTAAAATTCGCCCAAAAAATTTGGCGACGATATCGAGCACATGCCTTCATAAAAAGGCTCTCCTGGCCAAATGGTTTAACTTTGGCAGGTCCCTGCTGTTCTGTTATGAAACTAGAATATCTTTTGCAGATTCTGGAAGTGATTGCGATCGCAAAGCTCTATTAGTTGCTTTGGAATCGACTTTTGAAAATGAGAGGGCGTAAAATTCGCCCAAAAAATTTGGCGACGATATCGAGCACATGCCTTCATAAAAGGGCTCTCCTGGCCAAATGGTTTCACTTTGGCAGGTCCCTGCTGTTCTGTTATGAAAGTAGACTTCGTGGGGCAGATTCTGGAAGTGATTGCGATCACAAAGCTCTATTAGTTGCTTTGGAATCGGCTTTTGAAAAAAATTCTGTGAAAATCGCAAAAATTTTGGGTATCGAAATCGGGCAAAGTCTGCATAAAAGGGCTCTCCTGGCCAAATGGTTTAACTTTGGCAGGTCCCTGCTGTTCTGTTATGAAACTAGAATATCTTTTGCAGATTCTGGAAGTGATTGCGATCGCAAAGCTCTATTAGTTGCTTTGGAATCGACTTTTGAAAATGAGAGGGCGTAAAATTCGCCCAAAAAATTTGGCGACGATATCGAGCACATGCCTTCATAAAAGGGCTCTCCTGGCCAAATGGTTTAACTTTGGCAGGTCCCTGCTGTTCTGTTATGAAAGTAGACTTCGTGGGGCAGATTCTGGAAGTGATTGCGATCGCAAAGCTCTATTAGTTGCTTTGGAATCGGCTTTTGAAAAAAATTCTGTGAAAATCGCAAAAATTTTCGGTATCGAAATCGGGCAAAGTCTGCATAAAAGGGCTCTCCTGGCCAAATGGTTTAACTTTGGCAGGTCCCTGCTGTTCTGTTATGAAACTAGAATATCTTTTGCAGATTCTGGAAGTGATTGCGATCGCAAAGCTCTATTAGTTGCTTTGGAATCGACTTTTGAAAATGAGAGGGCGTAAAATTCGCCCAAAAAATTTGGCGACGATATCGAGCACATGCCTTCATAAAAGGGCTCTCCTGGCCAAATGGTTTAACTTTGGCAGGTCCCTGCTGTTCTGTTATGAAAGTAGACTCCGTGGGGCAGATTCTGGAAGTGATTGCGATCGCAAAGCTCTATTAGTTGCTTTGGAATCGGCTTTTGAAAAAAATTCTGTGAAAATCGCAAAAATTTTCGGTATCGAAATCGGGCAAAGTCTGCATAAAAGGGCTCTCCTGGCCAAATGGTTTAACTTTGGCAGGTCCCTGCTGTTCTGTTATGAAACTAGAATATCTTTTGCAGATTCTGGAAGTGATTGCGATCGCAAAGCTCTATTAGTTGCTTTGGAATCGACTTTTGAAAATGAGAGGGCGTAAAATTCGCCCAAAAAATTTGGCGACGATATCGAGCACATGCTTTCATAAAAGGGCTCTCCTGGCCAAATGGTTTAACTTTGGCAGGTCCCTGCTGTTCTGTTATGAAAGTAGACTTCGTGGGGCAGATTCTGGAAGTGACTGCGATCGCAAAGCTCTATTAGTTGCTTTGGAATCGGCTTTTAAAAAAAATTCTGTGAAAATCGCAAAAATTTTGGGTATCGAAATCGGGCAAAGTCTGCATAAAAGGGCTCTCCTGGCCAAATGGTTTAACTTTGGCAGGTCCCTGCTGTTCTGTTATGAAACTAGAATATCTTTTGCAGATTCTGGAAGTGATTGCGATCGCAAAGCTCTATTAGTTGCTTTGGAATCGACTTTTGAAAATGAGAGGGCGTAAAATTCGCCCAAAAAATTTGGCGACGATATCGAGCACATGCCTTCATAAAAGGGCTCTCCTGGGCAAATGGTTTAACTTTGGCAGGTCCCTGCTGTTCTGTTATGAAAGTACACTTCGTGGGGCAGATTCTGGAAGTGATTGCGATCGCAAAGCTCTATTAGTTGCTTTGGAATCGGCTTTTGAAAAAAATTCTGTGAAAATCGCAAAAATTTTGGGTATCGAAATCGGGCAAAGTCTGCATAAAAGGGCTCTCCTGGCCAAATGGTTTAACTTTGGCAGGTCCCTGCTGTTCTGTTATGAAACTAGAGTATCTTTTGCAGATTCTGGAAGTGATTGCGATCGCAAAGCTCTATTAGTTGCTTTGGAATCGACTTTTGAAAATGAGAGGGCGTAAAATTCGCCCAAAAAATTTGGCGACGATATCGAGCACATGCCTTCATAAAAGGGCTCTCCTGGGCAAATGGTTTAACTTTGGCAGGTCCCTGCTGTTCTGTTATGAAAGTAGACTTCGTGGGGCAGATTCTGGAAGTGATTGCGATCGCAAAGCTCTATTAGTTGCTTTGGAATCGGCTTTTGAAAAAAATTCTGTGAAAATCGCAAAAATTTTGGGTATCGAAATCGGGCAAAGTCTGCATAAAAGGGCTCTCCTGGCCAAATGGTTTAACTTTGGCAGGTCCCTGCTGTTCTGTTATGAAACTAGAGTATCTTTTGCAGATTCTGGAAGTGATTGCGATCGCAAAGCTCTATTAGTTGCTTTGGAATCGACTTTTGAAAATGAGAGGGCGTAAAATTCGCCCAAAAAATTTGGCGACGATATCGAGCACATGCCTTCATAAAAAGGCTCTCCTGGCCAAATGGTTTAACTTTGGCAGGTCCCTGCTGTTCTGTTATGAAAGTAGACTTCGTGGGGCAGATTCTGGAAGTGATTGCGATCGCAAAGCTCTATTAGTTGCTTTGGAATCGGCTTTTGAAAAAAATTCTGTGAAAATCGCAAAAATTTTGGGTATCGAAATCGGGCAAAGTCTGCATAAAAGGGCTCTCCTGGCCAAATGGTTTAACTTTGGCAGGTCCCTGCTGTTCTGTTATGAAACTAGAGTATCTTTTGCAGATTCTGGAAGTGATTGCGATCGCAAAGCTCTATTAGTTGCTTTGGAATCGACTTTTGAAAATGAGAGGGCGTAAAATTCGCCCAAAAAATTTGGCGACGATATCGAGCACATGCCTTCATAAAAAGGCTCTCCTGGCCAAATGGTTTAACTTTGGCAGGTCCCTGCTGTTCTGTTATGAAAGTAGACTTCGTGGGGCAGATTCTGGAAGTGATTGCGATCGCAAAGCTCTATTAGTTGCTTTGGAAACGGCTTTTGAAAAAAATTCTGTGAAAATCGCAAAAATTTTGGGTATCGAAATCGGGCAAAGTCTGCATAAAAGGGCTCTCCTGGCCAAATGGTTTAACTTTGGCAGGTCCCTGCTGTTCTGTTATGAAACTAGAATATCTTTTGCAGATTCTGGAAGTGATTGCGATCGCAAAGCTCTATTAGTTGCTTTGGAATCGACTTTTGAAAATGAGAGGGCGTAAAATTCGCCCAAAAAATTTGGCGACGATATCGAGCACATGCCTTCATAAAAGGGCTCTCCTGGCCAAATGGTTTAACTTTGGCAGGTCCCTGCTGTTCTGTTATAAAAGTAGACTTCGTGGGGCAGATTCTGGAAGTGATTGCGATCGCAAAGCTCTATTAGTTGCTTTGGAATCGGCTTTTAAAAAAAATTCTGTGAAAATCGCAAAAATTTTGGGTATCGAAATCGGGCAAAGTCTGCATAAAAGGGCTCTCCTGGCCAAATGGTTTAACTTTGGCAGGTCCCTGCTGTTCTGTTATGAAACTAGAATATCTTTTGCAGATTCTGGAAGTGCTTGCGATCGCAAAGCTCTATTAGTTGCTTTGGAATCGACTTTTGAAAATGAGAGGGCGTAAAATTCGCCCAAAAAATTTGGCGACGATATCGAGCACATGCCTTCATAAAAGGGCTCTCCTGGGCAAATGGTTTAACTTTGGCAGGTCCCTGCTGTTCTGTTATGAAAGTACACTTCGTGGGGCAGATTCTGGAAGTGATTGCGATCGCAAAGCTCTATTAGTTGCTTTGGAATCGGCTTTTGAAAAAAATTCTGTGAAAATCGCAAAAATTTTGGGTATCGAAATCGGGCAAAGTCTGCATAAAAGGGCTCTCCTGGCCAAATGGTTTAACTTTGGCAGGTCCCTGCTGTTCTGTTATGAAACTAGAGTATCTTTTGCAGATTCTGGAAGTGATTGCGATCGCAAAGCTCTATTAGTTGCTTTGGAATCGACTTTTGAAAATGAGAGGGCGTAAAATTCGCCCAAAAAATTTGGCGACGATATCGAGCACATGCCTTCATAAAAAGGCTCTCCTGGCCAAATGGTTTAACTTTGGCAGGTCCCTGCTGTTCTGTTATGAAACTAGAATATCTTTTGCAGATTCTGGAAGTGATTGCGATCGCAAAGCTCTATTAGTTGCTTTGGAATCGACTTTTGAAAATGAGAGGGCGTAAAATTCGCCCAAAAAATTTGGCGACGATATCGAGCACATGCCTTCATAAAAGGGCTCTCCTGGCCAAATGGTTTCACTTTGGCAGGTCCCTGCTGTTCTGTTATGAAAGTAGACTTCGTGGGGCAGATTCTGGAAGTGATTGCGATCACAAAGCTCTATTAGTTGCTTTGGAATCGGCTTTTGAAAAAAATTCTGTGAAAATCGCAAAAATTTTGGGTATCGAAATCGGGCAAAGTCTGCATAAAAGGGCTCTCCTGGCCAAATGGTTTAACTTTGGCAGGTCCCTGCTGTTCTGTTATGAAACTAGAATATCTTTTGCAGATTCTGGAAGTGATTGCGATCGCAAAGCTCTATTAGTTGCTTTGGAATCGACTTTTGAAAATGAGAGGGCGTAAAATTCGCCCAAAAAATTTGGCGACGATATCGAGCACATGCCTTCATAAAAGGGCTCTCCTGGCCAAATGGTTTAACTTTGGCAGGTCCCTGCTGTTCTGTTATGAAAGTAGACTTCGTGGGGCAGATTCTGGAAGTGATTGCGATCGCAAAGCTCTATTAGTTGCTTTGGAATCGGCTTTTGAAAAAAATTCTGTGAAAATCGCAAAAATTTTCGGTATCGAAATCGGGCAAAGTCTGCATAAAAGGGCTCTCCTGGCCAAATGGTTTAACTTTGGCAGGTCCCTGCTGTTCTGTTATGAAACTAGAATATCTTTTGCAGATTCTGGAAGTGATTGCGATCGCAAAGCTCTATTAGTTGCTTTGGAATCGACTTTTGAAAATGAGAGGGCGTAAAATTCGCCCAAAAAATTTGGCGACGATATCGAGCACATGCCTTCATAAAAGGGCTCTCCTGGCCAAATGGTTTAACTTTGGCAGGTCCCTGCTGTTCTGTTATGAAAGTAGACTCCGTGGGGCAGATTCTGGAAGTGATTGCGATCGCAAAGCTCTATTAGTTGCTTTGGAATCGGCTTTTGAAAAAAATTCTGTGAAAATCGCAAAAATTTTCGGTATCGAAATCGGGCAAAGTCTGCATAAAAGGGCTCTCCTGGCCAAATGGTTTAACTTTGGCAGGTCCCTGCTGTTCTGTTATGAAACTAGAATATCTTTTGCAGATTCTGGAAGTGATTGCGATCGCAAAGCTCTATTAGTTGCTTTGGAATCGACTTTTGAAAATGAGAGGGCGTAAAATTCGCCCAAAAAATTTGGCGACGATATCGAGCACATGCCTTCATAAAAGGGCTCTCCTGGCCAAATGGTTTAACTTTGGCAGGTCCCTGCTGTTCTGTTATGAAAGTAGACTTCGTGGGGCAGATTCTGGAAGTGATTGCGATCGCAAAGCTCTATTAGTTGCTTTGGAATCGGCTTTTGAAAAAAATTCTGTGAAAATCGCAAAAATTTTGGGTATCGAAATCGGGCAAAGTCTGCATAAAAGGGCTCTCCTGGCCAAATGGTTTAACTTTGGCAGGTCCCTGCTGTTCTGTTATGAAACTAGAATATCTTTTGCAGATTCTGGAAGTGATTGCGATCGCAAAGCTCTATTAGTTGCTTTGGAATCGACTTTTGAAAATGAGAGGGCGTAAAATTCGCCCAAAAAATTTGGCGACGATATCGAGCACATGCCTTCATAAAAGGGCTCTCCTGGCCAAATGGTTTAACTTTGGCAGGTCCCTGCTGTTCTGTTATGAAAGTAGACTTCGTGGGGCAGATTCTGGAAGTGATTGCGATCGCAAAGCTCTATTAGTTGCTTTGGAATCGGCTTTTGAAAAAAATTCTGTGAAAATCGCAAAAATATTGGGTATCGAAATCGGGCAAAGTCTGCATAAAAGGGCTCTCCTGGCCAAATGGTTTAACTTTGGCAGGTCCCTGCTGTTCTGTTATGAAACTAGAATATCTTTTGCAGATTCTGGAAGTGATTGCGATCGCAAAGCTCTATTAGTTGCTTTGGAATCGACTTTTGAAAATGAGAGGGCGAAAAATTCGCCCAAAAAATTTGGCGACGATATCGAGCACATGCCTTCATAAAAGGGCTCTCCTGGCCAAATGGTTTAACTTTGGCAGGTCCCTGCTGTTCTGTTATGAAAGTAGACTTCGTGGGGCAGATTCTGGAAGTGATTGCGATCGCAAAGCTCTATTAGTTGCTTTGGAATCGGCTTTTGAAAAAAATTCTGTGAAAATCGCAAAAATTTTCGGTATCGAAATCGGGCAAAGTCTGCATAAAAGGGCTCTCCTGGCCAAATGGTTTAACTTTGGCAGGTCCCTGCTGTTCTGTTATGAAACTAGAATATCTTTTGCAGATTCTGGAAGTGATTGCGATCGCAAAGCTCTATTAGTTGCTTTGGAATCGACTTTTGAAAATGAGAGGGCGTAAAATTCGCCCAAAAAATTTGGCGACGATATCGAGCACATGCCTTCATAAAAGGGCTCTCCTGGCCAAATGGTTTAACTTTGGCAGGTCCCTGCTGTTCTGTTATGAAAGTAGACTCCGTGGGGCAGATTCTGGAAGTGATTGCGATCGCAAAGCTCTATTAGTTGCTTTGGAATCGGTTTTTGAAAAAAATTCTGTGAAAATCGCAAAAATTTTCGGTATCGAAATCGGGCAAAGTCTGCATAAAAGGGCTCTCCTGGCCAAATGGTTTAACTTTGGCAGGTCCCTGCTGTTCTGTTATGAAACTAGAATATCTTTTGCAGATTCTGGAAGTGATTGCGATCGCAAAGCTCTATTAGTTGCTTTGGAATCGACTTTTGAAAATGAGAGGGCGTAAAATTCGCCCAAAAAATTTGGCGACGATATCGAGCACATGCCTTCATAAAAGGGCTCTCCTGGCCAAATGGTTTAACTTTGGCAGGTCCCTGCTGTTCTGTTATGAAAGTAGACTTCGTGGGGCAGATTCTGGAAGTGATTGCGATCGCAAAGCTCTATTAGTTGCTTTGGAATCGGCTTTTGAAAAAAATTCTGTGAAAATCGCAAAAATTTTGGGTATCGAAATCGGGCAAAGTCTGCATAAAAGGGCTCTCCTGGCCAAATGGTTTAACTTTGGCAGGTCCCTGCTGTTCTGTTATGAAACTAGAATATCTTTTGCAGATTCTGGAAGTGATTGCGATCGCAAAGCTCTATTAGTTGCTTTGGAATCGACTTTTGAAAATGAGAGGGCGTAAAATTCGCCCAAAAAATTTGGCGACGATATCGAGCACATGCCTTCATAAAAGGGCTCTCCTGGCCAAATGGTTTAACTTTGGCAGGTCCCTGCTGTTCTGTTATGAAAGTAGACTTCGTGGGGCAGATTCTGGAAGTGATTGCGATCGCAAAGCTCTATTAGTTGCTTTGGAATCGGCTTTTGAAAAAAATTCTGTGAAAATCGCAAAAATTTTGGGTATCGAAATCGGGCAAAGTCTGCATAAAAGGGCTCTCCTGGCCAAATGGTTTAACTTTGGCAGGTCCCTGCTGTTCTGTTATGAAACTAGAATATCTTTTGCCGATTCTGGAAGTGATTGCGATCGCAAAGCTCTATTAGTTGCTTTGGAATCGACTTTTAAAAATGAGAGGGCGTAAAATTCGCCCAAAAAATTTGGCGACGATATCGAGCACATGCCTTCATAAAAGGGCTCTCCTGGCCAAATGGTTTAACTTTGGCAGGTCCCTGCTGTTCTGTTATGAAAGTAGACTTCGTGGGGCAGATTATGGAAGTGATTGCGATCGCAAAGCTCTATTAGTTGCTTTGGAATCGGCTTTTGAAAAAAATTCTGTGAAAATCGCAAAAATTTTGGGTATCGAAATCGGGCAAAGTCTGCATAAAAGGGCTCTCCTGGCCAAATGGTTTAACTTTGGCAGGTCCCTGCTGTTCTGTTATGAAACTAGAATATATTTTGCAGATTCTGGAAGTGATTGCGATCGCAAAGCTCTATTAGTTGCTTTGGAATCGACTTTTGAAAATGAGAGGGCGTAAAATTCGCCCAAAAAATTTGGCGACGATATCGAGCACATGCCTTCATAAAAGGGCTCTCCTGGCCAAATGGTTTAACTTTGGCAGGTCCCTGCTGTTCTGTTATGAAAGTAGACTTCGTGGGGCAGATTCTGGAAGTGATTGCGATCGCAAAGCTCTATTAGTTGCTTTGGAATCGGCTTTTGAAAAAAATTCTGTGAAAATCGCAAAAATTTTCGGTATCGAAATCGGGCAAAGTCTGCATAAAAGGGCTCTCCTGGCCAAATGGTTTAACTTTGGCAGGTCCCTGCTGTTCTGTTATGAAACTAGAATATCTTTTGCAGATTCTGGAAGTGATTGCGATCGCAAAGCTCTATTAGTTGCTTTGGAATCGACTTTTGAAAATGAGAGGGCGTAAAATTCGCCCAAAAAATTTGGCGACGATATCGAGCACATGCCTTCATAAAAGGGCTCTCCTGGCCAAATGGTTTAACTTTGGCAGGTCCCTGCTGTTCTGTTATGAAAGTAGACTTCGTGGGGCAGATTCTGGAAGTGATTGCGATCGCAAAGCTCTATTAGTTGCTTTGGAATCGGCTTTTGAAAAAAATTCTGTGAAAATCGCAAAAATTTTGGGTATCGAAATCGGGCAAAGTCTGCATAAAAGGGCTCTCCTGGCCAAATGGTTTAACTTTGGCAGGTCCCTGCTGTTCTGTTATGAAACTAGAATATCTTTTGCAGATTCTGGAAGTGATTGCGATCGCAAAGCTCTATTAGTTGCTTTGGAATCGACTTTTGAAAATGAGAGGGCGTAAAATTCGCCCAAAAAATTTGGCGACGATATCGAGCACATGCCTTCATAAAAGGGCTCTCCTGGCCAAATGGTTTAACTTTGGCAGGTCCCTGCTGTTCTGTTATGAAAGTAGACTTCGTGGGGCAGATTCTGGAAGTGATTGCGATCGCAAAGCTCTATTAGTTGCTTTGGAATCGGCTTTTGAAAAAAATTCTGTGAAAATCGCAAAAATTTCGGGTATCGAAATCGGGCAAAGTCTGCATAAAAGGGCTCTCCTGGCCAAATGGTTTAACTTTGGCAGGTCCCTGCTGTTCTGTTATGAAACTAGAATATCTTTTGCAGATTCTGGAAGTGATTGCGATCGCAAAGCTCTATTAGTTGCTTTGGAATCGACTTTTGAAAATGAGAGGGCGTAAAATTCGCCCAAAAAATTTTGCGACGATATCGAGCACATGCCTTCATAAAAGGGCTCTCCTGGCCAAATGGTTTAACTTTGGCAGGTCCCTGCTGTTCTGTTATGAAAGTAGACTTCGTGGGGCAGATTCTGGAAGTGATTGCGATCGCAAAGCTCTATTAGTTGCTTTGGAATCGGCTTTTGAAAAAAATTCTGTGAAAATCGCAAAAATTTTGGGTATCGAAATCGGGCAAAGTCTGCATAAAAGGGCTCTCCTGGCCAAATGGTTTAACTTTGGCAGGTCCCTGCTGTTCTGTTATGAAACTAGAATATCTTTTGCAGATTCTGGAAGTGATTGCGATCGCAAAGCTCTATTAGTTGCTTTGGAATCGGCTTTTGAAAAAAATTCTGTGAAAATCGCAAAAATTTTGGGTATCGAAATCGGGCAAAGTCTGCATAAAAGGGCTCTCCTGGCCAAATGGTTTAACTTTGGCAGGTCCCTGCTGTTCTGTTCTGAAACTAGAATATCTTTTGCAGATTCTGGAAGTGATTGCGATCGCAAAGCTCTATTAGTTGCTTTGGAATCGACTTTTGAAAATGAGAGGGCGTAAAATTCGCCCAAAAAATTTGGCGACGATATCGAGCACATGCCTTCATAAAAGGGCTCTCCTGACCAAATGGTTTAACTTTGGCAGGTCCCTGCTGTTCTGTTATGAAAGTAGACTTCGTGGGGCAGATTCTGGAAGTGATTGCGATCGCAAAGCTCTATTAGTTGCTTTGGAATCGGCTTTTGAAAAAAATTCTGTGAAAATCGCAAAAATTTTGGGTATCGAAATCGGGCAAAGTCTGCATAAAAGGGCTCTCCTGGCCAAATGGTTTAACTTTGGCAGGTCCCTGCTGTTCTGTTATGAAACTAGAATATCTTTTGCAGATTCTGGAAGTGATTGCGATCGCAAAGCTCTATTAGTTGCTTTGGAATCGACTTTTGAAAATGAGAGGGCGTAAAATTCGCCCAAAAAATTTGGCGACGATATCGTGCACATGCCTTCATAAAAGGGCTCTCCTGGCCAAATGGTTTAACTTTGGCAGGTCCCTGCTGTTCTGTTATGAAAGTAGACTTCGTGGGGCAGATTCTGGAAGTGATTGCGATCGCAAAGCTCTATTAGTTGCTTTGGAATCGGCTTTTGAAAAAAATTCTGTGAAAATCGCAAAAATTTTGGGTATCGAAATCGGGCAAAGTCTGCATAAAAGGGCTCTCCTGGCCAAATGGTTTAACTTTGGCAGGTCCCTGCTGTTCTGTTATGAAAGTAGACTTCGTGGGGCAGATTCTGGAAGTGATTGCGATCGCAAAGCTCTATTAGTTGCTTTGGAATCGGCTTTTGAAAAAAATTCTGTGAAAATCGCAAAAATTTTGGGTATCGAAATCGGGCAAAGTCTGCATAAAAGGGCTCTCCTGGCCAAATGGTTTAACTTTGGCAGGTCCCTGCTGTTCTGTTATGAAACTAGAATATCTTTTGCAGATTCTGGAAGTGATTGCGATCGCAAAGCTCTATTAGTTGCTTTGGAATCGACTTTTGAAAATGAGAGGGCGTAAAATTCGCCCAAAAAATTTGGCGACGATATCGAGCACATGCCTTCATAAAAGGGCTCTCCTGGCCAAATGGTTTAACTTTGGCAGGTCCCTGCTGTTCTGTTATGAAAGTAGACTTCGTGGGGCAGATTCTGGAAGTGATTGCGATCGCAAAGCTCTATTAGTTGCTTTGGAATCGGCTTTTGAAAAAAATTCTGTGAAAATCGCAAAAATTTTGGGTATCGAAATCGGGCAAAGTCTGCATAAAAGGGCTCTCCTGGCCAAATGGTTTAACTTTGGCAGGTCCCTGCTGTTCTGTTATGAAACTAGAATATCTTTTGCAGATTCTGGAAGTGATTGCGATCGCAAAGCTCTATTAGTTGCTTTGGAATCGACTTTTGAAAATGAGAGGGCGTAAAATTCGCCCAAAAAATTTGGCGACGATATCGAGCACATGCCTTCATAAAAGGGCTCTCCTGGCCAAATGGTTTAACTTTGGCAGGTCCCTGCTGTTCTGTTATGAAAGTAGACTTCGTGGGGCAGATTCTGGAAGTGATTGCGATCGCAAAGCTCTATTAGTTGCTTTGGAATCGGCTTTTGAAAAAAATTCTGTGAAAATCGCAAAAATTTTGGGTATCGAAATCGGGCAAAGTCTGCATAAAAGGGCTCTCCTGGCCAAATGGTTTAACTTTGGCAGGTCCCTGCTGTTCTGTTATGAAACTAGAATATCTTTTGCAGATTCTGGAAGTGATTGCGATCGCAAAGCTCTATTAGTTGCTTTGGAATCGACTTTTGAAAATGAGAGGGCGTAAAATTCGCCCAAAAAATTTGGCGACGATATCGAGCACATGCCTTCATAAAAGGGCTCTCCTGGCCAAATGGTTTAACTTTGGCAGGTCCCTGCTGTTCTGTTATGAAAGTAGACTTCGTGGGGCAGATTCTGGAAGTGATTGCGATCGCAAAGCTCTATTAGTTGCTTTGGAATCGGCTTTTGAAAAAAATTCTGTGAAAATCGCAAAAATTTTGGGTATCGAAATCGGGCAAAGTCTGCATAAAAGGGCTCTCCTGGCCAAATGGTTTAACTTTGGCAGGTCCCTGCTGTTCTGTTATGAAACTAGAATATCTTTTGCAGATTCTGGAAGTGATTGCGATCGCAAAGCTCTATTAGTTGCTTTGGAATCGACTTTTGAAAATGAGAGGGCGTAAAATTCGCCCAAAAAATTTGGCGACGATATCGAGCACATGCCTTCATAAAAGGGCTCTCCTGGCCAAATGGTTTAACTTTGGCAGGTCCCTGCTGTTCTGTTATGAAAGTAGACTTCGTGGGGCAGATTCTGGAAGTGATTGCGATCGCAAAGCTCTATTAGTTGCTTTGGAATCGGCTTTTGAAAAAAATTCTGTGAAAATCGCAAAAATTTTGGGTATCGAAATCGGGCAAAGTCTGAATAAAAGGGCTCTCCTGGCCAAATGGTTTAACTTAGACAGGTCCCTGCTGTTCTGTTATGAAACTAGAATATCTTTTACAGATTCTGTAAGTGATTGCGATCGCAAAGCTCTATTAGTTGCTTTGGAATCGACTTTTGAAAATGAGAGGGCGTAAAATTCGCCCAAAAAATTTGGCGACGATATCGAGCACATGCCTTCATAAAAGGGCTCTCCTGGCCAAATGGTTTAACTTTGGCAGGTCCCTGCTGTTCTGTTATGAAAGTAGACTTCGTGGGGCAGATTCTGGAAGTGATTGCGATCGCAAAGCTCTATTAGTTGCTTTGGAATCGGCTTTTGAAAAAAATTCTGTGAAAATCGCAAAAATTTTGGGTATCGAAATCGGGCAAAGTCTGCATAAAAGGGCTCTCCTGGCCAAATGGTTTAACTTTGGCAGGTCCCTGCTGTTCTGTTATGAAACTAGAATATCTTTTGCAGATTCTGGAAGTGATTGCGATCGCAAAGCTCTATTAGTTGCTTTGGAATCGACTTTTGAAAATGAGAGGGCGTAAAATTCGCCCAAAAAATTTGGCGACGATATCGAGCACATGCCTTCATAAAAGGGCTCTCCTGGCCAAATGGTTTAACTTTGGCAGGTCCCTGCTGTTCTGTTATGAAAGTAGACTTCGTGGGGCAGATTCTGGAAGTGATTGCGATCGCAAAGCTCTATTAGTTGCTTTGGAATCGGCTTTTGAAAAAAATTCTGTGAAAATCGCAAAAATTTTGGGTATCGAAATCGGGCAAAGTCTGCATAAAAGGGCTCTCCTGGCCAAATGGTTTAACTTTGGCAGGTCCCTGCTGTTCTGTTATGAAACTGGAATATCTTTTGCAGATTCTGGAAGTGATTGCGATCGCAAAGCTCTATTAGTTGCTTTGGAATCGACTTTTGAAAATGAGAGGGCGTAAAATTCGCCCAAAAAATTTGGCGACGATATCGAGCACATGCCTTCATAAAAGGGCTCTCCTGGCCAAATGGTTTAACTTTGGCAGGTCCCTGCTGTTCTGTTATGAAAGTAGACTTCGTGGGGCAGATTCTGGAAGTGATTGCGATCGCAAAGCTCTATTAGTTGCTTTGGAATCGGCTTTTGAAAAAAATTCTGTGAAAATCGCAAAAATTTTGGGTATCGAAATCGGGCAAAGTCTGCATAAAAGGGCTCTCCTGGCCAAATGGTTTAACTTTGGCAGGTCCCTGCTGTTCTGTTATGAAACTAGAATATCTTTTGCAGATTCTGGAAGTGATTGCGATCGCAAAGCTCTATTAGTTGCTTTGGAATCGACTTTTGAAAATGAGAGAGCGTAAAATTCGCCCAAAAAATTTGGCGACGATATCGAGCACATGCCTTCATAAAAGGGCTCTCCTGGCCAAATGGTTTAACTTTGGCAGGTCCCTGCTGTTCTGTTATGAAAGTAGACTTCGTGGGGCAGATTCTGGAAGTGATTGCGATCGCAAAGCTCTATTAGTTGCTTTGGAATCGGCTTTTGAAAAAAATTCTGTGAAAATCGCAAAAATTTTGGGTATCGAAATCGGGCAAAGTCTGCATAAAAGGGCTCTCCTGGCCAAATGGTTTAACTTTGGCAGGTCCCTGCTGTTCTGTTATGAAACTAGAATATCTTTTGCAGATTCTAGAAGTGATTGCGATCGCAAAGCTCTATTAGATGCTTTGGAATCGACTTTTGAAAATGAGAGGGCGTAAAATTCGCCCAAAAAATTTGGCGACGATATCGAGCACATGCCTTCATAAAAGGGCTCTCCTGGCCAAATGGTTTAACTTTGGCAGGTCCCTGCTGTTCTGTTATGAAAGTAGACTTCGTGGGGCAGATTCTGGAAGTGATTGCGATCGCAAAGCTCTATTAGTTGCTTTGGAATCGGCTTTTGAAAAAAATTCTGTGAAAATCGCAAAAATTTTGGGTATCGAAATCGGGCAAAGTCTGCATAAAAGGGCTCTCCTGGCCAAATGGTTTAACTTTGGCAGGTCCCTGCTGTTCTGTTATGAAACTGGAATATCTTTTGCAGATTCTGGAAGTGATTGCGATCGCAAAGCTCTATAAGTTGCTTTGGAATCGACTTTTGAAAATGAGAGGGCGTAAAATTCGCCCAAAAAATTTGGCGACGATATCGAGCACATGCCTTCATAAAAGGGCTCTCCTGGCCAAATGGTTTAACTTTGGCAGGTCCCTGCTGTTCTGTTATGAAAGTAGACTTCGTGGGGCAGATTCTGGAAGTGATTGCGATCGCAAAGCTCTATTAGTTGCTTTGGAATCGGCTTTTGAAAAAAATTCTGTGAAAATCGCAAAAATTTTGGGTATCGAAATCGGGCAAAGTCTGCATAAAAGGGCTCTCCTGGCCAAATGGTTTAACTTTGGCAGGTCCCTGCTGTTCTGTTATGAAACTAGAATATCTTTTGCAGATTCTGGAAGTGATTGCGATCGCAAAGCTCTATTAGTTGCTTTGGAATCGACTTTTGAAAATGAGAGAGCGTAAAATTCGCCCAAAAAATTTGGCGACGATATCGAGCACATGCCTTCATAAAAGGGCTCTCCTGGCCAAATGGTTTAACTTTGGCAGGTCCCTGCTGTTCTGTTATGAAAGTAGACTTCGTGGGGCAGATTCTGGAAGTGATTGCGATCGCAAAGCTCTATTAGTTGCTTTGGAATCGGCTTTTGAAAAAAATTCTGTGAAAATCGCAAAAATTTTGGGTATCGAAATCGGGCAAAGTCTGCATAAAAGGGCTCTCCTGGCCAAATGGTTTAACTTTGGCAGGTCCCTGCTGTTCTGTTATGAAACTAGAATATCTTTTGCAGATTCTAGAAGTGATTGCGATCGCAAAGCTCTATTAGTTGCTTTGGAATCGACTTTTGAAAATGAGAGGGCGTAAAATTCGCCCAAAAAATTTGGCGACGATATCGAGCACATGCCTTCATAAAAGGGCTCTCCTGGCCAAATGGTTTAACTTTGGCAGGTCCCTGCTGTTCTGTTATGAAAGTAGACTTCGTGGGGCAGATTCTGGAAGTGATTGCGATCGCAAAGCTCTATTAGTTGCTTTGGAATCGGCTTTTGAAAAAAATTCTGTGAAAATCGCAAAAATTTTGGGTATCGAAATCGGGCAAAGTCTGCATAAAAGGGCTCTCCTGGCCAAATGGTTTAACTTTGGCAGGTCCCTGCTGTTCTGTTATGAAACTAGAATATCTTTTGCGGATTCTGGAAGTGATTGCGATCGCAAAGCTCTATTAGTTGCTTTGGAATCGACTTTTGAAAATGAGAGGGCGTAAAATTCGCCCAAAAAATTTGGCGACGATATCGAGCACATGCCTTCATAAAAGGGCTCTCCTGGCCAAATGGTTTAACTTTGGCAGGTCCATGCTGTTCTGTTATGAAAGTAGACTTCGTGGGGCAGATACTGGAAGTGATTGCGATCGCAATGCTCTATTAGTTGCTTTGGAATCGGCTTTTGAAAAAAATTCTGTGAAAATCGCAAAAATTTTGGGTATCGAAATCGGGCAAAGTCTGAATAAAAGGGCTCTCCTGGCCAAATGGTTTAACTTTGGCAGGTCCCTGCTGTTCTGTTATGAAACTAGAATATCTTTCGCAGATTCTGGAAGTGATTGCGATCACAAAGCTCTATTAGTTGCTTTGGAATCGACTTTTGAAAATGAGAGGGCGTAAAATTCGCCCAATAAATTTGGCGACGATATCGAGCACATGCCTTCATAAAAGGGCTCTCCTGGCCAAATGGTTTAACTTTGGCAGGTCCCTGCTGTTCTGTTATGAAAGTAGACTTCGTGGGGCAGATTCTGGAAGTGATTGCGATCGCAAAGCTCTATTAGTTGCTTTGGAATCGGCTTTTGAAAAAAATTCTGTGAAAATCGTAAAAATTTTGGGTATCGAAATCGGGCAAAGTCTGCATAAAAGGGCTCTCCTGGCCAAATGGTTTAACTTTGGCAGGTCCCTGCTGTTCTGTTATGAAACTAGACTATCTTTTGCAGATTCTGGAAGTGATTGCGATCGCAAAGCTCTATTAGTTGCTTTGGAATCGACTTTTGAAAATGAGAGGGCGTAAAATTCGCCCAAAAAATTTGGCGACGATATCGAGCACATGCCTTCATAAAAGGGCTCTCCTGGCCAAATGGTTTAACTTTGGCAGGTCCCTGCTGTTCTGTTATGAAAGTAGACTTCGTGGGGCAGATTCTGGAAGTGATTGCGATCGCAAAGCTCTATTATTTGCTTTGGAATCGGCTTTTGAAAAAAATTCTGTGAAAATCGCAAAAATTTTGGGTATCGAAATCGGGCAAAGTCTGCATAAAAGGGCTCTCCTGGCCAAATGGTTTAACTTTGGCAGGTCCCTGCTGTTCTGTTATGAAACTAGAATATCTTTTGCAGATTCTGGAAGTGATTGCGATCGCAAAGCTCTATTAGTTGCTTTGGAATCGACTTTTGAAAATGAGAGGGCGTAAAATTCGCCCAAAAAATTTGGCGACGATATCGAGCACATGCCTTCATAAAAGGGCTCTCCTGGCCAAATGGTTTAACTTTGGCAGGTCCCTGCTGTTCTGTTATGAAAGTAGACTTCGTGGGGCAGATT
Organism: Salticus scenicus; assembly: GCA_963930645.1. Lineage (NCBI taxonomy): Eukaryota > Metazoa > Arthropoda > Arachnida > Araneae > Salticidae > Salticus > Salticus scenicus. The sequence goes on from CAWVNO010001234.1 coordinate 336,261, forward strand.
CTGGAAGTGATTGCGATCGCAAAGCTCTATTAGTTGCTTTGGAATCGGCTTTTGAAAAAAATTCTGTGAAAATCGCAAAAATTTTGGGTATCGAAATCGGGCAAAGTCTGCATAAAAGGGCTCTCCTGGCCAAATGGTTTAACTTTGGCAGGTCCCTGCTGTTCTGTTATGAAACTAGAATATCTTTTGCAGATTCTGGAAGTGATTGCGATCGCAAAGCTCTATTAGTTGCTTTGGAATCGACTTTTGAAAATGAGAGGGCGTAAAATTCGCCCAAAAAATTTGGCGACGATATCGAGCACATGCCTTCATAAAAGGGCTCTCCTGGCCAAATGGTTTAACTTTGGCAGGTCCCTGCTGTTCTGTTATGAAACTAGAATATCTTTTGCAGATTCTAGAAGTGATTGCGATCGCAAAGCTCTATTAGTTGCTTTGGAATCGACTTTTGAAAATGAGAGGGCGTAAAATTCGCCCAAAAAATTTGGCGACGATATCGAGCACATGCCTTCATAAAAGGGCTCTCCTGGCCAAATGGTTTAACTTTGGCAGGTCCCTGCTGTTCTGTTATGAAACTAGAATATCTTTTGCAGATTCTAGAAGTGATTGCGATCGCAAAGCTCTATTAGTTGCTTTGGAATCGACTTTTGAAAATGAGAGGGCGTAAAATTCGCCCAAAAAATTTGGCGACGATATCGAGCACATGCCTTCATAAAAGGGCTCTCCTGGCCAAATGGTTTAACTTTGGCAGGTCCCTGCTGTTCTGTTATGAAAGTAGACTTCGTGGGGCAGATTCTGGAAGTGATTGCGATCGCAAAGCTCTATTAGTTGCTTTGGAATCGGCTTTTGAAAAAAATTCTGTGAAAATCGCAAAAATTTTGGGTATCGAAATCGGGCAAAGTCTGCATAAAAGGGCTCTCCTGGCCAAATGGTTTAACTTTGGCAGGTCCCTGCTGTTCTGTTATGAAACTGGAATATCTTTTGCAGATTCTGGAAGTGATTGCGATCGCAAAGCTCTATAAGTTGCTTTGGAATCGACTTTTGAAAATGAGAGGGCGTAAAATTCGCCCAAAAAATTTGGCGACGATATCGAGCACATGCCTTCATAAAAGGGCTCTCCTGGCCAAATGGTTTAACTTTGGCAGGTCCCTGCTGTTCTGTTATGAAAGTAGACTTCGTGGGGCAGATTCTGGAAGTGATTGCGATCGCAAAGCTCTATTAGTTGCTTTGGAATCGGCTTTTGAAAAAAATTCTGTGAAAATCGCAAAAATTTTGGGTATCGAAATCGGGCAAAGTCTGCATAAAAGGGCTCTCCTGGCCAAATGGTTTAACTTTGGCAGGTCCCTGCTGTTCTGTTATGAAACTAGAATATCTTTTGCAGATTCTGGAAGTGATTGCGATCGCAAAGCTCTATTAGTTGCTTTGGAATCGACTTTTGAAAATGAGAGAGCGTAAAATTCGCCCAAAAAATTTGGCGACGATATCGAGCACATGCCTTCATAAAAGGGCTCTCCTGGCCAAATGGTTTAACTTTGGCAGGTCCCTGCTGTTCTGTTATGAAAGTAGACTTCGTGGGGCAGATTCTGGAAGTGATTGCGATCGCAAAGCTCTATTAGTTGCTTTGGAATCGGCTTTTGAAAAAAATTCTGTGAAAATCGCAAAAATTTTGGGTATCGAAATCGGGCAAAGTCTGCATAAAAGGGCTCTCCTGGCCAAATGGTTTAACTTTGGCAGGTCCCTGCTGTTCTGTTATGAAACTAGAATATCTTTTGCAGATTCTAGAAGTGATTGCGATCGCAAAGCTCTATTAGTTGCTTTGGAATCGACTTTTGAAAATGAGAGGGCGTAAAATTCGCCCAAAAAATTTGGCGACGATATCGAGCACATGCCTTCATAAAAGGGCTCTCCTGGCCAAATGGTTTAACTTTGGCAGGTCCCTGCTGTTCTGTTATGAAAGTAGACTTCGTGGGGCAGATTCTGGAAGTGATTGCGATCGCAAAGCTCTATTAGTTGCTTTGGAATCGGCTTTTGAAAAAAATTCTGTGAAAATCGCAAAAATTTTGGGTATCGAAATCGGGCAAAGTCTGCATAAAAGGGCTCTCCTGGCCAAATGGTTTAACTTTGGCAGGTCCCTGCTGTTCTGTTATGAAACTAGAATATCTTTTGCGGATTCTGGAAGTGATTGCGATCGCAAAGCTCTATTAGTTGCTTTGGAATCGACTTTTGAAAATGAGAGGGCGTAAAATTCGCCCAAAAAATTTGGCGACGATATCGAGCACATGCCTTCATAAAAGGGCTCTCCTGGCCAAATGGTTTAACTTTGGCAGGTCCATGCTGTTCTGTTATGAAAGTAGACTTCGTGGGGCAGATACTGGAAGTGATTGCGATCGCAATGCTCTATTAGTTGCTTTGGAATCGGCTTTTGAAAAAAATTCTGTGAAAATCGCAAAAATTTTGGGTATCGAAATCGGGCAAAGTCTGAATAAAAGGGCTCTCCTGGCCAAATGGTTTAACTTTGGCAGGTCCCTGCTGTTCTGTTATGAAACTAGAATATCTTTTGCAGATTCTGGAAGTGATTGCGATCACAAAGCTCTATTAGTTGCTTTGGAATCGACTTTTGAAAATGAGAGGGCGTAAAATTCGCCCAAAAAATTTGGCGACGATATCGAGCACATGCCTTCATAAAAGGGCTCTCCTGGCCAAATGGTTTAACTTTGGCAGGTCCCTGCTGTTCTGTTATGAAAGTAGACTTCGTGGGGCAGATTCTGGAAGTGATTGCGATCGCAAAGCTCTATTAGTTGCTTTGGAATCGGCTTTTGAAAAAAATTCTGTGAAAATCGTAAAAATTTTGGGTATCGAAATCGGGCAAAGTCTGCATAAAAGGGCTCTCCTGGCCAAATGGTTTAACTTTGGCAGGTCCCTGCTGTTCTGTTATGAAACTAGAATATCTTTTGCAGATTCTGGAAGTGATTGCGATCGCAAAGCTCTATTAGTTGCTTTGGAATCGACTTTTGAAAATGAGAGGGCGTAAAATTCGCCCAAAAAATTTGGCGACGATATCGAGCACATGCCTTCATAAAAGGGCTCTCCTGGCCAAATGGTTTAACTTTGGCAGGTCCCTGCTGTTCTGTTATGAAAGTAGACTTCGTGGGGCAGATTCTGGAAGTGATTGCGATCGCAAAGCTCTATTAGTTGCTTTGGAATCGGCTTTTGAAAAAAATTCTGTGAAAATCGCAAAAATTTTGGGTATCGAAATCGGGCAAAGTCTGCATAAAAGGGCTCTCCTGGCCAAATGGTTTAACTTTGGCAGGTCCCTGCTGTTCTGTTATGAAACTAGAATATCTTTTGCAGATTCTGGAAGTGATTGCGATCGCAAAGCTCTATTAGTTGCTTTGGAATCGACTTTTGAAAATGAGAGGGCATAAAATTCGCCCAAAAAATTTGGCGACGATATCGAGCACATGCCTTCATAAAAGGGCTCTCCTGGCCAAATGGTTTAACTTTGGCAGGTCCCTGCTGTTCTGTTATGAAAGTAGACTTCGTGGGGCAGATTCTGGAAGTGATTGCGATCGCAAAGCTCTATTAGTTGCTTTGGAATCGGCTTTTGAAAAAAATTCTGTGAAAATCGCAAAAATTTTGGGTATCGAAATCGGGCAAAGTCTGCATAAAAGGGCTCTCCTGGCCAAATGGTTTAACTTTGGCAGGTCCCTGCTGTTCTGTTATGAAACTAGAATATCTTTTGCAGATTCTGGAAGTGATTGCGATCGCAAAGCTCTATTAGTTGCTTTGGAATCGACTTTTGAAAATGAGAGGGCGTAAAATTCGCCCAAAAAATTTGGCGACGATATCGAGCACATGCCTTCATAAAAGGGCTCTCCTGGCCAAATGGTTTAACTTTGGCAGGTCCCTGCTGTTCTGTTATGAAAGTAGACTTCGTGGGGCAGATTCTGGAAGTGATTGCGATCGCAAAGCTCTATTAGTTGCTTTGGAATCGGCTTTTGAAAAAAATTCTGTGAAAATCGTAAAAATTTTGGGTATCGAAATCGGGCAAAGTCTGCATAAAAGGGCTCTCCTGGCCAAATGGTTTAACTTTGGCAGGTCCCTGCTGTTCTGTTATGAAACTAGAATATCTTTTGCAGATTCTGGAAGTGATTGCGATCGCAAAGCTCTATTAGTTGCTTTGGAATCGACTTTTGAAAATGAGAGGGCGTAAAATTCGCCCAAAAAATTTGGCGACGATATCGAGCACATGCCTTCATAAAAGGGCTCTCCTGGCCAAATGGTTTAACTTTGGCAGGTCCCTGCTGTTCTGTTATGAAAGTAGACTTCGTGGGGCAGATTCTGGAAGTGATTGCGATCGCAAAGCTCTATTAGTTGCTTTGGAATCGGCTTTTGAAAAAAATTCTGTGAAAATCGCAAAAATTTTGGGTATCGAAATCGGGCAAAGTCTGCAAAAAAGGGCTCTCCTGGCCAAATGGTTTAACTTTGGCAGGTCCCTGCTGTTCTGTTATGAAACTAGAATATCTTTTGCAGATTCTGGAAGTGATTGCGATCGCAAAGCTCTATTAGTTGCTTTGGAATCGACTTTTGAAAATGAGAGGGCGTAAAATTCGCCCAAAAAATTTGGCGACGATATCGAGCACATGCCTTCATAAAAGGGCTCTCCTGGCCAAATGGTTTAACTTTGGCAGGTCCCTGCTGTTCTGTTATGAAAGTAGACTTCGTGGGGCAGATTCTGGAAGTGATTGCGATCGCAAAGCTCTATTAGTTGCTTTGGAATCGGCTTTTGAAAAAAATTCTGTGAAAATCGCAAAAATTTTGGGTATCGAAATCGGGCAAAGTCTGCATAAAAGGGCTCTCCTGGCCAAATGGTTTAACTTTGGCAGGTCCCTGCTGTTCTGTTATGAAACTAGAATATCTTTTGCAGATTCTGGAAGTGATTGCGATCGCAAAGCTCTATTAGTTGCTTTGGAATCGACTTTTGAAAATGAGCGGGCGTAAAATTCGCCCAAAAAATTTGGCGACGATATCGAGCACATGCCTTCATAAAAGGGCTCTCCTGGCCAAATGGTTTAACTTTGGCAGGTCCCTGCTGTTCTGTTATGAAAGTAGACTTCGTGGGGCAGATTCTGGAAGTGATTGCGATCGCAAAGCTCTATTAGTTGCTTTGGAATCGGCTTTTGAAAAAAATTCTGTGAAAATCGCAAAAATTTTGGGTATCGAAATCGGGCAAAGTCTGCATAAAAGGGCTCTCCTGGCCAAATGGTTTAACTTTGGCAGGTCCCTGCTGTTCTGTTATGAAACTAGAATATCTTTTGCAGATTCTGGAAGTGATTGCGATCGCAAAGCTCTATTAGTTGCTTTGGAATCGACTTTTGAAAATGAGAGGGCGTAAAATTCGCCCAAAAAATTTGGCGACGATATCGAGCACATGCCTTCATAAAAGGGCTCTCCTGGCCAAATGGTTTAACTTTGGCAGGTCCCTGCTGTTCTGTTATGAAAGTAGACTTCGTGGGGCAGATTCTGGAAGTGATTGCGATCGCAAAGCTCTATTAGTTGCTTTGGAATCGGCTTTTGAAAAAAATTCTGTGAAAATCGCAAAAATTTTGGGTATCGAAATCGGGCAAAGTCTGCATAAAAGGGCTCTCCTGGCCAAATGGTTTAACTTTGGCTGGTCCCTGCTGTTCTGTTATGAAAGTAGACTTCGTGGGGCAGATTCTGGAAGTGATTGCGATCGCAAAGCTCTATTAGTTGCTTTGGAATCGGCTTTTGAAAAAAATTCTGTGAAAATCGCAAAAATTTTGGGTATCGAAATCGGGCAAAGTCTGCATAAAAGGGCTCTCCTGGCCAAATGGTTTAACTTTGGCAGGTCCCTGCTGTTCTGTTATGAAACTAGAATATCTTTTGCAGATTCTGGAAGTGATTGCGATCGCAAAGCTCTATTAGTTGCTTTGGAATCGACTTTTGAAAATGAGAGGGCGTAAAATTCGCCCAAAAAATTTGGCGACGATATCGAGCACATGCCTTCATAAAAGGGCTCTCCTGGCCAAATGGTTTAACTTTGGCAGGTCCCTGCTGTTCTGTTATGAAAGTAGACTTCGTGGGGCAGATTCTGGAAGTGATTGCGATCGCAAAGCTCTATTAGTTGCTTTGGAATCGGCTTTTGAAAAAAATTCTGTGAAAATCGCAAAAATTTTGGGTATCGAAATCGGGCAAAGTCTGCATAAAAGGGCTCTCCTGGCCAAATGGTTTAACTTTGGCAGGTCCCTGCTGTTCTGTTATGAAACTAGAATATCTTTTGCAGATTCTGGAAGTGATTGCGATCGCAAAGCTCTATTAGTTGCTTTGGAATCGACTTTTGAAAATGAGAGGGCGTAAAATTCGCCCAAAAAATTTGGCGACGATATCGAGCACATGCCTTCATAAAAGGGCTCTCCTGGCCAAATGGTTTAACTTTGGCAGGTCCCTGCTGTTCTGTTATGAAAGTAGACTTCGTGGGGCAGATTCTGGAAGTGATTGCGATCGCAAAGCTCTATTAGTTGCTTTGGAATCGGCTTTTGAAAAAAATTCTGTGAAAATCGCAAAAATTTTGGGTATCGAAATCGGGCAAAGTCTGCATAAAAGGGCTCTCCTGGCCAAATGGTTTAACTTTGGCAGGTCCCTGCTGTTCTGTTATGAAACTAGAATATCTTTTGCAGATTCTGGAAGTGATTGCGATCGCAAAGCTCTATTAGTTGCTTTGGAATCGACTTTTGAAAATGAGAGGGCGTAAAATTCGCCCAAAAAATTTGGCGACGATATCGAGCACATGCCTTCATAAAAGGGCTCTCCTGGCCAAATGGTTTAACTTTGGCAGGTCCCTGCTGTTCTGTTATGAAAGTAGACTTCGTGGGGCAGATTCTGGAAGTGATTGCGATCGCAAAGCTCTATTAGTTGCTTTGGAATCGGCTTTTGAAAAAAATTCTGTGAAAATCGCAAAAATTTTGGGTATCGAAATCGGGCAAAGTCTGCATAAAAGGGCTCTCCTGGCCATATGGTTTAACTTTGGCAGGTCCCTGCTGTTCTGTTATGAAACTAGAATATCTTTTGCGGATTCTGGAAGTGATTGCGATCGCAAAGCTCTATTAGTTGCTTTGGAATCGACTTTTGAAAATGAGAGGGCGTAAAATTCGCCCAAAAAATTTGGCGACGATATCGAGCACATGCCTTCATAAAAGGGCCCTCCTGGCCAAATGGTTTAACTTTGGCAGGTCCCTGCTGTTCTGTTATGAAAGTAGACTTCGTGGGGCAGATACTGGAAGTGATTGCGATCGCAAAGCTCTATTAGTTGCTTTGGAATCGGCTTTTGAAAAAAATTCTGTGAAAATCGCAAAAATTTTGGGTATCGAAATCGGGCAAAGTCTGCAAAAAAGGGCTCTCCTGGCCAAATGGTTTAACTTTGGCAGGTCCCTGCTGTTCTGTTATGAAACTAGAATATCTTTTGCAGATTCTGGAAGTGATTGCGATCGCAAAGCTCTATTAGTTGCTTTGGAATCGACTTTTGAAAATGAGAGGGCGTAAAATTCGCCCAAAAAATTTGGCGACGATATCGAGCACATGCCTTCATAAAAGGGCTCTCCTGGCCAAATGGTTTAACTTTGGCAGGTCCCTGCTGTTCTGTTATGAAAGTAGACTTCGTGGGGCAGATTCTGGAAGTGATTGCGATCGCAAAGCTCTATTAGTTGCTTTGGAATCGGCTTTTGAAAAAAATTCTGTGAAAATCGCAAAAATTTTGGGTATCGAAATCGGGCAAAGTCTGCATAAAAGGGCTCTCCTGGCCAAATGGTTTAACTTTGGCAGGTCCCTGCTGTTCTGTTATGAAACTAGAATATCTTTTGCAGATTCTGGAAGTGATTGCGATCGCAAAGCTCTATTAGTTGCTTTGGAATCGACTTTTGAAAATGAGCGGGCGTAAAATTCGCCCAAAAAATTTGGCGACGATATCGAGCACATGCCTTCATAAAAGGGCTCTCCTGGCCAAATGGTTTAACTTTGGCAGGTCCCTGCTGTTCTGTTATGAAAGTAGACTTCGTGGGGCAGATTCTGGAAGTGATTGCGATCGCAAAGCTCTATTAGTTGCTTTGGAATCGGCTTTTGAAAAAAATTCTGTGAAAATCGCAAAAATTTTGGGTATCGAAATCGGGCAAAGTCTGCATAAAAGGGCTCTCCTGGCCAAATGGTTTAACTTTGGCAGGTCCCTGCTGTTCTGTTATGAAACTAGAATATCTTTTGCAGATTCTGGAAGTGATTGCGATCGCAAAGCTCTATTAGTTGCTTTGGAATCGACTTTTGAAAATGAGAGGGCGTAAAATTCGCCCAAAAAATTTGGCGACGATATCGAGCACATGCCTTCATAAAAGGGCTCTCCTGGCCAAATGGTTTAACTTTGGCAGGTCCCTGCTGTTCTGTTATGAAAGTAGACTTCGTGGGGCAGATTCTGGAAGTGATTGCGATCGCAAATCTCTATTAGTTGCTTTGGAATCGGCTTTTGAAAAAAATTCTGTGAAAATCGCAAAAATTTTGGGTATCGAAATCGGGCAAAGTCTGCATAAAAGGGCTCTCCTGGCCAAATGGTTTAACTTTGGCTGGTCCCTGCTGTTCTGTTATGAAAGTAGACTTCGTGGGGCAGATTCTGGAAGTGATTGCGATCGCAAAGCTCTATTAGTTGCTTTGGAATCGGCTTTTGAAAAAAATTCTGTGAAAATCGCAAAAATTTTGGGTATCGAAATCGGGCAAAGTCTGCATAAAAGGGCTCTCCTGGCCAAATGGTTTAACTTTGGCAGGTCCCTGCTGTTCTGTTATGAAACTAGAATATCTTTTGCAGATTCTGGAAGTGATTGCGATCGCAAAGCTCTATTAGTTGCTTTGGAATCGACTTTTGAAAATGAGAGGGCGTAAAATTCGCCCAAAAAATTTGGCGACGATATCGAGCACATGCCTTCATAAAAGGGCTCTCCTGGCCAAATGGTTTAACTTTGGCAGGTCCCTGCTGTTCTGTTATGAAAGTAGACTTCGTGGGGCAGATTCTGGAAGTGATTGCGATCGCAAAGCTCTATTAGTTGCTTTGGAATCGGCTTTTGAAAAAAATTCTGTGAAAATCGCAAAAATTTTGGGTATCGAAATCGGGCAAAGTCTGCATAAAAGGGCTCTCCTGGCCAAATGGTTTAACTTTGGCAGGTCCCTGCTGTTCTGTTATGAAACTAGAATATCTTTTGCAGATTCTGGAAGTGATTGCGATCGCAAAGCTCTATTAGTTGCTTTGGAATCGACTTTTGAAAATGAGAGGGCGTAAAATTCGCCCAAAAAATTTGGCGACGATATCGAGCACATGCCTTCATAAAAGGGCTCTCCTGGCCAAATGGTTTAACTTTGGCAGGTCCCTGCTGTTCTGTTATGAAAGTAGACTTCGTGGGGCAGATTCTGGAAGTGATTGCGATCGCAAAGCTCTATTAGTTGCTTTGGAATCGGCTTTTGAAAAAAATTCTGTGAAAATCGCAAAAATTTTGGGTATCGAAATCGGGCAAAGTCTGCATAAAAGGGCTCTCCTGGCCAAATGGTTTAACTTTGGCAGGTCCCTGCTGTTCTGTTATGAAACTAGAATATCTTTTGCAGATTCTGGAAGTGATTGCGATCGCAAAGCTCTATTAGTTGCTTTGGAATCGACTTTTGAAAATGAGAGGGCGTAAAATTCGCCCAAAAAATTTGGCGACGATATCGAGCACATGCCTTCATAAAAGGGCTCTCCTGGCCAAATGGTTTAACTTTGGCAGGTCCCTGCTGTTCTGTTATGAAAGTAGACTTCGTGGGGCAGATTCTGGAAGTGATTGCGATCGCAAAGCTCTATTAGTTGCTTTGGAATCGGCTTTTGAAAAAAATTCTGTGAAAATCGCAAAAATTTTGGGTATCGAAATCGGGCAAAGTCTGCATAAAAGGGCTCTCCTGGCCATATGGTTTAACTTTGGCAGGTCCCTGCTGTTCTGTTATGAAACTAGAATATCTTTTGCGGATTCTGGAAGTGATTGCGATCGCAAAGCTCTATTAGTTGCTTTGGAATCGACTTTTGAAAATGAGAGTGCGTAAAATTCGCCCAAAAAATTTGGCGACGATATCGAGCACATGCCTTCATAAAAGGGCCCTCCTGGCCAAATGGTTTAACTTTGGCAGGTCCCTGCTGTTCTGTTATGAAAGTAGACTTCGTGGGGCAGATACTGGAAGTGATTGCGATCGCAAAGCTCTATTAGTTGCTTTGGAATCGGCTTTTGAAAAAAATTCTGTGAAAATCGCAAAAATTTTGGGTATCGAAATCGGGCAAAGTCTGAATAAAAGGGCTCTCCTGGCCAAATGGTTTAACTTTGGCAGGTCCCTGCTGTTCTGTTATGAAACTGGAATATCTTTTGCAGATTCTGGAAGTGATTGCGATCGCAAAGCTCTATTAGTTGCTTTGGAATCGACTTTTGAAAATGAGAGGGCGTAAAATTCGCCCAAAAAATTTGGCGACGATATCGAGCACATGCCTTCATAAAAGGGCTCTTCTGGCCAAATGGTTTAACTTTGGCAGGTCCCTGCTGTTCTGTTATGAAAGTAGACTTCGTGGGGCAGATTCTGGAAGTGATTGCGATCGCAAAGCTCTATTAGTTGCTTTGGAATCGGCTTTTGAAAAAAATTCTGTGAAAATCGCAAAAATTTTGGGTATCGAAATCGGGCAAAGTCTGCATAAAAGGGCTCTCCTGGCCAAATGGTTTAACTTTGGCAGGTCCCTGCTGTTCTGTTATGAAACTAGAATATCTTTTGCAGATTCTGGAAGTGATTGCGATCGCAAAGCTCTATTAGTTGCTTTGGAATCGACTTTTGAAAATGAGAGGGCGTAAAATTCGCCCAAAAAATTTGGCGACGATATCGAGCACATGCCTTCATAAAAGGGCTCTCCTGGCCAAATGGTTTAACTTTGGCAGGTCCCTGCTGTTCTGTTATGAAAGTAGACTTCGTGGGGCAGATTCTGGAAGTGATTGCGATCGCAAAGCTCTATTAGTTGCTTTGGAATCGGCTTTTGAAAAAAATTCTGTGAAAATCGCAAAAATTTTGGGTATCGAAATCGGGCAAAGTCTGCATAAAAGGGCTCTCCTGGCCAAATGGTTTAACTTTGGCAGGTCCCTGCTGTTCTGTTATGAAACTAGAATATCTTTTGCAGATTCTGGAAGTGATTGCGATCGCAAAGCTCTATTAGTTGCTTTGGAATCGACTTTTGAAAATGAGAGGGCGTAAAATTCGCCCAAAAAATTTGGCGACGATATCGAGCACATGCCTTCATAAAAGGGCTCTCCTGGCCAAATGGTTTAACTTTGGCAGGTCCCTGCTGTTCTGTTATGAAAGTAGACTTCGTGGGGCAGATTCTGGAAGTGATTGCGATCGCAAAGCTCTATTAGTTGCTTTGGAATCGGCTTTTGAAAAAAATTCTGTGAAAATCGCAAAAATTTTGGGTATCGAAATCGGGCAAAGTCTGCATAAAAGGGCTCTCCTGGCCAAATGGTTTAACTTTGGCAGGTCCCTGCTGTTCTGTTATGAAACTAGAATATCTTTTGCAGATTCTGGAAGTGATTGCGATCGCAAAGCTCTATTAGTTGCTTTGGAATCGACTTTTGAAAATGAGAGGGCGTAAAATTCGCCCAAAAAATTTGGCGACGATATCGAGCACATGCCTTCATAAAAAGGCTCTCCTGGCCAAATGGTTTAACTTTGGCAGGTCCCTGCTGTTCTGTTATGAAAGTAGACTTCGTGGGGCAGATACTGGAAGTGATTGCGATCGCAAAGCTCTATTAGTTGCTTTGGAATCGGCTTTTGAAAAAAATTCTGTGAAAATCGCAAAAATTTTGGGTATCGAAATCGGGCAAAGTCTGAATAAAAGGGCTCTCCTGGCCAAATGGTTTAACTTTGGCAGGTCCCTGCTGTTCTGTTATGAAACTAGAATATCTTTTGCAGATTCTGGAAGTGATTGCGATCGCAAAGCTCTATTAGTTGCTTTGGAATCGACTTTTGAAAATGAGAGGGCGTAAAATTCGCCCAAAAAATTTGGCGACGATATCGAGCACATGCCTTCATAAAAGGGCTCTCCTGGCCAAATGGTTTAACTTTGGCAGGTCCCTGCTGTTCTGTTATGAAAGTAGACTTCGTGGGGCAGATTCTGGAAGTGATTGCGATCGCAAAGCTCTATTAGTTGCTTTGGAATCGGCTTTTGAAAAAAATTCTGTGAAAATCGCAAAAATTTTGGGTATCGAAATCGGGCAAAGTCTGCATAAAAGGGCTCTCCTGGCCAAATGGTTTAACTTTGGCAGGTCCCTGCTGTTCTGTTATGAAACTAGAATATCTTTTGCAGATTCTGGAAGTGATTGCGATCGCAAAGCTCTATTAGTTGCTTTGGAATCGACTTTTGAAAATGAGAGGGCGTAAAATTCGCCCAAAAAATTTGGCGACGATATCGAGCACATGCCTTCATAAAAGGGCTCTCCTGGCCAAATGGTTTAACTTTGGCAGGTCCCTGCTGTTCTGTTATGAAAGTAGACTTCGTGGGGCAGATTCTGGAAGTGATTGCGATCGCAAAGCTCTATTAGTTGCTTTGGAATCGGCTTTTGAAAAAAATTCTGTGAAAATCGCAAAAATTTTGGGTATCGAAATCGGGCAAAGTCTGCATAAAAGGGCTCTCCTGGCCAAATGGTTTAACTTTGGCAGGTCCCTGCTGTTCTGTTATGAAACTAGAATATCTTTTGCGGATTCTGGAAGTGATTGCGATCGCAAAGCTCTATTAGTTGCTTTGGAATCGACTTTTGAAAATGAGAGGGCGTAAAATTCGCCCAAAAAATTTGGCGACGATATCGAGCACATGCCTTCATAAAAGGGCTCTCCTGGCCAAATGGTTTAACTTTGGCAGGTCCCTGCTGTTCTGTTATGAAAGTAGACTTCGTGGGGCAGATACTGGAAGTGATTGCGATCGCAAAGCTCTATTAGTTGCTTTGGAATCGGCTTTTGAAAAAAATTCTCTGAAAATCGCAAAAATTTTGGGTATCGAAATCGGGCAAAGTCTGAATAAAAGGGCTCTCCTGGCCAAATGGTTTAACTTTGGCAGGTCCCTGCTGTTCTGTTATGAAACTAGAATATCTTTTGCAGATTCTGGAAGTGATTGCGATCGCAAAGCTCTATTAGTTGCTTTGGAATCGACTTTTGAAAATGAGAGGGCGTAAAATTCGCCCAAAAAATTTGGCGACGATATCGAGCACATGCCTTCATAAAAGGGCTCTCCTGGCCAAATGGTTTAACTTTGGCAGGTCCCTGCTGTTCTGTTATGAAAGTAGACTTCGTGGGGCAGATTCTGGAAGTGATTGCGATCGCAAAGCTCTATTAGTTGCTTTGGAATCGGCTTTTGAAAAAAATTCTGTGAAAATCGCAAAAATTTTGGGTATCGAAATCGGGCAAAGTCTGCATAAAAGGGCTCTCCTGGCCAAACGGTTTAACTTTGGCAGGTCCCTGCTGTTCTGTTATGAAACTAGAATATCTTTTGCAGATTCTGGAAGTGATTGCGATCGCAAAGCTCTATTAGTTGCTTTGGAATCGACTTTTGAAAATGAGAGGGCGTAAAATTCGCCCAAAAAATTTGGCGACGATATCGAGCACATGCCTTCATAAAAGGGCACTCCTGGCCAAATGGTTTAACTTTGGCAGGTCCCTGCTGTTCTGTTATGAAAGTAGACTTCGTGGGGCAGATTCTGGAAGTGATTGCGATCGCAAAGCTCTATTAGTTGCTTTGGAATCGGCTTTGAAAAAAATTCTGTGAAAATCGCAAAAAGTTTGGGTATCGAAATCGGGCAAAGTCTTCATAAAAGGGCTCTCCTGGCCAAATGGTTTAACTTTGGCAGGTCCCTGCTGTTCTGTTATGAAACTAGAATATCTTTTGCAGATTCTGGAAGTGATTGCGATCGCAAAGCTCTATTAGTTGCTTTGAAATCGACTTTTGAAAATGAGAGGGCATAAAATTCGCCCAAAAAATTTGGCGACGATATCGAGCACATGCCTTCATAAAAGGGCTCTCCTGGCCAAATGGTTTAACTTTGGCAGGTCCCTGCTGTTCTGTTATGAAAGTAGACTTCGTGGGGCAGATTCTGGAAGTGATTGCGATCGCAAAGCTCTATTAGTTGCTTTGGAATCGGCTTTTGAAAAAAATTCTGTGAAAATCGCAAAAATTTTGGGTATCGAAATCGGGCAAAGTCTGCATAAAAGGGCTCTCCTGGCCAAATGGTTTAACTTTGGCAGGTCCCTGCTGTTCTGTTATGAAACTAGAATATCTTTTGCAGATTCTGGAAGTGATTGCGATCGCAAAGCTCTATTAGTTGCTTTGGAATCGACTTTTGAAAATGAGAGGGCGTATAATTCGCCCAAAAAATTTGGCGACGATATCGAGCACATGCCTTCATAAAAGGGCTCTCCTGGCCAAATGGTTTAACTTTGGCAGGTCCCTGCTGTTCTGTTATGAAAGTAGACTTCGTGGGGCAGATTCTGGAAGTGATTGCGATCGCAAAGCTCTATTAGTTGCTTTGGAATCGGCTTTTGAAAAAAATTCTGTGAAAATCGCAAAAATTTTGGGTATCGAAATCGGGCAAAGTCTGCATAAAAGGGCTCTCCTGGCCAAATGGTTTAACTTTGGCAGGTATCTGCTGTTCTGTTATGAAACTAGAATATCTTTTGCAGATTCTGGAAGTGATTGCGATCGCAAAGCTCTATTAGTTGCTTTGGAATCGACTTTTGAAAATGAGAGGGCGTAAAATTCGCCCAAAAAATTTGGCGACGATATCGAGCACATGCCTTCATAAAAGGGCTCTCCTGGCCAAATGGTTTAACTTTGGCAGGTCCCTGCTGTTCTGTTATGAAAGTAGACTTCGTGGGGCAGATTCTGGAAGTGATTGCGATCGCAAAGCTCTATTAGTTGCTTTGGAATCGGCTTTTGAAAAAAATTCTGTGAAAATCGCAAAAATTTTGGGTATCGAAATCGGGCAAAGTCTGCATAAAAGGGCTCTCCTGGCCAAATGGTTTAACTTTGGCAGGTCCCTGCTGTTCTGTTATGAAACTAGAATATCTTTTGCAGATTCTGGAAGTGATTGCGATCGCAAAGCTCTATTAGTTGCTTTGAAATCGACTTTTGAAAATGAGAGGGCGTGAAATTCGCCCAAAAAATTTGGCGACGATATCGAGCACATGCCTTCATAAAAGGGCTCTCCTGGCCAAATGGTTTAACTTTGGCAGGTCCCTGCTGTTCTGTTATGAAAGTAGACTTCGTGGGGCAGATTCTGGAAGTGATTGCGATCGCAAAGCTCTATTAGTTGCTTTGGAATCGGCTTTTGAAAAAAATTCTGTGAAAATCGCAAAAATTTTGGGTATCGAAATCAGGCAAAGTCTGCATAAAAGGGCTCTCCTGGCCAAATGGTTTAACTTTGGCAGGTCCCTGCTGTTCTGTTATGAAACTAGAATATCTTTTGCAGATTCTGGAAGTGATTGCGATCGCAAAGCTCTATTAGTTGCTTTGGAATCGACTTTTGAAAATGAGAGGTCGTAAAATTCGCCCAAAAAATTTGGCGACGATATCGAGCACATGCCTTCATAAAAGGGCTCTCCTGGCCAAATGGTTTAACTTTGGCAGGTCCCTGCTGTTCTATTATGAAAGTAGACTACGTGGGGCAGATTCTGGAAGTGATTGCGATCGCAAAGCTCTATTAGTTGCTTTGGAATCGGCTTTTGAAAAAAATTCTGTGAAAATCGCAAAAATTTTGGGTATCGAAATCGGGCAAAGTCTGCATAAAAGGGCTCTCCTGGCCAAATGGTTTAACTTTGGCAGGTCCCTGCTGTTCTGTTATGAAACTAGAATATCTTTTGCAGATTCTGGAAGTGATTGCGATCGCAAAGCTCTATTAGTTGCTTTGGAATCGACTTTTAAAAATGAGATGGCGTAAAATTCGCCCAAAAAATTTGGCGACGATATCGAGCACATGCCTTCATAAAAGGGCTCTCCTGGCCAAATGGTTTAACTTTGGCAGGTCCCTGCTGTTCTGTTATGAAAGTGGGGCAGATTCTGGAAGTGATTGCGATCGCAAAGCTCTATTAGTTGCTTTGGAATCGGCTTTTGAAAAAAATTCTGTGAAAATCGCAAAAATTTTGGGTATCGAAATCGGGCAAAGTCTGCATAAAAGGGCTCTCCTGGCCAAATGGTTTAACTTTGGCAGGTCCCTGCTGTTCTGTTATGAAACTAGAATATCTTTTGCAGATTCTGGAAGTGATTGCGATCGCAAAGCTCTATTAGTTGCTTTGGAATCGACTTTTTAAAATGAGAGGGCGTAAAATTCGCCCAAAAAATTTGGCGACGATATCGAGCACATGCCTTCATAAAAGGGCTCTCCTGGCCAAATGGTTTAACTTTGGCAGGTCCCTGCTGTTCTGTTATGAAAGTAGACTTCGTGGAGCAGATTCTGGAAGTGATTGCGATCGCAAAGCTCTATTAGTTGCTTTGGAATCGGCTTTTGAAAAAAATTCTGTGAAAATCGCAAAAATTTTGGGTATCGAAATCGGGCAAAGTCTGCATAAAAGGGCTCTCCTGGCCATATGGTTTAACTTTGGCAGGTCCCTGCTGTTCTGTTATGAAACTAGAATATCTTTTGCAGATTCTGGAAGTGATTGCGATCGCAAAGCTCTATTAGTTGCTTTGGAATCGACTTTTGAAAATGAGAGGGCGTAAAATTCGCCCAAAAAATTTGGCGACGATATCGAGCACATGCCTTCATAAAAGGGCTCTCCTGGCCAAATGGTTTAACTTTGGCAGGTCCCTGCTGTTCTGTTATGAAAGTAGACTTCGTGGGGCAGATTCTGGAAGTGATTGCGATCGCAAAGCTCTATTAGTTGCTTTGGAATCGGCTTTTGAAAAAAATTCTGTGAAAATCGCAAAAATTTTGGGTATCGAAATCGGGCAAAGTCTGCATAAAAGGGCTCTCCTGGCCAAATGGTTTAACTTTGGCAGGTCCCTGCTGTTCTGTTATGAAACTAGAATATCTTTTGCAGATTCTGGAAGTGATTGCGATCGCAAAGCTCTATTAGTTGCTTTGGAATCGACTTTTGAAAATGAGAGGGCGTAAAATTCGCCCAAAAAATTTGGCGACGATATCGAGCACATGCCTTCATAAAAGGGCTCTCCTGGCCAAATGGTTTAACTTTGGCAGGTCCCTGCTGTTCTGTTATGAAAGTAGACTTCGTGGGGCAGATTCTGGAAGTGATTGCGATCGCAAAGCTCCATTAGTTGCTTTGGAATCGGCTTTTGAAAAAAATTCTGTGAAAATCGCAAAAATTTTGGGTATCGAAATCGGGCAAAGTCTGCATAAAAGGGCTCTCCTGGCCAAATGGTTTAACTTTGGCAGGTCCCTGCTGTTCTGTTATGAAACTAGAATATCTTTTGCAGATTCTGGAAGTGATTGCGATCGCAAAGCTCTATTAGTTGCTTTGGAATCGACATTTGAAAATGAGAGGGCGTAAAATTCGCCCAAAAAATTTGGCGACGATATCGAGCACATGCCTTCATAAAAGGGCTCTCCTGGCCAAATGGTTTAACTTTGGCAGGTCCCTGCTGTTCTGTTATGAAAGTAGACTTCGTGGGGCAGATTCTGGAAGTGATTGCGATCGCAAAGCTCTATTAGTTGCTTTGGAATCGGCTTTTGAAAAAAATTCTGTGAAAATCGCAAAAATTTTGGGTATCGAAATCGGGCAAAGTCTGCATAAAAGGGCTCTCCTGGCCAAATGGTTTAACTTTGGCAGGTCCCTGCTGTTCTGTAATGAAACTAGAATATCTTTTGCAGATTCTGGAAGTGATTGCGATCGCAAAGCTCTATTAGTTGCTTTGGAATCGACTTTTGAAAATGAGAGGGCGTAAAATTCGCCCAAAAAATTTGGCGACGATATCGAGCACATGCCTTCATAAAAGGGCTCTCCTGGCCAAATGGTTTAACTTTGGCAGGTCCCTGCTGTTCTGTTATGAAAGTAGACTTCGTGGGGTAGATTCTGGAAGTGATTGCGATCGCAAAGCTCTATTAGTTGCTTTGGAATCGGCTTTTGAAAAAAATTCTGTGAAAATCGCAAAAATTTTGGGTATCGAAATCGGGCAAAGTCTGCATAAAAGGGCTCTCCTGGCCAAATGGTTTAACTTTGGCAGGTCCCTGCTGTTCTGTTATGAAACTAGAATATCTTTTGCAGATTCTGGAAGTGATTGCGATCGCAAAGCTCTATTAGTTGCTTTGGAATCGACTTTTGAAAATGAGAGGGCGTAAAATTCGCCCAAAAAATTTGGCGACGATATCGAGCACATGCCTTCATAAAAGGGCTCTCCTGGCCAAATGGTTTAACTTTGGCAGGTCCCTGCTGTTCTGTTATGAAAGTAGACTTCGTGGGGCAGATTCTGGAAGTGATTGCGATCGCAAAGCTCTATTAGTTGCTTTGGAATCGGCTTTTGAAAAAAATTCTGTGAAAATCGCAAAAATTTTGGGTATCGAAATCGGGCAAAGTCTGCATAAAAGGGCTCTCCTGGCCAAATGGTTTAACTTTGGCAGGTCCCTGCTGTTCTGTTATGAAACTAGAATATCTTTTGCAGATTCTGGAAGTGATTGCGATCGCAAAGCTCTATTAGTTGCTTTGGAATCGACTTTTGAAAATGAAAGGGCGTAAAATTCGCCCAAAAAATTTGGCGACGATATCGAGCACATGCCTTCATAAAAGGGCTCTCCTGGCCAAATGGTTTAACTTTGGCAGGTCCCTGCTGTTCTGTTATGAAAGTAGACTTCGTGGGGCAGATTCTGGAAGTGATTGCGAACGCAAAGCTCTATTAGTTGCTTTGGAATCGGCTTTTGAAAAAAATTCTGTGAAAATCGCAAAAATTTTGGGTATCGAAATCGGGCAAAGTCTGCATAAAAGGGCTCTCCTGGCCAAATGGTTTAACTTTGGCAGGTCCCTGCTGTTCTGTTATGAAACTAGAATATCTTTTGCAGATTCTGGAAGTGATTGCGATCGCAAAGCTCTATTAGTTGCTTTGGAATCGACTTTTGAAAATGAGAGGGCGTAAAATTCGCCCAAAAAATTTGGCGACGATATCGAGCACATGCCTTCATAAAAGGGCTCTCCTGGCCAAATGGTTTAACTTTGGCAGGTCCCTGCTGTTCTGTTATGAAAGTAGACTTCGTGGGGCAGATTCTGGAAGTGATTGCGATCGCAAAGCTCTATTAGTTGCTTTGGAATCGGCTTTTGAAAAAAATTCTGTGAAAATCGCAAAAATTTTGGGTATCGAAATCGGGCAAAGTCTGCATAAAAGGGCTCTCCTGGCCAAATGGTTTAACTTTGGCAGGTCCCTGCTGTTCTGTTATGAAACTAGAATATCTTTTGCAGATTCTGGAAGTGATTGCGATCGCAAAGCTCTATTAGTTGCTTTGGAATCGACTTTTGAAAATGAGAGGGCGTAAAATTCGCCCAAAAAATTTGGCGACGATATCGAGCACATGCCTTCATAAAAGGGCTCTCCTGGCCAAATGGTTTAACTTTGGCAGGTCCCTGCTGTTCTGTTATGAAAGTAGACTTCGTGGGGCAGATTCTGGAAGTGATTGCGATCGCAAAGCTCTATTAGTTGCTTTGGAATCGGCTTTTGAAAAAAATTCTGTGAAAATCGCAAAAATTTTGGGTATCGAAATCGGGCAAAGTCTGCATAAAAGGGCTCTCCTGGCCAAATGGTTTAACTTTGGCAGGTCCCTGCTGTTCTGTTATGAAACTAGAATATCTTTTGCAGATTCTGGAAGTGATTGCGATCGCAAAGCTCTATTAGTTGCTTTGGAATCGACTTTTGAAAATGAGAGGGCGTAAAATTCGCCCAAAAAATTTTGCGACGATATCGAGCACATGCCTTCATAAAAGGGCTCTCCTGGCGAAATGGTTTAACTTTGGCAGGTCCCTGCTGTTCTGTTATGAAAGTAGACTTCGTGGGGCAGATTCTGGAAGTGATTGCGATCGCAAAGCTCTATTAGTTGCTTTGGAATCGGCTTTTGAAAAAAATTCTGTGAAAATCGCAAAAATTTTGGGTATCGAAATCGGGCAAAGTCTGCATAAAAGGGCTCTCCTGGCCAAATGGTTTAACTTTGGCAGGTCCCTGCTGTTCTGTAATGAAACTAGAATATCTTTTGCAGATTCTGGAAGTGATTGCGATCGCAAAGCTCTATTAGTTGCTTTGGAATCGACTTTTGAAAATGAGAGGGCGTAAAATTCGCCCAAAAAATTTGGCGACGATATCGAGCACATGCCTTCATAAAAGGGCTCTCCTGGCCAAATGGTTTAACTTTGGCAGGTCCCTGCTGTTCTGTTATGAAAGTAGACTTCGTGGGGTAGATTCTGGAAGTGATTGCGATCGCAAAGCTCTATTAGTTGCTTTGGAATCGGCTTTTGAAAAAAATTCTGTGAAAATCGCAAAAATTTTGGGTATCGAAATCGGGCAAAGTCTGCATAAAAGGGCTCTCCTGGCCAAATGGTTTAACTTTGGCAGGTCCCTGCTGTTCTGTTATGAAACTAGAATATCTTTTGCAGATTCTGGAAGTGATTGCGATCGCAAAGCTCTATTAGTTGCTTTGGAATCGACTTTTGAAAATGAGAGGGCGTAAAATTCGCCCAAAAAATTTGGCGACGATATCGAGCACATGCCTTCATAAAAGGGCTCTCCTGGCCAAATGGTTTAACTTTGGCAGGTCCCTGCTGTTCTGTTATGAAAGTAGACTTCGTGGGGCAGATTCTGGAAGTGATTGCGATCGCAAAGCTCTATTAGTTGCTTTGGAATCGGCTTTTGAAAAAAATTCTGTGAAAATCGCAAAAATTTTGGGTATCGAAATCGGGCAAAGTCTGCATAAAAGGGCTCTCCTGGCCAAATGGTTTAACTTTGGCAGGTCCCTGCTGTTCTGTTATGAAACTAGAATATCTTTTGCAGATTCTGGAAGTGATTGCGATCGCAAAGCTCTATTAGTTGCTTTGGAATCGACTTTTGAAAATGAAAGGGCGTAAAATTCGCCCAAAAAATTTGGCGACGATATCGAGCACATGCCTTCATAAAAGGGCTCTCCTGGCCAAATGGTTTAACTTTGGCAGGTCCCTGCTGTTCTGTTATGAAAGTAGACTTCGTGGGGCAGATTCTGGAAGTGATTGCGATCGCAAAGCTCTATTAGTTGCTTTGGAATCGGCTTTTGAAAAAAATTCTGTGAAAATCGCAAAAATTTTGGGTATCGAAATCGGGCAAAGTCTGCATAAAAGGGCTCTCCTGGCCAAATGGTTTAACTTTGGCAGGTCCCTGCTGTTCTGTTATGAAACTAGAATATCTTTTGCAGATTCTGGAAGTGATTGCGATCGCAAAGCTCTATTAGTTGCTTTGGAATCGACTTTTGAAAATGAGAGGGCGTAAAATTCGCCCAAAAAATTTGGCGACGATATCGAGCGCATGCCTTCATAAAAGGGCTCTCCTGGCCAAATGGTTTAACTTTGGCAGGTCCCTGCTGTTCTGTTATGAAAGTAGACTTCGTGGGGCAGATTCTGGAAGTGATTGCGATCGCAAAGCTCTATTAGTTGCTTTGGAATCGGCTTTTGAAAAAAATTCTGTGAAAATCGCAAAAATTTTGGGTATCGAAATCGGGCAAAGTCTGCATAAAAGGGCTCTCCTGGCCAAACGGTTTAACTTTGGCAGGTCCCTGCTGTTCTGTTATGAAACTAGAATATCTTTTGCAGATTCTGGAAGTGATTGCGATCGCAAAGCTCTATTAGTTGCTTTGGAATCGACTTTTGAAAATGAGAGGGCGTAAAATTCGCCCAAAAAATTTGGCGACGATATCGAGCACATGCCTTCATAAAAGGGCTCTCCTGGCCAAATGGTTTAACTTTGGCAGGTCCCTGCTGTTCTGTTATGAAAGTAGACTTCGTGGGGCAGATTCTGGAAGTGATTGCGATCGCAAAGCTCTATTAGTTGCTTTGGAATCGGCTTTGAAAAAAATTCTGTGAAAATCGCAAAAAGTTTGGGTATCGAAATCGGGCAAAGTCTTCATAAAAGGGCTCTCCTGGCCAAATGGTTTAACTTTGGCAGGTCCCTGCTGTTCTGTTATGAAACTAGAATATCTTTTGCAGATTCTGGAAGTGATTGCGATCGCAAAGCTCTATTAGTTGCTTTGAAATCGACTTTTGAAAATGAGAGGGCATAAAATTCGCCCAAAAAATTTGGCGACGATATCGAGCACATGCCTTCATAAAAGGGCTCTCCTGGCCAAATGGTTTAACTTTGGCAGGTCCCTGCTGTTCTGTTATGAAAGTAGACTTCGTGGGGCAGATTCTGGAAGTGATTGCGATCGCAAAGCTCTATTAGTTGCTTTGGAATCGGCTTTTGAAAAAAATTCTGTGAAAATCGCAAAAATTTTGGGTATCGAAATCGGGCAAAGTCTGCATAAAAGGGCTCTCCTGGCCAAATGGTTTAACTTTGGCAGGTCCCTGCTGTTCTGTTATGAAACTAGAATATCTTTTGCAGATTCTGGAAGTGATTGCGATCGCAAAGCTCTATTAGTTGCTTTGGAATCGACTTTTGAAAATGAGAGGGCGTATAATTCGCCCAAAAAATTTGGCGACGATATCGAGCACATGCCTTCATAAAAGGGCTCTCCTGGCCAAATGGTTTAACTTTGGCAGGTCCCTGCTGTTCTGTTATGAAAGTAGACTTCGTGGGGCAGATTCTGGAAGTGATTGCGATCGCAAAGCTCTATTAGTTGCTTTGGAATCGGCTTTTGAAAAAAATTCTGTGAAAATCGCAAAAATTTTGGGTATCGAAATCGGGCAAAGTCTGCATAAAAGGGCTCTCCTGGCCAAATGGTTTAACTTTGGCAGGTATCTGCTGTTCTGTTATGAAACTAGAATATCTTTTGCAGATTCTGGAAGTGATTGCGATCGCAAAGCTCTATTAGTTGCTTTGGAATCGACTTTTGAAAATGAGAGGGCGTAAAATTCGCCCAAAAAATTTGGCGACGATATCGAGCACATGCCTTCATAAAAGGGCTCTCCTGGCCAAATGGTTTAACTTTGGCAGGTCCCTGCTGTTCTGTTATGAAAGTAGACTTCGTGGGGCAGATTCTGGAAGTGATTGCGATCGCAAAGCTCTATTAGTTGCTTTGGAATCGGCTTTTGAAAAAAATTCTGTGAAAATCGCAAAAATTTTGGGTATCGAAATCGGGCAAAGTCTGCATAAAAGGGCTCTCCTGGCCAAATGGTTTAACTTTGGCAGGTCCCTGCTGTTCTGTTATGAAACTAGAATATCTTTTGCAGATTCTGGAAGTGATTGCGATCGCAAAGCTCTATTAGTTGCTTTGAAATCGACTTTTGAAAATGAGAGGGCGTGAAATTCGCCCAAAAAATTTGGCGACGATATCGAGCACATGCCTTCATAAAAGGGCTCTCCTGGCCAAATGGTTTAACTTTGGCAGGTCCCTGCTGTTCTGTTATGAAAGTAGACTTCGTGGGGCAGATTCTGGAAGTGATTGCGATCGCAAAGCTCTATTAGTTGCTTTGGAATCGGCTTTTGAAAAAAATTCTGTGAAAATCGCAAAAATTTTGGGTATCGAAATCAGGCAAAGTCTGCATAAAAGGGCTCTCCTGGCCAAATGGTTTAACTTTGGCAGGTCCCTGCTGTTCTGTTATGAAACTAGAATATCTTTTGCAGATTCTGGAAGTGATTGCGATCGCAAAGCTCTATTAGTTGCTTTGGAATCGACTTTTGAAAATGAGAGGTCGTAAAATTCGCCCAAAAAATTTGGCGACGATATCGAGCACATGCCTTCATAAAAGGGCTCTCCTGGCCAAATGGTTTAACTTTGGCAGGTCCCTGCTGTTCTATTATGAAAGTAGACTACGTGGGGCAGATTCTGGAAGTGATTGCGATCGCAAAGCTCTATTAGTTGCTTTGGAATCGGCTTTTGAAAAAAATTCTGTGAAAATCGCAAAAATTTTGGGTATCGAAATCGGGCAAAGTCTGCATAAAAGGGCTCTCCTGGCCAAATGGTTTAACTTTGGCAGGTCCCTGCTGTTCTGTTATGAAACTAGAATATCTTTTGCAGATTCTGGAAGTGATTGCGATCGCAAAGCTCTATTAGTTGCTTTGGAATCGACTTTTAAAAATGAGATGGCGTAAAATTCGCCCAAAAAATTTGGCGACGATATCGAGCACATGCCTTCATAAAAGGGCTCTCCTGGCCAAATGGTTTAACTTTGGCAGGTCCCTGCTGTTCTGTTATGAAAGTGGGGCAGATTCTGGAAGTGATTGCGATCGCAAAGCTCTATTAGTTGCTTTGGAATCGGCTTTTGAAAAAAATTCTGTGAAAATCGCAAAAATTTTGGGTATCGAAATCGGGCAAAGTCTGCATAAAAGGGCTCTCCTGGCCAAATGGTTTAACTTTGGCAGGTCCCTGCTGTTCTGTTATGAAACTAGAATATCTTTTGCAGATTCTGGAAGTGATTGCGATCGCAAAGCTCTATTAGTTGCTTTGGAATCGACTTTTGAAAATGAGAGGGCGTAAAATTCGCCCAAAAAATTTGGCGACGATATCGAGCACATGCCTTCATAAAAGGGCTCTCCTGGCCAAATGGTTTAACTTTGGCAGGTACCTGCTGTTCTGTTATGAAAGTAGACTTCGTGGAGCAGATTCTGGAAGTGATTGCGATCGCAAAGCTCTATTAGTTGCTTTGGAATCGGCTTTTGAAAAAAATTCTGTGAAAATCGCAAAAATTTTGGGTATCGAAATCGGGCAAAGTCTGCATAAAAGGGCTCTCCTGGCCATATGGTTTAACTTTGGCAGGTCCCTGCTGTTCTGTTATGAAACTAGAATATCTTTTGCAGATTCTGGAAGTGATTGCGATCGCAAAGCTCTATTAGTTGCTTTGGAATCGACTTTTGAAAATGAGAGGGCGTAAAATTCGCCCAAAAAATTTGGCGACGATATCGAGCACATGCCTTCATAAAAGGGCTCTCCTGGCCAAATGGTTTAACTTTGGCAGGTCCCTGCTGTTCTGTTATGAAAGTAGACTTCGTGGGGCAGATTCTGGAAGTGATTGCGATCGCAAAGCTCTATTAGTTGCTTTGGAATCGGCTTTTGAAAAAAATTCTGTGAAAATCGCAAAAATTTTGGGTATCGAAATCGGGCAAAGTCTGCATAAAAGGGCTCTCCTGGCCAAATGGTTTAACTTTGGCAGGTCCCTGCTGTTCTGTTATGAAACTAGAATATCTTTTGCAGATTCTGGAAGTGATTGCGATCGCAAAGCTCTATTAGTTGCTTTGGAATCGACTTTTGAAAATGAGAGGGCGTAAAATTCGCCCAAAAAATTTGGCGACGATATCGAGCACATGCCTTCATAAAAGGGCTCTCCTGGCCAAATGGTTTAACTTTGGCAGGTCCCTGCTGTTCTGTTATGAAAGTAGACTTCGTGGGGCAGATTCTGGAAGTGATTGCGATCGCAAAGCTCCATTAGTTGCTTTGGAATCGGCTTTTGAAAAAAATTCTGTGAAAATCGCAAAAATTTTGGGTATCGAAATCGGGCAAAGTCTGCATAAAAGGGCTCTCCTGGCCAAATGGTTTAACTTTGGCAGGTCCCTGCTGTTCTGTTATGAAACTAGAATATCTTTTGCAGATTCTGGAAGTGATTGCGATCGCAAAGCTCTATTAGTTGCTTTGGAATCGACATTTGAAAATGAGAGGGCGTAAAATTCGCCCAAAAAATTTGGCGACGATATCGAGCACATGCCTTCATAAAAGGGCTCTCCTGGCCAAATGGTTTAACTTTGGCAGGTCCCTGCTGTTCTGTTATGAAAGTAGACTTCGTGGGGCAGATTCTGGAAGTGATTGCGATCGCAAAGCTCTATTAGTTGCTTTGGAATCGGCTTTTGAAAAAAATTCTGTGAAAATCGCAAAAATTTTGGGTATCGAAATCGGGCAAAGTCTGCATAAAAGGGCTCTCCTGGCCAAATGGTTTAACTTTGGCAGGTCCCTGCTGTTCTGTAATGAAACTAGAATATCTTTTGCAGATTCTGGAAGTGATTGCGATCGCAAAGCTCTATTAGTTGCTTTGGAATCGACTTTTGAAAATGAGAGGGCGTAAAATTCGCCCAAAAAATTTGGCGACGATATCGAGCACATGCCTTCATAAAAGGGCTCTCCTGGCCAAATGGTTTAACTTTGGCAGGTCCCTGCTGTTCTGTTATGAAAGTAGACTTCGTGGGGTAGATTCTGGAAGTGATTGCGATCGCAAAGCTCTATTAGTTGCTTTGGAATCGGCTTTTGAAAAAAATTCTGTGAAAATCGCAAAAATTTTGGGTATCGAAATCGGGCAAAGTCTGCATAAAAGGGCTCTCCTGGCCAAATGGTTTAACTTTGGCAGGTCCCTGCTGTTCTGTTATGAAACTAGAATATCTTTTGCAGATTCTGGAAGTGATTGCGATCGCAAAGCTCTATTAGTTGCTTTGGAATCGACTTTTGAAAATGAGAGGGCGTAAAATTCGCCCAAAAAATTTGGCGACGATATCGAGCACATGCCTTCATAAAAGGGCTCTCCTGGCCAAATGGTTTAACTTTGGCAGGTCCCTGCTGTTCTGTTATGAAAGTAGACTTCGTGGGGCAGATTCTGGAAGTGATTGCGATCGCAAAGCTCTATTAGTTGCTTTGGAATCGGCTTTTGAAAAAAATTCTGTGAAAATCGCAAAAATTTTGGGTATCGAAATCGGGCAAAGTCTGCATAAAAGGGCTCTCCTGGCCAAATGGTTTAACTTTGGCAGGTCCCTGCTGTTCTGTTATGAAACTAGAATATCTTTTGCAGATTCTGGAAGTGATTGCGATCGCAAAGCTCTATTAGTTGCTTTGGAATCGACTTTTGAAAATGAAAGGGCGTAAAATTCGCCCAAAAAATTTGGCGACGATATCGAGCACATGCCTTCATAAAAGGGCTCTCCTGGCCAAATGGTTTAACTTTGGCAGGTCCCTGCTGTTCTGTTATGAAAGTAGACTTCGTGGGGCAGATTCTGGAAGTGATTGCGAACGCAAAGCTCTATTAGTTGCTTTGGAATCGGCTTTTGAAAAAAATTCTGTGAAAATCGCAAAAATTTTGGGTATCGAAATCGGGCAAAGTCTGCATAAAAGGGCTCTCCTGGCCAAATGGTTTAACTTTGGCAGGTCCCTGCTGTTCTGTTATGAAACTAGAATATCTTTTGCAGATTCTGGAAGTGATTGCGATCGCAAAGCTCTATTAGTTGCTTTGGAATCGACTTTTAAAAATGAGATGGCGTAAAATTCGCCCAAAAAATTTGGCGACGATATCGAGCACATGCCTTCATAAAAGGGCTCTCCTGGCCAAATGGTTTAACTTTGGCAGGTCCCTGCTGTTCTGTTATGAAAGTGGGGCAGATTCTGGAAGTGATTGCGATCGCAAAGCTCTATTAGTTGCTTTGGAATCGGCTTTTGAAAAAAATTCTGTGAAAATCGCAAAAATTTTGGGTATCGAAATCGGGCAAAGTCTGCATAAAAGGGCTCTCCTGGCCAAATGGTTTAACTTTGGCAGGTCCCTGCTGTTCTGTTATGAAACTAGAATATCTTTTGCAGATTCTGGAAGTGATTGCGATCGCAAAGCTCTATTAGTTGCTTTGGAATCGACTTTTGAAAATGAGAGGGCGTAAAATTCGCCCAAAAAATTTGGCGACGATATCGAGCACATGCCTTCATAAAAGGGCTCTCCTGGCCAAATGGTTTAACTTTGGCAGGTCCCTGCTGTTCTGTTATGAAAGTAGACTTCGTGGAGCAGATTCTGGAAGTGATTGCGATCGCAAAGCTCTATTAGTTGCTTTGGAATCGGCTTTTGAAAAAAATTCTGTGAAAATCGCAAAAATTTTGGGTATCGAAATCGGGCAAAGTCTGCATAAAAGGGCTCTCCTGGCCATATGGTTTAACTTTGGCAGGTCCCTGCTGTTCTGTTATGAAACTAGAATATCTTTTGCAGATTCTGGAAGTGATTGCGATCGCAAAGCTCTATTAGTTGCTTTGGAATCGACTTTTGAAAATGAGAGGGCGTAAAATTCGCCCAAAAAATTTGGCGACGATATCGAGCACATGCCTTCATAAAAGGGCTCTCCTGGCCAAATGGTTTAACTTTGGCAGGTCCCTGCTGTTCTGTTATGAAAGTAGACTTCGTGGGGCAGATTCTGGAAGTGATTGCGATCGCAAAGCTCTATTAGTTGCTTTGGAATCGGCTTTTGAAAAAAATTCTGTGAAAATCGCAAAAATTTTGGGTATCGAAATCGGGCAAAGTCTGCATAAAAGGGCTCTCCTGGCCAAATGGTTTAACTTTGGCAGGTCCCTGCTGTTCTGTTATGAAACTAGAATATCTTTTGCAGATTCTGGAAGTGATTGCGATCGCAAAGCTCTATTAGTTGCTTTGGAATCGACTTTTGAAAATGAGAGGGCGTAAAATTCGCCCAAAAAATTTGGCGACGATATCGAGCACATGCCTTCATAAAAGGGCTCTCCTGGCCAAATGGTTTAACTTTGGCAGGTCCCTGCTGTTCTGTTATGAAAGTAGACTTCGTGGGGCAGATTCTGGAAGTGATTGCGATCGCAAAGCTCCATTAGTTGCTTTGGAATCGGCTTTTGAAAAAAATTCTGTGAAAATCGCAAAAATTTTGGGTATCGAAATCGGGCAAAGTCTGCATAAAAGGGCTCTCCTGGCCAAATGGTTTAACTTTGGCAGGTCCCTGCTGTTCTGTTATGAAACTAGAATATCTTTTGCAGATTCTGGAAGTGATTGCGATCGCAAAGCTCTATTAGTTGCTTTGGAATCGACATTTGAAAATGAGAGGGCGTAAAATTCGCCCAAAAAATTTGGCGACGATATCGAGCACATGCCTTCATAAAAGGGCTCTCCTGGCCAAATGGTTTAACTTTGGCAGGTCCCTGCTGTTCTGTTATGAAAGTAGACTTCGTGGGGCAGATTCTGGAAGTGATTGCGATCGCAAAGCTCTATTAGTTGCTTTGGAATCGGCTTTTGAAAAAAATTCTGTGAAAATCGCAAAAATTTTGGGTATCGAAATCGGGCAAAGTCTGCATAAAAGGGCTCTCCTGGCCAAATGGTTTAACTTTGGCAGGTCCCTGCTGTTCTGTAATGAAACTAGAATATCTTTTGCAGATTCTGGAAGTGATTGCGATCGCAAAGCTGTATTAGTTGCTTTGGAATCGACTTTTGAAAATGAGAGGGCGTAAAATTCGCCCAAAAAATTTGGCGACGATATCGAGCACATGCCTTCATAAAAGGGCTCTCCTGGCCAAATGGTTTAACTTTGGCAGGTCCCTGCTGTTCTGTTATGAAAGTAGACTTCGTGGGGTAGATTCTGGAAGTGATTGCGATCGCAAAGCTCTATTAGTTGCTTTGGAATCGGCTTTTGAAAAAAATTCTGTGAAAATCGCAAAAATTTTGGGTATCGAAATCGGGCAAAGTCTGCATAAAAGGGCTCTCCTGGCCAAATGGTTTAACTTTGGCAGGTCCCTGCTGTTCTGTTATGAAACTAGAATATCTTTTGCAGATTCTGGAAGTGATTGCGATCGCAAAGCTCTATTAGTTGCTTTGGAATCGACTTTTGAAAATGAGAGGGCGTAAAATTCGCCCAAAAAATTTGGCGACGATATCGAGCACATGCCTTCATAAAAGGGCTCTCCTGGCCAAATGGTTTAACTTTGGCAGGTCCCTGCTGTTCTGTTATGAAAGTAGACTTCGTGGGGCAGATTCTGGAAGTGATTGCGATCGCAAAGCTCTATTAGTTGCTTTGGAATCGGCTTTTGAAAAAAATTCTGTGAAAATCGCAAAAATTTTGGGTATCGAAATCGGGCAAAGTCTGCATAAAAGGGCTCTCCTGGCCAAATGGTTTAACTTTGGCAGGTCCCTGCTGTTCTGTTATGAAACTAGAATATCTTTTGCAGATTCTGGAAGTGATTGCGATCGCAAAGCTCTATTAGTTGCTTTGGAATCGACTTTTGAAAATGAAAGGGCGTAAAATTCGCCCAAAAAATTTGGCGACGATATCGAGCACATGCCTTCATAAAAGGGCTCTCCTGGCCAAATGGTTTAACTTTGGCAGGTCCCTGCTGTTCTGTTATGAAAGTAGACTTCGTGGGGCAGATTCTGGAAGTGATTGCGAACGCAAAGCTCTATTAGTTGCTTTGGAATCGGCTTTTGAAAAAAATTCTGTGAAAATCGCAAAAATTTTGGGTATCGAAATCGGGCAAAGTCTGCATAAAAGGGCTCTCCTGGCCAAATGGTTTAACTTTGGCAGGTCCCTGCTGTTCTGTTATGAAACTAGAATATCTTTTGCAGATTCTGGAAGTGATTGCGATCGCAAAGCTCTATTAGTTGCTTTGGAATCGACTTTTGAAAATGAGAGGGCGTAAAATTCGCCCAAAAAATTTGGCGACGATATCGAGCACATGCCTTCATAAAAGGGCTCTCCTGGCCAAATGGTTTAACTTTGGCAGGTCCCTGCTGTTCTGTTATGAAAGTAGACTTCGTGGGGCAGATTCTGGAAGTGATTGCGATCGCAAAGCTCTATTAGTTGCTTTGGAATCGGCTTTTGAAAAAAATTCTGTGAAAATCGCAAAAATTTTGGGTATCGAAATCGGGCAAAGTCTGCATAAAAGGGCTCTCCTGGCCAAATGGTTTAACTTTGGCAGGTCCCTGCTGTTCTGTTATGAAACTAGAATATCTTTTGCAGATTCTGGAAGTGATTGCGATCGCAAAGCTCTATTAGTTGCTTTGGAATCGACTTTTGAAAATGAGAGGGCGTAAAATTCGCCCAAAAAATTTGGCGACGATATCGAGCACATGCCTTCATAAAAGGGCTCTCCTGGCCAAATGGTTTAACTTTGGCAGGTCCCTGCTGTTCTGTTATGAAAGTAGACTTCGTGGGGCAGATTCTGGAAGTGATTGCGATCGCAAAGCTCTATTAGTTGCTTTGGAATCGGCTTTTGAAAAAAATTCTGTGAAAATCGCAAAAATTTTGGGTATCGAAATCGGGCAAAGTCTGCATAAAAGGGCTCTCCTGGCCAAATGGTTTAACTTTGGCAGGTCCCTGCTGTTCTGTTATGAAACTAGAATATCTTTTGCAGATTCTGGAAGTGATTGCGATCGCAAAGCTCTATTAGTTGCTTTGGAATCGACTTTTGAAAATGAGAGGGCGTAAAATTCGCCCAAAAAATTTTGCGACGATATCGAGCACATGCCTTCATAAAAGGGCTCTCCTGGCGAAATGGTTTAACTTTGGCAGGTCCCTGCTGTTCTGTTATGAAAGTAGACTTCGTGGGGCAGATTCTGGAAGTGATTGCGATCGCAAAGCTCTATTAGTTGCTTTGGAATCGGCTTTTGAAAAAAATTCTGTGAAAATCGCAAAAATTTTGGGTATCGAAATCGGGCAAAGTCTGCATAAAAGGGCTCTCCTGGCCAAATGGTTTAACTTTGGCAGGTCCCTGCTGTTCTGTAATGAAACTAGAATATCTTTTGCAGATTCTGGAAGTGATTGCGATCGCAAAGCTCTATTAGTTGCTTTGGAATCGACTTTTGAAAATGAGAGGGCGTAAAATTCGCCCAAAAAATTTGGCGACGATATCGAGCACATGCCTTCATAAAAGGGCTCTCCTGGCCAAATGGTTTAACTTTGGCAGGTCCCTGCTGTTCTGTTATGAAAGTAGACTTCGTGGGGTAGATTCTGGAAGTGATTGCGATCGCAAAGCTCTATTAGTTGCTTTGGAATCGGCTTTTGAAAAAAATTCTGTGAAAATCGCAAAAATTTTGGGTATCGAAATCGGGCAAAGTCTGCATAAAAGGGCTCTCCTGGCCAAATGGTTTAACTTTGGCAGGTCCCTGCTGTTCTGTTATGAAACTAGAATATCTTTTGCAGATTCTGGAAGTGATTGCGATCGCAAAGCTCTATTAGTTGCTTTGGAATCGACTTTTGAAAATGAGAGGGCGTAAAATTCGCCCAAAAAATTTGGCGACGATATCGAGCACATGCCTTCATAAAAGGGCTCTCCTGGCCAAATGGTTTAACTTTGGCAGGTCCCTGCTGTTCTGTTATGAAAGTAGACTTCGTGGGGCAGATTCTGGAAGTGATTGCGATCGCAAAGCTCTATTAGTTGCTTTGGAATCGGCTTTTGAAAAAAATTCTGTGAAAATCGCAAAAATTTTGGGTATCGAAATCGGGCAAAGTCTGCATAAAAGGGCTCTCCTGGCCAAATGGTTTAACTTTGGCAGGTCCCTGCTGTTCTGTTATGAAACTAGAATATCTTTTGCAGATTCTGGAAGTGATTGCGATCGCAAAGCTCTATTAGTTGCTTTGGAATCGACTTTTGAAAATGAAAGGGCGTAAAATTCGCCCAAAAAATTTGGCGACGATATCGAGCACATGCCTTCATAAAAGGGCTCTCCTGGCCAAATGGTTTAACTTTGGCAGGTCCCTGCTGTTCTGTTATGAAAGTAGACTTCGTGGGGCAGATTCTGGAAGTGATTGCGATCGCAAAGCTCTATTAGTTGCTTTGGAATCGGCTTTTGAAAAAAATTCTGTGAAAATCGCAAAAATTTTGGGTATCGAAATCGGGCAAAGTCTGCATAAAAGGGCTCTCCTGGCCAAATGGTTTAACTTTGGCAGGTCCCTGCTGTTCTGTTATGAAACTAGAATATCTTTTGCAGATTCTGGAAGTGATTGCGATCGCAAAGCTCTATTAGTTGCTTTGGAATCGACTTTTGAAAATGAGAGGGCGTAAAATTCGCCCAAAAAATTTGGCGACGATATCGAGCGCATGCCTTCATAAAAGGGCTCTCCTGGCCAAATGGTTTAACTTTGGCAGGTCCCTGCTGTTCTGTTATGAAAGTAGACTTCGTGGGGCAGATTCTGGAAGTGATTGCGATCGCAAAGCTCTATTAGTTGCTTTGGAATCGGCTTTTGAAAAAAATTCTGTGAAAATCGCAAAAATTTTGGGTATCGAAATCGGGCAAAGTCTGCATAAAAGGGCTCTCCTGGCCAAATGGTTTAACTTTGGCAGGTCCCTGCTGTTCTGTTATGAAACTAGAATATCTTTTGCAGATTCTGGAAGTGATTGCGATCGCAAAGCTCTATTAGTTGCTTTGGAATCGACATTTGAAAATGAAAGGGCGTAAAATTCGCCCAAAAAATTTGGCGACGATATCGAGCACATGCCTTCATAAAAGGGCTCTCCTGGCCAAATGGTTTAACTTTGGCAGGTCCCTGCTGTTCTGTTATGAAAGTAGACTTCGTGGGGCAGATTCTGGAAGTGATTGCGATCGCAAAGCTCTATTAGTTGCTTTGGAATCGGCTTTTGAAAAAAATTCTGTGAAAATCGCAAAAATTTTGGGTATCGAAATCGGGCAAAGTCTGCATAAAAGGGCTCTCCTGGCCAAATGGTTTAACTTTGGCAGGTCCCTGCTGTTCTGTTATGAAACTAGAATATCTTTTGCAGATTCTGGAAGTAATTGCGATCGCAAAGCTCTATTAGTTGCTTTGGAATCGACTTTTGAAAATGAGAGGGCGTAAAATTCGCCCAAAAAATTTGGCGACGATATCGAGCACATGCCTTCATAAAAGGGCTCTCCTGGCCAAATGGTTTAACTTTGGCAGGTCCCTGCTGTTCTGTTATGAAAGTAGACTTCGTGGGGCAGATTCTGGAAGTGATTGCGATCGCAAAGCTCTATTAGTTGCTTTGGAATCGGCTTTTGAAAAAAATTCTGTGAAAATCGCAAAAATTTTGGGTATCGAAATCGGGCAAAGTCTGCATAAAAGGGCTCTCCTGGCCAAATGGTTTAACTTTGGCAGGTCCCTGCTGTTCTGTTATGAAACTAGAATATCTTTTGCAGATTCTGGAAGTGATTGCGATCGCAAAGCTCTATTAGTTGCTTTGGAATCGACTTTTGAAAATGAGAGGGCGTAAAATTCGCCCAAAAAATTTGGCGACGATATCGAGCACATGCCTTCATAAAAGGGCTCTCCTGGCCAAATGGTTTAACTTTGGCAGGTCCCTGCTGTTCTGTTATGAAAGTAGACTTCGTGGGGCAGATTCTGGAAGTGATTGCGATCGCAAAGCTCTATTAGTTGCTTTGGAATCGGCTTTTGAAAAAAATTCTGTGAAAATCGCAAAAATTTTGGGTATCGAAATCGGGCAAAGTCTGCATAAAAGGGCTCTCCTGGCCAAATGGTTTAACTTTGGCAGGTCCCTGCTGTTCTGTTATGAAACTAGAATATCGTTTGCAGATTCTGGAAGTGATTGCGATCGCAAAGCTCTATTAGTTGCTTTGGAATCGACTTTTGAAAATGAGAGGGCGTAAAATTCGCCCAAAAAATTTTGCGACGATATCGAGCACATGCCTTCATAAAAGGGCTCTCCTGGCCAAATGGTTTAACTTTGGCAGGTCCCTGCTGTTCTGTTATGAAAGTAGACTTCGTGGGGCAGATTCTGGAAGTGATTGCGATCGCAAAGTTCTATTAGTTGCTTTGGAATCGGCTTTTGAAAAAAATTCTGTGAAAATCGCAAAAATTTTGGGTATCGAAATCGGGCAAAGTCTGCATAAAAGGGCTCTCCTGGCCAAATGGTTTAACTTTGGCAGGTCCCTGCTGTTCTGTTATGAAACTAGAATATCTTTTGCAGATTCTGGAAGTGATTGCGATCGCAAAGCTCTATTAGTTGCTTTGGAATCGACTTTTGAAAATGAGAGGGCGTAAAATTCGCCCAAAAAATTTGGCGACGATATCGAGCACATGCCTTCATAAAAGGGCTCTCCTGGCCAAATGGTTTAACTTTGGCAGGTCCCTGCTGTTCTGTTATGAAAGTAGACTTCGTGGGGCAGATTCTGGAAGTGATTGCGATCGCAAAGCTCTATTAGTTGCTTTGGAATCGACTTTTGAAAAAAATTCTGTGAAAATCGCAAAAATTTTGGGTATCGAAATCGGGCAAAGTCTGCATAAAAGGGCTCTCCTGGCCAAATGGTTTAACTTTGGCAGGTCCCTGCTGTTCTGTTATGAAACTAGAATATCTTTTGCAGATTCTGGAAGTGATTGCGATCGCAAAGCTCTATTAGTTGCTTTGGAATCGACTTTTGAAAATGAGAGGGCGTAAAATTCGCCCAAAAAATTTGGCGACGATATCGAGCACATGCCTTCATAAAAGGGCTCTCCTGGCCAAATGGTTTAACTTTGGCAGGTCCCTGCTGTTCTGTTATGAAAGTAGACTTCGTGGGGCAGATTCTGGAAGTGATTGCGATCGCAAAGCTCTATTAGTTGCTTTGGAATCGGCTTTTGAAAAAAATTCTGTGAAAATCGCAAAAATTTTGGGTATCGAAATCGGGCAAAGTCTGCATAAAAGGGCTCTCCTGGCCAAATGGTTTAACTTTGGCAGGTCCCTGCTGTTCTGTTATGGAACTAGAATATCTTTTGCAGATTCTGGAAGTGATTGCGATCGCAAAGCTCTATTAGTTGCTTTGGAATCGGCTTTTGAAAAAAATTCTGTGAAAATCGCAAAAATTTTGGGTATCGAAATCGGGCAAAGTCTGCATACAAGGGCTCTCCTGGCCAAATGGTTTAACTTTGGCAGGTCCCTGCTGTTCTGTTCTGAAACTAGAATATCTTTTGCAGATTCTGGAAGTGATTGCGATCGCAAAGCTCTATTAGTTGCTTTGGAATCGACTTTTGAAAATGAGAGGGCGTAAAATTCGCCCAAAAAATTTGGCGACGATATCGAGCACATGCCTTCATAAAAGGGCTCTCCTGGCCAAATGGTTTAACTTTGGCAGGTCCCTGCTGTTCTGTTATGAAAGTAGACTTCGTGGGGCAGATTCTGGAAGTGATTGCGATCGCAAAGCTCTATTAGTTGCTTTGGAATCGGCTTTTGAAAAAAATTCTGTGAAAATCGCAAAAATTTTGGGTATCGAAATCGGGCAAAGTCTGCATAAAAGGGCTCTCCTGGCCAAATGGTTTAACTTTGGCAGGTCCCTGCTGTTCTGTTATGAAACTAGAATATCTTTTGCAGATTCTGGAAGTGATTGCGATCGCAAAGCTCTATTAGTTGCTTTGGAATCGACTTTTGAAAATGAAAGGGCGTAAAATTCGCCCAAAAAATTTGGCGACGATATCGAGCACATGCCTTCATAAAAGGGCTCTCCTGGCCAAATGGTTTAACTTTGGCAGGTCCCTGCTGTTCTGTTATGAAAGTAGACTTCGTGGGGCAGATTCTGGAAGTGATTGCGATCGCAAAGCTCTATTAGTTGCTTTGGAATCGGCTTTTGAAAAAAATTCTGTGAAAATCGCAAAAATTTTGGGTATCGAAATCGGGCAAAGTCTGCATAAAAGGGCTCTCCTGGCCAAATGGTTTAACTTTGGCAGGTCCCTGCTGTTCTGTTATGAAACTAGAATATCTTTTGCAGATTCTGGAAGTGATTGCGATCGCAAAGCTCTATTAGTTGCTTTGGAATCGACTTTTGAAAATGAGAGGGCGTAAAATTCGCCCAAAAAATTTGGCGACGATATCGAGCACATGCCTTCATAAAAGGGCTCTCCTGGCCAAATGGTTTAACTTTGGCAGGTCCCTGCTGTTCTGTTATGAAAGTAGACTTCGTGGGGCAGATTCTGGAAGTGATTGCGATCGCAAAGCTCTATTAGTTGCTTTGGAATCGGCTTTTGAAAAAAATTCTGTGAAAATCGCAAAAATTTTGGGTATCGAAATCGGGCAAAGTCTGCATAAAAGGGCTCTCCTGGCCAAATGGTTTAACTTTGGCAGGTCCCTGCTGTTCTGTTATGAAACTAGAATATCTTTTGCAGATTCTGGAAGTGATTGCGATCGCAAAGCTCTATTAGTTGCTTTGGAATCGACTTTTGAAAATGAGAGGGCGTAAAATTCGCCCAAAAAATTTGGCGACGATATCGAGCACATGCCTTCATAAAAGGGCTCTCCTGGCCAAATGGTTTAACTTTGGCAGGTCCCTGCTGTTCTGTTATGAAAGTAGACTTCGTGGGGCAGATTCTGGAAGTGATTGCGATCGCAAAGCTCTATTAGTTGCTTTGGAATCGGCTTTTGAAAAAAATTCTGTGAAAATCGCAAAAATTTTGGGTATCGAAATCGGGCAAAGTCTGCATAAAAGGGCTCTCCTGGCCAAATGGTTTAACTTTGGCAGGTCCCTGCTGTTCTGTTATGAAACTAGAATATCTTTTGCAGATTCTGGAAGTGATTGCGATCGCAAAGCTCTATTAGTTGCTTTGGAATCGACTTTTGAAAATGAGAGGGCGTAAAATTCGCCCAAAAAATTTTGCGACGATATCGAGCACATGCCTTCATAAAAGGGCTCTCCTGGCCAAATGGTTTAACTTTGGCAGGTCCCTGCTGTTCTGTTATGAAAGTAGACTTCGTGGGGCAGATTCTGGAAGTGATTGCGATCGCAAAGTTCTATTAGTTGCTTTGGAATCGGCTTTTGAAAAAAATTCTGTGAAAATCGCAAAAATTTTGGGTATCGAAATCGGGCAAAGTCTGCATAAAAGGGCTCTCCTGGCCAAATGGTTTAACTTTGGCAGGTCCCTGCTGTTCTGTTATGAAACTAGAATATCTTTTGCAGATTCTGGAAGTGATTGCGATCGCAAAGCTCTATTAGTTGCTTTGGAATCGACTTTTGAAAATGAGAGGGCGTAAAATTCGCCCAAAAAATTTGGCGACGATATCGAGCACATGCCTTCATAAAAGGGCTCTCCTGGCCAAATGGTTTAACTTTGGCAGGTCCCTGCTGTTCTGTTATGAAAGTAGACTTCGTGGGGCAGATTCTGGAAGTGATTGCGATCGCAAAGCTCTATTAGTTGCTTTGGAATCGGCTTTTGAAAAAAATTCTGTGAAAATCGCAAAAATTTTGGGTATCGAAATCGGGCAAAGTCTGCATAAAAGGGCTCTCCTGGCCAAATGGTTTAACTTTGGCAGGTCCCTGCTGTTCTGTTATGGAACTAGAATATCTTTTGCAGATTCTGGAAGTGATTGCGATCGCAAAGCTCTATTAGTTCCTTTGGAATCGGCTTTTGAAAAAAATTCTGTGAAAATCGCAAAAATTTTGGGTATCGAAATCGGGCAAAGTCTGCATACAAGGGCTCTCCTGGCCAAATGGTTTAACTTTGGCAGGTCCCTGCTGTTCTGTTCTGAAACTAGAATATCTTTTGCAGATTCTGGAAGTGATTGCGATCGCAAAGCTCTATTAGTTGCTTTGGAATCGACTTTTGAAAATGAGAGGGCGTAAAATTCGCCCAAAAAATTTGGCGACGATATCGAGCACATGCCTTCATAAAAGGGCTCTCCTGGCCAAATGGTTTAACTTTGGCAGGTCCCTGCTGTTCTGTTATGAAAGTAGACTTCGTGGGGCAGATTCTGGAAGTGATTGCGATCGCAAAGCTCTATTAGTTGCTTTGGAATCGGCTTTTGAAAAAAATTCTGTGAAAATCGCAAAAATTTTGGGTATCGAAATCGGGCAAAGTCTGCATAAAAGGGCTCTCCTGGCCAAATGGTTTAACTTTGGCAGGTCCCTGCTGTTCTGTTATGAAACTAGAATATCTTTTGCAGATTCTGGAAGTGATTGCGATCGCAAAGCTCTATTAGTTGCTTTGGAATCGACTTTTGAAAATGAGAGGGCGTAAAATTCGCCCAAAAAATTTGGCGACGATATCGAGCACATGCCTTCATAAAAGGGCTCTCCTGGCCAAATGGTTTAACTTTGGCAGGTCCCTGCTGTTCTGTTATGAAAGTAGACTTCGTGGGGCAGATTCTGGAAGTGATTGCGATCGCAAAGCTCTATTAGTTGCTTTGGAATCGGCTTTTAAAAAAAATTCTGTGAAAATCGCAAAAATTTTGGGTATCGAAATCGGGCAAAGTCTGCATAAAAGGGCTCTCCTGGCCAAATGGTTTAACTTTGGCAGGTCCCTGCTGTTCTGTTATGAAACTAGAATATCCTTTGCAGATTCTGGAAGTGATTGCGATCGCAAAGCTCTATTAGTTGCTTTGGAATCGACTTTTGAAAATGAGAGGGCGTAAAATTCGCCCAAAAAATTTGGCGACGATATCGAGCACATGCCTTCATAAAAGGGCTCTCCTGGGCAAATGGTTTAACTTTGGCAGGTCCCTGCTGTTCTGTTATGAAAGTAGACTTCGTGGGGCAGATTCTGGAAGTGATTGCGATCGCAAAGCTCTATTAGTTGCTTTGGAATCGGCTTTTGAAAAAAATTCTGTGAAAATCGCAAAAATTTTGGGTATCGAAATCGGGCAAAGTCTGCATAAAAGGGCTCTCCTGGCCAAATGGTTTAACTTTGGCAGGTCCCTGCTGTTCTGTTATGAAACTAGAGTATCTTTTGCAGATTCTGGAAGTGATTGCGATCGCAAAGCTCTATTAGTTGCTTTGGAATCGACTTTAGAAAATGAGAGGGCGTAAAATTCGCCCAAAAAATTTGGCGACGATATCGAGCACATGCCTTCATAAAAAGGCTCTCCTGGCCAAATGGTTTAACTTTGGCAGGTCCCTGCTGTTCTGTTATGAAAGTAGACTTCGTGGGGCAGATTCTGGAAGTGATTGCGATCGCAAAGCTCTATTAGTTGCTTTGGAATCGGCTTTTGAAAAAAATTCTGTGAAAATCGCAAAAATTTTGGGTATCGAAATCGGGCAAAGTCTGCATAAAAGGGCTCTCCTGGCCAAATGGTTTAACTTTGGCAGGTCCCTGCTGTTCTGTTATGAAACTAGAATATCTTTTGCAGATTCTGGAAGTGATTGCGATCGCAAAGCTCTATTAGTTGCTTTGGAATCGACTTTTGAAAATGAGAGGGCGTAAAATTCGCCCAAAAAATTTGGCGACGATATCGAGCACATGCCTTCATAAAAGGGCTCTCCTGGCCAAATGGTTTAACTTTGGCAGGTCCCTGCTGTTCTGTTATGAAAGTAGACTTCGTGGGGCAGATTCTGGAAGTGATTGCGATCGCAAAGCTCTATTAGTTGCTTTGGAATCGGCTTTTGAAAAAAATTCTGTGAAAATCGCAAAAATTTTGGGTATCGAAATCGGGCAAAGTCTGCATAAAAGGGCTCTCCTGGCCAAATGGTTTAACTTTGGCAGGTCCCTGCTGTTCTGTTATGAAACTAGAATATCTTTTGCAGATTCTGGAAGTGATTGCGATCGCAAAGCTCTATTAGTTGCTTTGGAATCGACTTTTGAAAATGAGAGGGCGTAAAATTCGCCCAAAAAATTTGGCGACGATATCGAGCACATGCCTTCATAAAAGGGCTCTCCTGGCCAAATGGTTTAACTTTGGCAGGTCCCTGCTGTTCTGTTATGAAAGTAGACTTCGTGGGGCAGATTCTGGAAGTGATTGCGATCGCAAAGCTCTATTAGTTGTTTGGAATCGGCTTTTGAAAAAAATTCTGTGAAAATCGCAAAAATTTTGGGTATCGAAATCGGGCAAAGTCTGCATAAAAGGGCTCTCCTGGCCAAATGGTTTAACTTTGGCAGGTCCCTGCTGTTCTGTTCTGAAACTAGAATATCTTTTGCAGATTCTGGAAGTGATTGCGATCGCAAAGCTCTATTAGTTGCTTTGGAATCGACTTTTGAAAATGAGAGGGCGTAAAATTCGCCCAAAAAATTTGGCGACGATATCGAGCACATGCCTTCATAAAAGGGCTCTCCTGGCCAAATGGTTTAACTTTGGCAGGTCCCTGCTGTTCTGTTATGAAAGTAGACTTCGTGGGGCAGATTCTGGAAGTGATTGCGATCGCAAAGCTCTATTAGTTGCTTTGGAATCGGCTTTTGAAAAAAATTCTGTGAAAATCGCAAAAATTTTGGGTATCGAAATCGGGCAAAGTCTGCATAAAAGGGCTCTCCTGGCCAAATGGTTTAACTTTGGCAGGTCCCTGCTGTTCTGTTATGAAACTAGAATATCTTTTGCAGATTCTGGAAGTGATTGCGATCGCAAAGCTCTATTAGTTGCTTTGGAATCGGCTTTTGAAAATGAGAGGGCGTAAAATTCGCCCAAAAAATTTGGCGACGATATCGAGCACATGCCTTCATAAAAGGGCTCTCCTGGCCAAATGGTTTAACTTTGGCAGGTCCCTGCTGTTCTGTTATGAAAGTAGACTTCGTGGGGCAGATTCTGGAAGTGATTGCGATCGCAAAGCTCTATTAGTTGCTTTGGAATCGGCTTTTAAAAAAAATTCTGTGAAAATCGCAAAAATTTTGGGTATCGAAATCGGGCAAAGTCTGCATAAAAGGGCTCTCCTGGCCAAATGGTTTAACTTTGGCAGGTCCCTGCTGTTCTGTTATGAAACTAGAATATCTTTTGCAGATTCTGGAAGTGATTGCGATCGCAAAGCTCTATTAGTTGCTTTGGAATCGACTTTTGAAAATGAGAGGGCGTAAAATTCGCCCAAAAAATTTGGCGACGATATCGAGCACATGCCTTCATAAAAGGGCTCTCCTGGGCAAATGGTTTAACTTTGGCAGGTCCCTGCTGTTCTGTTATGAAAGTAGACTTCGTGGGGCAGATTCTGGAAGTGATTGCGATCGCAAAGCTCTATTAGTTGCTTTGGAATCGGCTTTTGAAAAAAATTCTGTGAAAATCGCAAAAATTTTGGGTATCGAAATCGGGCAAAGTCTGCATAAAAGGGCTCTCCTGGCCAAATGGTTTAACTTTGGCAGGTCCCTGCTGTTCTGTTATGAAACTAGAGTATCTTTTGCAGATTCTGGAAGTGATTGCGATCGCAAAGCTCTATTAGTTGCTTTGGAATCGACTTTTGAAAATGAGAGGGCGTAAAATTCGCACAAAAAATTTGGCGACGATATCGAGCACATGCCTTCATAAAAAGGCTCTCCTGGCCAAATGGTTTAACTTTGGCAGGTCCCTGCTGTTCTGTTATGAAAGTAGACTTCGTGGGGCAGATTCTGGAAGTGATTGCGATCGCAAAGCTCTATTAGTTGCTTTGGAATCGGCTTTTGAAAAAAATTCTGTGAAAATCGCAA
Organism: Salticus scenicus; assembly: GCA_963930645.1. NCBI lineage: Eukaryota > Metazoa > Arthropoda > Arachnida > Araneae > Salticidae > Salticus > Salticus scenicus. Next base: position 378,463 of record CAWVNO010001234.1, read on the forward strand.
AAATTTTGGGTATCGAAATCGGGCAAAGTCTGCATAAAAGGGCTCTCCTGGCCAAATGGTTTAACTTTGGCAGGTCCCTGCTGTTCTGTTATGAAACTAGAATATCTTTTGCAGATTCTGGAAGTGATTGCGATCGCAAAGCTCTATTAGTTGCTTTGGAATCGACTTTTGAAAATGAGAGGGCGTAAAATTCGCCCAAAAAATTTGGCGACGATATCGAGCACATGCCTTCATAAAAGGGCTCTCCTGGCCAAATGGTTTAACTTTGGCAGGTCCCTGCTGTTCTGTTATGAAAGTAGACTTCGTGGGGCAGATTCTGGAAGTGATTGCGATCGCAAAGCTCTATTAGTTGCTTTGGAATCGGCTTTTGAAAAAAATTCTGTGAAAATCGCAAAAATTTTGGGTATCGAAATCGGGCAAAGTCTGCATAAAAGGGCTCTCCTGGCCAAATGGTTTAACTTTGGCAGGTCCCTGCTGTTCTGTTATGAAACTAGAATATCTTTTGCAGATTCTGGAAGTGATTGCGATCGCAAAGCTCTATTAGTTGCTTTGGAATCGACTTTTGAAAATGAGAGGGCGTAAAATTCGCCCAAAAAATTTGGCGACGATATCGAGCACATGCCTTCATAAAAGGGCTCTCCTGGCCAAATGGTTTAACTTTGGCAGGTCCCTGCTGTTCTGTTATGAAAGTAGACTTCGTGGGGCAGATTCTGGAAGTGATTGCGATCGCAAAGCTCTATTAGTTGCTTTGGAATCGGCTTTTGAAAAAAATTCTGTGAAAATCGCAAAAATTTTGGGTATCGAAATCGGGCAAAGTCTGCATAAAAGGGCTCTCCTGGCCAAATGGTTTAACTTTGGCAGGTCCCTGCTGTTCTGTTATGAAACTAGAATATCTTTTGCAGATTCTGGAAGTGATTGCGATCGCAAAGCTCTATTAGTTGCTTTGGAATCGACTTTTGAAAATGAGAGGGCGTAAAATTCGCCCAAAAAATTTGGCGACGATATCGAGCACATGCCTTCATAAAAGGGCTCTCCTGGCCAAATGGTTTAACTTTGGCAGGTCCCTGCTGTTCTGTTATGAAAGTAGACTTCGTGGGGCAGATTCTGGAAGTGATTGCGATCGCAAAGCTCTATTAGTTGCTTTGGAATCGGCTTTTGAAAAAAATTCTGTGAAAATCGCAAAAATTTTCGGTATCGAAATCGGGCAAAGTCTGCATAAAAGGGCTCTCCTGGCCAAATGGTTTAACTTTGGCAGGTCCCTGCTGTTCTGTTATGAAACTAGAATATCTTTTGCAGATTCTGGAAGTGATTGCGATCGCAAAGCTCTATTAGTTGCTTTGGAATCGACTTTTGAAAATGAGAGGGCGTAAAATTCGCCCAAAAAATTTGGCGACGATATCGAGCACATGCCTTCATAAAAGGGCTCTCCTGGCCAAATGGTTTAACTTTGGCAGGTCCCTGCTGTTCTGTTATGAAAGTAGACTTCGTGGGGCAGATTCTGGAAGTGATTGCGATCGCAAAGCTCTATTAGTTGCTTTGGAATCGGCTTTTGAAAAAAATTCTGTGAAAATCGCAAAAATTTTGGGTATCGAAATCGGGCAAAGTCTGCATAAAAGGGCTCTCCTGGCCAAATGGTTTAACTTTGGCAGGTCCCTGCTGTTCTGTTATGAAACTAGAATATCTTTTGCAGATTCTGGAAGTGATTGCGATCGCAAAGCTCTATTAGTTGCTTTGGAATCGGCTTTTGAAAAAAATTCTGTGAAAATCGCAAAAATTTTGGGTATCGAAATCGGGCAAAGTCTGCATAAAAGGGCTCTCCTGGCCAAATGGTTTAACTTTGGCAGGTCCCTGCTGTTCTGTTATGAAACTAGAATATCTTTTGCAGATTCTGGAAGTGATTGCGATCGCAAAGCTCTATTAGTTGCTTTGGAATCGACTTTTGAAAATGAGAGGGCGTAAAATTCGCCCAAAAAATTTGGCGACGATATCGAGCACATGCCTTCATAAAAGGGCTCTCCTGGCCAAATGGTTTAACTTTGGCAGGTCCCTGCTGTTCTGTTATGAAAGTAGACTTCGTGGGGCAGATTCTGGAAGTGATTGCGATCGCAAAGCTCTATTAGTTGCTTTGGAATCGGCTTTTGAAAAAAATTCTGTGAAAATCGCAAAAATTTTGGGTATCGAAATCGGGCAAAGTCTGCATAAAAGGGCTCTCCTGGCCAAATGGTTTAACTTTGGCAGGTCCCTGCTGTTCTGTTATGAAACTAGAATATCTTTTGCAGATTCTGGAAGTGATTGCGATCGCAAAGCTCTATTAGTTGCTTTGGAATCGACTTTTGAAAATGAGAGGGCGTAAAATTCGCCCAAAAAATTTGGCGACGATATCGAGCACATGCCTTCATAAAAGGGCTCTCCTGGCCAAATGGTTTAACTTTGGCAGGTCCCTGCTGTTCTGTTATGAAAGTAGACTTCGTGGGGCAGATTCTGGAAGTGATTGCGATCGCAAAGCTCTATTAGTTGCTTTGGAATCGGCTTTTGAAAAAAATTCTGTGAAAATCGCAAAAATTTTGGGTATCGAAATCGGGCAAAGTCTGCATAAAAGGGCTCTCCTGGCCAAATGGTTTAACTTTGGCAGGTCCCTGCTGTTCTGTTATGAAACTAGAATATCTTTTGCAGATTCTGGAAGTGATTGCGATCGCAAAGCTCTATTAGTTGCTTTGGAATCGACTTTTGAAAATGAGAGGGCGTAAAATTCGCCCAAAAAATTTGGCGACGATATCGAGCACATGCCTTCATAAAAGGGCTCTCCTGGCCAAATGGTTTAACTTTGGCAGGTCCCTGCTGTTCTGTTATGAAAGTAGACTTCGTGGGGCAGATTCTGGAAGTGATTGCGATCGCAAAGCTCTATTAGTTGCTTTGGAATCGGCTTTTGAAAAAAATTCTGTGAAAATCGCAAAAATTTTGGGTATCGAAATCGGGCAAAGTCTGCATAAAAGGGCTCTCCTGGCCAAATGGTTTAACTTTGGCAGGTCCCTGCTGTTCTGTTATGAAACTAGAATATCTTTTGCAGATTCTGGAAGTGATTGCGATCGCAAAGCTCTATTAGTTGCTTTGGAATCGACTTTTGAAAATGAGAGGGCGTAAAATTCGCCCAAAAAATTTGGCGACGATATCGAGCACATGCCTTCATAAAAGGGCTCTCCTGGCCAAATGGTTTAACTTTGGCAGGTCCCTGCTGTTCTGTTATGAAAGTAGACTTCGTGGGGCAGATTCTGGAAGTGATTGCGATCGCAAAGCTCTATTAGTTGCTTTGGAATCGGCTTTTGAAAAAAATTCTGTGAAAATCGCAAAAATTTTGGGTATCGAAATCGGGCAAAGTCTGCATAAAAGGGCTCTCCTGGCCAAATGGTTTAACTTTGGCAGGTCCCTGCTGTTCTGTTATGAAACTAGAATATCTTTTGCAGATTCTGGAAGTGATTGCGATCGCAAAGCTCTATTAGTTGCTTTGGAATCGACTTTTGAAAATGAGAGGGCGTAAAATTCGCCCAAAAAATTTTGCGACGATATCGAGCACATGCCTTCATAAAAGGGCTCTCCTGGCCAAATGGTTTAACTTTGGCAGGTCCCTGCTGTTCTGTTATGAAAGTAGACTTCGTGGGGCAGATTCTGGAAGTGATTGCGATCGCAAAGTTCTATTAGTTGCTTTGGAATCGGCTTTTGAAAAAAATTCTGTGAAAATCGCAAAAATTTTGGGTATCGAAATCGGGCAAAGTCTGCATAAAAGGGCTCTCCTGGCCAAATGGTTTAACTTTGGCAGGTCCCTGCTGTTCTGTTATGAAACTAGAATATCTTTTGCAGATTCTGGAAGTGATTGCGATCGCAAAGCTCTATTAGTTGCTTTGGAATCGACTTTTGAAAATGAGAGGGCGTAAAATTCGCCCAAAAAATTTGGCGACGATATCGAGCACATGCCTTCATAAAAGGGCTCTCCTGGCCAAATGGTTTAACTTTGGCAGGTCCCTGCTGTTCTGTTATGAAAGTAGACTTCGTGGGGCAGATTCTGGAAGTGATTGCGATCGCAAAGCTCTATTAGTTGCTTTGGAATCGGCTTTTGAAAAAAATTCTGTGAAAATCGCAAAAATTTTGGGTATCGAAATCGGGCAAAGTCTGCATAAAAGGGCTCTCCTGGCCAAATGGTTTAACTTTGGCAGGTCCCTGCTGTTCTGTTATGGAACTAGAATATCTTTTGCAGATTCTGGAAGTGATTGCGATCGCAAAGCTCTATTAGTTCCTTTGGAATCGGCTTTTGAAAAAAATTCTGTGAAAATCGCAAAAATTTTGGGTATCGAAATCGGGCAAAGTCTGCATACAAGGGCTCTCCTGGCCAAATGGTTTAACTTTGGCAGGTCCCTGCTGTTCTGTTCTGAAACTAGAATATCTTTTGCAGATTCTGGAAGTGATTGCGATCGCAAAGCTCTATTAGTTGCTTTGGAATCGACTTTTGAAAATGAGAGGGCGTAAAATTCGCCCAAAAAATTTGGCGACGATATCGAGCACATGCCTTCATAAAAGGGCTCTCCTGGCCAAATGGTTTAACTTTGGCAGGTCCCTGCTGTTCTGTTATGAAAGTAGACTTCGTGGGGCAGATTCTGGAAGTGATTGCGATCGCAAAGCTCTATTAGTTGCTTTGGAATCGGCTTTTGAAAAAAATTCTGTGAAAATCGCAAAAATTTTGGGTATCGAAATCGGGCAAAGTCTGCATAAAAGGGCTCTCCTGGCCAAATGGTTTAACTTTGGCAGGTCCCTGCTGTTCTGTTATGAAACTAGAATATCTTTTGCAGATTCTGGAAGTGATTGCGATCGCAAAGCTCTATTAGTTGCTTTGGAATCGACTTTTGAAAATGAGAGGGCGTAAAATTCGCCCAAAAAATTTGGCGACGATATCGAGCACATGCCTTCATAAAAGGGCTCTCCTGGCCAAATGGTTTAACTTTGGCAGGTCCCTGCTGTTCTGTTATGAAAGTAGACTTCGTGGGGCAGATTCTGGAAGTGATTGCGATCGCAAAGCTCTATTAGTTGCTTTGGAATCGGCTTTTAAAAAAAATTCTGTGAAAATCGCAAAAATTTTGGGTATCGAAATCGGGCAAAGTCTGCATAAAAGGGCTCTCCTGGCCAAATGGTTTAACTTTGGCAGGTCCCTGCTGTTCTGTTATGAAACTAGAATATCCTTTGCAGATTCTGGAAGTGATTGCGATCGCAAAGCTCTATTAGTTGCTTTGGAATCGACTTTTGAAAATGAGAGGGCGTAAAATTCGCCCAAAAAATTTGGCGACGATATCGAGCACATGCCTTCATAAAAGGGCTCTCCTGGGCAAATGGTTTAACTTTGGCAGGTCCCTGCTGTTCTGTTATGAAAGTAGACTTCGTGGGGCAGATTCTGGAAGTGATTGCGATCGCAAAGCTCTATTAGTTGCTTTGGAATCGGCTTTTGAAAAAAATTCTGTGAAAATCGCAAAAATTTTGGGTATCGAAATCGGGCAAAGTCTGCATAAAAGGGCTCTCCTGGCCAAATGGTTTAACTTTGGCAGGTCCCTGCTGTTCTGTTATGAAACTAGAGTATCTTTTGCAGATTCTGGAAGTGATTGCGATCGCAAAGCTCTATTAGTTGCTTTGGAATCGACTTTAGAAAATGAGAGGGCGTAAAATTCGCCCAAAAAATTTGGCGACGATATCGAGCACATGCCTTCATAAAAAGGCTCTCCTGGCCAAATGGTTTAACTTTGGCAGGTCCCTGCTGTTCTGTTATGAAAGTAGACTTCGTGGGGCAGATTCTGGAAGTGATTGCGATCGCAAAGCTCTATTAGTTGCTTTGGAATCGGCTTTTGAAAAAAATTCTGTGAAAATCGCAAAAATTTTGGGTATCGAAATCGGGCAAAGTCTGCATAAAAGGGCTCTCCTGGCCAAATGGTTTAACTTTGGCAGGTCCCTGCTGTTCTGTTATGAAACTAGAATATCTTTTGCAGATTCTGGAAGTGATTGCGATCGCAAAGCTCTATTAGTTGCTTTGGAATCGACTTTTGAAAATGAGAGGGCGTAAAATTCGCCCAAAAAATTTGGCGACGATATCGAGCACATGCCTTCATAAAAGGGCTCTCCTGGCCAAATGGTTTAACTTTGGCAGGTCCCTGCTGTTCTGTTATGAAAGTAGACTTCGTGGGGCAGATTCTGGAAGTGATTGCGATCGCAAAGCTCTATTAGTTGCTTTGGAATCGGCTTTTGAAAAAAATTCTGTGAAAATCGCAAAAATTTTGGGTATCGAAATCGGGCAAAGTCTGCATAAAAGGGCTCTCCTGGCCAAATGGTTTAACTTTGGCAGGTCCCTGCTGTTCTGTTATGAAACTAGAATATCTTTTGCAGATTCTGGAAGTGATTGCGATCGCAAAGCTCTATTAGTTGCTTTGGAATCGACTTTTGAAAATGAGAGGGCGTAAAATTCGCCCAAAAAATTTGGCGACGATATCGAGCACATGCCTTCATAAAAGGGCTCTCCTGGCCAAATGGTTTAACTTTGGCAGGTCCCTGCTGTTCTGTTATGAAAGTAGACTTCGTGGGGCAGATTCTGGAAGTGATTGCGATCGCAAAGCTCTATTAGTTGTTTGGAATCGGCTTTTGAAAAAAATTCTGTGAAAATCGCAAAAATTTTGGGTATCGAAATCGGGCAAAGTCTGCATAAAAGGGCTCTCCTGGCCAAATGGTTTAACTTTGGCAGGTCCCTGCTGTTCTGTTCTGAAACTAGAATATCTTTTGCAGATTCTGGAAGTGATTGCGATCGCAAAGCTCTATTAGTTGCTTTGGAATCGACTTTTGAAAATGAGAGGGCGTAAAATTCGCCCAAAAAATTTGGCGACGATATCGAGCACATGCCTTCATAAAAGGGCTCTCCTGGCCAAATGGTTTAACTTTGGCAGGTCCCTGCTGTTCTGTTATGAAAGTAGACTTCGTGGGGCAGATTCTGGAAGTGATTGCGATCGCAAAGCTCTATTAGTTGCTTTGGAATCGGCTTTTGAAAAAAATTCTGTGAAAATCGCAAAAATTTTGGGTATCGAAATCGGGCAAAGTCTGCATAAAAGGGCTCTCCTGGCCAAATGGTTTAACTTTGGCAGGTCCCTGCTGTTCTGTTATGAAACTAGAATATCTTTTGCAGATTCTGGAAGTGATTGCGATCGCAAAGCTCTATTAGTTGCTTTGGAATCGGCTTTTCAAAATGAGAGGGCGTAAAATTCGCCCAAAAAATTTGGCGACGATATCGAGCACATGCCTTCATAAAAGGGCTCTCCTGGCCAAATGGTTTAACTTTGGCAGGTCCCTGCTGTTCTGTTATGAAAGTAGACTTCGTGGGGCAGATTCTGGAAGTGATTGCGATCGCAAAGCTCTATTAGTTGCTTTGGAATCGGCTTTTAAAAAAAATTCTGTGAAAATCGCAAAAATTTTGGGTATCGAAATCGGGCAAAGTCTGCATAAAAGGGCTCTCCTGGCCAAATGGTTTAACTTTGGCAGGTCCCTGCTGTTCTGTTATGAAACTAGAATATCTTTTGCAGATTCTGGAAGTGATTGCGATCGCAAAGCTCTATTAGTTGCTTTGGAATCGACTTTTGAAAATGAGAGGGCGTAAAATTCGCCCAAAAAATTTGGCGACGATATCGAGCACATGCCTTCATAAAAGGGCTCTCCTGGGCAAATGGTTTAACTTTGGCAGGTCCCTGCTGTTCTGTTATGAAAGTAGACTTCGTGGGGCAGATTCTGGAAGTGATTGCGATCGCAAAGCTCTATTAGTTGCTTTGGAATCGGCTTTTGAAAAAAATTCTGTGAAAATCGCAAAAATTTTGGGTATCGAAATCGGGCAAAGTCTGCATAAAAGGGCTCTCCTGGCCAAATGGTTTAACTTTGGCAGGTCCCTGCTGTTCTGTTATGAAACTAGAGTATCTTTTGCAGATTCTGGAAGTGATTGCGATCGCAAAGCTCTATTAGTTGCTTTGGAATCGACTTTTGAAAATGAGAGGGCGTAAAATTCGCACAAAAAATTTGGCGACGATATCGAGCACATGCCTTCATAAAAAGGCTCTCCTGGCCAAATGGTTTAACTTTGGCAGGTCCCTGCTGTTCTGTTATGAAAGTAGACTTCGTGGGGCAGATTCTGGAAGTGATTGCGATCGCAAAGCTCTATTAGTTGCTTTGGAATCGGCTTTTGAAAAAAATTCTGTGAAAATCGCAAAAATTTTGGGTATCGAAATCGGGCAAAGTCTGCATAAAAGGGCTCTCCTGGCCAAATGGTTTAACTTTGGCAGGTCCCTGCTGTTCTGTTATGAAACTAGAATATCTTTTGCAGATTCTGGAAGTGATTGCGATCGCAAAGCTCTATTAGTTGCTTTGGAATCGACTTTTGAAAATGAGAGGGCGTAAAATTCGCCCAAAAAATTTGGCGACGATATCGAGCACATGCCTTCATAAAAGGGCTCTCCTGGCCAAATGGTTTAACTTTGGCAGGTCCCTGCTGTTCTGTTATGAAAGTAGACTTCGTGGGGCAGATTCTGGAAGTGATTGCGATCGCAAAGCTCTATTAGTTGCTTTGGAATCGGCTTTTGAAAAAAATTCTGTGAAAATCGCAAAAATTTTGGGTATCGAAATCGGGCAAAGTCTGCATAAAAGGGCTCTCCTGGCCAAATGGTTTAACTTTGGCAGGTCCCTGCTGTTCTGTTATGAAACTAGAATATCTTTTGCAGATTCTGGAAGTGATTGCGATCGCAAAGCTCTATTAGTTGCTTTGGAATCGACTTTTGAAAATGAGAGGGCGTAAAATTCGCCCAAAAAATTTGGCGACGATATCGAGCACATGCCTTCATAAAAGGGCTCTCCTGGCCAAATGGTTTAACTTTGGCAGGTCCCTGCTGTTCTGTTATGAAAGTAGACTTCGTGGGGCAGATTCTGGAAGTGATTGCGATCGCAAAGCTCTATTAGTTGCTTTGGAATCGGCTTTTGAAAAAAATTCTGTGAAAATCGCAAAAATTTTGGGTATCGAAATCGGGCAAAGTCTGCATAAAAGGGCTCTCCTGGCCAAATGGTTTAACTTTGGCAGGTCCCTGCTGTTCTGTTATGAAACTAGAATATCTTTTGCAGATTCTGGAAGTGATTGCGATCGCAAAGCTCTATTAGTTGCTTTGGAATCGACTTTTGAAAATGAGAGGGCGTAAAATTCGCCCAAAAAATTTGGCGACGATATCGAGCACATGCCTTCATAAAAGGGCTCTCCTGGCCAAATGGTTTAACTTTGGCAGGTCCCTGCTGTTCTGTTATGAAAGTAGACTTCGTGGGGCAGATTCTGGAAGTGATTGCGATCGCAAAGCTCTATTAGTTGCTTTGGAATCGGCTTTTGAAAAAAATTCTGTGAAAATCGCAAAAATTTTCGGTATCGAAATCGGGCAAAGTCTGCATAAAAGGGCTCTCCTGGCCAAATGGTTTAACTTTGGCAGGTCCCTGCTGTTCTGTTATGAAACTAGAATATCTTTTGCAGATTCTGGAAGTGATTGCGATCGCAAAGCTCTATTAGTTGCTTTGGAATCGACTTTTGAAAATGAGAGGGCGTAAAATTCTCCCAAAAAATTTGGCGACGATATCGAGCACATGCCTTCATAAAAGGGCTCTCCTGGCCAAATGGTTTAACTTTGGCAGGTCCCTGCTGTTCTGTTATGAAAGTAGACTCCGTGGGGCAGATTCTGGAAGTGATTGCGATCGCAAAGCTCTATTAGTTGCTTTGGAATCGGCTTTTGAAAAAAATTCTGTGAAAATCGCAAAAATTTTGGGTATCGAAATCGGGCAAAGTCTGCATAAAAGGGCTCTCCTGGCCAAATGGTTTAACTTTGGCAGGTCCCTGCTGTTCTGTTATGAAACTAGAATATCTTTTGCAGATTCTGGAAGTGATTGCGATCGCAAAGCTCTATTAGTTGCTTTGGAATCGACTTTTGAAAATGAGAGGGCGTAAAATTCGCCCAAAAAATTTGGCGACGATATCGAGCACATGCCTTCATAAAAGGGCTCTCCTGGCCAAATGGTTTAACTTTGGCAGGTCCCTGCTGTTCTGTTATGAAAGTAGACTTCGTGGGGCAGATTCTGGAAGTGATTGCGATAGCAAAGCTCTATTAGTTGCTTTGGAATCGGCTTTTGAAAAAAATTCTGTGAAAATCGCAAAAATTTTGGGTATCGAAATCGGGCAAAGTCTGCATAAAAGGGCTCTCCTGGCCAAATGGTTTAACTTTGGCAGGTCCCTGCTGTTCTGTTATGAAACTAGAATATCTTTTGCAGATTCTGGAAGTGATTGCGATCGCAAAGCTCTATGAGTTGCTTTGGAATCGACTTTTGAAAATGAGAGGGCGTAAAATTCGCCCAAAAAATTTGGCGACGATATCGAGCACATGCCTTCATAAAAGGGCTCTCCTGGCCAAATGGTTTAACTTTGGCAGGTCCCTGCTGTTCTGTTATGAAAGTAGACTTCGTGGGGCAGATTCTGGAAGTGATTGCGATCGCAAAGCTCTATTAGTTGCTTTGGAATCGGCTTTTGAAAAAAATTCTGTGAAAATCGCAAAAATTTTGGGTATCGAAATCGGGCAAAGTCTGCATAAAAGGGCTCTCCTGGCCAAATGGTTTAACTTTGGCAGGTCCCTGCTGTTCTGTTATGAAACTAGAATATATTTTGCAGATTCTGGAAGTGATTGCGATCGCAAAGCTCTATTAGTTGCTTTGGAATCGACTTTTGAAAATGAGAGGGCGTAAAATTCGCCCAAAAAATTTGGCGACGATATCGAGCACATGCCTTCATAAAAGGGCTCTCCTGGCCAAATGGTTTAACTTTGGCAGGTCCCTGCTGTTCTGTTATGAAAGTAGACTTCGTGGGGCAGATTCTGGAAGTGATTGCGATCGCAAAGCTCTATTAGTTGCTTTGGAATCGGCTTTTGAAAAAAATTCTGTGAAAATCGCAAAAATTTTGGGTATCGAAATCGGGCAAAGTCTGCATAAAAGGGCTCTCCTGGCCAAATGGTTTAACTTTGGCAGGTCCCTGCTGTTCTGTTATGAAACTAGAATATCTTTTGCAGATTCTGGAAGTGATTGCGATCGCAAAGCTCTATTAGTTGCTTTGGAATCGACTTTTGAAAATGAGAGGGCGTAAAATTCGCCCAAAAAATTTGGCGACGATATCGAGCACATGCCTTCATAAAAGGGCTCTCCTGGCCAAATGGTTTAACTTTGGCAGGTCCCTGCTGTTCTGTTATGAAAGTAGACTTCGTGGGGCAGATTCTGGAAGTGATTGCGATCGCAAAGCTCTATTAGTTGCTTTGGAATCGGCTTTTGAAAAAAATTCTGTGAAAATCGCAAAAATTTTGGGTATCGAAATCGGGCAAAGTCTGCATAAAAGGGCTCTCCTGGCCAAATGGTTTAACTTTGGCAGGTCCCTGCTGTTCTGTTATGAAACTAGAATATATTTTGCAGATTCTGGAAGTGATTGCGATCGCAAAGCTCTATTAGTTGCTTTGGAATCGACTTTTGAAAATGAGAGGGCGTAAAATTCGCCCAAAAAATTTGGCGACGATATCGAGCACATGCCTTCATAAAAGGGCTCTCCTGGCCAAATGGTTTAACTTTGGCAGGTCCCTGCTGTTCTGTTATGAAAGTAGACTTCGTGGGGCAGATTCTGGAAGTGATTGCGATCGCAAAGCTCTATTAGTTGCTTTGGAATCGGCTTTTGAAAAAAATTCTGTGAAAATCGCAAAAATTTTGGGTATCGAAATCGGGCAAAGTCTGCATAAAAGGGCTCTCCTGGCCAAATGGTTTAACTTTGGCAGGTCCCTGCTGTTCTGTTATGAAACTAGAATATCTTTTGCAGATTCTGGAAGTGATTGCGATCGCAAAGCTCTATTAGTTGCTTTGGAATCGACTTTTCAAAATGAGAGGGCGTAAAATTCGCCCAAAAAATTTGGCGACGATATCGAGCACATGCCTTCATAAAAGGGCTCTCCTGGCCAAATGGTTTAACTTTGGCAGGTCCCTGCTGTTCTGTTATGAAAGTAGACTTCGTGGGGCAGATTCTGGAAGTGATTGCGATCGCAAAGCTCTATTAGTTGCTTTGGAATCGGCTTTTGAAAAAAATTCTGTGAAAATCGCAAAAATTTTGGGTATCGAAATCGGGCAAAGTCTGCATAAAAGGGCTCTCCTGGCCAAATGGTTTAACTTTGGCAGGTCCCTGCTGTTCTGTTATGAAACTAGAATATCTTTTGCAGATTCTGGAAGTGATTGCGATCGCAAAGCTCTATTAGTTGCTTTGGAATCGACTTTTGAAAATGAGAGGGCGTAAAATTCGCCCAAAAAATTTTGCGACGATATCGAGCACATGCCTTCATAAAAGGGCTCTCCTGGCCAAATGGTTTAACTTTGGCAGGTCCCTGCTGTTCTGTTATGAAAGTAGACTTCGTGGGGCAGATTCTGGAAGTGATTGCGATCGCAAAGCTCTATTAGTTGCTTTGGAATCGGCTTTTGAAAAAAATTCTGTGAAAATCGCAAAAATTTTGGGTATCGAAATCGGGCAAAGTCTGCATAAAAGGGCTCTCCTGGCCAAATGGTTTAACTTTGGCAGGTCCCTGCTGTTCTGTTATGAAACTAGAATATCTTTTGCAGATTCTGGAAGTGATTGCGATCGCAAAGCTCTATTAGTTGCTTTGGAATCGGCTTTTGAAAAAAATTCTGTGAAAATCGCAAAAATTTTGGGTATCGAAATCGGGCAAAGTCTGCATAAAAGGGCTCTCCTGGCCAAATGGTTTAACTTTGGCAGGTCCCTGCTGTTCTGTTCTGAAACTAGAATATCTTTTGCAGATTCTGGAAGTTATTGCGATCGCAAAGCTCTATTAGTTGCTTTGGAATCGACTTTTGAAAATGAGAGGGCGTAAAATTCGCCCAAAAAATTTGGCGACGATATCGAGCACATGCCTTCATAAAAGGGCTCTCCTGACCAAATGGTTTAACTTTGGCAGGTCCCTGCTGTTCTGTTATGAAAGTAGACTTCGTGGGGCAGATTCTGGAAGTGATTGCGATCGCAAAGCTCTATTAGTTGCTTTGGAATCGGCTTTTGAAAAAAATTCTGTGAAAATCGCAAAAATTTTGGGTATCGAAATCGGGCAAAGTCTGCATAAAAGGGCTCTCCTGGCCAAATGGTTTAACTTTGGCAGATCCCTGCTGTTCTGTTATGAAACTAGAATATCTTTTGCAGATTCTGGAAGTGATTGCGATCGCAAAGCTCTATTAGTTGCTTTGGAATCGACTTTTGAAAATGAGAGGGCGTAAAATTCGCCCAAAAAATTTGGCGACGATATCGAGCACATGCCTTCATAAAAGGGCTCTCCTGGCCAAATGGTTTAACTTTGGCAGGTCCCTGCTGTTCTGTTATGAAAGTAGACTTCGTGGGGCAGATTCTGGAAGTGATTGCGATCGCAAAGCTCTATTAGTTGCTTTGGAATCGGCTTTTGAAAAAAATTCTGTGAAAATCGCAAAAATTTTGGGTATCGAAATCGGGCAAAGTCTGCATAAAAGGGCTCTCCTGGCCAAATGGTTTAACTTTGGCAGGTCCCTGCTGTTCTGTTATGAAAGTAGACTTCGTGGGGCAGATTCTGGAAGTGATTGCGATCGCAAAGCTCTATTAGTTGCTTTGGAATCGGCTTTTGAAAAAAATTCTGTGAAAATCGCAAAAATTTTGGGTATCGAAATCGGGCAAAGTCTGCATAAAAGGGCTCTCCTGGCCAAATGGTTTAACTTTGGCAGGTCCCTGCTGTTCTGTTATGAAACTAGAATATCTTTTGCAGATTCTGGAAGTGATTGCGATCGCAAAGCTCTATTAGTTGCTTTGGAATCGACTTTTGAAAATGAGAGGGCGTAAAATTCGCCCAAAAAATTTGGCGACGATATCGAGCACATGCCTTCATAAAAGGGCTCTCCTGGCCAAATGGTTTAACTTTGGCAGGTCCCTGCTGTTCTGTTATGAAAGTAGACTTCGTGGGGCAGATTCTGGAAGTGATTGCGATCGCAAAGCTCTATTAGTTGCTTTGGAATCGGCTTTTGAAAAAAATTCTGTGAAAATCGCAAAAATTTTGGGTATCGAAATCGGGCAAAGTCTGCATAAAAGGGCTCTCCTGGCCAAATGGTTTAACTTTGGCAGGTCCCTGCTGTTCTGTTATGAAACTAGAATATCTTTTGCAGATTCTGGAAGTGATTGCGATCGCAAAGCTCTATTAGTTGCTTTGGAATCGACTTTTGAAAATGAGAGGGCGTAAAATTCGCCTAAAAAATTTGGCGACGATATCGAGCACATGCCTTCATAAAAGGGCTCTCCTGGCCAAATGGTTTAACTTTGGCAGGTCCCTGCTGTTCTGTTATGAAAGTAGACTTCGTGGGGCAGATTCTGGAAGTGATTGCGATCGCAAAGCTCTATTAGTTGCTTTGGAATCGGCTTTTGAAAAAAATTCTGTGAAAATCGCAATGATTTTGGGTATCGAAATCGGGCAAAGTCTGCATAAAAGGGCTCTCCTGGCCAAATGGTTTAACTTTGGCAGGTCCCTGCTGTTCTGTTATGAAACTAGAATATCTTTTGCAGATTCTGGAAGTGATTGCGATCGCAAAGCTCTATTAGTTGCTTTGGAATCGACTTTTGAAAATGAGAGGGCGTAAAATTCGCCCAAAAAATTTGGCGACGATATCGAGCACATGCCTTCATAAAAGGGCTCTCCTGGCCAAATGGTTTAACTTTGGCAGGTCCCTGCTGTTCTGTTATGAAAGTAGACTTCGTGGGGCAGATTCTGGAAGTGATTGCGATCGCAAAGCTCTATTAGTTGCTTTGGAATCGGCTTTTGAAAAAAATTCTGTGAAAATCGCAAAAATTTTGGGTATCGAAATCGGGCAAAGTCTGCATAAAAGGGCTCTCCTGGCCAAATGGTTTAACTTTGGCAGGTCCCTGCTGTTCTGTTATGAAACTAGAATATCTTTTGCAGATTCTGGAAGTGATTGCGATCGCAAAGCTCTATTAGTTGCTTTGGAATCGACTTTTGAAAATGAGAGGGCGTAAAATTCGCCCAAAAAATTTGGCGACGATATCGAGCACATGCCTTCATAAAAGGGCTCTCCTGGGCAAATGGTTTAACTTTGGCAGGTCCCTGCTGTTCTGTTATGAAAGTAGACTTCGTGGGGCAGATTCTGGAAGTGATTGCGATCGCAAAGCTCTATTAGTTGCTTTGGAATCGGCTTTTGAAAAAAATTCTGTGAAAATCGCAAAAATTTTGGGTATCGAAATCGGGCAAAGTCTGCATAAAAGGGCTCTCCTGGCCAAATGGTTTAACTTTGGCAGGTCCCTGCTGTTCTGTTATGAAACTAGAGTATCTTTTGCAGATTCTGGAAGTGATTGCGATCGCAAAGCTCTATTAGTTGCTTTGGAATCGACTTTTGAAAATGAGAGGGCGTAAAATTCGCCCAAAAAATTTGGCGACGATATCGAGCACATGCCTTCATAAAAGGGCTCTCCTGGCCAAATGGTTTAACTTTGGCAGGTCCCTGCTGTTCTGTTATGAAAGTAGACTTCGTGGGGCAGATTCTGGAAGTGATTGCGATCGCAAAGCTCTATTAGTTGCTTTGGAATCGGCTTTTAAAAAAAATTCTGTGAAAATCGCAAAAATTTTGGGTATCGAAATCGGGCAAAGTCTGCATAAAAGGGCTCTCCTGGCCAAATGGTTTAACTTTGGCAGGTCCCTGCTGTTCTGTTATGAACCTAGAATATCTTTTGCAGATTCTGGAAGTGATTGCGATCGCAAAGCTCTATTAGTTGCTTTGGAATCGACTTTTGAAAATGAGAGGGCGTAAAATTCGCCCAAAAAATTTGGCGACGATATCGAGCACATGCCTTCATAAAAGGGCTCTCCTGGGCAAATGGTTTAACTTTGGCAGGTCCCTGCTGTTCTGTTATGAAAGTAGACTTCGTGGGGCAGATTCTGGAAGTGATTGCGATCGCAAAGCTCTATTAGTTGCTTTGGAATCGGCTTTTGAAAAAAATTCTGTGAAAATCGCAAAAATTTTGGGTATCGAAATCGGGCAAAGTCTGCATAAAAGGGCTCTCCTGGCCAAATGGTTTAACTTTGGCAGGTCCCTGCTGTTCTGTTATGAAACTAGAGTATCTTTTGCAGATTCTGGAAGTGATTGCGATCGCAAAGCTCTATTAGTTGCTTTGGAATCGACTTTTGAAAATGAGAGGGCGTAAAATTCGCCCAAAAAATTTGGCGACGATATCGAGCACATGCCTTCATAAAAAGGCTCTCCTGGCCAAATGGTTTAACTTTGGCAGGTCCCTGCTGTTCTGTTATGAAAGTAGACTTCGTGGGGCAGATTCTGGAAGTGATTGCGATCGCAAAGCTCTATTAGTTGCTTTGGAATCGGCTTTTGAAAAAAATTCTGTGAAAATCGCAAAAGTTTTGGGTATCGAAATCGGGCAAAGTCTGCATAAAAGGGCTCTCCTGGCCAAATGGTTTAACTTTGGCAGGTCCCTGCTGTTCTGTTATAAAACTAGAATATCTTTTGCAGATTCTGGAAGTGATTGCGATCGCAAAGATCTATTAGTTGCTTTGGAATCGACTTTTGAAAATGAGAGGGCGTAAAATTCGCCCAAAAAATTTGGCGACGATATCGAGCACATGCCTTCATAAAAGGGCTCTCCTGGCCAAATGGTTTAACTTTGGCAGGTCCCTGCTGTTCTGTTATGAAAGTAGACTTCGTGGGGCAGATTCTGGAAGTGATTGCGATCGCAAAGCTCTATTAGTTGCTTTGGAATCGGCTTTTGAAAAAAATTCTGTGAAAATCGCAAAAATTTTGGGTATCGAAATCGGGCAAAGTCTGCATAAAAGGGCTCTCCTGGCCAAATGGTTTAACTTTGGCAGGTCCCTGCTGTTCTGTTATGAAACTAGAGTATCTTTTGCAGATTCTGGAAGTGATTGCGATCGCAAAGCTCTATTAGTTGCTTTGGAATCGACTTTTGAAAATGAGAGGGCGTAAAATTCGCCCAAAAAATTTGGCGACGATATCGAGCACATGCCTTCATAAAAAGGCTCTCCTGGCCAAATGGTTTAACTTTGGCAGGTCCCTGCTGTTCTGTTATGAAAGTAGACTTCGTGGGGCAGATTCTGGAAGTGATTGCGATCGCAAAGCTCTATTAGTTGCTTTGGAATCGGCTTTTGAAAAAAATTCTGTGAAAATCGCAAAAATTTTGGGTATCGAAATCGGGCAAAGTCTGCATAAAAGGGCTCTCCTGGCCAAATGGTTTAACTTTGGCAGGTCCCTGCTGTTCTGTTATGAAACTAGAGTATCTTTTGCAGATTCTGGAAGTGATTGCGATCGCAAAGCTCTATTAGTTGCTTTGGAATCGACTTTTGAAAATGAGAGCGCGTAAAATTCGCCCAAAAAATTTGGCGACGATATCGAGCACATGCCTTCATAAAAAGGCTCTCCTGGCCAAATGGTTTAACTTTGGCAGGTCCCTGCTGTTCTGTTATGAAAGTAGACTTCGTGGGGCAGATTCTGGAAGTGATTGCGATCGCAAAGCTCTATTAGTTGCTTTGGAATCGGCTTTTGAAAAAATTCTGTGAAAATCGCAAAAATTTTGGGTATCGAAATCGGGCAAAGTCTGCATAAAAGGGCTCTCCTGGCCAAATGGTTTAACTTTGGCAGGTCCCTGCTGTTCTGTTATGAAACTAGAATATCTTTTGCAGATTCTGGAAGTGATTGCGATCGCAAAGCTCTATTAGTTGCTTTGGAATCGACTTTTGAAAATGAGAGGGCGTAAAATTCGCCCAAAAAATTTGGCGACGATATCGAGCACATGCCTTCATAAAAGGGCTCTCCTGGCCAAATGGTTTAACTTTGGCAGGTCCCTGCTGTTCTGTTATGAAAGTAGACTTCGTGGGGCAGATTCTGGAAGTGATTGCGATCGCAAAGCTCTATTAGTTGCTTTGGAATCGGCTTTTGAAAAAAATTCTGTGAAAATCGCAAAAATTTTGGGTATCGAAATCGGGCAAAGTCTGCATAAAAGGGCTCTCCTGGCCAAATGGTTTAACTTTGGCAGGTCCCTGCTGTTCTGTTATGAAACTAGAGTATCTTTTGCAGATTCTGGAAGTGATTGCGATCGCAAAGCTCTAGTAGTTGCTTTGGAATCGACTTTTGAAAATGAGAGGGCGTAAAATTCGCCCAAAAAATTTGGCGACGATATCGAGCACATGCCTTCATAAAAAGGCTCTCCTGGCCAAATGGTTTAACTTTGGCAGGTCCCTGCTGTTCTGTTATGAAAGTAGACTTCGTGGGGCAGATTCTGGAAGTGATTGCGATCGCAAAGCTCTATTAGTTGCTTTGGAATCGGCTTTTGAAAAAAATTCTGTGAAAATCGCAAAAATTTTGGGTATCGAAATCGGGCAAAGTCTGCATAAAAGGGCTCTCCTGGCCAAATGGTTTAACTTTGGCAGGTCCCTGCTGTTCTGTTATGAAACTAGAATATCTTTTGCAGATTCTGGAAGTGATTGCGATCGCAAAGCTCTATTAGTTGCTTTGGAATCGACTTTTGAAAATGAGAGGGCGTAAAATTCGCCCAAAAAATTTGGCGACGATATCGAGCACATGCCTTCATAAAAGGGCTCTCCTGGCCAAATGGTTTAACTTTGGCAGGTCCCTGCTGTTCTGTTATGAAAGTAGACTTCGTGGGGCAGATTCTGGAAGTGATTGCGATCGCAAAGCTCTATTAGTTGCTTTGGAATCGGCTTTTAAAAAAAATTCTGTGAAAATCGCAAAAATTTTGGGTATCGAAATCGGGCAAAGTCTGCATAAAAGGGCTCTCCTGGCCAAATGGTTTAACTTTGGCAGGTCCCTGCTGTTCTGTTATGAAACTAGAATATCTTTTGCAGATTCTGGAAGTGATTGCGATCGCAAAGCTCTATTAGTTGCTTTGGAATCGACTTTTGAAAATGAGAGGGCGTAAAATTCGCCCAAAAAATTTGGCGACGATATCGAGCACATGCCTTCATAAAAGGGCTCTCCTGGGCAAATGGTTTAACTTTGGCAGGTCCCTGCTGTTCTGTTATGAAAGTAGACTTCGTGGGGCAGATTCTGGAAGTGATTGCGATCGCAAAGCTCTATTAGTTGCTTTGGAATCGGCTTTTGAAAAAAATTCTGTGAAAATCGCAAAAATTTTGGGTATCGAAATCGGGCAAAGTCTGCATAAAAGGGCTCTCCTGGCCAAATGGTTTAACTTTGGCAGGTCCCTGCTGTTCTGTTATGAAACTAGAGTATCTTTTGCAGATTCTGGAAGTGATTGCGATCGCAAAGCTCTATTAGTTGCTTTGGAATCGACTTTTGAAAATGAGAGGGCGTAAAATTCGCCCAAAAAATTTGGCGACGATATCGAGCACATGCCTTCATAAAAAGGCTCTCCTGGCCAAATGGTTTAACTTTGGCAGGTCCCTGCTGTTCTGTTATGAAAGTAGACTTCGTGGGGCAGATTCTGGAAGTGATTGCGATCGCAAAGCTCTATTAGTTGCTTTGGAATCGGCTTTTGAAAAAAATTCTGTGAAAATCGCAAAAATTTTGGGTATCGAAATCGGGCAAAGTCTGCATAAAAGGGCTCTCCTGGCCAAATGGTTTAACTTTGGCAGGTCCCTGCTGTTCTGTTATGAAACTAGAATATCTTTTGCAGATTCTGGAAGTGATTGCGATCGCAAAGCTCTATTAGTTGCTTTGGAATCGACTTTTGAAAATGAGAGGGCGTAAAATTCGCCCAAAAAATTTGGCGACGATATCGAGCACATGCCTTCATAAAAGGGCTCTCCTGGCCAAATGGTTTAACTTTGGCAGGTCCCTGCTGTTCTGTTATGAAAGTAGACTTCGTGGGGCAGATTCTGGAAGTGATTGCGATCGCAAAGCTCTATTAGTTGCTTTGGAATCGGCTTTTGAAAAAAATTCTGTGAAAATCGCAAAAATTTTGGGTATCGAAATCGGGCAAAGTCTGCATAAAAGGGCTCTCCTGGCCAAATGGTTTAACTTTGGCAGGTCCCTGCTGTTCTGTTATGAAACTAGAATATCTTTTGCAGATTCTGGAAGTGATTGCGATCGCAAAGCTCTATTAGTTGCTTTGGAATCGACTTTTGAAAATGAGAGGGCGTAAAATTCGCCCAAAAAATTTGGCGACGATATCGAGCACATGCCTTCATAAAAGGGCTCTCCTGGCCAAATGGTTTAACTTTGGCAGGTCCCTGCTGTTCTGTTATGAAAGTAGACTTCGTGGGGCAGATTCTGGAAGTGATTGCGATCGCAAAGCTCTATTAGTTGCTTTGGAATCGGCTTTTGAAAAAAATTCTGTGAAAATCGCAAAAATTTTGGGTATCGAAATCGGGCAAAGTCTGCATAAAAGGGCTCTCCTGGCCAAATGGTTTAACTTTGGCAGGTCCCTGCTGTTCTGTTATGAAACTAGAGTATCTTTTGCAGATTCTGGAAGTGATTGCGATCGCAAAGCTCTATTAGTTGCTTTGGAATCGACTTTTGAAAATGAGAGGGCGTAAAATTCGCCCAAAAAATTTGGCGACGATATCGAGCACATGCCTTCATAAAAAGGCTCTCCTGGCCAAATGGTTTAACTTTGGCAGGTCCCTGCTGTTCTGTTATGAAAGTAGACTTCGTGGGGCAGATTCTGGAAGTGATTGCGATCGCAAAGCTCTATTAGTTGCTTTGGAATCGGCTTTTGAAAAAAATTCTGTGAAAATCGCAAAAATTTTGGGTATCGAAATCGGGCAAAGTCTGCATAAAAGGGCTCTCCTGGCCAAATGGTTTAACTTTGGCAGGTCCCTGCTGTTCTGTTATGAAACTAGAATATCTTTTGCAGATTCTGGAAGTGATTGCGATCGCAAAGCTCTATTAGTTGCTTTGGAATCGACTTTTGAAAATGAGAGGGCGTAAAATTCGCCCAAAAAATTTGTCGACGATATCGAGCACATGCCTTCATAAAAGGGCTCTCCTGGCCAAATGGTTTAACTTTGGCAAGTCCCTGCTGTTCTGTTATGAAAGTAGACTTCGTGGGGCAGATTCTGGAAGTGATTGCGATCGCAAAGCTCTATTAGTTGCTTTGGAATCGGCTTTTGAAAAAAATTCTGTGAAAATCGCAAAAATTTTGGGTATCGAAATCGGGCAAAGTCTGCATAAAAGGGCTCTCCTGGCCAAATGGTTTAACTTTGGCAGGTCCCTGCTGTTCTGTTATGAAACTAGAATATCTTTTGCAGATTCTGGAAGTGATTGCGATCGCAAAGCTCTATTAGTTGCTTTGGAATCGACTTTTGAAAATGAGAGGGCGTAAAATTCGCCCAAAAAATTTGGCGACGATATCGAGCACATGCCTTCATAAAAGGGCTCTCCTGGGCAAATTGTTTAACTTTGGCAGGTCCCTGCTGTTCTGTTATGAAAGTAGACTTCGTGGGGCAGATTCTGGAAGTGATTGCGATCGCAAAGCTCTATTAGTTGCTTTGGAATCGGCTTTTGAAAAAAATTCTGTGAAAATCGCAAAAATTTTGGGTATCGAAATCGGGCAAAGTCTGCATAAAAGGGCTCTCCTGGCCAAATGGTTTAACTTTGGCAGGTCCCTGCTGTTCTGTTATGAAACTAGAGTATCTTTTGCAGATTCTGGAAGTGATTGCGATCGCAAAGCTCTATTAGTTGCTTTGGAATCGACTTTTGAAAATGAGAGGGCGTAAAATTCGCCCAAAAAATTTGGCGACGATATCGAGCACATGCCTTCATAAAAAGGCTCTCCTGGCCAAATGGTTTAACTTTGGCAGGTCCCTGCTGTTCTGTTATGAAAGTAGACTTCGTGGGGCAGATTCTGGAAGTGATTGCGATCGCAAAGCTCTATTAGTTGCTTTGGAATCGGCTTTTGAAAAAAATTCTGTGAAAATCGCAAAAATTTTGGGTATCGAAATCGGGCAAAGTCTGCATAAAAGGGCTCTCCTGGCCAAATGGTTTAACTTTGGCAGGTCCCTGCTGTTCTGTTATGAAACTAGAGTATCTTTTGCAGATTCTGGAAGTGATTGCGATCGCAAAGCTCTATTAGTTGCTTTGGAATCGACTTTTGAAAATGAGAGGGCGTAAAATTCGCCCAAAAAATTTGGCGACGATATCGAGCACATGCCTTCATAAAAAGGCTCTCCTGGCCAAATGGTTTAACTTTGGCAGGTCCCTGCTGTTCTGTTATGAAAGTAGACTTCGTGGGGCAGATTCTGGAAGTGATTGCGATCGCAAAGCTCTATTAGTTGCTTTGGAATCGGCTTTTGAAAAAAATTCTGTGAAAATCGCAAAAATTTTGGGTATCGAAATCGGGCAAAGTCTGCATAAAAGGGCTCTCCTGGCCAAATGGTTTAACTTTGGCAGGTCCCTGCTGTTCTGTTATGAAACTAGAATATCTTTTGCAGATTCTGGAAGTGATTGCGATCGCAAAGCTCTATTAGTTGCTTTGGAATCGACTTTTGAAAATGAGAGGGCGTAAAATTCGCCCAAAAAATTTGGCGACGATATCGAGCACATGCCTTCATAAAAGGGCTCTCCTGGCCAAATGGTTTAACTTTGGCAGGTCCCTGCTGTTCTGTTATGAAAGTAGACTTCGTGGGGCAGATTCTGGAAGTGATTGCGATCGCAAAGCTCTATTAGTTGCTTTGGAATCGGCTTTTAAAAAAAATTCTGTGAAAATCGCAAAAATTTTGGGTATCGAAATCGGGCAAAGTCTGCATAAAAGGGCTCTCCTGGCCAAATAGTTTAACTTTGGCAGGTCCCTGCTGTTCTGTTATGAAACTAGAATATCTTTTGCAGATTCTGGAAGTGATTGCGATCGCAAAGCTCTATTAGTTGCTTTGGAATCGACTTTTGAAAATGAGAGGGCGTAAAATTCGCCCAAAAAATTTGGCGACGATATCGAGCACATGCCTTCATAAAAAGGCTCTCCTGGCCAAATGGTTTAACTTTCTCAGGTCCCTGCTGTTCTGTTATGAAAGTAGACTTCGGGGGGCAGATTCTGGAAGTGATTGCGATCGCAAAGCTCTATTAGTTGCTTTGGAATCGGCTTTTGAAAAAAATTCTGTGAAAATCGCAAAAATTTTGGGTATCGAAATCGGGCAAAGTCTGCATAAAAGGGCTCTCCTGGCCAAATGGTTTAACTTTGGCAGGTCCCTGCTGTTCTGTTATGAAACTAGAATATCTTTTGCAGATTCTGGAAGTGATTGCGATCGCAAAGCTCTATTAGTTGCTTTGGAATCGACTTTTGAAAATGAGAGGGCGTAAAATTCGCCCAAAAAATTTGGCGACGATATCGAGCACATGCCTTCATAAAAGGGCTCTCCTGGCCAAATGGTTTAACTTTGGCAGGTCCCTGCTGTTCTGTTATGAAAGTAGACTTCGTGGGGCAGATTCTGGAAGTGATTGCGATCGCAAAGCTCTATTAGTTGCTTTGGAATCGGCTTTTAAAAAAAATTCTGTGAAAATCGCAAAAATTTTGGGTATCGAAATCGGGCAAAGTCTGCATAAAAGGGCTCTCCTGGCCAAATGGTTTAACTTTGGCAGGTCCCTGCTGTTCTGTTATGAAACTAGAATATCTTTTGCAGATTCTGGAAGTGATTGCGATCGCAAAGCTCTATTAGTTGCTTTGGAATCGACTTTTGAAAATGAGAGGGCGTAAAATTCGCCCAAAAAATTTGGCGACGATATCGAGCACATGCCTTCATAAAAGGGCTCTCCTGGGCAAATGGTTTAACTTTGGCAGGTCCCTGCTGTTCTGTTATGAAAGTAGACTTCGTGGGGCAGATTCTGGAAGTGATTGCGATCGCAAAGCTCTATTAGTTGCTTTGGAATCGGCTTTTGAAAAAAATTCTGTGAAAATCGCAAAAATTTTGGGTATCGAAATCGGGCAAAGTCTGCATAAAAGGGCTCTCCTGGCCAAATGGTTTAACTTTGGCAGGTCCCTGCTGTTCTGTTATGAAACTAGAGTATCTTTTGCAGATTCTGGAAGTGATTGCGATCGCAAAGCTCTATTAGTTGCTTTGGAATCGACTTTTGAAAATGAGAGGGCGTAAAATTCGCCCAAAAAATTTGGCGACGATATCGAGCACATGCCTTCATAAAAAGGCTCTCCTGGCCAAATGGTTTAACTTTGGCAGGTCCCTGCTGTTCTGTTATGAAAGTAGACTTCGTGGGGCAGATTCTGGAAGTGATTGCGATCGCAAAGCTCTATTAGTTGCTTTGGAATCGGCTTTTGAAAAAAATTCTGTGAAAATCGCAAAAATTTTGGGTATCGAAATCGGGCAAAGTCTGCATAAAAGGGCTCTCCTGGCCAAATGGTTTAACTTTGGCAGGTCCCTGCTGTTCTGTTATGAAACTAGAATATCTTTTGCAGATTCTGGAAGTGATTGCGATCGCAAAGCTCTATTAGTTGCTTTGGAATCGACTTTTGAAAATGAGAGGGCGTAAAATTCGCCCAAAAAATTTGGCGACGATATCGAGCACATGCCTTCATAAAAGGGCTCTCCTGGCCAAATGGTTTAACTTTGGCAGGTCCCTGCTGTTCTGTTATGAAAGTAGACTTTGTGGGGCAGATTCTGGAAGTGATTGCGATCGCAAAGCTCTATTAGTTGCTTTGGAATCGGCTTTTAAAAAAAATTCTGTGAAAATCGCAAAAATTTTGGGTATCGAAATCGGGCAAAGTCTGCATAAAAGGGCTCTCCTGGCCAAATGGTTTAACTTTGGCAGGTCCCTGCTGTTCTGTTATGAAACTAGAATATCTTTTGCAGATTCTGGAAGTGATTGCGATCGCAAAGCTCTATTAGTTGCTTTGGAATCGACTTTTGAAAATGAGAGGGCGTAAAATTCGCCCAAAAAATTTGGCGACGATATCGAGCACATGCCTTCATAAAAAGGCTCTCCTGGCCAAATGGTTTAACTTTGGCAGGTCCCTGCTGTTCTGTTATGAAAGTAGACTTCGTGGGGCAGATTCTGGAAGTGATTGCGATCGCAAAGCTCTATTAGTTGCTTTGGAATCGGCTTTTGAAAAAAATTCTGAGAAAATCGCAAAAATTTTGGTTATCGAAATCGGGCAAAGTCTGCATAAAAGGGCTCTCCTGGCCAAACGGTTTAACTTTGGCAGGTCCCTGCTGTTCTGTTATGAAACTAGAGTATCTTTTGCAGATTCTGGAAGTGATTGCGATCGCAAAGCTCTATTAGTTGCTTTGGAATCGACTTTTGAAAATGAGAGGGCGTAAAATTCGCCCAAAAAATTTGGCGACGATATCGAGCACATGCCTTCATAAAAAGGCTCTCCTGGCCAAATGGTTTAACTTTGGCAGGTCCCTGCTGTTCTGTTATGAAAGTAGACTTCGTGGGGCAGATTCTGGAAGTGATTGCGATCGCAAAGCTCTATTAGTTGCTTTGGAATCGGCTTTTGAAAAAAATTCTGTGAAAATCGCAAAAATTTTGGGTATCGAAATCGGGCAAAGTCTGCATAAAAGGGCTCTCCTGGCCAAATGGTTTAACTTTGGCAGGTCCCTGCTGTTCTGTTATGAAACTAGAATATCTTTTGCAGATTCTGGAAGTGATTGCGATCGCAAAGCTCTATTAGTTGCTTTGGAATCGACTTTTGAAAATGAGAGGGCGTAAAATTCGCCCAAAAAATTTGGCGACGATATCGAGCACATGCCTTCATAAAAGGGCTCTCCTGGGCAAATGGTTTAACTTTGGCAGGTCCCTGCTGTTCTGTTATGAAAGTAGACTTCATGGGGCAGATTCTGGAAGTGATTGCGATCGCAAAGCTCTATTAGTTGCTTTGGAATCGGCTTTTGAAAAAAATTCTGTGAAAATCGCAAAAATTTTGGGTATCGAAATCGGGCAAAGTCTGCATAAAAGGGCTCTCCTGGCCAAATGGTTTAACTTTGGCAGGTCCCTGCTGTTCTGTTATGAAACTAGAGTATCTTTTGCAGATTCTGGAAGTGATTGCGATCGCAAAGCTCTATTAGTTGCTTTGGAATCGACTTTTGAAAATGAGAGGGCGTAAAATTCGCCCAAAAAATTTGGCGACGATATCGAGCACATGCCTTCATAAAAAGGCTCTCCTGGCCAAATGGTTTAACTTTGGCAGGTCCCTGCTGTTCTGTTATGAAAGTAGACTTCGTGGGGCAGATTCTGGAAGTGATTGCGATCGCAAAGCTCTATTAGTTGCTTTGGAATCGGCTTTTGAAAAAAATTCTGTGAAAATCGCAAAAATTTTGGGTATCGAAATCGGGCAAAATCTGCATAAAAGGGCTCTCCTGGCCAAATGGTTTAACTTTGGCAGGTCCCTGCTGTTCTGTTATGAAACTAGAATATCTTTTGCAGATTCTGGAAGTGATTGCGATCGCAAAGCTCTATTAGTTGCTTTGGAATCGACTTTTGAAAATGAGAGGGCGTAAAATTCGCCCAAAAAATTTGGCGACGATATCGAGCACATGCCTTCATAAAAGGGCTCTCCTGGCCAAATGGTTTAACTTTGGCAGGTCCCTGCTGTTCTGTTATGAAAGTAGACTTCGTAGGGCAGATTCTGGAAGTGATTGCGATCGCAAAGCTCTATTAGTTGCTTTGGAATCGGCTTTTAAAAAAAATTCTGTGAAAATCGCAAAAATTTTGGGTATCGAAATCGGGCAAAGTCTGCATAAAAGGGCTCTCCTGGCCAAATGGTTTAACTTTGGCAGGTCCCTGCTGTTCTGTTATGAAACTAGAATATCTTTTGCAGATTCTGGAAGTGATTGCGATCGCAAAGCTCTATTAGTTGCTTTGGAATCGACATTTGAAAATGAGAGGGCGTAAAATTCGCCCAAAAAATTTGGCGACGATTTCGAGCACATGCCTTCATAAAAGGGCTCTCCTGGGCAAATGGTTTAACTTTGGCAGGTCCCTGCTGTTCTGTTATGAAAGTAGACTTCGTGGGGCAGATTCTGGAAGTGATTGCGATCGCAAAGCTCTATTAGTTGCTTTGGAATCGGCTTTTGAAAAAAATTCTGTGAAAATCGCAAAAATTTTGGGTATCGAAATCGGGCAAAGTCTGCATAAAAGGGCTCTCCTGGCCAAATGGTTTAACTTTGGCAGGTCCCTGCTGTTCTGTTATGAAACTAGAGTATCTTTTGCAGATTCTGGAAGTGATTGCGATCGCAAAGCTCTATTAGTTGCTTTGGAATCGACTTTTGAAAATGAGAGGGCGTAAAATTCGCCCAAAAAATTTGGCGACGATATCGAGCACATGCCTTCATAAAAAGGCTCTCCTGGCCAAATGGTTTAACTTTGGCAGGTCCCTGCTGTTCTGTTATGAAAGTAGACTTCGTGGGGCAGATTCTGGAAGTGATTGCGATCGCAAAGCTCTATTAGTTGCTTTGGAATCGGCTTTTGAAAAAAATTCTGTGAAAATCGCAAAAATTTTGGGTATCGAAATCGGGCAAAGTCTGCATAAAAGGGCTCTCCTGGCCAAATGGTTTAACTTTGGCAGGTCCCTGCTGTTCTGTTATGAAACTAGAATATCTTTTGCAGATTCTGGAAGTGATTGCGATCGCAAAGCTCTATTAGTTGCTTTGGAATCGACTTTTGAAAATGAGAGGGCGTAAAATTCGCCCAAAAAATTTGGCGACGATATCGAGCACATGCCTTCATAAAAGGGCTCTCCTGGCCAAATGGTTTAACTTTGGCAGGTCCCTGCTGTTCTGTTATGAAAGTAGACTTCGTGGGGCAGATTCTGGAAGTGATTGCGATCGCAAAGCTCTATTAGTTGCTTTGGAATCGGCTTTTGAAAAAAATTCTGTGAAAATCGCAAAAATTTTGGGTATCGAAATCGGGCAAAGTCTGCATAAAAGGGCTCTCCTGGCCAAATGGTTTAACTTTGGCAGGTCCCTGCGGTTCTGTTATGAAACTAGAATATCTTTTGCAGATTCTGGAAGTGATTGCGATCGCAAAGCTCTATTAGTTGCTTTGGAATCGACTTTTGAAAATGAGAGGGCGTAAAATTCGCCCAAAAAATTTGGCGACGATATCGAGCACATGCCTTCATAAAAGGGCTCTCCTGGCCAAATGGTTTAACTTTGGCAGGTCCCTGCTGTTCTGTTATGAAAGTAGACTTCGTGGGGCAGATTCTGGAAGTGATTGCGATCGCAAAGCTCTATTAGTTGCTTTGGAATCGGCTTTTGAAAAAAATTCTGTGAAAATCGCAAAAATTTTCGGTATCGAAATCGGGCAAAGTCTGCATAAAAGGGCTCTCCTGGCCAAATGGTTTAACTTTGGCAGGTCCCTGCTGTTCTGTTATGAAACTAGAATATCTTTTGCAGATTCTGGAAGTGATTGCGATCGCAAAGCTCTATTAGTTGCTTTGGAATCGACTTTTGAAAATGAGAGGGCGTAAAATTCGCCCAAAAAATTTGGCGACGATATCGAGCACATGCCTTCATAAAAGGGCTCTCCTGGCCAAATGGTTTAACTTTGGCAGGTCCCTGCTGTTCTGTTATGAAAGTAGACTCCGTGGGGCAGATTCTGGAAGTGATTGCGATCGCAAAGCTCTATTAGTTGCTTTGGAATCGGCTTTTGAAAAAAATTCTGTGAAAATCGCAAAAATTTTCGGTATCGAAATCGGGCAAAGTCTGCATAAAAGGGCTCTCCTGGCCAAATGGTTTAACTTTGGCAGGTCCCTGCTGTTCTGTTATGAAACTAGAATATCTTTTGCAGATTCTGGAAGTGATTGCGATCGCAAAGCTCTATTAGTTGCTTTGGAATCGACTTTTGAAAATGAGAGGGCGTAAAATTCGCCCAAAAAATTTGGCGACGATATCGAGCACATGCCTTCATAAAAGGGCTCTCCTGGCCAAATGGTTTAACTTTGGCAGGTCCCTGCTGTTCTGTTATGAAAGTAGACTTCGTGGGGCAGATTCTGGAAGTGATTGCGATCGCAAAGCTCTATTAGTTGCTTTGGAATCGGCTTTTGAAAAAAATTCTGTGAAAATCGCAAAAATTTTGGGTATCGAAATCGGGCAAAGTCTGCATAAAAGGGCTCTCCTGGCCAAATGGTTTAACTTTGGCAGGTCCCTGCTGTTCTGTTATGAAACTAGAATATCTTTTGCAGATTCTGGAAGTGATTGCGATCGCAAAGCTCTATTAGTTGCTTTGGAATCGACTTTTGAAAATGAGAGGGCGTAAAATTCGCCCAAAAAATTTGGCGACGATATCGAGCACATGCCTTCATAAAAGGGCTCTCCTGGCCAAATGGTTTAACTTTGGCAGGTCCCTGCTGTTCTGTTATGAAAGTAGACTTCGTGGGGCAGATTCTGGAAGTGATTGCGATCGCAAAGCTCTATTAGTTGCTTTGGAATCGGCTTTTGAAAAAAATTCTGTGAAAATCGCAAAAATTTTGGGTATCGAAATCGGGCAAAGTCTGCATAAAAGGGCTCTCCTGGCCAAATGGTTTAACTTTGGCAGGTCCCTGCTGTTCTGTTATGAAACTAGAATATCTTTTGCAGATTCTGGAAGTGATTGCGATCGCAAAGCTCTATTAGTTGCTTTGGAATCGACTTTTGAAAATGAGAGGGCGTAAAATTCGCCCAAAAAATTTGGCGACGATATCGAGCACATGCCTTCATAAAAGGGCTCTCCTGGCCAAATGGTTTAACTTTGGCAGGTCCCTGCTGTTCTGTTATGAAAGTAGACTTCGTGGGGCAGATTCTGGAAGTGATTGCGATCGCAAAGCTCTATTAGTTGCTTTGGAATCGGCTTTTGAAAAAAATTCTGTGAAAATCGCAAAAATTTTGGGTATCGAAATCGGGCAAAGTCTGCATAAAAGGGCTCTCCTGGCCAAATGGTTTAACTTTGGCAGGTCCCTGCTGTTCTGTTATGAAACTAGAATATCTTTTGCAGATTCTGGAAGTGATTGCGATCGCAAAGCTCTATTAGTTGCTTTGGAATCGACTTTTGAAAATGAGAGGGCGTAAAATTCGCCCAAAAAATTTGGCGACGATATCGAGCACATGCCTTCATAAAAGGGCTCTCCTGGCCAAATGGTTTAACTTTGGCAGGTCCCTGCTGTTCTGTTATGAAAGTAGACTTCGTGGGGCAGATTCTGGAAGTGATTGCGATCGCAAAGCTCTATTAGTTGCTTTGGAATCGGCTTTTGAAAAAAATTCTGTGAAAATCGCAAAAATTTTGGGTATCGAAATCGGGCAAAGTCTGCATAAAAGGGCTCTCCTGGCCAAATGGTTTAACTTTGGCAGGTCCCTGCTGTTCTGTTATGAAACTAGAATATCTTTTGCAGATTCTGGAAGTGATTGCGATCGCAAAGCTCTATTAGTTGCTTTGGAATCGACTTTTGAAAATGAGAGGGCGTAAAATTCGCCCAAAAAATTTGGCGACGATATCGAGCACATGCCTTCATAAAAGGGCTCTCCTGGCCAAATGGTTTAACTTTGGCAGGTCCCTGCTGTTCTGTTATGAAAGTAGACTTCGTGGGGCAGATTCTGGAAGTGATTGCGATCGCAAAGCTCTATTAGTTGCTTTGGAATCGGCTTTTGAAAAAAATTCTGTGAAAATCGCAAAAATTTTGGGTATCGAAATCGGGCAAAGTCTGCATAAAAGGGCTCTCCTGGCCAAATGGTTTAACTTTGGCAGGTCCCTGCTGTTCTGTTATGAAACTAGAGTATCTTTTGCAGATTCTGGAAGTGATTGCGATCGCAAAGCTCTATTAGTTGCTTTGGAATCGACTTTTGAAAATGAGAGGGCGTAAAATTCGCCCAAAAAATTTGGCGACGATATCGAGCACATGCCTTCATAAAAAGGCTCTCCTGGCCAAATGGTTTAACTTTGGCAGGTCCCTGCTGTTCTGTTATGAAAGTAGACTTCGTGGGGCAGATTCTGGAAGTGATTGCGATCGCAAAGCTCTATTAGTTGCTTTGGAATCGGCTTTTGAAAAAAATTCTGTGAAAATCGCAAAAATTTTGGGTATCGAAATCGGGCAAAGTCTGCATAAAAGGGCTCTCCTGGCCAAATGGTTTAACTTTGGCAGGTCCCTGCTGTTCTGTTATGAAACTAGAATATCTTTTGCAGATTCTGGAAGTGATTGCGATCGCAAAGCTCTATTAGTTGCTTTGGAATCGACTTTTGAAAATGAGAGGGCGTAAAATTCGCCCAAAAAATTTGGCGACGATATCGAGCACATGCCTTCATAAAAGGGCTCTCCTGGGCAAATGGTTTAACTTTGGCAGGTCCCTGCTGTTCTGTTATGAAAGTAGACTTCGTGGGGCAGATTCTGGAAGTGATTGCGATCGCAAAGCTCTATTAGTTGCTTTGGAATCGACTTTTGAAAATGAGAGGGCGTAAAATTCGCCCAAAAAATTTGGCGACGATATCGAGCACATGCCTTCATAAAAGGGCTCTCCTGACCAAATGGTTTAACTTTGGCAGGTCCCTGCTGTTCTGTTATGAATGTAGACTTCGTGGGGCAGATTCTGGAAGTGATTGCGATCGCAAAGCTCTATTAGTTGCTTTGGAATCGGCTTTTGAAAAAAATTCTGTGAAAATCGCAAAAATTTTGGGTATCGAAATCGGGCAAAGTCTGCATAAAAGGGCTCTCCTGGCCAAATGGTTTAACTTTGGCAGGTCCCTGCTGTTCTGTTATGAAACTAGAATATCTTTTGCAGATTCTGGAAGTGATTGCGATCGCAAAGCTCTATTAGTTGCTTTGGAATCGACTTTTGAAAATGAGAGGGCGTAAAATTCGCCCAAAAAATTTGGCGACGATATCGAGCACATGCCTTCATAAAAGGGCTCTCCTGGCCAAATGGTTTAACTTTGGCAGGTCCCTGCTGTTCTGTTATGAAAGTAGACTTCGTGGGGCAGATTCTGGAAGTGATTGCGATCGCAAAGCTCTATTAGTTGCTTTGGAATCGGCTTTTGAAAAAAATTCTGTGAAAATCGCAAAAATTTTGGGTATCGAAATCGGGCAAAGTCTGCATAAAAGGGCTCTCCTGGCCAAATGGTTTAACTTTGGCAGGTCCCTGCTGTTCTGTTATGAAAGTAGACTTCGTGGGGCAGATTCTGGAAGTGATTGCGATCGCAAAGCTCTATTAGTTGCTTTGGAATCGGCTTTTGAAAAAAATTCTGTGAAAATCGCAAAAATTTTGGGTATCGAAATCGGGCAAAGTCTGCATAAAAGGGCTCTCCTGGCCAAATGGTTTAACTTTGGCAGGTCCCTGCTGTTCTGTTATGAAACTAGAATATCTTTTGCAGATTCTGGAAGTGATTGCGATCGCAAAGCTCTATTAGTTGCTTTGGAATCGACTTTTGAAAATGAGAGGGCGTAAAATTCGCCCAAAAAATTTGGCGACGATATCGAGCACATGCCTTCATAAAAGGGCTCTCCTGGCCAAATGGTTTAACTTTGGCAGGTCCCTGCTGTTCTGTTATGAAAATAGACTTCGTGGGGCAGATTCTGGAAGTGATTGCGATCGCAAAGCTCTATTAGTTGCTTTGGAATCGGCTTTTGAAAAAAATTCTGTGAAAATCGCAAAAATTTTGGGTATCGAAATCGGGCAAAGTCTGCATAAAAGGGCTCTCCTGGCCAAATGGTTTAACTTTGGCAGGTCCCTGCTGTTCTGTTATGAAACTAGAATATGTTTTGCAGATTCTGGAAGTGATTGCGATCGCAAAGCTCTATTAGTTGCTTTGGAATCGACTTTTGAAAATGAGAGGGCGTAAAATTCGCCCAAAAAATTTGGCGACGATATCGAGCACATGCCTTCATAAAAGGGCTCTCCTGGCCAAATGGTTTAACTTTGGCAGGTCCCTGCTGTTCTGTTATGAAAGTAGACTTCGTGGGGCAGATTCTGGAAGTGATTGCGATCGCAAAGCTCTATTAGTTGCTTTGGAATCGGCTTTTGAAAAAAATTCTGTGAAAATCGCAAAAATTTTGGGTATCGAAATCGGGCAAAGTCTGCATAAAAGGGCTCTCCTGGCCAAATGGTTTAACTTTGGCAGGTCCCTGCTGTTCTGTTATGAAACTAGAATATCTTTTGCAGATTCTGGAAGTGATTGCGATCGCAAAGCTCTATTAGTTGCTTTGGAATCGACTTTTGAAAATGAGAGGGCGTAAAATTCGCCCAAAAAATTTGGCGACGATATCGAGCACATGCCTTCATAAAAGGGCTCTCCTGGCCAAATGGTTTAACTTTGGCAGGTCCCTGCTGTTCTGTTATGAAAGTAGACTTCGTGGGGCAGATTCTGGAAGTGATTGCGATCGCAAAGCTCTATTAGTTGCTTTGGAATCGGCTTTTGAATAAAATTCTGTGAAAATCGCAAAAATTTTGGGTATCGAAATCGGGCAAAGTCTGCATAAAAGGGCTCTCCTGGCCAAATGGTTTAACTTTGGCAGGTCCCTGCTGTTCTGTTATGAAACTAGAATATCTTTTGCAGATTCTGGAAGTGATTGCGATCGCAAAGCTCTATTAGTTGCTTTGGAATCGACTTTTGAAAATGAGAGGGCGTAAAATTCGCCCAAAAAATTTGGCGACGATATCGAGCACATGCCTTCATAAAAGGGCTCTCCTCGCCAAATGGTTTAACTTTGGCAGGTCCCTGCTGTTCTGTTATGAAAGTAGACTTCGTGGGGCAGATTCTGGAAGTGATTGCGATCGCAAAGCTCTATTAGTTGCTTTGGAATCGGCTTTTGAAAAAAATTCTGTGAAAATCGCAAAAATTTTGGGTATCGAAATCGGGCAAAGTCTGCATAAAAGGGCTCTCCTGGCCAAATGGTTTAACTTTGGCAGGTCCCTGCTGTTCTGTTATGAAACTAGAATATCTTTTGCAGATTCTGGAAGTGATTGCGATCGCAAAGCTCTATTAGTTGCTTTGGAATCGACTTTTGAAAATGAGAGGGCGTAAAATTCGCCCAAAAAATTTGGCGACGATATCGAGCACATGCCTTCATAAAAGGGCTCTCCTGGCCAAATGGTTTAACTTTGGCAGGTCCCTGCTGTTCTGTTATGAAAGTAGACTTCGTGGGGCAGATTCTGGAAGTGATTGCGATCGCAAAGCTCTATTAGTTGCTTTGGAATCGGCTTTTGAAAAAAATTCTGTGAAAATCGCAAAAATTTTGGGTATCGAAATCGGGCAAAGTCTGCATAAAAGGGCTCTCCTGGCCAAATGGTTTAACTTTGGCAGGTCCCTGCTGTTCTGTTATGAAACTAGAATATCTTTTGCAGATTCTGGAAGTGATTGCGATCGCAAAGCTCTATTAGTTGCTTTGGAATCGACTTTTGAAAATGAGAGGGCGTAAAATTCGCCCAAAAAATTTGGCGACGATATCGAGCACATGCCTTCATAAAAGGGCTCTCCTGGCCAAATGGTTTAACTTTGGCAGGTCCCTGCTGTTCTGTTATGAAAGTAGACTTCGTGGGGCAGATTCTGGAAGTGATTGCGATCGCAAAGCTCTATTAGTTGCTTTGGAATCGGCTTTTGAAAAAAATTCTGTGAAAATCGCAAAAATTTTGGGTATCGAAATCGGGCAAAGTCTGAATAAAAGGGCTCTCCTGGCCAAATGGTTTAACTTAGACAGGTCCCTGCTGTTCTGTTATGAAACTAGAATATCTTTTGCAGATTCTGGAAGTGATTGCGATCGCAAAGCTCTATTAGTTGCTTTGGAATCGACTTTTGAAAATGAGAGGGCGTAAAATTCGCCCAAAAAATTTGGCGACGATATCGAGCACATGCCTTCATAAAAGGGCTCTCCTGGCCAAATGGTTTAACTTTGGCAGGTCCCTGCTGTTCTGTTATGAAAGTAGACTTCGTGGGGCAGATTCTGGAAGTGATTGCGATCGCAAAGCTCTATTAGTTGCTTTGGAATCGGCTTTTGAAAAAAATTCTGTGAAAATCGCAAAAATTTTGGGTATCGAAATCGGGCAAAGTCTGCATAAAAGGGCTCTCCTGGCCAAATGGTTTAACTTTGGCAGGTCCCTGCTGTTCTGTTATGAAACTAGAATATCTTTTGCAGATTCTGGAAGTGATTGCGATCGCAAAGCTCTATTAGTTGCTTTGGAATCGACTTTTGAAAATGAGAGGGCGTAAAATTCGCCCAAAAAATTTGGCGACGATATCGAGCACATGCCTTCATAAAAGGGCTCTCCTGGCCAAATGGTTTAACTTTGCAGGTCCCTGCTGTTCTGTTATGAAAGTAGACTTCGTGGGGCAGATTCTGGAAGTGATTGCGATCGCAAAGCTCTATTAGTTGCTTTGGAATCGGCTTTTGAAAAAAATTCTGTGAAAATCGCAAAAATTTTGGGTATCGAAATCGGGCAAAGTCTGCATAAAAGGGCTCTCCTGGCCAAATGGTTTAACTTTGGCAGGTCCCTGCTGTTCTGTTATGAAACTGGAATATCTTTTGCAGATTCTGGAAGTGATTGCGATCGCAAAGCTCTATTAGTTGCTTTGGAATCGACTTTTGAAAATGAGAGGGCGTAAAATTCGCCCAAAAAATTTGGCGACGATATCGAGCACATGCCTTCATAAAAGGGCTCTCCTGGCCAAATGGTTTAACTTTGGCAGGTCCCTGCTGTTCTGTTATGAAAGTAGACTTCGTGGGGCAGATTCTGGAAGTGATTGCGATCGCAAAGCTCTATTAGTTGCTTTGGAATCGGCTTTTGAAAAAAATTCTGTGAAAATCGCAAAAATTTTGGGTATCGAAATCGGGCAAAGTCTGCATAAAAGGGCTCTCCTGGCCAAATGGTTTAACTTTGGCAGGTCCCTGCTGTTCTGTTATGAAACTAGAATATCTTTTGCAGATTCTGGAAGTGATTGCGATCGCAAAGCTCTATTAGTTGCTTTGGAATCGACTTTTGAAAATGAGAGGGCGTAAAATTCGCCCAAAAAATTTGGCGACGATATCGAGCACATGCCTTCATAAAAGGGCTCTCCTGGCCAAATGGTTTAACTTTGGCAGGTCCCTGCTGTTCTGTTATGAAAGTAGACTTCGTGGGGCAGATTCTGGAAGTGATTGCGATCGCAAAGCTCTATTAGTTGCTTTGGAATCGGCTTTTGAAAAAAATTCTGTGAAAATCGCAAAAATTTTGGGTATCGAAATCGGGCAAAGTCTGCATAAAAGGGCTCTCCTGGCCAAATGGTTTGACTTTGGCAGGTCCCTGCTGTTCTGTTATGAAACTAGAATATCTTTTGCAGATTCTAGAAGTGATTGCGATCGCAAAGCTCTATTAGTTGCTTTGGAATCGACTTTTGAAAATGAGAGGGCGTAAAATTCGCCCAAAAAATTTGGCGACGATATCGAGCACATGCCTTCATAAAAGGGTTCTCCTGGCCAAATGGTTTAACTTTGGCAGGTCCCTGCTGTTCTGTTATGAAAGTAGACTTCGTGGGGCAGATTCTGGAAGTGATTGCGATCGCAAAGCTCTATTAGTTGCTTTGGAATCGGCTTTTGAAAAAAATTCTGTGAAAATCGCAAAAATTTTGGGTATCGAAATCGGGCAAAGTCTGCATAAAAGGGCTCTCCTGGCCAAATGGTTTAACTTTGGCAGGTCCCTGCTGTTCTGTTATGAAACTAGAATATCTTTTGCGGATTCTGGAAGTGATTGCGATCGCAAAGCTCTATTAGTTGCTTTGGAATCGACTTTTGAAAATGAGAGGGCGTAAAATTCGCCCAAAAAATTTGGCGACGATATCGAGCACATGCCTTCATAAAAGGGCTCTCCTGGCCAAATGGTTTAACTTTGGCAGGTCCCTGCTGTTCTGTTATGAAAGTAGACTTCGTGGGGCAGATTCTGGAAGTGATTGCGATCGCAAAGCTCTATTAGTTGCTTTGGAATCGGCTTTTGAAAAAAATTCTGTGAAAATCGTAAAAATTTTGGGTATCGAAATCGGGCAAAGTCTGCATAAAAGGGCTCTCCTGGCCAAATGGTTTAACTTTGGCAGGTCCCTGCTGTTCTGTTATGAAACTAGAATATCTTTTGCAGATTCTGGAAGTGATTGCGATCGCAAAGCTCTATTAGTTGCTTTGGAATCGACTTTTGAAAATGAGAGGGCGTAAAATTCGCCCAAAAAATTTGGCGACGATATCGAGCACATGCCTTCATAAAAGGGCTCTCCTGGCCAAATGGTTTAACTTTGGCAGGTCCCTGCTGTTCTGTTATGAAAGTAGACTTCGTGGGGCAGATTCTGGAAGTGATTGCGATCGCAAAGCTCTATTAGTTGCTTTGGAATCGGCTTTTGAAAAAAATTCTGTGAAAATCGCAAAAATTTTGGGTATCGAAATCGGGCAAAGTCTGCATAAAAGGGCTCTCCTGGCCAAATGGTTTAACTTTGGCAGGTCCCTGCTGTTCTGTTATGAAACTAGAATATCTTTTGCAGATTCTGGAAGTGATTGCGATCGCAAAGCTCTATTAGTTGCTTTGGAATCGACTTTTGAAAATGAGAGGGCGTAAAATTCGCCCAAAAAATTTGGCGACGATATCGAGCACATGCCTTCATAAAAGGGCTCTCCTGGCCAAATGGTTTAACTTTGGCAGGTCCCTGCTGTTCTGTTATGAAAGTAGACTTCGTGGGGCAGATTCTGGAAGTGATTGCGATCGCAAAGCTCTATTAGTTGCTTTGGAATCGGCTTTTGAAAAAAATTCTGTGAAAATCGCAAAAATTTTGGGTATCGAAATCGGGCAAAGTTTGAATAAAAGGGCTCTCCTGGCCAAATGGTTTAACTTAGACAGGTCCCTGCTGTTCTGTTATGAAACTAGAATATCTTTTGCAGATTCTGGAAGTGATTGCGATCGCAAAGCTCTATTAGTTGCTTTGGAATCGACTTTTGAAAATGAGAGGGCGTAAAATTCGCCCAAAAAATTTGGCGACGATATCGAGCACATGCCTTCATAAAAGGGCTCTCCTGGCCAAATGGTTTAACTTTGGCAGGTCCCTGCTGTTCTGTTATGAAAGTAGACTTCGTGGGGCAGATTCTGGAAGTGATTGCGATCGCAAAGCTCTATTAGTTGCTTTGGAATCGGCTTTTGAAAAAAATTCTGTGAAAATCGCAAAAATTTTGGGTATCGAAATCGGGCAAAGTCTGCATAAAAGGGCTCTCCTGGCCAAATGGTTTAACTTTGGCAGGTCCCTGCTGTTCTGTTATGAAACTAGAATATCTTTTGCAGATTCTGGAAGTGATTGCGATCGCAAAGCTCTATTAGTTGCTTTGGAATCGACTTTTGAAAATGAGAGGGCGTAAAATTCGCCCAAAAAATTTGGCGACGATATCGAGCACATGCCTTCATAAAAGGGCTCTCCTGGCCAAATGGTTTAACTTTGCAGGTCCCTGCTGTTCTGTTATGAAAGTAGACTTCGTGGGGCAGATTCTGGAAGTGATTGCGATCGCAAAGCTCTATTAGTTGCTTTGGAATCGGCTTTTGAAAAAAATTCTGTGAAAATCGCAAAAATTTTGGGTATCGAAATCGGGCAAAGTCTGCATAAAAGGGCTCTCCTGGCCAAATGGTTTAACTTTGGCAGGTCCCTGCTGTTCTGTTATGAAACTGGAATATCTTTTGCAGATTCTGGAAGTGATTGCGATCGCAAAGCTCTATTAGTTGCTTTGGAATCGACTTTTGAAAATGAGAGGGCGTAAAATTCGCCCAAAAAATTTGGCGACGATATCGAGCACATGCCTTCATAAAAGGGCTCTCCTGGCCAAATGGTTTAACTTTGGCAGGTCCCTGCTGTTCTGTTATGAAAGTAGACTTCGTGGGGCAGATTCTGGAAGTGATTGCGATCGCAAAGCTCTACTAGTTGCTTTGGAATCGGCTTTTGAAAAAAATTCTGTGAAAATCGCAAAAATTTTGGGTATCGAAATCGGGCAAAGTCTGCATAAAATGGCTCTCCTGGCCAAATGGTTTAACTTTGGCAGGTCCCTGCTGTTCTGTTATGAAACTAGAATATCTTTTGCAGATTCTGGAAGTGATTGCGATCGCAAAGCTCTATTAGTTGCTTTGGAATCGACTTTTGAAAATGAGAGGGCGTAAAATTCGCCCAAAAAATTTGGCGACGATATCGAGCACATGCCTTCATAAAAGGGCTCTCCTGGCCAAATGGTTTAACTTTGGCAGGTCCCTGCTGTTCTGTTATGAAAGTAGACTTCGTGGGGCAGATTCTGGAAGTGATTGCGATCGCAAAGCTCTATTAGTTGCTTTGGAATCGGCTTTTGAAAAAAATTCTGTGAAAATCGCAAAAATTTTGGGTATCGAAATCGGGCAAAGTCTGCATAAAAGGGCTCTCCTGGCCAAATGGTTTAACTTTGGCAGGTCCCTGCTGTTCTGTTATGAAACTAGAATATCTTTTGCGGATTCTGGAAGTGATTGCGATCGCAAAGCTCTATTAGTTGCTTTGGAATCGACTTTTGAAAATGAGAGGGCGTAAAATTCGCCCAAAAAATTTGGCGACGATATCGAGCACATGCCTTCATAAAAGGGCTCTCCTGGCCAAATGGTTTAACTTTGGCAGGTCCCTGCTGTTCTGTTATGAAAGTAGACTTCGTGGGGCAGATACTGGAAGTGATTGCGATCGCAAAGCTCTATTAGTTGCTTTGGAATCGGCTTTTGAAAAAAATTCTGTGAAAATCGCAAAAATTTTGGGTATCGAAATCGGGCAAAGTCTGAATAAAAGGGCTCTCCTGGCCAAATGGTTTAACTTTGGCAGGTCCCTGCTGTTCTGTTATGAAACTAGAATATCTTTTGCAGATTCTGGAAGTGATTGCGATCGCAAAGCTCTATTAGTTGCTTTGGAATCGACTTTTGAAAATGAGAGGGCGTAAAATTCGCCCAAAAAATTTGGCGACGATATCGAGCACATGCCTTCATAAAAGGGCTCTCCTGGCCAAATGGTTTAACTTTGGCAGGTCCCTGCTGTTCTGTTATGAAAGTAGACTTCGTGGGGCAGATTCTGGAAGTGATTGCGATTGCAAAGCTCTATTAGTTGCTTTGGAATCGGCTTTTGAAAAAAATTCTGTGAAAATCGTAAAAATTTTGGGTATCGAAATCGGGCAAAGTCTGCATAAAAGGGCTCTCCTGGCCAAATGGTTTAACTTTGGCAGGTCCCTGCTGTTCTGTTATGAAACTAGAATATCTTTTGCAGATTCTGGAAGTGATTGCGATCGCAAAGCTCTATTAGTTGCTTTGGAATCGACTTTTGAAAATGAGAGGGCGTAAAATTCGCCCAAAAAATTTGGCGACGATATCGAGCACATGCCTTCATAAAAGGGCTCTCCTGGCCAAATGGTTTAACTTTGGCAGGTCCCTGCTGTTCTGTTATGAAAGTAGATTTCGTGGGGCAGATTCTGGAAGTGATTGCGATCGCAAAGCTCTATTAGTTGCTTTGGAATCGGCTTTTGAAAAAAATTCTGTGAAAATCGCAAAAATTTTGGGTATCGAAATCGGGCAAAGTCTGCATAAAAGGGCTCTCCTGGCCAAATGGTTTAACTTTGGCAGGTCCCTGCTGTTCTGTTATGAAACTAGAATATCTTTTGCAGATTCTGGAAGTGATTGCGATCGCAAAGCTCTATTAGTTGCTTTGGAATCGACTTTTGAAAATGAGAAGGCGTAAAATTCGCCCAAAAAATTTGGCGACGATATCGAGCACATGCCTTCATAAAAGGGCTCTCCTGGCCAAATGGTTTAACTTTGGCAGGTCCCTGCTGTTCTGTTATGAAAGTAGACTTCGTGGGGCAGATTCTGGAAGTGATTGCGATCGCAAAGCTCTATTAGTTGCTTTGGAATCGGCTTTTGAAAAAAATTCTGTGAAAATCGCAAAAATTTTGGGTATCGAAATCGGGCAAAGTCTGCATAAAAGGGCTCTCCTGGCCAAATGGTTTAACTTTGGCAGGTCCCTGCTGTTCTGTTATGAAACTAGAATATCTTTTGCAGATTCTGGAAGTGATTGCGATCGCAAAGCTCTATTAGTTGCTTTGGAATCGACTTTTGAAAATGAGAGGGCGTAAAATTCGCCCAAAAAATTTGGCGACGATATCGAGCACATGCCTTCATAAAAGGGCTCTCCTGGCCAAATGGTTTAACTTTGGCAGGTCCCTGCTGTTCTGTTATGAAAGTAGACTTCGTGGGGCAGATTCTGGAAGTGATTGCGATCGCAAAGCTCTATTAGTTGCTTTGGAATCGGCTTTTGAAAAAAATTCTGTGAAAATCGCAAAAATTTTGGGTATCGAAATCGGGCAAAGTCTGCATAAAAGGGCTCTCCTGGCCAAATGGTTTAACTTTGGCAGGTCCCTGCTGTTCTGTTATGAAACTAGAATATCTTTTGCAGATTCTGGAAGTGATTGCGATCGCAAAGCTCTATTAGTTGCTTTGGAATCGACTTTTGAAAATGAGAGGGCGTAAAATTCGCCCAAAAAATTTGGCGACGATATCGAGCACATGCCTTCATAAAAGGGCTCTCCTGGCCAAATGGTTTAACTTTGGCAGGTCCCTGCTGTTCTGTTATGAAAGTAGACTTCGTGGGGCAGATTCTGGAAGTGATTGCGATCGCAAAGCTCTATTAGTTGCTTTGGAATCGGCTTTTGAAAAAAATTCTGTGAAAATCGCAAAAATTTTGGGTATCGAAATCGGGCAAAGTCTGCATAAAAGGGCTCTCCTGGCCAAATGGTTTAACTTTGGCAGGTCCCTGCTGTTCTGTTATGAAAGTAGACTTCGTGGGGCAGATTCTGGAAGTGATTGCGATCGCAAAGCTCTATTAGTTGCTTTGGAATCGGCTTTTGAAAAAAATTCTGTGAAAATCGCAAAAATTTTGGGTATCGAAATCGGGCAAAGTCTGCATAAAAGGGCTCTCCTGGCCAAATGGTTTAACTTTGGCAGGTCCCTGCTGTTCTGTTATGAAACTAGAATATCTTTTGCAGATTCTGGAAGTGATTGCGATCGCAAAGCTCTATTAGTTGCTTTGGAATCGACTTTTGAAAATGAGAGGGCGTAAAATTCGCCCAAAAAATTTGGCGACGATATCGAGCACATGCCTTCATAAAAGGGCTCTCCTGGCCAAATGGTTTAACTTTGGCAGGTCCCTGCTGTTCTGTTATGAAAGTAGACTTCGTGGGGCAGATTCTGGAAGTGATTGCGATCGCAAAGCTCTATTAGTTGCTTTGGAATCGGCTTTTGAAAAAAATTCTGTGAAAATCGCAAAAATTTTGGGTATCGAAATCGGGCAAAGTCTGCATAAAAGGGCTCTCCTGGCCAAATGGTTTAACTTTGGCAGGTCCCTGCTGTTCTGTTATGAAACTAGAATATCTTTTGCAGATTCTGGAAGTGATTGCGATCGCAAAGCTCTATTAGTTGCTTTGGAATCGACTTTTGAAAATGAGAGGGCGTAAAATTCGCCCAAAAAATTTGGCGACGATATCGAGCACATGCCTTCATAAAAGGGCTCTCCTGGCCAAATGGTTTAACTTTGGCAGGTCCCTGCTGTTCTGTTATGAAAGTAGACTTCGTGGGGCAGATTCTGGAAGTGATTGCGATCGCAAAGCTCTATTAGTTGCTTTGGAATCGGCTTTTGAAAAAAATTCTGTGAAAATCGCAAAAATTTTGGGTATCGAAATCGGGCAAAGTCTGCATAAAAGGGCTCTCCTGGCCAAATGGTTTAACTTTGGCAGGTCCCTGCTGTTCTGTTATGAAACTAGAATATCTTTTGCAGATTCTGGAAGTGATTGCGATCGCAAAGCTCTATTAGTTGCTTTGGAATCGACTTTTGAAAATGAGAGGGCGTAAAATTCGCCCAAAAAATTTGGCGACGATATCGAGCACATGCCTTCATAAAAGGGCTCTCCTGGCCAAATGGTTTAACTTTGGCAGGTCCCTGCTGTTCTGTTATGAAAGTAGACTTCGTGGGGCAGATTCTGGAAGTGATTGCGATCGCAAAGCTCTATTAGTTGCTTTGGAATCGGCTTTTGAAAAAAATTCTGTGAAAATCGCAAAAATTTTGGGTATCGAAATCGGGCAAAGTCTGCATAAAAGGGCTCTCCTGGCCAAATGGTTTAACTTTGGCAGGTCCCTGCTGTTCTGTTATGAAACTAGAATATCTTTTGCGGATTCTGGAAGTGATTGCGATCGCAAAGCTCTATTAGTTGCTTTGGAATCGACTTTTGAAAATGAGAGGGCGTAAAATTCGCCCAAAAAATTTGGCGACGATATCGAGCACATGCCTTCATAAAAGGGCTCTCCTGGCCAAATGGTTTAACTTTGGCAGGTCCCTGCTGTTCTGTTATGAAAGTAGACTTCGTGGGGCAGATACTGGAAGTGATTGCGATCGCAAAGCTCTATTAGTTGCTTTGGAATCGGCTTTTGAAAAAAATTCTGTGAAAATCGCAAAAATTTTGGGTATCGAAATCGGGCAAAGTCTAAATAAAAGGGCTCTCCTGGCCAAATGGTTTAACTTTGGCAGGTCCCTGCTGTTCTGTTATGAAACTAGAATATCTTTTGCAGATTCTGGAAGTGATTGCGATCGCAAAGCTCTATTAGTTGCTTTGGAATCGACTTTTGAAAATGAGAGGGCGTAAAATTCGCCCAAAAAATTTGGCGACGATATCGAGCACATGCCTTCATAAAAGGGCTCTCCTGGCCAAATGGTTTAACTTTGGCAGGTCCCTGCTGTTCTGTTATGAAAGTGGACTTCGTGGGGCAGATTCTGGA
Source organism: Salticus scenicus (assembly GCA_963930645.1). Classification (NCBI taxonomy): domain Eukaryota; kingdom Metazoa; phylum Arthropoda; class Arachnida; order Araneae; family Salticidae; genus Salticus; species Salticus scenicus. The sequence continues at coordinate 422,307 of CAWVNO010001234.1, forward strand.
AGTGATTGCGATCGCAAAGCTCTATTAGTTGCTTTGGAATCGGCTTTTGAAAAAAATTCTGTGAAAATCGCAAAAATTTTGGGTATCGAAATCGGGCAAAGTCTGCATAAAAGGGCTCTCCTGGCCAAATGGTTTAACTTTGGCAGGTCCCTGCTGTTCTGTTATGAAACTAGAATATCTTTTGCAGATTCTGGAAGTGATTGCGATCGCAAAGCTCTATTAGTTGCTTTGGAATCGACTTTTGAAAATGAGAGGGCGTAAAATTCGCCCAAAAAATTTGGCGACGATATCGAGCACATGCCTTCATAAAAGGGCTCTCCTGGCCAAATGGTTTAACTTCTGCAGGTCCCTGCTGTTCTGTTATGAAAGTAGACTTCGTGGGGCAGATTCTGGAAGTGATTGCGATCGCAAAGCTCTATTAGTTGCTTTGGAATCGGCTTTTGAAAAAAATTCTGTGAAAATCGCAAAAATTTTGGGTATCGAAATCGGGCAAAGTCTGCATAAAAGGGCTCTCCTGGCCAAATGGTTTAACTTTGGCAGGTCCCTGCTGTTCTGTTATGAAACTAGAATATCTTTTGCAGATTCTGGAAGTGATTGCGATCGCAAAGCTCTATTAGTTGCTTTGGAATCGACTTTTGAAAATGAGAGGGCGTAAAATTCGCCCAAAAAATTTGGCGACGATATCGAGCACATGCCTTCATAAAAGGGCTCTCCTGGCCAAATGGTTTAACTTTGGCAGGTCCCTGCTGTTCTGTTATGAAAGTAGACTTCGTGGGGCAGATTCTGGAAGTGATTGCGATCGCAAAGCTCTATTAGTTGCTTTGGAATCGGCTTTTGAAAAAAATTCTGTGAAAATCGCAAAAATTTTGGGTATCGAAATCGGGCAAAGTCTGCATAAAAGGGCTCTCCTGGCCAAATGGTTTAACTTTGGCAGGTCCCTGCTGTTCTGTTATGAAACTAGAATATCTTTTGCAGATTCTGGAAGTGATTGCGATCGCAAAGCTCTATTAGTTGCTTTGGAATCGACTTTTGAAAATGAGAGGGCGTAAAATTCGCCCAAAAAATTTGGCGACGATATCGAGCACATGCCTTCATAAAAGGGCTCTCCTGGCCAAATGGTTTAACTTTGGCAGGTCCCTGCTGTTCTGTTATGAAAGTAGACTTCGTGGGGCAGATTCTGGAAGTGATTGCGATCGCAAAGCTCTATTAGTTGCTTTGGAATCGGCTTTTGAAAAAAATTCTGTGAAAATCGCAAAAATTTTGGGTATCGAAATCGGGCAAAGTCTGCATAAAAGGGCTCTCCTGGCCAAATGGTTTAACTTTGGCAGGTCCCTGCTGTTCTGTTATGAAACTGGAATATCTTTTGCAGATTCTGGAAGTGATTGCGACCGCAAAGCTCTATTAGTTGCTTTGGAATCGACTTTTGAAAATGAGAGGGCGTAAAATTCGCCCAAAAAATTTGGCGACGATATCGAGCACATGCCTTCATAAAAGGGCTCTCCTGGCCAAATGGTTTAACTTTGGCAGGTCCCTGCTGTTCTGTTATGAAAGTAGACTTCGTGGGGCAGATTCTGGAAGTGATTGCGATCGCAAAGCTCTATTAGTTGCTTTGGAATCGGCTTTTGAAAAAAATTCTGTGAAAATCGCAAAAATTTTGGGTATCGAAATCGGGCAAAGTCTGCATAAAAGGGCTCTCCTGGCCAAATGGTTTAACTTTGGCAGGTCCCTGCTGTTCTGTTATGAAACTGGAATATCTTTTGCAGATTCTGGAAGTGATTGCGATCGCAAAGCTCTATTAGTTGCTTTGGAATCGACTTTTGAAAATGAGAGGGCGTAAAATTCGCCCAAAAAATTTGGCGACGATATCGAGCACATGCCTTCATAAAAGGGCTCTCCTGGCCAAATGGTTTAACTTTGGCAGGTCCCTGCTGTTCTGTTATGAAAGTAGACTTCGTGGGGCAGATTCTGGAAGTGATTGCGATCGCAAAGCTCTATTAGTTGCTTTGGAATCGGCTTTTGAAAAAAATTCTGTGAAAATCGCAAAAATTTTGGGTATCGAAATCGGGCAAAGTCTGCATAAAAGGGCTCCCCTGGCCAAATGGTTTAACTTTGGCAGGTCCCTGCTGTTCTGTTATGAAACTAGAATATCTTTTGCAGATTCTGGAAGTGATTGCGATCGCAAAGCTCTATTAGTTGCTTTGGAATCGACTTTTGAAAATGAGAGGGCGTAAAATTCGCCCAAAAAATTTGGCGACGATATCGAGCACATGCCTTCATAAAAGGGCTCTCCTGGCCAAATGGTTTAACTTTGGCAGGTCCCTGCTGTTCTGTTATGAAAGTAGACTTCGTGGGGCAGATTCTGGAAGTGATTGCGATCGCAAAGCTCTATTAGTTGCTTTGGAATCGGCTTTTGAAAAAAATTCTGTGAAAATCGCAAAAATTTTGGGTATCGAAATCGGGCAAAGTCTGCATAAAAGGGCTCTCCTGGCCAAATGGTTTGACTTTGGCAGGTCCCTGCTGTTCTGTTATGAAACTAGAATATCTTTTGCAGATTCTAGAAGTGATTGCGATCGCAAAGCTCTATTAGTTGCTTTGGAATCGACTTTTGAAAATGAGAGGGCGTAAAATTCGCCCAAAAAATTTGGCGACGATATCGAGCACATGCCTTCATAAAAGGGTTCTCCTGGCCAAATGGTTTAACTTTGGCAGGTCCCTGCTGTTCTGTTATGAAAGTAGACTTCGTGGGGCAGATTCTGGAAGTGATTGCGATCGCAAAGCTCTATTAGTTGCTTTGGAATCGGCTTTTGAAAAAAATTCTGTGAAAATCGCAAAAATTTTGGGTATCGAAATCGGGCAAAGTCTGCATAAAAGGGCTCTCCTGGCCAAATGGTTTAACTTTGGCAGGTCCCTGCTGTTCTGTTATGAAACTAGAATATCTTTTGCGGATTCTGGAAGTGATTGCGATCGCAAAGCTCTATTAGTTGCTTTGGAATCGACTTTTGAAAATGAGAGGGCGTAAAATTCGCCCAAAAAATTTGGCGACGATATCGAGCACATGCCTTCATAAAAGGGCTCTCCTGGCCAAATGGTTTAACTTTGGCAGGTCCCTGCTGTTCTGTTATGAAAGTAGACTTCGTGGGGCAGATTCTGGAAGTGATTGCGATCGCAAAGCTCTATTAGTTGCTTTGGAATCGGCTTTTGAAAAAAATTCTGTGAAAATCGTAAAAATTTTGGGTATCGAAATCGGGCAAAGTCTGCATAAAAGGGCTCTCCTGGCCAAATGGTTTAACTTTGGCAGGTCCCTGCTGTTCTGTTATGAAACTAGAATATCTTTTGCAGATTCTGGAAGTGATTGCGATCGCAAAGCTCTATTAGTTGCTTTGGAATCGACTTTTGAAAATGAGAGGGCGTAAAATTCGCCCAAAAAATTTGGCGACGATATCGAGCACATGCTTTCATAAAAGGGCTCTCCTGGCCAAATGGTTTAACTTTGGCAGGTCCCTGCTGTTCTGTTATGAAAGTAGACTTCGTGGGGCAGATTCTGGAAGTGATTGCGATCGCAAAGCTCTATTAGTTGCTTTGGAATCGGCTTTTGAAAAAAATTCTGTGAAAATCGCAAAAATTTTGGGTATCGAAATCGGGCAAAGTCTGCATAAAAGGGCTCTCCTGGCCAAATGGTTTAACTTTGGCAGGTCCCTGCTGTTCTGTTATGAAACTAGAATATCTTTTGCAGATTCTGGAAGTGATTGCGATCGCAAAGCTCTATTAGTTGCTTTGGAATCGACTTTTGAAAATGAGAGGGCGTAAAATTCGCCCAAAAAATTTGGCGACGATATCGAGCACATGCCTTCATAAAAGGGCTCTCCTGGCCAAATGGTTTAACTTTGGCAGGTCCCTGCTGTTCTGTTATGAAAGTAGACTTCGTGGGGCAGATTCTGGAAGTGATTGCGATCGCAAAGCTCTATTAGTTGCTTTGGAATCGGCTTTTGAAAAAAATTCTGTGAAAATCGCAAAAATTTTGGGTATCGAAATCGGGCAAAGTTTGAATAAAAGGGCTCTCCTGGCCAAATGGTTTAACTTAGACAGGTCCCTGCTGTTCTGTTATGAAACTAGAATATCTTTTGCAGATTCTGGAAGTGATTGCGATCGCAAAGCTCTATTAGTTGCTTTGGAATCGACTTTTGAAAATGAGAGGGCGTAAAATTCGCCCAAAAAATTTGGCGACGATATCGAGCACATGCCTTCATAAAAGGGCTCTCCTGGCCAAATGGTTTAACTTTGGCAGGTCCCTGCTGTTCTGTTATGAAAGTAGACTTCGTGGGGCAGATTCTGGAAGTGATTGCGATCGCAAAGCTCTATTAGTTGCTTTGGAATCGGCTTTTGAAAAAAATTCTGTGAAAATCGCAAAAATTTTGGGTATCGAAATCGGGCAAAGTCTGCATAAAAGGGCTCTCCTGGCCAAATGGTTTAACTTTGGCAGGTCCCTGCTGTTCTGTTATGAAACTAGAATATCTTTTGCAGATTCTGGAAGTGATTGCGATCGCAAAGCTCTATTAGTTGCTTTGGAATCGACTTTTGAAAATGAGAGGGCGTAAAATTCGCCCAAAAAATTTGGCGACGATATCGAGCACATGCCTTCATAAAAGGGCTCTCCTGGCCAAATGGTTTAACTTTGCAGGTCCCTGCTGTTCTGTTATGAAAGTAGACTTCGTGGGGCAGATTCTGGAAGTGATTGCGATCGCAAAGCTCTATTAGTTGCTTTGGAATCGGCTTTTGAAAAAAATTCTGTGAAAATCGCAAAAATTTTGGGTATCGAAATCGGGCAAAGTCTGCATAAAAGGGCTCTCCTGGCCAAATGGTTTAACTTTGGCAGGTCCCTGCTGTTCTGTTATGAAACTGGAATATCTTTTGCAGATTCTGGAAGTGATTGCGATCGCAAAGCTCTATTAGTTGCTTTGGAATCGACTTTTGAAAATGAGAGGGCGTAAAATTCGCCCAAAAAATTTGGCGACGATATCGAGCACATGCCTTCATAAAAGGGCTCTCCTGGCCAAATGGTTTAACTTTGGCAGGTCCCTGCTGTTCTGTTATGAAAGTAGACTTCGTGGGGCAGATTCTGGAAGTGATTGCGATCGCAAAGCTCTACTAGTTGCTTTGGAATCGGCTTTTGAAAAAAATTCTGTGAAAATCGCAAAAATTTTGGGTATCGAAATCGGGCAAAGTCTGCATAAAATGGCTCTCCTGGCCAAATAGTTTAACTTTGGCAGGTCCCTGCTGTTCTGTTATGAAACTAGAATATCTTTTGCAGATTCTGGAAGTGATTGCGATCGCAAAGCTCTATTAGTTGCTTTGGAATCGACTTTTGAAAATGAGAGGGCGTAAAATTCGCCCAAAAAATTTGGCGACGATATCGAGCACATGCCTTCATAAAAGGGCTCTCCTGGCCAAATGGTTTAACTTTGGCAGGTCCCTGCTGTTCTGTTATGAAAGTAGACTTCGTGGGGCAGATTCTGGAAGTGATTGCGATCGCAAAGCTCTATTAGTTGCTTTGGAATCGGCTTTTGAAAAAAATTCTGTGAAAATCGCAAAAATTTTGGGTATCGAAATCGGGCAAAGTCTGCATAAAAGGGCTCTCCTGGCCAAATGGTTTAACTTTGGCAGGTCCCTGCTGTTCTGTTATGAAACTAGAATATCTTTTGCGGATTCTGGAAGTGATTGCGATCGCAAAGCTCTATTAGTTGCTTTGGAATCGACTTTTGAAAATGAGAGGGCGTAAAATTCGCCCAAAAAATTTGGCGACGATATCGAGCACATGCCTTCATAAAAGGGCTCTCCTGGCCAAATGGTTTAACTTTGGCAGGTCCCTGCTGTTCTGTTATGAAAGTAGACTTCGTGGGGCAGATACTGGAAGTGATTGCGATCGCAAAGCTCTATTAGTTGCTTTGGAATCGGCTTTTGAAAAAAATTCTGTGAAAATCGCAAAAATTTTGGGTATCGAAATCGGGCAAAGTCTGAATAAAAGGGCTCTCCTGGCCAAATGGTTTAACTTTGGCAGGTCCCTGCTGTTCTGTTATGAAACTAGAATATCTTTTGCAGATTCTGGAAGTGATTGCGATCGCATAGCTCTATTAGTTGCTTTGGAATCGACTTTTGAAAATGAGAGGGCGTAAAATTCGCCCAAAAAATTTGGCGACGATATCGAGCACATGCCTTCATAAAAGGGCTCTCCTGGCCAAATGGTTTAACTTTGGCAGGTCCCTGCTGTTCTGTTATGAAAGTAGACTTCGTGGGGCAGATTCTGGAAGTGATTGCGATTGCAAAGCTCTATTAGTTGCTTTGGAATCGGCTTTTGAAAAAAATTCTGTGAAAATCGTAAAAATTTTGGGTATCGAAATCGGGCAAAGTCTGCATAAAAGGGCTCTCCTGGCCAAATGGTTTAACTTTGGCAGGTCCCTGCTGTTCTGTTATGAAACTAGAATATCTTTTGCAGATTCTGGAAGTGATTGCGATCGCAAAGCTCTATTAGTTGCTTTGGAATCGACTTTTGAAAATGAGAGGGCGTAAAATTCGCCCAAAAAATTTGGCGACGATATCGAGCACATGCCTTCATAAAAGGGCTCTCCTGGCCAAATGGTTTAACTTTGGCAGGTCCCTGCTGTTCTGTTATGAAAGTAGATTTCGTGGGGCAGATTCTGGAAGTGATTGCGATCGCAAAGCTCTATTAGTTGCTTTGGAATCGGCTTTTGAAAAAAATTCTGTGAAAATCGCAAAAATTTTGGGTATCGAAATCGGGCAAAGTCTGCATAAAAGGGCTCTCCTGGCCAAATGGTTTAACTTTGGCAGGTCCCTGCTGTTCTGTTATGAAACTAGAATATCTTTTGCAGATTCTGGAAGTGATTGCGATCGCAAAGCTCTATTAGTTGCTTTGGAATCGACTTTTGAAAATGAGAGGGCGTAAAATTCGCCCAAAAAATTTGGCGACGATATCGAGCACATGCCTTCATAAAAGGGCTCTCCTGGCCAAATGGTTTAACTTTGGCAGGTCCCTGCTGTTCTGTTATGAAAGTAGACTTCGTGGGGCAGATTCTGGAAGTGATTGCGATCGCAAAGCTGTATTAGTTGCTTTGGAATCGGCTTTTGAAAAAAATTCTGTGAAAATCGCAAAAATTTTGGGTATCGAAATCGGGCAAAGTCTGCATAAAAGGGCTCTCCTGGCCAAATGGTTTAACTTTGGCAGGTCCCTGCTGTTCTGTTATGAAACTAGAATATCTTTTGCAGATTCTGGAAGTGATTGCGATCGCAAAGCTCTATTAGTTGCTTTGGAATCGACTTTTGAAAATGAGAGGGCGTAAAATTCGCCCAAAAAATTTGGCGACGATATCGAGCACATGCCTTCATAAAAGGGCTCTCCTGGCCAAATGGTTTAACTTTGGCAGGTCCCTGCTGTTCTGTTATGAAAGTAGACTTCGTGGGGCAGATTCTGGAAGTGATTGCGATCGCAAAGCTCTATTAGTTGCTTTGGAATCGGCTTTTGAAAAAAATTCTGTGAAAATCGCAAAAATTTTGGGTATCGAAATCGGGCAAAGTCTGCATAAAAGGGCTCTCCTGGCCAAATGGTTTAACTTTGGCAGGTCCCTGCTGTTCTGTTATGAAACTAGAATATCTTTTGCAGATTCTGGAAGTGATTGCGATCGCAAAGCTCTATTAGTTGCTTTGGAATCGACTTTTGAAAATGAGAGGGCGTAAAATTCGCCCAAAAAATTTGGCGACGATATCGAGCACATGCCTTCATAAAAGGGCTCTCCTGGCCAAATGGTTTAACTTTGGCAGGTCCCTGCTGTTCTGTTATGAAAGTAGACTTCGTGGGGCAGATTCTGGAAGTGATTGCGATCGCAAAGCTCTATTAGTTGCTTTGGAATCGGCTTTTGAAAAAAATTCTGTGAAAATCGCAAAAATTTTGGGTATCGAAATCGGGCAAAGTCTGCATAAAAGGGCTCTCCTGGCCAAATGGTTTAACTTTGGCAGGTCCCTGCTGTTCTGTTATGAAAGTAGACTTCGTGGGGCAGATTCTGGAAGTGATTGCGATCGCAAAGCTCTATTAGTTGCTTTGGAATCGGCTTTTGAAAAAAATTCTGTGAAAATCGCAAAAATTTTGGGTATCGAAATCGGGCAAAGTCTGCATAAAAGGGCTCTCCTGGCCAAATGGTTTAACTTTGGCAGGTCCCTGCTGTTCTGTTATGAAACTAGAATATCTTTTGCAGATTCTGGAAGTGATTGCGATCGCAAAGCTCTATTAGTTGCTTTGGAATCGACTTTTGAAAATGAGAGGGCGTAAAATTCGCCCAAAAAATTTGGCGACGATATCGAGCACATGCCTTCATAAAAGGGCTCTCCTGGCCAAATGGTTTAACTTTGGCAGGTCCCTGCTGTTCTGTTATGAAAGTAGACTTCGTGGGGCAGATTCTGGAAGTGATTGCGATCGCAAAGCTCTATTAGTTGCTTTGGAATCGGCTTTTGAAAAAAATTCTGTGAAAATCGCAAAAATTTTGGGTATCGAAATCGGGCAAAGTCTGCATAAAAGGGCTCTCCTGGCCAAATGGTTTAACTTTGGCAGGTCCCTGCTGTTCTGTTATGAAACTAGAATATCTTTTGCAGATTCTGGAAGTGATTGCGATCGCAAAGCTCTATTAGTTGCTTTGGAATCGACTTTTGAAAATGAGAGGGCGTAAAATTCGCCCAAAAAATTTGGCGACGATATCGAGCACATGCCTTCATAAAAGGGCTCTCCTGGCCAAATGGTTTAACTTTGGCAGGTCCCTGCTGTTCTGTTATGAAAGTAGACTTCGTGGGGCAGATTCTGGAAGTGATTGCGATCGCAAAGCTCTATTAGTTGCTTTGGAATCGGCTTTTGAAAAAAATTCTGTGAAAATCGCAAAAATTTTGGGTATCGAAATCGGGCAAAGTCTGCATAAAAGGGCTCTCCTGGCCAAATGGTTTAACTTTGGCAGGTCCCTGCTGTTCTGTTATGAAACTAGAATATCTTTTGCAGATTCTGGAAGTGATTGCGATCGCAAAGCTCTATTAGTTGCTTTGGAATCGACTTTTGAAAATGAGAGGGCGTAAAATTCGCCCAAAAAATTTGGCGACGATATCGAGCACATGCCTTCATAAAAGGGCTCTCCTGGCCAAATGGTTTAACTTTGGCAGGTCCCTGCTGTTCTGTTATGAAAGTAGACTTCGTGGGGCAGATTCTGGAAGTGATTGCGATCGCAAAGCTCTATTAGTTGCTTTGGAATCGGCTTTTGAAAAAAATTCTGTGAAAATCGCAAAAATTTTGGGTATCGAAATCGGGCAAAGTCTGCATAAAAGGGCTCTCCTGGCCAAATGGTTTAACTTTGGCAGGTCCCTGCTGTTCTGTTATGAAACTAGAATATCTTTTGCGGATTCTGGAAGTGATTGCGATCGCAAAGCTCTATTAGTTGCTTTGGAATCGACTTTTGAAAATGAGAGGGCGTAAAATTCGCCCAAAAAATTTGGCGACGATATCGAGCACATGCCTTCATAAAAGGGCTCTCCTGGCCAAATGGTTTAACTTTGGCAGGTCCCTGCTGTTCTGTTATGAAAGTAGACTTCGTGGGGCAGATACTGGAAGTGATTGCGATCGCAAAGCTCTATTAGTTGCTTTGGAATCGGCTTTTGAAAAAAATTCTGTGAAAATCGCAAAAATTTTGGGTATCGAAATCGGGCAAAGTCTAAATAAAAGGGCTCTCCTGGCCAAATGGTTTAACTTTGGCAGGTCCCTGCTGTTCTGTTATGAAACTAGAATATCTTTTGCAGATTCTGGAAGTGATTGCGATCGCAAAGCTCTATTAGTTGCTTTGGAATCGACTTTTGAAAATGAGAGGGCGTAAAATTCGCCCAAAAAATTTGGCGACGATATCGAGCACATGCCTTCATAAAAGGGCTCTCCTGGCCAAATGGTTTAACTTTGGCAGGTCCCTGCTGTTCTGTTATGAAAGTAGACTTCGTGGGGCAGATTCTGGAAGTGATTGCGATCGCAAAGCTCTATTAGTTGCTTTGGAATCGGCTTTTGAAAAAAATTCTGTGAAAATCGCAAAAATTTTGGGTATCGAAATCGGGCAAAGTCTGCATAAAAGGGCTCTCCTGGCCAAATGGTTTAACTTTGGCAGGTCCCTGCTGTTCTGTTATGAAACTAGAATATCTTTTGCAGATTCTGGAAGTGATTGCGATCGCAAAGCTCTATTAGTTGCTTTGGAATCGACTTTTGAAAATGAGAGGGCGTAAAATTCGCCCAAAAAATTTGGCGACGATATCGAGCACATGCCTTCATAAAAGGGCTCTCCTGGCCAAATGGTTTAACTTCTGCAGGTCCCTGCTGTTCTGTTATGAAAGTAGACTTCGTGGGGCAGATTCTGGAAGTGATTGCGATCGCAAAGCTCTATTAGTTGCTTTGGAATCGGCTTTTGAAAAAAATTCTGTGAAAATCGCAAAAATTTTGGGTATCGAAATCGGGCAAAGTCTGCATAAAAGGGCTCTCCTGGCCAAATGGTTTAACTTTGGCAGGTCCCTGCTGTTCTGTTATGAAACTAGAATATCTTTTGCAGATTCTGGAAGTGATTGCGATCGCAAAGCTCTATTAGTTGCTTTGGAATCGACTTTTGAAAATGAGAGGGCGTAAAATTCGCCCAAAAAATTTGGCGACGATATCGAGCACATGCCTTCATAAAAGGGCTCTCCTGGCCAAATGGTTTAACTTTGGCAGGTCCCTGCTGTTCTGTTATGAAAGTAGACTTCGTGGGGCAGATTCTGGAAGTGATTGCGATCGCAAAGCTCTATTAGTTGCTTTGGAATCGGCTTTTGAAAAAAATTCTGTGAAAATCGCAAAAATTTTGGGTATCGAAATCGGGCAAAGTCTGCATAAAAGGGCTCTCCTGGCCAAATGGTTTAACTTTGGCAGGTCCCTGCTGTTCTGTTATGAAACTAGAATATCTTTTGCAGATTCTGGAAGTGATTGCGATCGCAAAGCTCTATTAGTTGCTTTGGAATCGACTTTTGAAAATGAGAGGGCGTAAAATTCGCCCAAAAAATTTGGCGACGATATCGAGCACATGCCTTCATAAAAGGGCTCTCCTGGCCAAATGGTTTAACTTTGGCAGGTCCCTGCTGTTCTGTTATGAAAGTAGACTTCGTGGGGCAGATTCTGGAAGTGATTGCGATCGCAAAGCTCTATTAGTTGCTTTGGAATCGGCTTTTGAAAAAAATTCTGTGAAAATCGCAAAAATTTTGGGTATCGAAATCGGGCAAAGTCTGCATAAAAGGGCTCTCCTGGCCAAATGGTTTAACTTTGGCAGGTCCCTGCTGTTCTGTTATGAAACTAGAATATCTTTTGCAGATTCTGGAAGTGATTGCGATCGCAAAGCTCTATTAGTTGCTTTGGAATCGACTTTTGAAAATGAGAGGGCGTAAAATTCGCCCAAAAAATTTGGCGACGATATCGAGCACATGCCTTCATAAAAGGGCTCTCCTGGCCAAATGGTTTAACTTTGGCAGGTCCCTGCTGTTCTGTTATGAAAGTAGACTTCGTGGGGCAGATTCTGGAAGTGATTGCGATCGCAAAGCTCTATTAGTTGCTTTGGAATCGGCTTTTGAAAAAAATTCTGTGAAAATCGCAAAAATTTTGGGTATCGAAATCGGGCAAAGTCTGCATAAAAGGGCTCTCCTGGCCAAATGGTTTAACTTTGGCAGGTCCCTGCTGTTCTGTTATGAAACTAGAATATCTTTTGCAGATTCTGGAAGTGATTGCGATCGCAAAGCTCTATTAGTTGCTTTGGAATCGACTTTTGAAAATGAGAGGGCGTAAAATTCGCCCAAAAAATTTGGCGACGATATCGAGCACATGCCTTCATAAAAGGGCTCTCCTGGCCAAATGGTTTAACTTTGGCAGGTCCCTGCTGTTCTGTTATGAAAGTAGACTTCGTGGGGCAGATTCTGGAAGTGATTGCGATCGCAAAGCTCTATTAGTTGCTTTGGAATCGGCTTTTGAAAAAAATTCTGTGAAAATCGCAAAAATTTTGGGTATCGAAATCGGGCAAAGTCTGCATAAAAGGGCTCTCCTGGCCAAATGGTTTAACTTTGGCAGGTCCCTGCTGTTCTGTTATGAAACTAGAATATCTTTTGCAGATTCTGGAAGTGATTGCGATCGCAAAGCTCTATTAGTTGCTTTGGAATCGACTTTTGAAAATGAGAGGGCGTAAAATTCGCCCAAAAAATTTGGCGACGATATCGAGCACATGCCTTCATAAAAGGGCTCTCCTGGCCAAATGGTTTAACTTTGGCAGGTCCCTGCTGTTCTGTTATGAAAGTAGACTTCGTGGGGCAGATTCTGGAAGTGATTGCGATCGCAAAGCTCTATTAGTTGCTTTGGAATCGGCTTTTGAAAAAAATTCTGTGAAAATCGCAAAAATTTTGGGTATCGAAATCGGGCAAAGTCTGCATAAAAGGGCTCTCCTGGCCAAATGGTTTAACTTTGGCAGGTCCCTGCTGTTCTGTTATGAAACTAGAATATCTTTTGCAGATTCTGGAAGTGATTGCGATCGCAAAGCTCTATTAGTTGCTTTGGAATCGACTTTTGAAAATGAGAGGGCGTAAAATTCGCCCAAAAAATTTGGCGACGATATCGAGCACATGCCTTCATAAAAGGGCTCTCCTGGCCAAATGGTTTAACTTTGGCAGGTCCCTGCTGTTCTGTTATGAAAGTAGACTTCGTGGGGCAGATTCTGGAAGTGATTGCGATCGCAAAGCTCTATTAGTTGCTTTGGAATCGGCTTTTGAAAAAAATTCTGTGAAAATCGCAAAAATTTTGGGTATCGAAATCGGGCAAAGTCTGCATAAAAGGGCTCTCCTGGCCAAATGGTTTAACTTTGGCAGGTCCCTGCTGTTCTGTTATGAAACTAGAATATCTTTTGCAGATTCTGGAAGTGATTGCGATCGCAAAGCTCTATTAGTTGCTTTGGAATCGACTTTTGAAAATGAGAGGGCGTAAAATTCGCCCAAAAAATTTGGCGACGATATCGAGCACATGCCTTCATAAAAGGGCTCTCCTGGCCAAATGGTTTAACTTTGGCAGGTCCCTGCTGTTCTGTTATGAAAGTAGACTTCGTGGGGCAGATTCTGGAAGTGATTGCGATCGCAAAGCTCTATTAGTTGCTTTGGAATCGGCTTTTGAAAAAAATTCTGTGAAAATCGCAAAAATTTTGGGTATCGAAATCGGGCAAAGTCTGCATAAAAGGGCTCTCCTGGCCAAATGGTTTAACTTTGGCAGGTCCCTGCTGTTCTGTTATGAAACTAGAATATCTTTTGCAGATTCTGGAAGTGATTGCGATCGCAAAGCTCTATTAGTTGCTTTGGAATCGACTTTTGAAAATGAGAGGGCGTAAAATTCGCCCAAAAAATTTGGCGACGATATCGAGCACATGCCTTCATAAAAGGGCTCTCCTGGCCAAATGGTTTAACTTTGGCAGGTCCCTGCTGTTCTGTTATGAAAGTAGACTTCGTGGGGCAGATTCTGGAAGTGATTGCGATCGCAAAGCTCTATTAGTTGCTTTGGAATCGGCTTTTGAAAAAAATTCTGTGAAAATCGCAAAAATTTTGGGTATCGAAATCGGGCAAAGTCTGAATAAAAGGGCTCTCCTGGCCAAATGGTTTAACTTTGGCAGGTCCCTGCTGTTCTGTTATGAAACTAGAATATCTTTTGCAGATTCTGGAAGTGATTGCGATCGCAAAGCTCTATTAGTTGCTTTGGAATCGACTTTTGAAAATGAGAGGGCGTAAAATTCGCCCAAAAAATTTGGCGACGATATCGAGCACATGCCTTCATAAAAGGGCTCTCCTGGCCAAATGGTTTAACTTTGGCAGGTCCCTGCTGTTCTGTTATGAAAGTAGACTTCGTGGGGCAGATTCTGGAAGTGATTGCGATCGCAAAGCTCTATTAGTTGCTTTGGAATCGGCTTTTGAAAAAAATTCTGTGAAAATCGCAAAAATTTTGGGTATCGAAATCGGGCAAAGTCTGCATAAAAGGGCTCTCCTGGCCAAATGGTTTAACTTTGGCAGGTCCCTGCTGTTCTGTTATGAAACTAGAATATCTTTTGCAGATTCTGGAAGTGATTGCGATCGCAAAGCTCTATTAGTTGCTTTGGAATCGACTTTTGAAAATGAGAGGGCGTAAAATTCGCCCAAAAAATTTGGCGACGATATCGAGCACATGCCTTCATAAAAGGGCTCTCCTGGCCAAATGGTTTAACTTTGGCAGGTCCCTGCTGTTCTGTTATGAAAGTAGACTTCGTGGGGCAGATTCTGGAAGTGATTGCGATCGCAAAGCTCTATTAGTTGCTTTGGAATCGGCTTTTGAAAAAAATTCTGTGAAAATCGCAAAAATTTTGGGTATCGAAATCGGGCAAAGTCTGCATAAAAGGGCTCTCCTGGCCAAATGGTTTAACTTTGGCAGGTCCCTGCTGTTCTGTTATGAAACTAGAATATCTTTTGCAGATTCTGGAAGTGATTGCGATCGCAAAGCTCTATTAGTTGCTTTGGAATCGACTTTTGAAAATGAGAGGGCGTAAAATTCGCCCAAAAAATTTGGCGACGATATCGAGCACATGCCTTCATAAAAGGGCTCTCCTGGCCAAATGGTTTAACTTTGGCAGGTCCCTGCTGTTCTGTTATGAAAGTAGACTTCGTGGGGCAGATTCTGGAAGTGATTGCGATCGCAAAGCTCTATTAGTTGCTTTGGAATCGGCTTTTGAAAAAAATTCTGTGAAAATCGCAAAAATTTTGGGTATCGAAATCGGGCAAAGTCTGCATAAAAGGGCTCTCCTGGCCAAATGGTTTAACTTTGGCAGGTCCCTGCTGTTCTGTTATGAAACTAGAATATCTTTTGCAGATTCTGGAAGTGATTGCGATCGCAAAGCTCTATTAGTTGCTTTGGAATCGACTTTTGAAAATGAGAGGGCGTAAAATTCGCCCAAAAAATTTGGCGACGATATCGAG
Source organism: Salticus scenicus (assembly GCA_963930645.1). Taxonomy (NCBI): domain Eukaryota; kingdom Metazoa; phylum Arthropoda; class Arachnida; order Araneae; family Salticidae; genus Salticus; species Salticus scenicus. The sequence continues at coordinate 437,373 of CAWVNO010001234.1, forward strand.
CACATGCCTTCATAAAAGGGCTCTCCTGGCCAAATGGTTTAACTTTGGCAGGTCCCTGCTGTTCTGTTATGAAAGTAGACTTCGTGGGGCAGATTCTGGAAGTGATTGCGATCGCAAAGCTCTATTAGTTGCTTTGGAATCGGCTTTTGAAAAAAATTCTGTGAAAATCGCAAAAATTTTGGGTATCGAAATCGGGCAAAGTCTGCATAAAAGGGCTCTCCTGGCCAAATGGTTTAACTTTGGCAGGTCCCTGCTGTTCTGTTATGAAACTAGAATATCTTTTGCAGATTCTGGAAGTGATTGCGATCGCAAAGCTCTATTAGTTGCTTTGGAATCGACTTTTGAAAATGAGAGGGCGTAAAATTCGCCCAAAAAATTTGGCGACGATATCGAGCACATGCCTTCATAAAAGGGCTCTCCTGGCCAAATGGTTTAACTTTGGCAGGTCCCTGCTGTTCTGTTATGAAAGTAGACTTCGTGGGGCAGATTCTGGAAGTGATTGCGATCGCAAAGCTCTATTAGTTGCTTTGGAATCGGCTTTTGAAAAAAATTCTGTGAAAATCGCAAAAATTTTGGGTATCGAAATCGGGCAAAGTCTGCATAAAAGGGCTCTCCTGGCCAAATGGTTTAACTTTGGCAGGTCCCTGCTGTTCTGTTATGAAACTAGAATATCTTTTGCAGATTCTGGAAGTGATTGCGATCGCAAAGCTCTATTAGTTGCTTTGGAATCGACTTTTGAAAATGAGAGGGCGTAAAATTCGCCCAAAAAATTTGGCGACGATATCGAGCACATGCCTTCATAAAAGGGCTCTCCTGGCCAAATGGTTTAACTTTGGCAGGTCCCTGCTGTTCTGTTATGAAAGTAGACTTCGTGGGGCAGATTCTGGAAGTGATTGCGATCGCAAAGCTCTATTAGTTGCTTTGGAATCGGCTTTTGAAAAAAATTCTGTGAAAATCGCAAAAATTTTGGGTATCGAAATCGGGCAAAGTCTGCATAAAAGGGCTCTCCTGGCCAAATGGTTTAACTTTGGCAGGTCCCTGCTGTTCTGTTATGAAACTAGAATATCTTTTGCAGATTCTGGAAGTGATTGCGATCGCAAAGCTCTATTAGTTGCTTTGGAATCGACTTTTGAAAATGAGAGGGCGTAAAATTCGCCCAAAAAATTTGGCGACGATATCGAGCACATGCCTTCATAAAAGGGCTCTCCTGGCCAAATGGTTTAACTTTGGCAGGTCCCTGCTGTTCTGTTATGAAAGTAGACTTCGTGGGGCAGATTCTGGAAGTGATTGCGATCGCAAAGCTCTATTAGTTGCTTTGGAATCGGCTTTTGAAAAAAATTCTGTGAAAATCGCAAAAATTTTGGGTATCGAAATCGGGCAAAGTCTGCATAAAAGGGCTCTCCTGGCCAAATGGTTTAACTTTGGCAGGTCCCTGCTGTTCTGTTATGAAACTAGAATATCTTTTGCAGATTCTGGAAGTGATTGCGATCGCAAAGCTCTATTAGTTGCTTTGGAATCGACTTTTGAAAATGAGAGGGCGTAAAATTCGCCCAAAAAATTTGGCGACGATATCGAGCACATGCCTTCATAAAAGGGCTCTCCTGGCCAAATGGTTTAACTTTGGCAGGTCCCTGCTGTTCTGTTATGAAAGTAGACTTCGTGGGGCAGATTCTGGAAGTGATTGCGATCGCAAAGCTCTATTAGTTGCTTTGGAATCGGCTTTTGAAAAAAATTCTGTGAAAATCGCAAAAATTTTGGGTATCGAAATCGGGCAAAGTCTGCATAAAAGGGCTCTCCTGGCCAAATGGTTTAACTTTGGCAGGTCCCTGCTGTTCTGTTATGAAACTAGAATATCTTTTGCAGATTCTGGAAGTGATTGCGATCGCAAAGCTCTATTAGTTGCTTTGGAATCGACTTTTGAAAATGAGAGGGCGTAAAATTCGCCCAAAAAATTTGGCGACGATATCGAGCACATGCCTTCATAAAAGGGCTCTCCTGGCCAAATGGTTTAACTTTGGCAGGTCCCTGCTGTTCTGTTATGAAAGTAGACTTCGTGGGGCAGATTCTGGAAGTGATTGCGATCGCAAAGCTCTATTAGTTGCTTTGGAATCGGCTTTTGAAAAAAATTCTGTGAAAATCGCAAAAATTTTGGGTATCGAAATCGGGCAAAGTCTGCATAAAAGGGCTCTCCTGGCCAAATGGTTTAACTTTGGCAGGTCCCTGCTGTTCTGTTATGAAACTAGAATATCTTTTGCAGATTCTGGAAGTGATTGCGATCGCAAAGCTCTATTAGTTGCTTTGGAATCGACTTTTGAAAATGAGAGGGCGTAAAATTCGCCCAAAAAATTTGGCGACGATATCGAGCACATGCCTTCATAAAAGGGCTCTCCTGGCCAAATGGTTTAACTTTGGCAGGTCCCTGCTGTTCTGTTATGAAAGTAGACTTCGTGGGGCAGATTCTGGAAGTGATTGCGATCGCAAAGCTCTATTAGTTGCTTTGGAATCGGCTTTTGAAAAAAATTCTGTGAAAATCGCAAAAATTTTGGGTATCGAAATCGGGCAAAGTCTGCATAAAAGGGCTCTCCTGGCCAAATGGTTTAACTTTGGCAGGTCCCTGCTGTTCTGTTATGAAACTAGAATATCTTTTGCAGATTCTGGAAGTGATTGCGATCGCAAAGCTCTATTAGTTGCTTTGGAATCGACTTTTGAAAATGAGAGGGCGTAAAATTCGCCCAAAAAATTTGGCGACGATATCGAGCACATGCCTTCATAAAAGGGCTCTCCTGGCCAAATGGTTTAACTTTGGCAGGTCCCTGCTGTTCTGTTATGAAAGTAGACTTCGTGGGGCAGATTCTGGAAGTGATTGCGATCGCAAAGCTCTATTAGTTGCTTTGGAATCGGCTTTTGAAAAAAATTCTGTGAAAATCGCAAAAATTTTGGGTATCGAAATCGGGCAAAGTCTGCATAAAAGGGCTCTCCTGGCCAAATGGTTTAACTTTGGCAGGTCCCTGCTGTTCTGTTATGAAACTAGAATATCTTTTGCAGATTCTGGAAGTGATTGCGATCGCAAAGCTCTATTAGTTGCTTTGGAATCGACTTTTGAAAATGAGAGGGCGTAAAATTCGCCCAAAAAATTTGGCGACGATATCGAGCACATGCCTTCATAAAAGGGCTCTCCTGGCCAAATGGTTTAACTTTGGCAGGTCCCTGCTGTTCTGTTATGAAAGTAGACTTCGTGGGGCAGATTCTGGAAGTGATTGCGATCGCAAAGCTCTATTAGTTGCTTTGGAATCGGCTTTTGAAAAAAATTCTGTGAAAATCGCAAAAATTTTGGGTATCGAAATCGGGCAAAGTCTGCATAAAAGGGCTCTCCTGGCCAAATGGTTTAACTTTGGCAGGTCCCTGCTGTTCTGTTATGAAACTAGAATATCTTTTGCAGATTCTGGAAGTGATTGCGATCGCAAAGCTCTATTAGTTGCTTTGGAATCGACTTTTGAAAATGAGAGGGCGTAAAATTCGCCCAAAAAATTTGGCGACGATATCGAGCACATGCCTTCATAAAAGGGCTCTCCTGGCCAAATGGTTTAACTTTGGCAGGTCCCTGCTGTTCTGTTATGAAAGTAGACTTCGTGGGGCAGATTCTGGAAGTGATTGCGATCGCAAAGCTCTATTAGTTGCTTTGGAATCGGCTTTTGAAAAAAATTCTGTGAAAATCGCAAAAATTTTGGGTATCGAAATCGGGCAAAGTCTGCATAAAAGGGCTCTCCTGGCCAAATGGTTTAACTTTGGCAGGTCCCTGCTGTTCTGTTATGAAACTAGAATATCTTTTGCAGATTCTGGAAGTGATTGCGATCGCAAAGCTCTATTAGTTGCTTTGGAATCGACTTTTGAAAATGAGAGGGCGTAAAATTCGCCCAAAAAATTTGGCGACGATATCGAGCACATGCCTTCATAAAAGGGCTCTCCTGGCCAAATGGTTTAACTTTGGCAGGTCCCTGCTGTTCTGTTATGAAAGTAGACTTCGTGGGGCAGATTCTGGAAGTGATTGCGATCGCAAAGCTCTATTAGTTGCTTTGGAATCGGCTTTTGAAAAAAATTCTGTGAAAATCGCAAAAATTTTGGGTATCGAAATCGGGCAAAGTCTGCATAAAAGGGCTCTCCTGGCCAAATGGTTTAACTTTGGCAGGTCCCTGCTGTTCTGTTATGAAACTAGAATATCTTTTGCAGATTCTGGAAGTGATTGCGATCGCAAAGCTCTATTAGTTGCTTTGGAATCGACTTTTGAAAATGAGAGGGCGTAAAATTCGCCCAAAAAATTTGGCGACGATATCGAGCACATGCCTTCATAAAAGGGCTCTCCTGGCCAAATGGTTTAACTTTGGCAGGTCCCTGCTGTTCTGTTATGAAAGTAGACTTCGTGGGGCAGATTCTGGAAGTGATTGCGATCGCAAAGCTCTATTAGTTGCTTTGGAATCGGCTTTTGAAAAAAATTCTGTGAAAATCGCAAAAATTTTGGGTATCGAAATCGGGCAAAGTCTGCATAAAAGGGCTCTCCTGGCCAAATGGTTTAACTTTGGCAGGTCCCTGCTGTTCTGTTATGAAACTAGAATATCTTTTGCAGATTCTGGAAGTGATTGCGATCGCAAAGCTCTATTAGTTGCTTTGGAATCGACTTTTGAAAATGAGAGGGCGTAAAATTCGCCCAAAAAATTTGGCGACGATATCGAGCACATGCCTTCATAAAAGGGCTCTCCTGGCCAAATGGTTTAACTTTGGCAGGTCCCTGCTGTTCTGTTATGAAAGTAGACTTCGTGGGGCAGATTCTGGAAGTGATTGCGATCGCAAATCTCTATTAGTTGCTTTGGAATCGGCTTTTGAAAAAAATTCTGTGAAAATCGCAAAAATTTTGGGTATCGAAATCGGGCAAAGTCTGCATAAAAGGGCTCTCCTGGCCAAATGGTTTAACTTTGGCAGGTCCCTGCTGTTCTGTTATGAAACTAGAATATCTTTTGCAGATTCTGGAAGTGATTGCGATCGCAAAGCTCTATTAGTTGCTTTGGAATCGACTTTTGAAAATGAGAGGGCGTAAAATTCGCCCAAAAAATTTGGCGACGATATCGAGCACATGCCTTCATAAAAGGGCTCTCCTGGCCAAATGGTTTAACTTTGGCAGGTCCCTGCTGTTCTGTTATGAAAGTAGACTTCGTGGGGCAGATTCTGGAAGTGATTGCGATCGCAAAGCTCTATTAGTTGCTTTGGAATCGGCTTTTGAAAAAAATTCTGTGAAAATCGCAAAAATTTTGGGTATCGAAATCGGGCAAAGTCTGCATAAAAGGGCTCTCCTGGCCAAATGGTTTAACTTTGGCAGGTCCCTGCTGTTCTGTTATGAAACTAGAATATCTTTTGCAGATTCTGGAAGTGATTGCGATCGCAAAGCTCTATTAGTTGCTTTGGAATCGACTTTTGAAAATGAGAGGGCGTAAAATTCGCCCAAAAAATTTGGCGACGATATCGAGCACATGCCTTCATAAAAGGGCTCTCCTGGCCAAATGGTTTAACTTTGGCAGGTCCCTGCTGTTCTGTTATGAAAGTAGACTTCGTGGGGCAGATTCTGGAAGTGATTGCGATCGCAAAGCTCTATTAGTTGCTTTGGAATCGGCTTTTGAAAAAAATTCTGTGAAAATCGCAAAAATTTTGGGTATCGAAATCGGGCAAAGTCTGCATAAAAGGGCTCTCCTGGCCAAATGGTTTAACTTTGGCAGGTCCCTGCTGTTCTGTTATGAAACTAGAATATCTTTTGCAGATTCTGGAAGTGATTGCGATCGCAAAGCTCTATTAGTTGCTTTGGAATCGACTTTTGAAAATGAGAGGGCGTAAAATTCGCCCAAAAAATTTGGCGACGATATCGAGCACATGCCTTCATAAAAGGGCTCTCCTGGCCAAATGGTTTAACTTTGGCAGGTCCCTGCTGTTCTGTTATGAAAGTAGACTTCGTGGGGCAGATTCTGGAAGTGATTGCGATCGCAAAGCTCTATTAGTTGCTTTGGAATCGGCTTTTGAAAAAAATTCTGTGAAAATCGCAAAAATTTTGGGTATCGAAATCGGGCAAAGTCTGCATAAAAGGGCTCTCCTGGCCAAATGGTTTAACTTTGGCAGGTCCCTGCTGTTCTGTTATGAAACTAGAATATCTTTTGCAGATTCTGGAAGTGATTGCGATCGCAAAGCTCTATTAGTTGCTTTGGAATCGACTTTTGAAAATGAGAGGGCGTAAAATTCGCCCAAAAAATTTGGCGACGATATCGAGCACATGCCTTCATAAAAGGGCTCTCCTGGCCAAATGGTTTAACTTTGGCAGGTCCCTGCTGTTCTGTTATGAAAGTAGACTTCGTGGGGCAGATTCTGGAAGTGATTGCGATCGCAAAGCTCTATTAGTTGCTTTGGAATCGGCTTTTGAAAAAAATTCTGTGAAAATCGCAAAAATTTTGGGTATCGAAATCGGGCAAAGTCTGCATAAAAGGGCTCTCCTGGCCAAATGGTTTAACTTTGGCAGGTCCCTGCTGTTCTGTTATGAAACTAGAATATCTTTTGCAGATTCTGGAAGTGATTGCGATCGCAAAGCTCTATTAGTTGCTTTGGAATCGACTTTTGAAAATGAGAGGGCGTAAAATTCGCCCAAAAAATTTGGCGACGATATCGAGCACATGCCTTCATAAAAGGGCTCTCCTGGCCAAATGGTTTAACTTTGGCAGGTCCCTGCTGTTCTGTTATGAAAGTAGACTTCGTGGGGCAGATTCTGGAAGTGATTGCGATCGCAAAGCTCTATTAGTTGCTTTGGAATCGGCTTTTGAAAAAAATTCTGTGAAAATCGCAAAAATTTTGGGTATCGAAATCGGGCAAAGTCTGCATAAAAGGGCTCTCCTGGCCAAATGGTTTAACTTTGGCAGGTCCCTGCTGTTCTGTTATGAAACTAGAATATCTTTTGCAGATTCTGGAAGTGATTGCGATCGCAAAGCTCTATTAGTTGCTTTGGAATCGACTTTTGAAAATGAGAGGGCGTAAAATTCGCCCAAAAAATTTGGCGACGATATCGAGCACATGCCTTCATAAAAGGGCTCTCCTGGCCAAATGGTTTAACTTTGGCAGGTCCCTGCTGTTCTGTTATGAAAGTAGACTTCGTGGGGCAGATTCTGGAAGTGATTGCGATCGCAAAGCTCTATTAGTTGCTTTGGAATCGGCTTTTGAAAAAAATTCTGTGAAAATCGCAAAAATTTTGGGTATCGAAATCGGGCAAAGTCTGCATAAAAGGGCTCTCCTGGCCAAATGGTTTAACTTTGGCAGGTCCCTGCTGTTCTGTTATGAAACTAGAATATCTTTTGCAGATTCTGGAAGTGATTGCGATCGCAAAGCTCTATTAGTTGCTTTGGAATCGACTTTTGAAAATGAGAGGGCGTAAAATTCGCCCAAAAAATTTGGCGACGATATCGAGCACATGCCTTCATAAAAGGGCTCTCCTGGCCAAATGGTTTAACTTTGGCAGGTCCCTGCTGTTCTGTTATGAAAGTAGACTTCGTGGGGCAGATTCTGGAAGTGATTGCGATCGCAAAGCTCTATTAGTTGCTTTGGAATCGGCTTTTGAAAAAAATTCTGTGAAAATCGCAAAAATTTTGGGTATCGAAATCGGGCAAAGTCTGCATAAAAGGGCTCTCCTGGCCAAATGGTTTAACTTTGGCAGGTCCCTGCTGTTCTGTTATGAAACTAGAATATCTTTTGCAGATTCTGGAAGTGATTGCGATCGCAAAGCTCTATTAGTTGCTTTGGAATCGACTTTTGAAAATGAGAGGGCGTAAAATTCGCCCAAAAAATTTGGCGACGATATCGAGCACATGCCTTCATAAAAGGGCTCTCCTGGCCAAATGGTTTAACTTTGGCAGGTCCCTGCTGTTCTGTTATGAAAGTAGACTTCGTGGGGCAGATTCTGGAAGTGATTGCGATCGCAAAGCTATATTAGTTGCTTTGGAATCGGCTTTTGAAAAAAATTCTGTGAAAATCGCAAAAATTTTGGGTATCGAAATCGGGCAAAGTCTGCATAAAAGGGCTCTCCTGGCCAAATGGTTTAACTTTGGCAGGTCCCTGCTGTTCTGTTATGAAACTAGAATATCTTTTGCAGATTCTGGAAGTGATTGCGATCGCAAAGCTCTATTAGTTGCTTTGGAATCGACTTTTGAAAATGAGAGGGCGTAAAATTCGCCCAAAAAATTTGGCGACGATATCGAGCACATGCCTTCATAAAAGGGCTCTCCTGGCCAAATGGTTTAACTTTGGCAGGTCCCTGCTGTTCTGTTATGAAAGTAGACTTCGTGGGGCAGATTCTGGAAGTGATTGCGATCGCAAAGCTCTATTAGTTGCTTTGGAATCGGCTTTTGAAAAAAATTCTGTGAAAATCGCAAAAATTTTGGGTATCGAAATCGGGCAAAGTCTGCATAAAAGGGCTCTCCTGGCCAAATGGTTTAACTTTGGCAGGTCCCTGCTGTTCTGTTATGAAACTAGAATATCTTTTGCAGATTCTGGAAGTGATTGCGATCGCAAAGCTCTATTAGTTGCTTTGGAATCGACTTTTGAAAATGAGAGGGCGTAAAATTCGCCCAAAAAATTTGGCGACGATATCGAGCACATGCCTTCATAAAAGGGCTCTCCTGGCCAAATGGTTTAACTTTGGCAGGTCCCTGCTGTTCTGTTATGAAAGTAGACTTCGTGGGGCAGATTCTGGAAGTGATTGCGATCGCAAAGCTCTATTAGTTGCTTTGGAATCGGCTTTTGAAAAAAATTCTGTGAAAATCGCAAAAATTTTGGGTATCGAAATCGGGCAAAGTCTGCATAAAAGGGCTCTCCTGGCCAAATGGTTTAACTTTGGCAGGTCCCTGCTGTTCTGTTATGAAACTAGAATATCTTTTGCAGATTCTGGAAGTGATTGCGATCGCAAAGCTCTATTAGTTGCTTTGGAATCGACTTTTGAAAATGAGAGGGCGTAAAATTCGCCCAAAAAATTTGGCGACGATATCGAGCACATGCCTTCATAAAAGGGCTCTCCTGGCCAAATGGTTTAACTTTGGCAGGTCCCTGCTGTTCTGTTATGAAAGTAGACTTCGTGGGGCAGATTCTGGAAGTGATTGCGATCGCAAAGCTCTATTAGTTGCTTTGGAATCGGCTTTTGAAAAAAATTCTGTGAAAATCGCAAAAATTTTGGGTATCGAAATCGGGCAAAGTCTGCATAAAAGGGCTCTCCTGGCCAAATGGTTTAACTTTGGCAGGTCCCTGCTGTTCTGTTATGAAACTAGAATATCTTTTGCAGATTCTGGAAGTGATTGCGATCGCAAAGCTCTATTAGTTGCTTTGGAATCGACTTTTGAAAATGAGAGGGCGTAAAATTCGCCCAAAAAATTTGGCGACGATATCGAGCACATGCCTTCATAAAAGGGCTCTCCTGGCCAAATGGTTTAACTTTGGCAGGTCCCTGCTGTTCTGTTATGAAAGTAGACTTCGTGGGGCAGATTCTGGAAGTGATTGCGATCGCAAAGCTCTATTAGTTGCTTTGGAATCGGCTTTTGAAAAAAATTCTGTGAAAATCGCAAAAATTTTGGGTATCGAAATCGGGCAAAGTCTGCATAAAAGGGCTCTCCTGGCCAAATGGTTTAACTTTGGCAGGTCCCTGCTGTTCTGTTATGAAACTAGAATATCTTTTGCAGATTCTGGAAGTGATTGCGATCGCAAAGCTCTATTAGTTGCTTTGGAATCGACTTTTGAAAATGAGAGGGCGTAAAATTCGCCCAAAAAATTTGGCGACGATATCGAGCACATGCCTTCATAAAAGGGCTCTCCTGGCCAAATGGTTTAACTTTGGCAGGTCCCTGCTGTTCTGTTATGAAAGTAGACTTCGTGGGGCAGATTCTGGAAGTGATTGCGATCGCAAAGCTCTATTAGTTGCTTTGGAATCGGCTTTTGAAAAAAATTCTGTGAAAATCGCAAAAATTTTGGGTATCGAAATCGGGCAAAGTCTGCATAAAAGGGCTCTCCTGGCCAAATGGTTTAACTTTGGCAGGTCCCTGCTGTTCTGTTATGAAACTAGAATATCTTTTGCAGATTCTGGAAGTGATTGCGATCGCAAAGCTCTATTAGTTGCTTTGGAATCGACTTTTGAAAATGAGAGGGCGTAAAATTCGCCCAAAAAATTTGGCGACGATATCGAGCACATGCCTTCATAAAAGGGCTCTCCTGGCCAAATGGTTTAACTTTGGCAGGTCCCTGCTGTTCTGTTATGAAAGTAGACTTCGTGGGGCAGATTCTGGAAGTGATTGCGATCGCAAAGCTCTATTAGTTGCTTTGGAATCGGCTTTTGAAAAAAATTCTGTGAAAATCGCAAAAATTTTGGGTATCGAAATCGGGCAAAGTCTGCATAAAAGGGCTCTCCTGGCCAAATGGTTTAACTTTGGCAGGTCCCTGCTGTTCTGTTATGAAACTAGAATATCTTTTGCAGATTCTGGAAGTGATTGCGATCGCAAAGCTCTATTAGTTGCTTTGGAATCGACTTTTGAAAATGAGAGGGCGTAAAATTCGCCCAAAAAATTTGGCGACGATATCGAGCACATGCCTTCATAAAAGGGCTCTCCTGGCCAAATGGTTTAACTTTGGCAGGTCCCTGCTGTTCTGTTATGAAAGTAGACTTCGTGGGGCAGATTCTGGAAGTGATTGCGATCGCAAAGCTCTATTAGTTGCTTTGGAATCGGCTTTTGAAAAAAATTCTGTGAAAATCGCAAAAATTTTGGGTATCGAAATCGGGCAAAGTCTGCATAAAAGGGCTCTCCTGGCCAAATGGTTTAACTTTGGCAGGTCCCTGCTGTTCTGTTATGAAACTAGAATATCTTTTGCAGATTCTGGAAGTGATTGCGATCGCAAAGCTCTATTAGTTGCTTTGGAATCGACTTTTGAAAATGAGAGGGCGTAAAATTCGCCCAAAAAATTTGGCGACGATATCGAGCACATGCCTTCATAAAAGGGCTCTCCTGGCCAAATGGTTTAACTTTGGCAGGTCCCTGCTGTTCTGTTATGAAAGTAGACTTCGTGGGGCAGATTCTGGAAGTGATTGCGATCGCAAAGCTCTATTAGTTGCTTTGGAATCGGCTTTTGAAAAAAATTCTGTGAAAATCGCAAAAATTTTGGGTATCGAAATCGGGCAAAGTCTGCATAAAAGGGCTCTCCTGGCCAAATGGTTTAACTTTGGCAGGTCCCTGCTGTTCTGTTATGAAACTAGAATATCTTTTGCAGATTCTGGAAGTGATTGCGATCGCAAAGCTCTATTAGTTGCTTTGGAATCGACTTTTGAAAATGAGAGGGCGTAAAATTCGCCCAAAAAATTTGGCGACGATATCGAGCACATGCCTTCATAAAAGGGCTCTCCTGGCCAAATGGTTTAACTTTGGCAGGTCCCTGCTGTTCTGTTATGAAAGTAGACTTCGTGGGGCAGATTCTGGAAGTGATTGCGATCGCAAAGCTCTATTAGTTGCTTTGGAATCGGCTTTTGAAAAAAATTCTGTGAAAATCGCAAAAATTTTGGGTATCGAAATCGGGCAAAGTCTGCATAAAAGGGCTCTCCTGGCCAAATGGTTTAACTTTGGCAGGTCCCTGCTGTTCTGTTATGAAACTAGAATATCTTTTGCAGATTCTGGAAGTGATTGCGATCGCAAAGCTCTATTAGTTGCTTTGGAATCGACTTTTGAAAATGATGAGGGCGTAAAATTCGCCCAAAAAATTTGGCGACGATATCGAGCACATGCCTTCATAAAAGGGCTCTCCTGGCCAAATGGTTTAACTTTGGCAGGTCCCTGCTGTTCTGTTATGAAAGTAGACTTCGTGGGGCAGATTCTGGAAGTGATTGCGATCGCAAAGCTCTATTAGTTGCTTTGGAATCGGCTTTTGAAAAAAATTCTGTGAAAATCGCAAAAATTTTGGGTATCGAAATCGGGCAAAGTCTGCATAAAAGGGCTCTCCTGGCCAAATGGTTTAACTTTGGCAGGTCCCTGCTGTTCTGTTATGAAACTAGAATATCTTTTGCAGATTCTGGAAGTGATTGCGATCGCAAAGCTCTATTAGTTGCTTTGGAATCGACTTTTGAAAATGAGAGGGCGTAAAATTCGCCCAAAAAATTTGGCGACGATATCGAGCACATGCCTTCATAAAAGGGCTCTCCTGGCCAAATGGTTTAACTTTGGCAGGTCCCTGCTGTTCTGCTATGAAAGTAGACTTCGTGGGGCAGATTCTGGAAGTGATTGCGATCGCAAAGCTCTATTAGTTGCTTTGGAATCGGCTTTTGAAAAAAATTCTGTGAAAATCGCAAAAATTTTGGGTATCGAAATCGGGCAAAGTCTGCATAAAAGGGCTCTCCTGGCCAAATGGTTTAACTTTGGCAGGTCCCTGCTGTTCTGTTATGAAACTAGAATATCTTTTGCAGATTCTGGAAGTGATTGCGATCGCAAAGCTCTATTAGTTGCTTTGGAATCGACTTTTGAAAATGAGAGGGCGTAAAATTCGCCCAAAAAATTTGGCGACGATATCGAGCACATGCCTTCATAAAAGGGCTCTCCTGGCCAAATGGTTTAACTTTGGCAGGTCCCTGCTGTTCTGTTATGAAACTAGAATATCTTTTGCAGATTCTGGAAGTGATTGCGATCGCAAAGCTCTATTAGTTGCTTTGGAATCGACTTTTGAAAATGAGAGGGCGTAAAATTCGCCCAAAAAATTTGGCGACGATATCGAGCACATGCCTTCATAAAAGGGCTCTCCTGGCCAAATGGTTTAACTTTGGCAGGTCCCTGCTGTTCTGTTATGAAAGTAGACTTCGTGGGGCAGATTCTGGAAGTGATTGCGATCGCAAAGCTCTATTAGTTGCTTTGGAATCGGCTTTTGAAAAAATTCTGTGAAAATCGCAAAATTTTGGGTATCGAAATCGGGCAAAGTCTGCATAAAAGGGCTCTCCTGGCCAAATGGTTTAACTTTGGCAGGTCCCTGCTGTTCTGTTATGAAACTAGAATATCTTTTGCAGATTCTGGAAGTGATTGCGATCGCAAAGCTCTATTAGTTGCTTTGGAATCGACTTTTGAAAATGAGAGGGCGTAAAATTCGCCCAAAAAATTTGGCGACGATATCGAGCACATGCCTTCATAAAAGGGCTCTCCTGGCCAAATGGTTTAACTTTGGCAGGTCCCTGCTGTTCTGTTATGAAAGTAGACTTCGTGGGGCAGATTCTGGAAGTGATTGCGATCGCAAAGCTCTATTAGTTGCTTTGGAATCGGCTTTTGAAAAAAATTCTGTGAAAATCGCAAAATTTTGGGTATCGAAATCGGGCAAAGTCTGCATAAAAGGGCTCTCCTGGCCAAATGGTTTAACTTTGGCAGGTCCCTGCTGTTCTGTTATGAAACTAGAATATCTTTTGCAGATTCTGGAAGTGATTGCGATCGCAAAGCTCTATTAGTTGCTTTGGAATCGACTTTTGAAAATGAGAGGGCGTAAAATTCGCCCAAAAAATTTGGCGACGATATCGAGCACATGCCTTCATAAAAGGGCTCTCCTGGCCAAATGGTTTAACTTTGGCAGGTCCCTGCTGTTCTGCTATGAAAGTAGACTTCGTGGGGCAGATTCTGGAAGTGATTGCGATCGCAAAGCTCTATTAGTTGCTTTGGAATCGGCTTTTGAAAAAAATTCTGTGAAAATCGCAAAAATTTTGGGTATCGAAATCGGGCAAAGTCTGCATAAAAGGGCTCTCCTGGCCAAATGGTTTAACTTTGGCAGGTCCCTGCTGTTCTGTTATGAAACTAGAATATCTTTTGCAGATTCTGGAAGTGATTGCGATCGCAAAGCTCTATTAGTTGCTTTGGAATCGACTTTTGAAAATGAGAGGGCGTAAAATTCGCCCAAAAAATTTGGCGACGATATCGAGCACATGCCTTCATAAAAGGGCTCTCCTGGCCAAATGGTTTAACTTTGGCAGGTCCCTGCTGTTCTGTTATGAAAGTAGACTTCGTGGGGCAGATTCTGGAAGTGATTGCGATCGCAAAGCTCTATTAGTTGCTTTGGAATCGGCTTTTGAAAAAAATTCTGTGAAAATCGCAAAAATTTTGGGTATCGAAATCGGGCAAAGTCTGCATAAAAGGGCTCTCCTGGCCAAATGGTTTAACTTTGGCAGGTCCCTGCTGTTCTGTTATGAAACTAGAATATCTTTTGCAGATTCTGGAAGTGATTGCGATCGCAAAGCTCTATTAGTTGCTTTGGAATCGACTTTTGAAAATGAGAGGGCGTAAAATTCCCCCAAAAAATTTGGCGACGATATCGAGCACATGCCTTCATAAAAGGGCTCTCCTGGCCAAATGGTTTAACTTTGGCAGGTCCCTGCTGTTCTGTTATGAAAGTAGACTTCGTGGGGCAGATTCTGGAAGTGATTGCGATCGCAAAACTCTATTAGTTGCTTTGGAATCGGCTTTTGAAAAAAATTCTGTGAAAATCGCAAAAATTTTGGGCATCGAAATCGGGCAAAGTCTGCATAAAAGGGCTCTCCTGGCCAAATGGTTTAACTTTGGCAGGTCCCTGCTGTTCTGTTATGAAACTAGAATATCTTTTGCAGATTCTGGAAGTGATTGCGATCGCAAAGCTCTATTAGTTGCTTTGGAATCGACTTTTGAAAATGAGAGGGCGTAAAATTCGCCCAAAAAATTTAGCGACGATATCGAGCACATGCCTTCATAAAAGGGCTCTCCTGGCCAAATGGTTTAACTTTGGCAGGTCCCTGCTGTTCTGTTATGAAACTAGAATATCTTTTGCAGATTCTGGAAGTGATTGCGATCGCAAAGCTCTATTAGTTGCTTTGGAATCGACTTTTGAAAATGAGAGGGCGTAAAATTCGCCCAAAAAATTTAGCGACGATATCGAGCACATGCCTTCATAAAAGGGCTCTCCTGGCCAAATGGTTTAACTTTGGCAGGTCCCTGCTGTTCTGTTATGAAAGTAGACTTCGTGGGGTAGATTCTGGAAGTGATTGCGATCGCAAAGCTCTATTAGTTGCTTTGGAATCGGCTTTTGAAAAAAATTCTGTGAAAATCGCAAAAATTTTGGGTATCGAAATCGGGCAAAGTCTGCATAAAAGGGCTCTCCTGGCCAAATGGTTTAACTTTGGCAGGTCCCTGCTGTTCTGTTATGAAACTAGAATATCTTTTGCAGATTCTGGAAGTGATTGCGATCGCAAAGCTCTATTAGTTGCTTTGGAATCGACTTTTGAAAATGAGAGGGCGTAAAATTCGCCCAAAAAATTTGGCGACGATATCGAGCACATGCCTTCATAAAAGGGCTCTTCTGGCCAAATGGTTTAACTTTGGCAGGTCCCTGCTGTTCTGTTATGAAAGTAGACTTCGTGGGGCAGATTCTGGAAGTGATTGCGATCGCAAAGCTCTATTAGTTGCTTTGGAATCGGCTTTTGAAAAAAATTCTGTGAAAATCGCAAAAATTTTGGGTATCGAAATCGGGCAAAGTCTGCATAAAAGGGCTCTCCTGGCCAAATGGTTTAACTTTGGCAGGTCCCTGCTGTTCTGTTATGAAACTAGAATATCTTTTGCAGATTCTGGAAGTGATTGCGATCGCAAAGCTCTATTAGTTGCTTTGGAATCGACTTTTGAAAATGAGAGGGCGTAAAATTCGCCCAAAAAATTTGGCGACGATATCGAGCACATGCCTTCATAAAAGGGCTCTCCTGGCCAAATGGTTTAACTTTGGCAGGTCCCTGCTGTTCTGTTATGAAAGTAGACTTCGTGGGGCAGATTCTGGAAGTGATTGCGATCGCAAAGCTCTATTAGTTGCTTTGGAATCGGCTTTTGAAAAAAATTCTGTGAAAATCGCAAAAATTTTGGGTATCGAAATCGGGCAAAGTCTGCATAAAAGGGCTCTCCTGGCCAAATGGTTTAACTTTGGCAGGTCCCTGCTGTTCTGTTATGAAACTAGAATATCTTTTGCAGATTCTGGAAGTGATTGCGATCGCAAAGCTCTATTAGTTGCTTTGGAATCGACTTTTGAAAATGAGAGGGCGTAAAATTCGCCCAAAAAATTTGGCGACGATATCGAGCACATGCCTTCATAAAAGGGCTCTCCTGGCCAAATGGTTTAACTTTGGCAGGTCCCTGCTGTTCTGTTATGAAAGTAGACTTCGTGGGGCAGATTCTGGAAGTGATTGCGATCGCAAAGCTCTATTAGTTGCTTTGGAATCGGCTTTTGAAAAAAATTCTGTGAAAATCGCAAAAATTTTGGGTATCGAAATCGGGCAAAGTCTGCATAAAAGGGCTCTCCTGGCCAAATGGTTTAACTTTGGCAGGTCCCTGCTGTTCTGTTATGAAACTAGAATATCTTTTGCAGATTCTGGAAGTGATTGCGATCGCAAAGCTCTATTAGTTGCTTTGGAATCGACTTTTGAAAATGAGAGGGCGTAAAATTCGCCCAAAAAATTTCGCGACGATATCGAGCACATGCCTTCATAAAAGGGCTCTCCTGGCCAAATGGTTTAACTTTGGCAGGTCCCTGCTGTTCTGTTATGAAAGTAGACTTCGTGGGGCAGATTCTGGAAGTGATTGCGATCGCAAAGCTCTATTAGTTGCTTTGGAATCGGCTTTTGAAAAAAAGTCTGTGAAAATCGCAAAAATTTTGGGTATCGAAATCGGGCAAAGTCTGCATAAAAGGGCTCTCCTGGCCAAATGGTTTAACTTTGGCAGGTCCCTGCTGTTCTGTTATGAAACTAGAATATCTTTTGCAGATTCTATAAGTGATTGCGATCGCAAAGCTCTATTAGTTGCTTTGGAATCGACTTTTGAAAATGAGAGGGCGTAAAATTCGCCCAAAAAATTTGGCGACGATATCGAGCACATGCCTTCATAAAAGGGCTCTCCTGGCCAAATGGTTTAACTTTGGCAGGTCCCTGCTGTTCTGTTATGAAAGTAGACTTCGTGGGGCAGATTCTGGAAGTGATTGCGATCGCAAAGCTCTATTAGTTGCTTTGGAATCGGCTTTTGAAAAAAATTCTGTGAAAATCGCAAAAATTTTGGGTATCGAAATCGGGCAAAGTCTGCATAAAAGGGCTCTCCTGGCCAAATGGTTTAACTTTGGCAGGTCCCTGCTGTTCTGTTATGAAACTAGAATATCTTTTGCAGATTCTGGAAGTGATTGCGATCGCAAAGCTCTATTAGTTGCTTTGGAATCGACTTTTGAAAATGAGAGGGCGTAAAATTCGCCCAAAAAATTTGGCGACGATATCGAGCACATGCCTTCATAAAAGGGCTCTTCTGGCCAAATGGTTTAACTTTGGCAGGTCCCTGCTGTTCTGTTATGAAAGTAGACTTCGTGGGGCAGATTCTGGAAGTGATTGCGATCGCAAAGCTCTATTAGTTGCTTTGGAATCGGCTTTTGAAAAAAATTCTGTGAAAATCGCAAAAATTTTGGGTATCGAAATCGGGCAAAGTCTGCATAAAAGGGCTCTCCTGGCCAAATGGTTTAACTTTGGCAGGTCCCTGCTGTTCTGTTATGAAACTAGAATATCTTTTGCAGATTCTGGAAGTGATTGCGATCGCAAAGCTCTATTAGTTGCTTTGGAATCGACTTTTGAAAATGAGAGGGCGTAAAATTCGCCCAAAAAATTTGGCGACGATATCGAGCACATGCCTTCATAAAAGGGCTCTCCTGGCCAAATGGTTTAACTTTGGCAGGTCCCTGCTGTTCTGTTATGAAAGTAGACTTCGTGGGGCAGATTCTGGAAGTGATTGCGATCGCAAAGCTCTATTTGTTGCTTTGGAATCGGCTTTTGAAAAAAATTCTGTGAAAATCGCAAAAATTTTGGGTATCGAAATCGGGCAAAGTCTGCATAAAAGGGCTCTCCTGGCCAAATGGTTTAACTTTGGCAGGTCCCTGCTGTTCTGTTATGAAACTAGAATATCTTTTGCAGATTCTGGAAGTGATTGCGATCGCAAAGCTCTATTAGTTGCTTTGGAATCGACTTTTGAAAATGAGAGGGCGTAAAATTCGCCCAAAAAATTTGGCGACGATATCGAGCACATGCCTTCATAAAAGGGCTCTCCTGGCCAAATGGTTTAACTTTGGCAGGTCCCTGCTGTTCTGTTATGAAAGTAGACTTCGTGGGGCAGATTCTGGAAGTGATTGCGATCGCAAAGCTCTATTAGTTGCTTTGGAATCGGCTTTTAAAAAAAATTCTGTGAAAATCGCAAAAATTTTGGGTATCGAAATCGGGCAAAGTCTGCATAAAAGGGCTCTCCTGGCCAAATGGTTTAACTTTGGCAGGTCCCTGCTGTTCTGTTATGAAACTAGAATATCTTTTGCAGATTCTGGAAGTGATTGCGATCGCAAAGCTCTATTAGTTGCTTTGGAATCGACTTTTGAAAATGAGAGGGCGTAAAATTCGCCCAAAAAATTTCGCGACGATATCGAGCACATGCCTTCATAAAAGGGCTCTCCTGGCCAAATGGTTTAACTTTGGCAGGTCCCTGCTGTTCTGTTATGAAAGTAGACTTCGTGGGGCAGATTCTGGAAGTGATTGCGATCGCAAAGCTCTATTAGTTGCTTTGGAATCGGCTTTTGAAAAAAAGTCTGTGAAAATCGCAAAAATTTTGGGTATCGAAATCGGGCAAAGTCTGCATAAAAGGGCTCTCCTGGCCAAATGGTTTAACTTTGGCAGGTCCCTGCTGTTCTGTTATGAAACTAGAATATCTTTTGCAGATTCTATAAGTGATTGCGATCGCAAAGCTCTATTAGTTGCTTTGGAATCGACTTTTGAAAATGAGAGGGCGTAAAATTCGCCCAAAAAATTTGGCGACGATATCGAGCACATGCCTTCATAAAAGGGCTCTCCTGGCCAAATGGTTTAACTTTGGCAGGTCCCTGCTGTTCTGTTATGAAAGTAGACTTCGTGGGGCAGATTCTGGAAGTGATTGCGATCGCAAAGCTCTATTAGTTGCTTTGGAATCGGCTTTTGAAAAAAATTCTGTGAAAATCGCAAAAATTTTGGGTATCGAAATCGGGCAAAGTCTGCATAAAAGGGCTCTCCTGGCCAAATGGTTTAACTTTGGCAGGTCCCTGCTGTTCTGTTATGAAACTAGAATATCTTTTGCAGATTCTGGAAGTGATTGCGATCGCAAAGCTCTATTAGTTGCTTTGGAATCGACTTTTGAAAATGAGAGGGCGTAAAATTCGCCCAAAAAATTTGGCGACGATATCGAGCACATGCCTTCATAAAAGGGCTCTCCTGGCCAAATGGTTTAACTTTGGCAGGTCCCTGCTGTTCTGTTATGAAAGTAGACTTCGTGGGGCAGATTCTGGAAGTGATTGCGATCGCAAAGCTCTATTAGTTGCTTTGGAATCGACTTTTGAAAAAAATTCTGTGAAAATCGCAAAAATTTTGGGTATCGAAATCGGGCAAAGTCTGCATAAAAGGGCTCTCCTGGCCAAATGGTTTAACTTTGGCAGGTCCCTGCTGTTCTGTTATGAAACTAGAATATCTTTTGCAGATTCTGGAAGTGATTGCGATCGCAAAGCTCTATTAGTTGCTTTGGAATCGACTTTTGAAAATGAGAGGGCGTAAAATTCGCCCAAAAAATTTGGCGACGATATCGAGCACATGCCTTCATAAAAGGGCTCTCCTGGCCAAATGGTTTAACTTTGGCAGGTCCCTGCTGTTCTGTTATGAAAGTAGACTTCGTGGGGCAGATTCTGGAAGTGATTGCGATCGCAAAGCTCTATTAGTTGCTTTGGAATCGGCTTTTGAAAAAAATTCTGTGAAAATCGCAAAAATTTTGGGTATCGAAATCGGGCAAAGTCTGCATAAAAGGGCTCTCCTGGCCAAATGGTTTAACTTTGGCAGGTCCCTGCTGTTCTGTTATGAAACTAGAATATCTTTTGCAGATTCTGGAAGTGATTGCGATCGCAAAGCTCTATTAGTTGCTTTGGAATCGACTTTTGAAAATGAGAGGGCGTAAAATTCGCCCAAAAAATTTGGCGACGATATCGAGCACATGCCTTCATAAAAGGGCTCTCCTGGCCAAATGGTTTAACTTTGGCAGGTCCCTGCTGTTCTGTTATGAAAGTAGACTTCGTGGGGCAGATTCTGGAAGTGATTGCGATCGCAAAGCTCTATTAGTTGCTTTGGAATCGGCTTTTGAAAAAAAGTCTGTGAAAATCGCAAAAATTTTGGGTATCGAAATCGGGCAAAGTCTGCATAAAAGGGCTCTCCTGGCCAAATGGTTTAACTTTGGCAGGTCCCTGCTGTTCTGTTATGAAACTAGAATATCTTTTGCAGACTCTGGAAGTGATTGCGATCGCAAAGCTCTATTAGTTGCTTTGGAATCGACTTTTGAAAATGAGAGGGCGTAAAATTCGCCCAAAAAATTTGGCGACGATATCGAGCACATGCCTTCATAAAAGGGCTCTCCTGGCCAAATGGTTTAACTTTGGCAGGTCCCTGCTGTTCTGTTATGAAAGTAGACTTCGTGGGGCAGATTCTGGAAGTGATTGCGATCGCAAAGCTCTATTAGTTGCTTTGGAATCGGCTTTTGAAAAAAATTCTGTGAAAATCGCAAAAATTTTGGGTATCGAAATCGGGCAAAGTCTGCATAAAAGGGCTCTCCTGGCCAAATGGTTTAACTTTGGCAGGTCCCTGCTGTTCTGTTATGAAACTAGAATATCTTTTGCAGATTCTGGAAGTGATTGCGATCGCAAAGCTCTATTAGTTGCTTTGGAATCGACTTTTGAAAATGAGAGGGCGTAAAATTCGCCCAAAAAATTTGGCGACGATATCGAGCACATGCCTTCATAAAAGGGCTCTCCTGGCCAAATGGTTTAACTTTGGCAGGTCCCTGCTGTTCTGTTATGAAAGTAGACTTCGTGGGGCAGATTCTGGAAGTGATTGCGATCGCAAAGCTCTATTAGTTGCTTTGGAATCGGCTTTTGAAAAAAATTCTGTGAAAATCGCAAAAATTTTGGGTATCGAAATCGGGCAAAGTCTGCATAAAAGGGCTCTCCTGGCCAAATGGTTTAACTTTGGCAGGTCCCTGCTGTTCTGTTATGAAACTAGAATATCTTTTGCAGATTCTGGAAGTGATTGCGATCGCAAAGCTCTATTAGTTGCTTTGGAATCGACTTTTGAAAATGAGAGGGCGTAAAATTCGCCCAAAAAATTTGGCGACGATATCGAGCACATGCCTTCATAAAAGGGCTCTCCCGGCCAAATGGTTTAACTTTGGCAGGTCCCTGCTGTTCTGTTATGAAAGTAGACTTCGTGGGGCAGATTCTGGAAGTGATTGCGATCGCAAAGCTCTATTAGTTGCTTTGGAATCGGCTTTTGAAAAAAATTCTGTGAAAATCGCAAAAATTTTGGGTATCGAAATCGGGCAAAGTCTGCATAAAAGGGCTCTCCTGGCCAAACGGTTTAACTTTGGCAGGTCCCTGCTGTTCTGTTATGAAACTAGAATATCTTTTGCAGATTCTGGAAGTGATTGCGATCGCAAAGCTCTATTAGTTGCTTTGGAATCGACTTTTGAAAATGAGAGGGCGTAAAATTCGCCCAAAAAATTTGGCGACGATATCGAGCACATGCCTTCATAAAAGGGCTCTCCTGGCCAAATGGTTTAACTTTGGCAGGTCCCTGCTGTTCTGTTATGAAAGTAGACTTCGTGGGGCAGATTCTGGAAGTGATTGCGATCGCAAAGCTCTATTAGTTGCTTTGGAATCGGCTTTTGAAAAAAATTCTGTGAAAATCGCAAAAATTTTGGGTATCGAAATCGGGCAAAGTCTGCATAAAAGGGCTCTCCTGGCCAAATGGTTTAACTTTGGCAGGTCCCTGCTGTTCTGTTATGAAACTAGAATATCTTTTGCAGATTCTGGAAGTGATTGCGATCGCAAAGCTCTATTAGTTGCTTTGGAATCGACTTTTGAAAATGAGAGGGCGTAAAATTCGCCCAAAAAATTTGGCGACGATATCGAGCACATGCCTTCATAAAAGGGCTCTCCTGGCCAAATGGTTTAACTTTGGCAGGTCCCTGCTGTTCTGTTATGAAAGTAGACTTCGTGGGGCAGATTCTGGAAGTGATTGCGATCGCAAAGCTCTATTAGTTGCTTTGGAATCGGCTTTTGAAAAAAATTCTGTGAAAATCGCAAAAATTTTGGGTATCGAAATCGGGCAAAGTCTGCATAAAAGGGCTCTCCTGGCCAAATGGTTTAACTTTGGCAGGTCCCTGCTGTTCTGTTATGAAACTAGAATATCTTTTGCAGATTCTGGAAGTGATTGCGATCGCAAAGCTCTATTAGTTGCTTTGGAATCGACTTTTGAAAATGAGAGGGCGTAAAATTCGCCCAAAAAATTTGGCGACGATATCGAGCACATGCCTTCATAAAAGGGCTCTCCTGGCCAAATGGTTTAACTTTGGCAGGTCCCTGCTGTTCTGTTATGAAAGTAGACTTCGTGGGGCAGATTCTGGAAGTGATTGCGATCGCAAAGCTCTATTAGTTGCTTTGGAATCGGCTTTTGAAAAAAATTCTGTGAAAATCGCAAAAATTTTGGGTATCGAAATCGGGCAAAGTCTGCATAAAAGGGCTCTCCTGGCCAAATGGTTTAACTTTGGCAGGTCCCTGCTGTTCTGTTATGAAACTAGAATATCTTTTGCAGATTCTGGAAGTGATTGCGATCGCAAAGCTCTATTAGTTGCTTTGGAATCGACTTTTGAAAATGAGAGGGCGTAAAATTCGCCCAAAAAATTTCGCGACGATATCGAGCACATGCCTTCATAAAAGGGCTCTCCTGGCCAAATGGTTTAACTTTGGCAGGTCCCTGCTGTTCTGTTATGAAAGTAGACTTCGTGGGGCAGATTCTGGAAGTGATTGCGATCGCAAAGCTCTATTAGTTGCTTTGGAATCGGCTTTTGAAAAAAAGTCTGTGAAAATCGCAAAAATTTTGGGTATCGAAATCGGGCAAAGTCTGCATAAAAGGGCTCTCCTGGCCAAATGGTTTAACTTTGGCAGGTCCCTGCTGTTCTGTTATGAAACTAGAATATCTTTTGCAGATTCTATAAGTGATTGCGATCGCAAAGCTCTATTAGTTGCTTTGGAATCGACTTTTGAAAATGAGAGGGCGTAAAATTCGCCCAAAAAATTTGGCGACGATATCGAGCACATGCCTTCATAAAAGGGCTCTCCTGGCCAAATGGTTTAACTTTGGCAGGTCCCTGCTGTTCTGTTATGAAAGTAGACTTCGTGGGGCAGATTCTGGAAGTGATTGCGATCGCAAAGCTCTATTAGTTGCTTTGGAATCGGCTTTTGAAAAAAATTCTGTGAAAATCGCAAAAATTTTGGGTATCGAAATCGGGCAAAGTCTGCATAAAAGGGCTCTCCTGGCCAAATGGTTTAACTTTGGCAGGTCCCTGCTGTTCTGTTATGAAACTAGAATATCTTTTGCAGATTCTGGAAGTGATTGCGATCGCAAAGCTCTATTAGTTGCTTTGGAATCGACTTTTGAAAATGAGAGGGCGTAAAATTCGCCCAAAAAATTTGGCGACGATATCGAGCACATGCCTTCATAAAAGGGCTCTTCTGGCCAAATGGTTTAACTTTGGCAGGTCCCTGCTGTTCTGTTATGAAAGTAGACTTCGTGGGGCAGATTCTGGAAGTGATTGCGATCGCAAAGCTCTATTAGTTGCTTTGGAATCGGCTTTTGAAAAAAATTCTGTGAAAATCGCAAAAATTTTGGGTATCGAAATCGGGCAAAGTCTGCATAAAAGGGCTCTCCTGGCCAAATGGTTTAACTTTGGCAGGTCCCTGCTGTTCTGTTATGAAACTAGAATATCTTTTGCAGATTCTGGAAGTGATTGCGATCGCAAAGCTCTATTAGTTGCTTTGGAATCGACTTTTGAAAATGAGAGGGCGTAAAATTCGCCCAAAAAATTTGGCGACGATATCGAGCACATGCCTTCATAAAAGGGCTCTCCTGGCCAAATGGTTTAACTTTGGCAGGTCCCTGCTGTTCTGTTATGAAAGTAGACTTCGTGGGGCAGATTCTGGAAGTGATTGCGATCGCAAAGCTCTATTTGTTGCTTTGGAATCGGCTTTTGAAAAAAATTCTGTGAAAATCGCAAAAATTTTGGGTATCGAAATCGGGCAAAGTCTGCATAAAAGGGCTCTCCTGGCCAAATGGTTTAACTTTGGCAGGTCCCTGCTGTTCTGTTATGAAACTAGAATATCTTTTGCAGATTCTGGAAGTGATTGCGATCGCAAAGCTCTATTAGTTGCTTTGGAATCGACTTTTGAAAATGAGAGGGCGTAAAATTCGCCCAAAAAATTTGGCGACGATATCGAGCACATGCCTTCATAAAAGGGCTCTCCTGGCCAAATGGTTTAACTTTGGCAGGTCCCTGCTGTTCTGTTATGAAAGTAGACTTCGTGGGGCAGATTCTGGAAGTGATTGCGATCGCAAAGCTCTATTAGTTGCTTTGGAATCGGCTTTTGAAAAAAATTCTGTGAAAATCGCAAAAATTTTGGGTATCGAAATCGGGCAAAGTCTGCATAAAAGGGCTCTCCTGGCCAAATGGTTTAACTTTGGCAGGTCCCTGCTGTTCTGTTATGAAACTAGAATATCTTTTGCAGATTCTGGAAGTGATTGCGATCGCAAAGCTCTATTAGTTGCTTTGGAATCGACTTTTGAAAATGAGAGGGCGTAAAATTCGCCCAAAAAATTTCGCGACGATATCGAGCACATGCCTTCATAAAAGGGCTCTCCTGGCCAAATGGTTTAACTTTGGCAGGTCCCTGCTGTTCTGTTATGAAAGTAGACTTCGTGGGGCAGATTCTGGAAGTGATTGCGATCGCAAAGCTCTATTAGTTGCTTTGGAATCGGCTTTTGAAAAAAAGTCTGTGAAAATCGCAAAAATTTTGGGTATCGAAATCGGGCAAAGTCTGCATAAAAGGGCTCTCCTGGCCAAATGGTTTAACTTTGGCAGGTCCCTGCTGTTCTGTTATGAAACTAGAATATCTTTTGCAGATTCTATAAGTGATTGCGATCGCAAAGCTCTATTAGTTGCTTTGGAATCGACTTTTGAAAATGAGAGGGCGTAAAATTCGCCCAAAAAATTTGGCGACGATATCGAGCACATGCCTTCATAAAAGGGCTCTCCTGGCCAAATGGTTTAACTTTGGCAGGTCCCTGCTGTTCTGTTATGAAAGTAGACTTCGTGGGGCAGATTCTGGAAGTGATTGCGATCGCAAAGCTCTATTAGTTGCTTTGGAATCGGCTTTTGAAAAAAATTCTGTGAAAATCGCAAAAATTTTGGGTATCGAAATCGGGCAAAGTCTGCATAAAAGGGCTCTCCTGGCCAAATGGTTTAACTTTGGCAGGTCCCTGCTGTTCTGTTATGAAACTAGAATATCTTTTGCAGATTCTGGAAGTGATTGCGATCGCAAAGCTCTATTAGTTGCTTTGGAATCGACTTTTGAAAATGAGAGGGCGTAAAATTCGCCCAAAAAATTTGGCGACGATATCGAGCACATGCCTTCATAAAAGGGCTCTCCTGGCCAAATGGTTTAACTTTGGCAGGTCCCTGCTGTTCTGTTATGAAAGTAGACTTCGTGGGGCAGATTCTGGAAGTGATTGCGATCGCAAAGCTCTATTAGTTGCTTTGGAATCGACTTTTGAAAAAAATTCTGTGAAAATCGCAAAAATTTTGGGTATCGAAATCGGGCAAAGTCTGCATAAAAGGGCTCTCCTGGCCAAATGGTTTAACTTTGGCAGGTCCCTGCTGTTCTGTTATGAAACTAGAATATCTTTTGCAGATTCTGGAAGTGATTGCGATCGCAAAGCTCTATTAGTTGCTTTGGAATCGACTTTTGAAAATGAGAGGGCGTAAAATTCGCCCAAAAAATTTGGCGACGATATCGAGCACATGCCTTCATAAAAGGGCTCTCCTGGCCAAATGGTTTAACTTTGGCAGGTCCCTGCTGTTCTGTTATGAAAGTAGACTTCGTGGGGCAGATTCTGGAAGTGATTGCGATCGCAAAGCTCTATTAGTTGCTTTGGAATCGGCTTTTGAAAAAAATTCTGTGAAAATCGCAAAAATTTTGGGTATCGAAATCGGGCAAAGTCTGCATAAAAGGGCTCTCCTGGCCAAATGGTTTAACTTTGGCAGGTCCCTGCTGTTCTGTTATGAAACTAGAATATCTTTTGCAGATTCTGGAAGTGATTGCGATCGCAAAGCTCTATTAGTTGCTTTGGAATCGACTTTTGAAAATGAGAGGGCGTAAAATTCGCCCAAAAAATTTGGCGACGATATCGAGCACATGCCTTCATAAAAGGGCTCTCCTGGCCAAATGGTTTAACTTTGGCAGGTCCCTGCTGTTCTGTTATGAAAGTAGACTTCGTGGGGCAGATTCTGGAAGTGATTGCGATCGCAAAGCTCTATTAGTTGCTTTGGAATCGGCTTTTGAAAAAAAGTCTGTGAAAATCGCAAAAATTTTGGGTATCGAAATCGGGCAAAGTCTGCATAAAAGGGCTCTCCTGGCCAAATGGTTTAACTTTGGCAGGTCCCTGCTGTTCTGTTATGAAACTAGAATATCTTTTGCAGACTCTGGAAGTGATTGCGATCGCAAAGCTCTATTAGTTGCTTTGGAATCGACTTTTGAAAATGAGAGGGCGTAAAATTCGCCCAAAAAATTTGGCGACGATATCGAGCACATGCCTTCATAAAAGGGCTCTCCTGGCCAAATGGTTTAACTTTGGCAGGTCCCTGCTGTTCTGTTATGAAAGTAGACTTCGTGGGGCAGATTCTGGAAGTGATTGCGATCGCAAAGCTCTATTAGTTGCTTTGGAATCGGCTTTTGAAAAAAATTCTGTGAAAATCGCAAAAATTTTGGGTATCGAAATCGGGCAAAGTCTGCATAAAAGGGCTCTCCTGGCCAAATGGTTTAACTTTGGCAGGTCCCTGCTGTTCTGTTATGAAACTAGAATATCTTTTGCAGATTCTGGAAGTGATTGCGATCGCAAAGCTCTATTAGTTGCTTTGGAATCGACTTTTGAAAATGAGAGGGCGTAAAATTCGCCCAAAAAATTTGGCGACGATATCGAGCACATGCCTTCATAAAAGGGCTCTCCTGGCCAAATGGTTTAACTTTGGCAGGTCCCTGCTGTTCTGTTATGAAAGTAGACTTCGTGGGGCAGATTCTGGAAGTGATTGCGATCGCAAAGCTCTATTAGTTGCTTTGGAATCGGCTTTTGAAAAAAATTCTGTGAAAATCGCAAAAATTTTGGGTATCGAAATCGGGCAAAGTCTGCATAAAAGGGCTCTCCTGGCCAAATGGTTTAACTTTGGCAGGTCCCTGCTGTTCTGTTATGAAACTAGAATATCTTTTGCAGATTCTGGAAGTGATTGCGATCGCAAAGCTCTATTAGTTGCTTTGGAATCGACTTTTGAAAATGAGAGGGCGTAAAATTCGCCCAAAAAATTTGGCGACGATATCGAGCACATGCCTTCATAAAAGGGCTCTCCCGGCCAAATGGTTTAACTTTGGCAGGTCCCTGCTGTTCTGTTATGAAAGTAGACTTCGTGGGGCAGATTCTGGAAGTGATTGCGATCGCAAAGCTCTATTAGTTGCTTTGGAATCGGCTTTTGAAAAAAATTCTGTGAAAATCGCAAAAATTTTGGGTATCGAAATCGGGCAAAGTCTGCATAAAAGGGCTCTCCTGGCCAAACGGTTTAACTTTGGCAGGTCCCTGCTGTTCTGTTATGAAACTAGAATATCTTTTGCAGATTCTGGAAGTGATTGCGATCGCAAAGCTCTATTAGTTGCTTTGGAATCGACTTTTGAAAATGAGAGGGCGTAAAATTCGCCCAAAAAATTTGGCGACGATATCGAGCACATGCCTTCATAAAAGGGCTCTCCTGGCCAAATGGTTTAACTTTGGCAGGTCCCTGCTGTTCTGTTATGAAAGTAGACTTCGTGGGGCAGATTCTGGAAGTGATTGCGATCGCAAAGCTCAATTAGTTGCTTTGGAATCGGCTTTTGAAAAAAATTCTGTGAAAATCGCAAAAATTTTGGGTATCGAAATCGGGCAAAGTCTGCATAAAAGGGCTCTCCTGGCCAAATGGTTTAACTTTGGCAGGTCCCTGCTGTTCTGTTATGAAACTAGAATATCTTTTGCAGATTCTGGAAGTGATTGCGATCGCAAAGCTCTATTAGTTGCTTTGGAATCGACTTTTGAAAATGAGAGGGCGTAAAATTCGCCCAAAAAATTTGGCGACGATATCGAGCACATGCCTTCATAAAAGGGCTCTCCTGGCCAAATGGTTTAACTTTGGCAGGTCCCTGCTGTTCTGTTATGAAAGTAGACTTCGTGGGGCAGATTCTGGAAGTGATTGGGATCGCAAAGCTCTATTAGTTGCTTTGGAATCGGCTTTTGAAAAAAATTCTGTGAAAATCGCAAAAATTTTGGGTATCGAAATCGGGCAAAGTCTGCATAAAAGGGCTCTCCTGGCCAAATGGTTTAACTTTGGCAGGTCCCTGCTGTTCTGTTATGAAACTAGAATATCTTTTGCAGATTCTGGAAGTGATTGCGATCGCAAAGCTCTATTAGTTGCTTTGGAATCGACTTTTGAAAATGAGAGGGCGTAAAATTCGCCCAAAAAATTTCGCGACGATATCGAGCACATGCCTTCATAAAAGGGCTCTCCTGGCCAAATGGTTTAACTTTGGCAGGTCCCTGCTGTTCTGTTATGAAAGTAGACTTCGTGGGGCAGATTCTGGAAGTGATTGCGATCGCAAAGCTCTATTAGTTGCTTTGGAATCGGCTTTTGAAAAAAATTCTGTGAAAATCGCAAAAATTTTGGGTATCGAAATCGGGCAAAGTCTGCATAAAAGGGCTCTCCTGGCCAAATGGTTTAACTTTGGCAGGTCCCTGCTGTTCTGTTATGAAACTAGAATATCTTTTGCAGATTCTGGAAGTGATTGCGATCGCAAAGCTCTATTAGTTGCTTTGGAATCGACTTTTGAAAATGAGAGGGCGTAAAATTCGCCCAAAAAATTTGGCGACGATATCGAGCACATGCCTTCATAAAAGGGCTCTCCCGGCCAAATGGTTTAACTTTGGCAGGTCCCTGCTGTTCTGTTATGAAAGTAGACTTCGTGGGGCAGATTCTGGAAGTGATTGCGATCGCAAAGCTCTATTAGTTGCTTTGGAATCGGCTTTTGAAAAAAATTCTGTGAAAATCGCAAAAATTTTGGGTATCGAAATCGGGCAAAGTCTGCATAAAAGGGCTCTCCTGGCCAAATGGTTTAACTTTGCAAGGTCCCTGCTGTTCTGTTATGAAAATAGAATATCTTTTGCAGATTCTGGAAGTGATTGCGATCGCAAAGCTCTATTAGTTGCTTTGGAATCGACTTTTGAAAATGAGAGGGCGTAAAATTCGCCCAAAAAATTTGGCGACGATATCGAGCACATGCCTTCATAAAAGGGCTCTCCCGGCCAAATGGTTTAACTTTGGCAGGTCCCTGCTGTTCTGTTATGAAAGTAGACTTCGTGGGGCAGATTCTGGAAGTGATTGCGATCGCAAAGCTCTATTAGTTGCTTTGGAATCGGCTTTTGAAAAAAATTCTGTGAAAATCGCAAAAATTTTGGGTATCGAAATCGGGCAAAGTCTGCATAAAAGGGCTCTCCTGGCCAAATGGTTTAACTTTGGCAGGTCCCTGCTGTTCTGTTATGAAACTAGAATATCTTTTGCAGATTCTGGAAGTGATTGCGATCGCAAAGCTCTATTAGTTGCTTTGGAATCGACTTTTGAAAATGAGAGGGCGTAAAATTCGCCCAAAAAATTTGGCGACGATATCGAGCACATGCCTTCATAAAAGGGCTCTCCTGGCCAAATGGTTTAACTTTGGCAGGTCCCTGCTGTTCTGTTATGAAAGTAGACTTCGTGGGGGCAGATTCTGGAAGTGATTGCGATCGCAAAGCTCTATTAGTTGCTTTGGAATCGGCTTTTGAAAAAAATTCTGTGAAAATCGCAAAAATTTTGGGTATCGAAATCGGGCAAAGTCTGCATAAAAGGGCTCTCCTGGCCAAATGGTTTAACTTTGGCAGGTCCCTGCTGTTCTGTTATGAAACTAGAATATCTTTTGCAGATTCTGGAAGTGATTGCGATCGCAAAGCTCTATTAGTTGCTTTGGAATCGACTTTTGAAAATGAGAGGGCGTAAAATTCGCCCAAAAAATTTGGCGACGATATCGAGCACATGCCTTCATAAAAGGGCTCTCCTGGCCAAATGGTTTAACTTTGGCAGGTCCCTGCTGTTCTGTTATGAAAGTAGACTTCGTGGGGCAGATTCTGGAAGTGATTGAGATCGCAAAGCTCTATTAGTTGCTTTGGAATCGGCTTTTGAAAAAAATTCTGTGAAAATCGCAAAAATTTTGGGTATCGAAATCGGGCAAAGTCTGCATAAAAGGGCTCTCCTGGCCAAATGGTTTAACTTTGGCAGGTCCCTGCTGTTCTGTTATGAAACTAGAATATCTTTTGCAGATTCTGGAAGTGATTGCGATCGCAAAGCTCTATTAGTTGCTTTGGAATCGACTTTTGAAAATGAGAGGGCGTAAAATTCGCCCAAAAAATTTCGCGACGATATCGAGCACATGCCTTCATAAAAGGGCTCTCCTGGCCAAATGGTTTAACTTTGGCAGGTCCCTGCTGTTCTGTTATGAAAGTAGACTTCGTGGGGCAGATTCTGGAAGTGATTGCGATCGCAAAGCTCTATTAGTTGCTTTGGAATCGGCTTTTGAAAAAAAGTCTGTGAAAATCGCAAAAATTTTGGGTATCGAAATCGGGCAAAGTCTGCATAAAAGGGCTCTCCTGGCCAAATGGTTTAACTTTGGCAGGTCCCTGCTGTTCTGTTATGAAACTAGAATATCTTTTGCAGATTCTATAAGTGATTGCGATCGCAAAGCTCTATTAGTTGCTTTGGAATCGACTTTTGAAAATGAGAGGGCGTAAAATTCGCCCAAAAAATTTGGCGACGATATCGAGCACATGCCTTCATAAAAGGGCTCTCCTGGCCAAATGGTTTAACTTTGGCAGGTCCCTGCTGTTCTGTTATGAAAGTAGACTTCGTGGGGCAGATTCTGGAAGTGATTGCGATCGCAAAGCTCTATTAGTTGCTTTGGAATCGGCTTTTGAAAAAAATTCTGTGAAAATCGCAAAAATTTTGGGTATCGAAATCGGGCAAAGTCTGCATAAAAGGGCTCTCCTGGCCAAATGGTTTAACTTTGGCAGGTCCCTGCTGTTCTGTTATGAAACTAGAATATCTTTTGCAGATTCTGGAAGTGATTGCGATCGCAAAGCTCTATTAGTTGCTTTGGAATCGACTTTTGAAAATGAGAGGGCGTAAAATTCGCCCAAAAAATTTGGCGACGATATCGAGCACATGCCTTCATAAAAGGGCTCTCCTGGCCAAATGGTTTAACTTTGGCAGGTCCCTGCTGTTCTGTTATGAAAGTAGACTTCGTGGGGCAGATTCTGGAAGTGATTGCGATCGCAAAGCTCTATTAGTTGCTTTGGAATCGGCTTTTGAAAAAAATTCTGTGAAAATCGCAAAAATTTTGGGTATCGAAATCGGGCAAAGTCTGCATAAAAGGGCTCTCCTGGCCAAATGGTTTAACTTTGGCAGGTCCCTGCTGTTCTGTTATGAAACTAGAATATCTTTTGCAGATTCTGGAAGTGATTGCGATCGCAAAGCTCTATTAGTTGCTTTGGAATCGACTTTTGAAAATGAGAGGGCGTAAAATTCGCCCAAAAAATTTGGCGACGATATCGAGCACATGCCTTCATAAAAGGGCTCTCCTGGCCAAATGGTTTAACTTTGGCAGGTCCCTGCTGTTCTGTTATGAAAGTAGACTTCGTGGGGCAGATTCTGGAAGTGATTGCGATCGCAAAGCTCTATTAGTTGCTTTGGAATCGGCTTTTGAAAAAAATTCTGTGAAAATCGCAAAAATTTTGGGTATCGAAATCGGGCAAAGTCTGCATAAAAGGGCTCTCCTGGCCAAATGGTTTAACTTTGGCAGGTCCCTGCTGTTCTGTTTTAATTTTGGCAGGTCACTGCTGTTCTGTTATGAAACTAGAATATCTTTTGCAGATTCTGGAAGTGATTGCGATCGCAAAGCTCTATTAGTTGCTTTGGAATCGACTTTTGAAAATGAGAGGGCGTAAAATTCGCCCAAAAAATTTGGCGACGATATCGAGCACATGCCTTCATAAAAGGGCTCTCCTGGCCAAATGGTTTAACTTTGGCAGGTCCCTGCTGTTCTGTTATGAAAGTAGACTTCGTGGGGCAGATTCTGGAAGTGATTGCGATCGCAAAGCTCTATTAGTTGCTTTGGAATCGGCTTTTGAAAAAAATTCTGTGAAAATCGCAAAAATTTTGGGTATCGAAATCGGGCAAAGTCTGCATAAAAGGGCTCTCCTGGCCAAATGGTTTAACTTTGGCAGGTCCCTGCTGTTCTGTTATGAAACTAGAATATCTTTTGCAGATTCTGGAAGTGATTGCGATCGCAAAGCTCTATTAGTTGCTTTGGAATCGACTTTTGAAAATGAGAGGGCGTAAAATTCGCCCAAAAAATTTGGCGACGATATCGAGCACATGCCTTCATAAAAGGGCTCTCCTGGCCAAATGGTTTAACTTTGGCAGGTCCCTGCTGTTCTGTTATGAAAGTAGACTTCGTGGGGCAGATTCTGGAAGTGATTGCGATCGCAAAGCTCTATTAGTTGCTTTGGAATCGGCTTTTGAAAAAAATTCTGTGAAAATCGCAAAAATTTTGGGTATCGAAATCGGGCAAAGTCTGCATAAAAGGGCTCTCCTGGCCAAATGGTTTAACTTTGGCAGGTCCCTGCTGTCCTGTTATGAAACTAGAATATCTTTTGCAGATTCTGGAAGTGATTGCGATCGCAAAGCTCTATTAGTTGCTTTGGAATCGACTTTTGAAAATGAGAGGGCGTAAAATTCGCCCAAAAAATTTGGCGACGATATCGAGCACATGCTTCATAAAAGGGCTCTCCCGGCCAAATGGTTTAACTTTGGCAGGTCCCTGCTGTTCTGTTATGAAAGTAGACTTCGTGGGGCAGATTCTGGAAGTGATTGCGATCGCAAAGCTCTATTAGTTGCTTTGGAATCGGCTTTTGAAAAAAATTCTGTGAAAATCGCAAAAATTTTGGGTATCGAAATCGGGCAAAGTCTGCATAAAAGGGCTCTCCTGGCCAAATGGTTTAACTTTGGCAGGTCCCTGCTGTTCTGTTATGAAACTAGAATATCTTTTGCAGATTCTGGAAGTGATTGCGATCGCAAAGCTCTATTAGTTGCTTTGGAATCGACTTTTGAAAATGAGAGGGCGTAAAATTCGCCCAAAAAATTTGACGACGATATCGAGCACATGCCTTCATAAAAGGGCTCTCCTGGCCAAATGGTTTAACTTTGGCAGGTCCCTGCTGTTCTGTTATGAAAGTAGACTTCGTGGGGCAGATTCTGGAAGTGATTGCGATCGCAAAGCTCTATTAGTTGCTTTGGAATCGGCTTTTGAAAAAAATTCTGTGAAAATCGCAAAAATTTTGGGTATCGAAATCGGGCAAAGTCTGCATAAAAGGGCTCTCCTGGCCAAATGGTTTAACTTTGGCAGGTCCCTGCTGTTCTGTTATGAAACTAGAATATCTTTTGCAGATTCTGGAAGTGATTGCGATCGCAAAGCTCTATTAGTTGCTTTGGAATCGACTTTTGAAAATGAGAGGGCGTAAAATTCCCCCAAAAAATTTGGCGACGATATCGAGCACATGCCTTCATAAAAGGGCTCTCCTGGCCAAATGGTTTAACTTTGGCAGGTCCCTGCTGTTCTGTTATGAAAGTAGACTTCGTGGGGCAAATTCTGGAAGTGATTGCGATCGCAAAGCTCTATTAGTTGCTTTGGAATCGGCTTTTGAAAAAAATTCTGTGAAAATCGCAAAAATTTTGGGTATCGAAATCGGGCAAAGTCTGCATAAAAGGGCTCTCCTGGCCAAATGGTTTAACTTTGGCAGGTCCCTGCTGTTCTGTTATGAAACTAGAATATCTTTTGCAGATTCTGGAAGTGATTGCGATCGCAAAGCTCTATTAGTTGCTTTGGAATCGACTTTTGAAAATGAGAGGGCGTAAAATTCGCCCAAAAAATTTGGCGACGATATCGAGCACATGCCTTCATAAAAGGGCTCTCCTGGCCAAATGGTTTAACTTTGGCAGGTCCCTGCTGTTCTGTTATGAAAGTAGACTTCGTGGGGCAGATTCTGGAAGTGATTGCGATCGCAAAGCTCTATTAGTTGCTTTGGAATCGGCTTTTGAAAAAAATTCTGTGAAAATCGCAAAAATTTTGGGTATCGAAATCGGGCAAAGTCTGCATAAAAGGGCTCTCCTGGCCAAATGCTTTAACTTTGGCAGGTCCCTGCTGTTCTGTTATGAAACTAGAATATCTTTTGCAGATTCTGGAAGTGATTGCGATCGCAAAGCTCTATTAGTTGCTTTGGAATCGACTTTTGAAAATGAGAGGGCGTAAAATTCGCCCAAAAAATTTGGCGACGATATCGAGCACATGCCTTCATAAAAGGGCTCTCCTGGCCAAATGGTTTAACTTTGGCAGGTCCCTGCTGTTCTGTTATGAAAGTAGACTTCGTGGGGCAGATTCTGGAAGTGATTGCGATCGCAAAGCTCTATTAGTTGCTTTGGAATCGGCTTTTGAAAAAAATTCTGTGAAAATCGCAAAAATTTTGGGTATTGAAATCGGGCAAAGTCTGCATAAAAGGGCTCTCCTGGCCAAATGGTTTAACTTTGGCAGGTCCCTGCTGTTCTGTTATGAAACTAGAATATCTTTTGCAGATTCTGGAAGTGATTGCGATCGCAAAGCTCTATTAGTTGCTTTGGAATCGACTTTTGAAAATGAGAGGGCGTAAAATTCGCCCAAAAAATTTGGCGACGATATCGAGCACATGCCTTCATAAAAGGGCTCTCCTGGCCAAATGGTTTAACTTTGGCAGGTCCCTGCTGTTCTGTTATGAAAGTAGACTTCGTGGGGCAGATTCTGGAAGTGATTGCGATCGCAAAGCTCTATTAGTTGCTTTGGAATCGGCTTTTGAAAAAAATTCTGTGAAAATCGCAAAAATTTTGGGTATCGAAATCGGGCAAAGTCTGCATAAAAGGGCTCTCCTGGCCAAATGGTTTAACTTTGGCAGGTCCCTGCTGTTCTGTTATGAAACTAGAATATCTTTTGCAGATTCTGGAAGTGATTGCGATCGCAAAGCTCTATTAGTTGCTTTGGAATCGACTTTTGAAAATGAGAGGGCGTAAAATTCGCCCAAAAAATTTCGCGACGATATCGAGCACATGCCTTCATAAAAGGGCTCTCCTGGCCAAATGGTTTAACTTTGGCAGGTCCCTGCTGTTCTGTTATGAAAGTAGACTTCGTGGGGCAGATTCTGGAAGTGATTGCGATCGCAAAGCTCTATTAGTTGCTTTGGAATCGGCTTTTGAAAAAAATTCTGTGAAAATCGCAAAAATTTTGGGTATCGAAATCGGGCAAAGTCTGCATAAAAGGGCTCTCCTGGCCAAATGGTTTAACTTTGGCAGGTCCCTGCTGTTCTGTTATGAAACTAGAATATCTTTTGCAGATTCTGGAAGTGATTGCGATCGCAAAGCTCTATTAGTTGCTTTGGAATCGACTTTTGAAAATGAGAGGGCGTAAAATTCGCCCAAAAAATTTGGCGACGATATCGAGCACATGCCTTCATAAAAGGGCTCTCCTGGCCAAATGGTTTAACTTTGGCAGGTCCCTGCTGTTCTGTTATGAAAGTAGACTTCGTGGGGCAGATTCTGGAAGTGATTGCGATCGCAAAGCTCTATTAGTTGCTTTGGAATCGGCTTTTGAAAAAAATTCTGTGAAAATCGCAAAAATTTTGGGTATCGAAATCGGGCAAAGTCTGCATAAAAGGGCTCTCCTGGCCAAATGGTTTAACTTTGGCAGGTCCCTGCTGTTCTGTTATGAAACTAGAATATCTTTTGCAGATTCTGGAAGTGATTGCGATCGCAAAGCTCTATTAGTTGCTTTGGAATCGACTTTTGAAAATGAGAGGGCGTAAAATTCGCCCAAAAAATTTGGCGACGATATCGAGCACATGCCTTCATAAAAGGGCTCTCCTGGCCAAATGGTTTAACTTTGGCAGGTCCCTGCTGTTCTGTTATGAAAGTAGACTTCGTGGGGCAGATTCTGGAAGTGATTGCGATCGCAAAGCTCTATTAGTTGCTTTGGAATCGGCTTTTGAAAAAAAGTCTGTGAAAATCGCAAAAATTTTGGGTATCGAAATCGGGCAAAGTCTGCATAAAAGGGCTCTCCTGGCCAAATGGTTTAACTTTGGCAGGTCCCTGCTGTTCTGTTATGAAACTAGAATATCTTTTGCAGATTCTGGAAGTGATTGCGATCGCAAAGCTCTATTAGTTGCTTTGGAATCGACTTTTGAAAATGAGAGGGCGTAAAATTCGCCCAAAAAATTTGGCGACGATATCGAGCACATGCCTTCATAAAAGGGCTCTCCTGGCCAAATGGTTTAACTTTGGCAGGTCCCTGCTGTTCTGTTATGAAAGTAGACTTCGTGGGGCAGATTCTGGAAGTGATTGCGATCGAAAGCTCTATTAGTTGCTTTGGAATCGGCTTTTGAAAAAAATTCTGTGAAAATCGCAAAAATTTCTGGTATCGAAATCGGGCAAAGTCTGCATAAAAGGGCTCTCCTGGCCAAATGGTTTAACTTTGGCAGGTCCCTGCTGTTCTGTTATGAAACTAGAATATCTTTTGCAGATTCTGGAAGTGATTGCGATCGCAAAGCTCTATTAGTTGCTTTGGAATCGACTTTTGAAAATGAGAGGGCGTAAAATTCGCCCAAAAAATTTGGCGACGATATCGAGCACATGCCTTCATAAAAGGGCTCTCCTGGCCAAATGGTTTAACTTTGGCAGGTCCCTGCTGTTCTGTTATGAAAGTAGACTTCGTGGGGCAGATTCTGGAAGTGATTGCGATCGCAAAGCTCTATTAGTTGCTTTGGAATCGGCTTTTGAAAAAAATTCTGTGAAAATCGCAAAAATTTTGGGTATCGAAATCGGGCAAAGTCTGCATAAAAGGGCTCTCCTGGCCAAATGGTTTAACTTTGGCAGGTCCCTGCTGTTCTGTTATGAAACTAGAATATCTTTTGCAGATTCTGGAAGTGATTGCGATCGCAAAGCTCTATTAGTTGCTTTGGAATCGACTTTTGAAAATGAGAGGGCGTAAAATTCGCCCAAAAAATTTGGCGACGATATCGAGCACATGCCTTCATAAAAGGGCTCTCCTGGCCAAATGGTTTAACTTTGGCAGGTCCCTGCTGTTCTGTTATGAAAGTAGACTTCGTGGGGCAGATTCTGGAAGTGATTGCGATCGCAAAGCTCTATTAGTTGCTTTGGAATCGGCTTTTGAAAAAAATTCTGTAAAAATCGCAAAAATTTTGGGTATCGAAATCGGGCAAAGTCTGCATAAAAGGGCTCTCCTGGCCAAATGGTTTAACTTTGGCAGGTCCCTGCTTTTCTGTTATGAAACTAGAATATCTTTTGCAGATTCTGGAAGTGATTGCGATCGCAAAGCTCTATTAGTTGCTTTGGAATCGACTTTTGAAAATGAGAGGGCGTAAAATTCGCCCAAAAAATTTGGCGACGATATCGAGCACATGCCTTCATAAAAGGGCTCTCCTGGCCAAATGGTTTAACTTTGGCAGGTCCCTGCTGTTCTGTTATGAAAGTAGACTTCGTGGGGCAGATTCTGGAAGTGATTGCGATCGCAAAGCTCTATTAGTTGCTTTGGAATCGGCTTTTGAAAAAAATTCTGTGAAAATCGCAAAAATTTTGGGTATCGAAATCGGGCAAAGTCTGTATAAAAGGGCTCTCCTGGCCAAATGGTTTAACTTTGGCAGGTCCCTGCTGTTCTGTTATGAAACTAGAATATCTTTTGCAGATTCTGGAAGTGATTGCGATCGCAAAGCTCTATTAGTTGCTTTGGAATCGACTTTTGAAAATGAGAGGGCGTAAAATTCGCCCAAAAAATTTGGCGACGATATCGAGCACATGCCTTCATAAAAGGGCTCTCCTGGCCAAATGGTTTAACTTTGGCAGGTCCCTGCTGTTCTGTTATGAAAGTAGACTTCGTGGGGCAGATTCTGGAAGTGATTGCGATCGCAAAGCTCTATTAGTTGCTTTGGAATCGGCTTTTGAAAAAAATTCTGTGAAAATCGCAAAAATTTTGGGTATCGAAATCGGGCAAAGTCTGCATAAAAGGGCTCTCCTGGCCAAATGGTTTAACTTTGGCAGGTCCCTGCTGTTCTGTTATGAAATTAGAATATCTTTTGCAGATTCTGGAAGTGACTGCGATCGCAAAGCTCTATTAGTTGCTTTGGAATCGACTTTTGAAAATGAGAGGGCGTAAAATTCGCCCAAAAAATTTGGCGACGATATCGAGCACATGCCTTCATAAAAGGGCTCTCCTGGCCAAATGGTTTAACTTTGGCAGGTCCCTGCTGTTCTGTTATGAAAGTAGACTTCGTGGGGCAGATTCTGGAAGTGATTGCGATCGCAAAGCTCTATTAGTTGCTTTGGAATCGGCTTTTGAAAAAAATTCTGTGAAAATCGCAAAAATTTTGGGTATCGAAATCGGGCAAAGTCTGCATAAAAGGGCTCTCCTGGCCAAATGGTTTAACTTTGGCAGGTCTCTGCTGTTCTGTTATGAAACTAGAATATCTTTTGCAGATTCTGGAAGTGATTGCGATCGCAAAGCTCTATTAGTTGCTTTGGAATCGACTTTTGAAAATGAGAGGGCGTAAAATTCGCCCAAAAAATTTGGCGACGATATCGAGCACATGCCTTCATAAAAGGGCTCTCCTGGCCAAATGGTTTAACTTTGGCAGGTCCCTGCTGTTCTGTTATGAAAGTAGACTTCGTGGGGCAGATTCTGGAAGTGATTGCGATCGCAAAGCTCTATTAGTTGCTTTGGAATCGGCTTTTGAAAAAAATTCTGTGAAAATCGCAAAAATTTTGGGTATCGAAATCGGGCAAAGTCTGCATAAAAGGGCTCTCCTGGCCAAATGGTTTAACTTTGGCAGGTCCCTGCTTTTCTGTTATGAAACTAGAATATCTTTTGCAGATTCTGGAAGTGATTGCGATCGCAAAGCTCTATTAGTTGCTTTGGAATCGACTTTTGAAAATGAGAGGGCGTAAAATTCGCCCAAAAAATTTGGCGACGATATCGAGCACATGCCTTCATAAAAGGGCTCTCCTGGCCAAATGGTTTAACTTTGGCAGGTCCCTGCTGTTCTGTTATGAAA
Organism: Salticus scenicus; assembly: GCA_963930645.1. Classification (NCBI taxonomy): domain Eukaryota; kingdom Metazoa; phylum Arthropoda; class Arachnida; order Araneae; family Salticidae; genus Salticus; species Salticus scenicus. The sequence goes on from CAWVNO010001234.1 coordinate 476,878, forward strand.
GTAGACTTCGTGGGGCAGATTCTGGAAGTGATTGCGATCTCAAAGCTCTATTAGTTGCTTTGGAATCGGCTTTTGAAAAAAATTCTGTGAAAATCGCAAAAATTTTGGGTATCGAAATCGGGCAAAGTCTGCATAAAAGGGCTCTCCTGGCCAAATGGTTTAACTTTGGCAGGTCCCTGCTGTTCTGTTATGAAACTAGAATATCTTTTGCAGATTCTGGAAGTGATTGCGATCGCAAAGCTCTATTAGTTGCTTTGGAATCGACTTTTGAAAATGAGAGGGCGTAAAATTCGCCCAAAAAATTTGGCGACGATATCGAGCACATGCCTTCATAAAAGGGCTCTCCTGGCCAAATGGTTTAACTTTGGCAGGTCCCTGCTGTTCTGTTATGAAAGTAGACTTCGTGGGGCAGATTCTGGAAGTGATTGCGATCGCAAAGCTCTATTAGTTGCTTTGGAATCGGCTTTTGAAAAAAATTCTGTGAAAATCGCAAAAATTTTGGGTATCGAAATCGGGCAAAGTCTGCATAAAAGGGCTCTCCTGGCCAAATGGTTTAACTTTGGCAGGTCCCTGCTGTTCTGTTATGAAACTAGAATATCTTTTGCAGATTCTGGAAGTGATTGCGATCGCAAAGCTCTATTAGTTGCTTTGGAATCGACTTTTGAAAATGAGAGGGCGTAAAATTCGCCCAAAAAATTTGGCGACGATTTCGAGCACATGCCTTCATAAAAGGGCTCTCCTGGCCAAATGGTTTAACTTTGGCAGGTCCCTGCTGTTCTGTTATGAAAGTAGACTTCGGTTAGGCAGATTCTGGAAGTGATTGCGATCGCAAAGCTCTATTAGTTGCTTTGGAATCGGCTTTTGAAAAAAATTCTGTGAAAATCGCAAAAATTTTGGGTATCGAAATCGGGCAAAGTCTGCATAAAAGGGCTCTCCTGGCCAAATGGTTTAACTTTGGCAGGTCCCTGCTGTTCTGTTATGAAACTAGAATATCTTTTGCAGATTCTGGAAGTGATTGCGATCGCAAAGCTCTATTAGTTGCTTTGGAATCGACTTTTGAAAATGAGAGGGCGTAAAATTCGCCCAAAAAATTTGGCGACGATATCGAGCACATGCCTTCATAAAAGGGCTCTCCTGGCCAAATGGTTTAACTTTGGCAGGTCCCTGCTGTTCTGTTATGAAAGTAGACTTCGTGGGGCAGATTCTGGAAGTGATTGCGATCGCAAAGCTCTATTAGTTGCTTTGGAATCGGCTTTTGAAAAAAATTCTGTGAAAATCGCAAAAATTTTGGGTATCGAAATCGGGCAAAGTCTGCATAAAAGGGCTCTCCTGGCCAAATGGTTTAACTTTGGCAGGTCCCTGCTGTTCTGTTATGAAACTAGAATATCTTTTGCTGATTCTGGAAGTGATTGCGATCGCAAAGCTCTATTAGTTGCTTTGGAATCGACTTTTGAAAATGAGAGGGCGTAAAATTCGCCCAAAAAATTTGGCGACGATATCGAGCACATGCCTTCATAAAAGGGCTCTCCTGGCCAAATGGTTTAACTTTGGCCGGTCCCTTCTGTTCTGTTATGAAAGTAGACTTCGTGGGGTAGATTCTGGAAGTGATTGCGATCGCAAAGCTCTATTAGTTGCTTTGGAATCGGCTTTTGAAAAAAATTCTGTGAAAATCGCAAAAATTTTGGGTATCGAAATCGGGCAAAGTCTGCATAAAAGGGCTCTCCTGGCCAAATGGTTTAACTTTGGCAGGTCCCTGCTGTTCTGTTATGAAACTAGAATATCTTTTGCAGATTCTGGAAGTGATTGCGATCGCAAAGCTCTATTAGTTGCTTTGGAATCGACTTTTGAAAATGAGAGGGCGTAAAATTCGCCCAAAAAATTTGGCGACGATATCGAGCACATGCCTTCATAAAAGGGCTCTCCTGGCCAAATGGTTTAACTTTGGCAGGTCCCTGCTGTTCTGTTATGAAAGTAGACTTCGTGGGGCAGATTCTGGAAGTGATTGCGATCGCAAAGCTCTATTAGTTGCTTTGGAATCGGCTTTTGAAAAAAATTCTGTGAAAATCGCAAAAATTTTGGGTATCGAAATCGGGCAAAGTCTGTATAAAAGGGCTCTCCTGGCCAAATGGTTTAACTTTGGCAGGTCCCTGCTGTTCTGTTATGAAACTAGAATATCTTTTGCAGATTCTGGAAGTGATTGCGATCGCAAAGCTCTATTAGTTGCTTTGGAATCGACTTTTGAAAATGAGAGGGCGTAAAATTCGCCCAAAAAATTTGGCGACGATATCGAGCACATGCCTTCATAAAAGGGCTCTCCTGGCCAAATGGTTTAACTTTGGCAGGTCCCTGCTGTTCTGTTATGAAAGTAGACTTCGTGGGGCAGATTCTGGAAGTGATTGCGATCGCAAAGCTCTATTAGTTGCTTTGGAATCGGCTTTTGAAAAAAATTCTGTGAAAATCGCAAAAATTTTGGGTATCGAAATCGGGCAAAGTCTGTATAAAAGGGCTCTCCTGGCCAAATGGTTTAACTTTGGCAGGTCCCTGCTGTTCTGTTATGAAACTAGAATATCTTTTGCAGATTCTGGAAGTGATTGCGATCGCAAAGCTCTATTAGTTGCTTTGGAATCGACTTTTGAAAATGAGAGGGCGTAAAATTCGCCCAAAAAATTTGGCGACGATATCGAGCACATGCCTTCATAAAAGGGCTCTCCTGGCCAAATGGTTTAACTTTGGCAGGTCCCTGCTGTTCTGTTATGAAAGTAGACTTCGTGGGGCAGATTCTGGAAGTGATTGCGATCGCAAAGCTCTATTAGTTGCTTTGGAATCGGCTTTTGAAAAAAATTCTGTGAAAATCGCAAAAATTTTGGGTATCGAAATCGGGCAAAGTCTGCATAAAAGGGCTCTCCTGGCCAAATGGTTTAACTTTGGCAGGTCCCTGCTGTTCTGTTATGAAACTAGAATATCTTTTGCAGATTCTGGAAGTGACTGCGATCGCAAAGCTCTATTAGTTGCTTTGGAATCGACTTTTGAAAATGAGAGGGCGTAAAATTCGCCCAAAAAATTTGGCGACGATATCGAGCACATGCCTTCATAAAAGGGCTCTCCTGGCCAAATGGTTTAACTTTGGCAGGTCCCTGCTGTTCTGTTATGAAAGTAGACTTCGTGGGGCAGATTCTGGAAGTGATTGCGATCGCAAAGCTCTATTAGTTGCTTTGGAATCGGCTTTTGAAAAAAATTCTGTGAAAATCGCAAAAATTTTGGGTATCGAAATCGGGCAAAGTCTGCATAAAAGGGCTCTCCTGGCCAAATGGTTTAACTTTGGCAGGTCCCTGCTGTTCTGTTATGAAACTAGAATATCTTTTGCAGATTCTGGAAGTGATTGCGATCGCAAAGCTCTATTAGTTGCTTTGGAATCGACTTTTGAAAATGAGAGGGCGTAAAATTCGCCCAAAAAATTTGGCGACGATATCGAGCACATGCCTTCATAAAAGGGCTCTCCTGGCCAAATGGTTTAACTTTGGCAGGTCCCTGCTGTTCTGTTATGAAAGTAGACTTCGTGGGGCAGATTCTGGAAGTGATTGCGATCGCAAAGCTCTATTAGTTGCTTTGGAATCGGCTTTTGAAAAAAATTCTGTGAAAATCGCAAAAATTTTGGGTATCGAAATCGGGCAAAGTCTGCATAAAAGGGCTCTCCTGGCCAAATGGTTTAACTTTGGCAGGTCCCTGCTTTTCTGTTATGAAACTAGAATATCTTTTGCAGATTCTGGAAGTGATTGCGATCGCAAAGCTCTATTAGTTGCTTTGGAATCGACTTTTGAAAATGAGAGGGCGTAAAATTCGCCCAAAAAATTTGGCGACGATATCGAGCACATGCCTTCATAAAAGGGCTCTCCTGGCCAAATGGTTTAACTTTGGCAGGTCCCTGCTGTTCTGTTATGAAAGTAGACTTCGTGGGGCAGATTCTGGAAGTGATTGCGATCGCAAAGCTCTATTAGTTGCTTTGGAATCGGCTTTTGAAAAAAATTCTGTGAAAATCGCAAAAATTTTGGGTATCGAAATCGGGCAAAGTCTGCATAAAAGGGCTCTCCTGGCCAAATGGTTTAACTTTGGCAGGTCCCTGCTGTTCTGTTATGAAACTAGAATATCTTTTGCAGATTCTGGAAGTGATTGCGATCGCAAAGCTCTATTAGTTGCTTTGGAATCGACTTTTGAAAATGAGAGGGCGTAAAATTCGCCCAAAAAATTTGGCGACGATATCGAGCACATGCCTTCATAAAAGGGCTCTCCTGGCCAAATGGTTTAACTTTGGCAGGTCCCTGCTGTTCTGTTATGAAAGTAGACTTCGTGGGGCAGATTCTGGAAGTGATTGCGATCGCAAAGCTCTATTAGTTGCTTTGGAATCGGCTTTTGAAAAAAATTCTGTGAAAATCGCAAAAATTTTGGGTATCGAAATCGGGCAAAGTCTGCATAAAAGGGCTCTCCTGGCCAAATGGTTTAACTTTGGCAGGTCCCTGCTGTTCTGTTATGAAACTAGAATATCTTTTGCAGATTCTGGAAGTGATTGCGATCGCAAAGCTCTATTAGTTGCTTTGGAATCGACTTTTGAAAATGAGAGGGCGTAAAATTCGCCCAAAAAATTTGGCGACGATATCGAGCACATGCCTTCATAAAAGGGCTCTCCTGGCCAAATGGTTTAACTTTGGCAGGTCCCTGCTGTTCTGTTATGAAAGTAGACTTCGTGGGGCAGATTCTGGAAGTGATTGCGATCGCAAAGCTCTATTAGTTGCTTTGGAATCGGCTTTTGAAAAAAATTCTGTGAAAATCGCAAAAATTTTGGGTATCGAAATCGGGCAAAGTCTGCATAAAAGCGCTCTCCTGGCCAAATGGTTTAACTTTGGCAGGTCCCTGCTGTTCTGTTATGAAACTAGAATATCTTTTGCAGATTCTGGAAGTGATTGCGATCGCAAAGCTCTATTAGTTGCTTTGGAATCGACTTTTGAAAATGAGAGGGCGTAAAATTCGCCCAAAAAATTTGGCGACGATATCGAGCACATGCCTTCATAAAAGGGCTCTCCTGGCCAAATGGTTTAACTTTGGCAGGTCCCTGCTGTTCTGTTATGAAAGTAGACTTCGTGGGGCAGATTCTGGAAGTGATTGCGATCGCAAAGCTCTATTAGTTGCTTTGGAATCGGCTTTTGAAAAAAATTCTGTGAAAATCGCAAAAATTTTGGGTATCGAAATCGGGCAAAGTCTGTATAAAAGGGCTCTCCTGGCCAAATGGTTTAACTTTGGCAGGTCCCTGCTGTTCTGTTATGAAACTAGAATATCTTTTGCAGATTCTGGAAGTGATTGCGATCGCAAAGCTCTATTAGTTGCTTTGGAATCGACTTTTGAAAATGAGAGGGCGTAAAATTCGCCCAAAAAATTTGGCGACGATATCGAGCACATGCCTTCATAAAAGGGCTCTCCTGGCCAAATGGTTTAACTTTGGCAGGTCCCTGCTGTTCTGTTATGAAAGTAGACTTCGTGGGGCAGATTCTGGAAGTGATTGCGATCGCAAAGCTCTATTAGTTGCTTTGGAATCGGCTTTTGAAAAAAATTCTGTGAAAATCGCAAAAATTTTGGGTATCGAAATCGGGCAAAGTCTGCATAAAAGGGCTCTCCTGGCCAAATGGTTTAACTTTGGCAGGTCCCTGCTGTTCTGTTATGAAACTAGAATATCTTTTGCAGATTCTGGAAGTGACTGCGATCGCAAAGCTCTATTAGTTGCTTTGGAATCGACTTTTGAAAATGAGAGGGCGTAAAATTCGCCCAAAAAATTTGGCGACGATATCGAGCACATGCCTTCATAAAAGGGCTCTCCTGGCCAAATGGTTTAACTTTGGCAGGTCCCTGCTGTTCTGTTATGAAAGTAGACTTCGTGGGGCAGATTCTGGAAGTGATTGCGATCGCAAAGCTCTATTAGTTGCTTTGGAATCGGCTTTTGAAAAAAATTCTGTGAAAATCGCAAAAATTTTGGGTATCGAAATCGGGCAAAGTCTGCATAAAAGGGCTCTCCTGGCCAAATGGTTTAACTTTGGCAGGTCCCTGCTGTTCTGTTATGAAACTAGAATATCTTTTGCAGATTCTGGAAGTGATTGCGATCGCAAAGCTCTATTAGTTGCTTTGGAATCGACTTTTGAAAATGAGAGGGCGTAAAATTCGCCCAAAAAATTTGGCGACGATATCGAGCACATGCCTTCATAAAAGGGCTCTCCTCGCCAAATGGTTTAACTTTGGCAGGTCCCTGCTGTTCTGTTATGAAAGTAGACTTCGTGGGGCAGATTCTGGAAGTGATTGCGATCGCAAAGCTCTATTAGTTGCTTTGGAATCGGCTTTTGAAAAAAATTCTGTGAAAATCGCAAAAATTTTGGGTATCGAAATCGGGCAAAGTCTGCATAAAAGGGCTCTCCTGGCCAAATGGTTTAACTTTGGCAGGTCCCTGCTTTTCTGTTATGAAACTAGAATATCTTTTGCAGATTCTGGAAGTGATTGCGATCGCAAAGCTCTATTAGTTGCTTTGGAATCGACTTTTGAAAATGAGAGGGCGTAAAATTCGCCCAAAAAATTTGGCGACGATATCGAGCACATGCCTTCATAAAAGGGCTCTCCTGGCCAAATGGTTTAACTTTGGCAGGTCCCTGCTGTTCTGGTTTGAAAGTAGACTTCGTGGGGCAGATTCTGGAAGTGATTGCGATCGCAAAGCTCTATTAGTTGCTTTGGAATCGGCTTTTGAAAAAAATTCTGTGAAAATCGCAAAAATTTTGGGTATCGAAATCGGGCAAAGTCTGCATAAAAGGGCTCTCCTGGCCAAATGGTTTAACTTTGGCAGGTCCCTGCTGTTCTGTTATGAAACTAGAATATCTTTTGCAGATTCTGGAAGTGATTGCGATCGCAAAGCTCTATTAGTTGCTTTGGAATCGACTTTTGAAAATGAGAGGGCGTAAAATTCGCCCAAAAAATTTGGCGACGATATCGAGCACATGCCTTCATAAAAGGGCTCTCCTGGCCAAATGGTTTAACTTTGGCAGGTCCCTGCTGTTCTGTTATGAAAGTAGACTTCGTGGGGCAGATTCTGGAAGTGATTGCGATCGCAAAGCTCTATTAGTTGCTTTGGAATCGGCTTTTGAAAAAAATTCTGTGAAAATCGCAAAAATTTTGGGTATCGAAATCGGGCAAAGTCTGCATAAAAGGGCTCTCCTGGCCAAATGGTTTAACTTTGGCAGGTCCCTGCTGTTCTGTTATGAAACTAGAATATCTTTTGCAGATTCTGGAAGTGATTGCGATCGCAAAGCTCTATTAGTTGCTTTGGAATCGACTTTTGAAAATGAGAGGGCGTAAAATTCGCCCAAAAAATTTGGCGACGATATCGAGCACATGCCTTCATAAAAGGGCTCTCCTGGCCAAATGGTTTAACTTTGGCAGGTCCCTGCTGTTCTGTTATGAAAGTAGACTTCGGTTAGGCAGATTCTGGAAGTGATTGCGATCGCAAAGCTCTATTAGTTGCTTTGGAATCGGCTTTTGAAAAAAATTCTGTGAAAATCGCAAAAATTTTGGGTATCGAAATCGGGCAAAGTCTGCATAAAAGGGCTCTCCTGGCCAAATGGTTTAACTTTGGCAGGTCCCTGCTGTTCTGTTATGAAACTAGAATATCTTTTGCAGATTCTGGAAGTGATTGCGATCGCAAAGCTCTATTAGTTGCTTTGGAATCGACTTTTGAAAATGAGAGGGCGTAAAATTCGCCCAAAAAATTTGGCGACGATATCGAGCACATGCCTTCATAAAAGGGCTCTCCTGGCCAAATGGTTTAACTTTGGCAGGTCCCTGCTGTTCTGTTATGAAAGTAGACTTCGTGGGGCAGATTCTGGAAGTGATTGCGATCGCAAAGCTCTATTAGTTGCTTTGGAATCGGCTTTTGAAAAAAATTCTGTGAAAATCGCAAAAATTTTGGGTATCGAAATCGGGCAAAGTCTGCATAAAAGGGCTCTCCTGGCCAAATGGTTTAACTTTGGCAGGTCCCTGCTGTTCTGTTATGAAACTAGAATATCTTTTGCTGATTCTGGAAGTGATTGCGATCGCAAAGCTCTATTAGTTGCTTTGGAATCGACTTTTGAAAATGAGAGGGCGTAAAATTCGCCCAAAAAATTTGGCGACGATATCGAGCACATGCCTTCATAAAAGGGCTCTCCTGGCCAAATGGTTTAACTTTGGCCGGTCCCTTCTGTTCTGTTATGAAAGTAGACTTCGTGGGGCAGATTCTGGAAGTGATTGCGATCGCAAAGCTCTATTAGTTGCTTTGGAATCGGCTTTTGAAAAAAATTCTGTGAAAATCGCAAAAATTTTGGGTATCGAAATCGGGCAAAGTCTGCATAAAAGGGCTCTCCTGGCCAAATGGTTTAACTTTGGCAGGTCCCTGCTGTTCTGTTATGAAACTAGAATATCTTTTGCAGATTCTGGAAGTGATTGCGATCGCAAAGCTCTATTAGTTGCTTTGGAATCGACTTTTGAAAATGAGAGGGCGTAAAATTCGCCCAAAAAATTTGGCGACGATATCGAGCACATGCCTTCATAAAAGGGCTCTCCTGGCCAAATGGTTTAACTTTGGCAGGTCCCTGCTGTTCTGTTATGAAAGTAGACTTCGTGGGGCAGATTCTGGAAGTGATTGCGATCGCAAAGCTCTATTAGTTGCTTTGGAATCGGCTTTTGAAAAAAATTCTGTGAAAATCGCAAAAATTTTGGGTATCGAAATCGGGCAAAGTCTGCATAAAAGGGCTCTCCTGGCCAAATGGTTTAACTTTGGCAGGTCCCTGCTGTTCTGTTATGAAACTAGAATATCTTTTGCAGATTCTGGAAGTGATTGCGATCGCAAAGCTCTATTAGTTGCTTTGGAATCGACTTTTGAAAATGAGAGGGCGTAAAATTCGCCCAAAAAATTTGGCGACGATATCGAGCACATGCCTTCATAAAAGGGCTCTCCTGGCCAAATGGTTTAACTTTGGCAGGTCCCTGCTGTTCTGTTATGAAAGTAGACTTCGTGGGGCAGATTCTGGAAGTGATTGCGATCGCAAAGCTCTATTAGTTGCTTTGGAATCGGCTTTTGAAAAAAATTCTGTGAAAATCGCAAAAATTTTGGGTATCGAAATCGGGCAAAGTCTGCATAAAAGGGCTCTCCTGGCCAAATGGTTTAACTTTGGCAGGTCCCTGCTGTTCTGTTATGAAACTAGAATATCTTTTGCAGATTCTGGAAGTGATTGCGATCGCAAAGCTCTATTAGTTGCTTTGGAATCGACTTTTGAAAATGAGAGGGCGTAAAATTCGCCCAAAAAATTTGGCGACGATATCGAGCACATGCCTTCATAAAAGGGCTCTCCTGGCCAAATGGTTTAACTTTGGCAGGTCCCTGCTGTTCTGTTATGAAAGTAGACTTCGTGGGGCAGATTCTGGAAGTGATTGCGATCGCAAAGCTCTATTAGTTGCTTTGGAATCGGCTTTTGAAAAAAATTCTGTGTATATCGCAAAAATTTTGGGTATCGAAATCGGGCAAAGTCTGCATAAAAGGGCTCTCATGGCCAAATGGTTTAACTTTGGCAGGCCCCTGCTGTTCTGTTATGAAACTAGAATATCTTTTGCAGATTCTGGAAGTGATTGCGATCGCAAAGCTCTATTAGTTGCTTTGGAATCGACTTTTGAAAATGAGAGGGCGTAAAATTCGCCCAAAAAATTTGGCGACGATATCGAGCACATGCCTTCATAAAAGGGCTCTCCTGGCCAAATGGTTTAACTTTGGCAGGTCCCTGCTGTTCTGTTATGAAAGTAGACTTCGTGGGGCAGATTCTGGAAGTGATTGCGATCGCAAAGCTCTATTAGTTGCTTTGGAATCGGCTTTTGAAAAAAAGTCTGTGAAAATCGCAAAAATTTTGGGTATCGAAATCGGGCAAAGTCTACATAAAAGGGCTCTCCTGGCCAAATGGTTTAACTTTGGCAGGTCCCTGCTGTTCTGTTATGAAACTAGAATATCTTTTGCAGATTCTGGAAGTGATTGCGATCGCAAAGCTCTATTAGTTGCTTTGGAATCGACTTTTGAAATGAGAGGGCGTAAAATTCGCCCAAAAAATTTGGCGACGATATCGAGCACATGCCTTCATAAAAGGGCTCTCCTGGCCAAATGGTTTAACTTTGGCAGGTCCCTGCTGTTCTGTCATGAAAGTAGACTTCGTGGGGCAGATTCTGGAAGTGATTGCGATCGCAAAGCTCTATTAGTTGCTTTGGAATCGGCTTTTGAAAAAAATTCTGTGAAAATCGCAAAAATTTTGGGTATCGAAATCGGGCAAAGTCTGCATAAAAGGGCTCTCCTGGCCAAATGGTTTAACTTTGGCAGGTCCCTGCTGTTCTGTTATGAAACTAGAATATCTTTTGCAGATTCTGGAAGTGATTGCGATCGCAAAGCTCTATTAGTTGCTTTGGAATCGACTTTTGAAAATGAGAGGGCGTAAAATTCGCCCAAAAAATTTGGCGACGATATCGAGCACATGCCTTCATAAAAGGGCTCTCCTGGCCAAATGGTTTAACTTTGGCAGGTCCCTGCTGTTCTGTTATGAAAGTAGACTTCGTGGGGCAGATTCTGGAAGTGATTGCGATCGCAAAGCTCTATTAGTTGCTTTGGAATCGGCTTTTGAAAAAAATTCTGTGAAAATCGCAAAAATTTTGGGTATCGAAATCGGGCAAAGTCTGCATAAAAGGGCTCTCCTGGCCAAATGGTTTAACTTTGGCAGGTCCCTGCTGTTCTGTTATGAAACTAGAATATCTTTTGCAGATTCTGGAAGTGATTGCGATCGCAAAGCTCTATTAGTTGCTTTGGAATCGACTTTTGAAAATGAGAGGGCGTAAAATTCGCCCAAAAAATTTGGCGACGATATCGAGCACATGCCTTCATAAAAGGGCTCTCCTGGCCAAATGGTTTAACTTTGGCAGGTCCCTGCTGTTCTGTTATGAAAGTAGACTTCGGTTAGGCAGATTCTGGAAGTGATTGCGATCGCAAAGCTCTATTAGTTGCTTTGGAATCGGCTTTTGAAAAAAATTCTGTGAAAATCGCAAAAATTTTGGGTATCGAAATCGGGCAAAGTCTGCATAAAAGGGCTCTCCTGGCCAAATGGTTTAACTTTGGCAGGTCCCTGCTGTTCTGTTATGAAACTAGAATATCTTTTGCAGATTCTGGAAGTGATTGCGATCGCAAAGCTCTATTAGTTGCTTTGGAATCGACTTTTGAAAATGAGAGGGCGTAAAATTCGCCCAAAAAATTTGGCGACGATATCGAGCACATGCCTTCATAAAAGGGCTCTCCTGGCCAAATGGTTTAACTTTGGCAGGTCCCTGCTGTTCTGTTATGAAAGTAGACTTCGTGGGGCAGATTCTGGAAGTGATTGCGATCGCAAAGCTCTATTAGTTGCTTTGGAATCGGCTTTTGAAAAAAATTCTGTGAAAATCGCAAAAATTTTGGGTATCGAAATCGGGCAAAGTCTGCATAAAAGGGCTCTCCTGGCCAAATGGTTTAACTTTGGCAGGTCCCTGCTGTTCTGTTATGAAACTAGAATATCTTTTGCTGATTCTGGAAGTGATTGCGATCGCAAAGCTCTATTAGTTGCTTTGGAATCGACTTTTGAAAATGAGAGGGCGTAAAATTCGCCCAAAAAATTTGGCGACGATATCGAGCACATGCCTTCATAAAAGGGCTCTCCTGGCCAAATGGTTTAACTTTGGCAGGTCCCTGCTGTTCTGTTATGAAAGTAGACTTCGTGGGGCAGATTCTGGAAGTGATTGCGATCGCAAAGCTCTATTAGTTGCTTTGGAATCGGCTTTTGAAAAAAATTCTGTGAAAATCGCAAAAATTTTGGGTATCGAAATCGGGCAAAGTCTGCATAAAAGGGCTCTCCTGGCCAAATGGTTTAACTTTGGCAGGTCCCTGCTGTTCTGTTATGAAACTAGAATATCTTTTGCAGATTCTGGAAGTGATTGCGATCGCAAAGCTCTATTAGTTGCTTTGGAATCGACTTTTGAAAATGAGAGGGCGTAAAATTCGCCCAAAAAATTTGGCGACGATATCGAGCACATGCCTTCATAAAAGGGCTCTCCTGGCCAAATGGTTTAACTTTGGCAGGTCCCTGCTGTTCTGTTATGAAAGTAGACTTCGTGGGGCAGATTCTGGAAGTGATTGCGATCGCAAAGCTCTATTAGTTGCTTTGGAATCGGCTTTTGAAAAAAATTCTGTGAAAATCGCAAAAATTTTGGGTATCGAAATCGGGCAAAGTCTGCATAAAAGGGCTCTCCTGGCCAAATGGTTTAACTTTGGCAGGTCCCTGCTGTTCTGTTATGAAACTAGAATATCTTTTGCAGATTCTGGAAGTGATTGCGATCGCAAAGCTCTATTAGTTGCTTTGGAATCGACTTTTGAAAATGAGAGGGCGTAAAATTCGCCCAAAAAATTTGGCGACGATATCGAGCACATGCCTTCATAAAAGGGCTCTCCTGGCCAAATGGTTTAACTTTGGCAGGTCCCTGCTGTTCTGTTATGAAAGTAGACTTCGTGGGGCAGATTCTGGAAGTGATTGCGATCGCAAAGCTCTATTAGTTGCTTTGGAATCGGCTTTTGAAAAAAATTCTGTGAAAATCGCAAAAATTTTGGGTATCGAAATCGGGCAAAGTCTGCATAAAAGGGCTCTCCTGGCCAAATGGTTTAACTTTGGCAGGTCCCTGCTGTTCTGTTATGAAACTAGAATATCTTTTGCAGATTCTGGAAGTGATTGCGATCGCAAAGCTCTATTAGTTGCTTTGGAATCGACTTTTGAAAATGAGAGGGCGTAAAATTCGCCCAAAAAATTTGGCGACGATATCGAGCACATGCCTTCATAAAAGGGCTCTCCTGGCCAAATGGTTTAACTTTGGCAGGTCCCTGCTGTTCTGTTATGAAAGTAGACTTCGTGGGGCAGATTCTGGAAGTGATTGCGATCGCAAAGCTCTATTAGTTGCTTTGGAATCGGCTTTTGAAAAAAATTCTGTGAAAATCGCAAAAATTTTGGGTATCGAAATCGGGCAAAGTCTGCATAAAAGGGCTCTCCTGGCCAAATGGTTTAACTTTGGCAGGTCCCTGCTGTTCTGTTATGAAACTAGAATATCTTTTGCAGATTCTGGAAGTGATTGCGATCGCAAAGCTCTATTAGTTGCTTTGGAATCGACTTTTGAAAATGAGAGGGCGTAAAATTCGCCCAAAAAATTTGGCGACGATATCGAGCACATGCCTTCATAAAAGGGCTCTCCTGGCCAAATGGTTTAACTTTGGCAGGTCCCTGCTGTTCTGTTATGAAAGTAGACTTCGTGGGGCAGATTCTGGAAGTGATTGCGATCGCAAAGCTCTATTAGTTGCTTTGGAATCGGCTTTTGAAAAAAATTCTGTGAAAATCGCAAAAATTTTGGGTATCGAAATCGGGCAAAGTCTGCATAAAAGGGCTCTCCTGGCCAAATGGTTTAACTTTGGCAGGTCCCTGCTGTTCTGTTATGAAACTAGAATATCTTTTGCAGATTCTGGAAGTGATTGCGATCGCAAAGCTCTATTAGTTGCTTTGGAATCGACTTTTGAAAATGAGAGGGCGTAAAATTCGCCCAAAAAATTTGGCGACGATATCGAGCACATGCCTTCATAAAAGGGCTCTCCTGGCCAAATGGTTTAACTTTGGCAGGTCCCTTCTGTTCTGTTATGAAAGTAGACTTCGTGGGGCAGATTCTGGAAGTGATTGCGATCGCAAAGCTCTATTAGTTGCTTTGGAATCGGCTTTTGAAAAAAATTCTGTGAAAATCGCAAAAATTTTGGGTATCGAAATCGGGCAAAGTCTGCATAAAAGGGCTCTCCTGGCCAAATGGTTTAACTTTGGCAGGTCCCTGCTGTTCTGTTATGAAACTAGAATATCTTTTGCAGATTCTGGAAGTGATTGCGATCGCAAAGCTCTATTAGTTGCTTTGGAATCGACTTTTGAAAATGAGAGGGCGTAAAATTCGCCCAAAAAATTTGGCGACGATATCGAGCACATGCCTTCATAAAAGGGCTCTCCTGGCCAAATGGTTTAACTTTGGCAGGTCCCTGCTGTTCTGTTATGAAAGTAGACTTCGTGGGGCAGATTCTGGAAGTGATTGCGATCGCAAAGCTCTATTAGTTGCTTTGGAATCGGCTTTTGAAAAAAATTCTGTGAAAATCGCAAAAATTTTGGGTATCGAAATCGGGCAAAGTCTGCATAAAAGGGCTCTCCTGGCCAAATGGTTTAACTTTGGCAGGTCCCTGCTGTTCTGTTATGAAACTAGAATATCTTTTGCAGATTCTGGAAGTGATTGCGATCGCAAAGCTCTATTAGTTGCTTTGGAATCGACTTTTGAAAATGAGAGGGCGTAAAATTCGCCCAAAAAATTTGGCGACGATATCGAGCACATGCCTTCATAAAAGGGCTCTCCTGGCCAAATGGTTTAACTTTGGCAGGTCCCTGCTGTTCTGTTATGAAAGTAGACTTCGTGGGGCAGATTCTGGAAGTGATTGCGATCGCAAAGCTCTATTAGTTGCTTTGGAATCGGCTTTTGAAAAAAATTCTGTGAAAATCGCAAAAATTTTGGGTATCGAAATCGGGCAAAGTCTGCATAAAAGGGCTCTCCTGGCCAAATGGTTTAACTTTGGCAGGTCCCTGCTGTTCTGTTATGAAACTAGAATATCTTTTGCAGATTCTGGAAGTGATTGCGATCGCAAAGCTCTATTAGTTGCTTTGGAATCGACTTTTGAAAATGAGAGGGCGTAAAATTCGCCCAAAAAATTTGGCGACGATATCGAGCACATGCCTTCATAAAAGGGCTCTCCTGGCCAAATGGTTTAACTTTGGCAGGTCCCTGCTGTTCTGTTATGAAAGTAGACTTCGTGGGGCAGATTCTGGAAGTGATTGCGATCGCAAAGCTCTATTAGTTACTTTGGAATCGGCTTTTGAAAAAAATTCTGTGTATATCGCAAAAATTTTGGGTATCGAAATCGGGCAAAGTCTGCATAAAAGGGCTCTCCTGGCCAAATGGTTTAACTTTGGCAGGCCCCTGCTGTTCTGTTATGAAACTAGAATATCTTTTGCAGATTCTGGAAGTGATTGCGATCGCAAAGCTCTATTAGTTGCTTTGGAATCGACTTTTGAAAATGAGAGGGCGTAAAATTCGCCCAAAAAATTTGGCGACGATATCGAGCACATGCCTTCATAAAAGGGCTCTCCTGGCCAAATGGTTTAACTTTGGCAGGTCCCTGCTGTTCTGTTATGAAAGTAGACTTCGTGGGGCAGATTCTGGAAGTGATTGCGATCGCAAAGCTCTATTAGTTGCTTTGGAATCGGCTTTTGAAAAAAAGTCTGTGAAAATCGCAAAAATTTTGGGTATCGAAATCGGGCAAAGTCTACATAAAAGGGCTCTCCTGGCCAAATGGTTTAACTTTGGCAGGTCCCTGCTGTTCTGTTATGAAACTAGAATATCTTTTGCAGATTCTGGAAGTGATTGCGATCGCAAAGCTCTATTAGTTGCTTTGGAATCGACTTTTGAAATGAGAGGGCGTAAAATTCGCCCAAAAAATTTGGCGACGATATCGAGCACATGCCTTCATAAAAGGGCTCTCCTGGCCAAATGGTTTAACTTTGGCAGGTCCCTGCTGTTCTGTCATGAAAGTAGACTTCGTGGGGCAGATTCTGGAAGTGATTGCGATCGCAAAGCTCTATTAGTTGCTTTGGAATCGGCTTTTGAAAAAAATTCTGTGAAAATCGCAAAAATTTTGGGTATCGAAATCGGGCAAAGTCTGCATAAAAGGGCTCTCCTGGCCAAATGGTTTAACTTTGGCAGGTCCCTGCTGTTCTGTTATGAAACTAGAATATCTTTTGCAGATTCTGGAAGTGATTGCGATCGCAAAGCTCTATTAGTTGCTTTGGAATCGACTTTTGAAAATGAGAGGGCGTAAAATTCGCCCAAAAAATTTGGCGACGATATCGAGCACATGCCTTCATAAAAGGGCTTTCCTGGCCAAATGGTTTAACTTTGGCAGGTCCCTGCTGTTCTGTTATGAAAGTAGACTTCGTGGGGCAGATTCTGGAAGTGATTGCGATCGCAAAGCTCTATTAGTTGCTTTGGAATCGGCTTTTGAAAAAAATTCTGTGAAAATCGCAAAAATTTTGGGTATCGAAATCGGGCAAAGTCTGCATAAAAGGGCTCTCCTGGCCAAATGGTTTAACTTTGGCAGGTCCCTGCTGTTCTGTTATGAAACTAGAATATCTTTTGCAGATTCTGGAAGTGATTGCGATCGCAAAGCTCTATTAGTTGCTTTGGAATCGACTTTTGAAAATGAGAGGGCGTAAAATTCGCCCAAAAAATTTGGCGACGATATCGAGCACATGCCTTCATAAAAGGGCTCTCCTGGCCAAATGGTTTAACTTTGGCAGGTCCCTGCTGTTCTGTTATGAAAGTAGACTTCGGTTAGGCAGATTCTGGAAGTGATTGCGATCGCAAAGCTCTATTAGTTGCTTTGGAATCGGCTTTTGAAAAAAATTCTGTGAAAATCGCAAAAATTTTGGGTATCGAAATCGGGCAAAGTCTGCATAAAAGGGCTCTCCTGGCCAAATGGTTTAACTTTGGCAGGTCCCTGCTGTTCTGTTATGAAACTAGAATATCTTTTGCAGATTCTGGAAGTGATTGCGATCGCAAAGCTCTATTAGTTGCTTTGGAATCGACTTTTGAAAATGAGAGGGCGTAAAATTCGCCCAAAAAATTTGGCGACGATATCGAGCACATGCCTTCATAAAAGGGCTCTCCTGGCCAAATGGTTTAACTTTGGCAGGTCCCTGCTGTTCTGTTATGAAAGTAGACTTCGTGGGGCAGATTCTGGAAGTGATTGCGATCGCAAAGCTCTATTAGTTGCTTTGGAATCGGCTTTTGAAAAAAATTCTGTGAAAATCGCAAAAATTTTGGGTATCGAAATCGGGCAAAGTCTGGATAAAAGGGCTCTCCTGGCCAAATGGTTTAACTTTGGCAGGTCCCTGCTGTTCTGTTATGAAACTAGAATATCTTTTGCTGATTCTGGAAGTGATTGCGATCGCAAAGCTCTATTATTTGCTTTGGAATCGACTTTTGAAAATGAGAGGGCGTAAAATTCGCCCAAAAAATTTGGCGACGATATCGAGCACATGCCTTCATAAAAGGGCTCTCCTGGCCAAATGGTTTAACTTTGGCAGGTCCCTGCTGTTCTGTTATGAAAGTAGACTTCGTGGGGCAGATTCTGGAAGTGATTGCGATCGCAAAGCTCTATTAGTTGCTTTGGAATCGGCTTTTGAAAAAAATTCTGTGAAAATCGCAAAAATTTTGGGTATCGAAATCGGGCAAAGTCTGCATAAAAGGGCTCTCCTGGCCAAATGGTTTAACTTTGGCAGGTCCCTGCTGTTCTGTTATGAAACTAGAATATCTTTTGCAGATTCTGGAAGTGATTGCGATCGCAAAGCTCTATTAGTTGCTTTGGAATCGACTTTTGAAAATGAGAGGGCGTAAAATTCGCCCAAAAAATTTGGCGACGATATCGAGCACATGCCTTCATAAAAGGGCTCTCCTGGCCAAATGGTTTAACTTTGGCAGGTCCCTGCTGTTCTGTTATGAAAGTAGACTTCGTGGGGCAGATTCTGGAAGTGATTGCGATCGCAAAGCTCTATTAGTTGCTTTGGAATCGGCTTTTGAAAAAAATTCTGTGAAAATCGCAAAAATTTTGGGTATCGAAATCGGGCAAAGTCTGCATAAAAGGGCTCTCCTGGCCAAATGGTTTAACTTTGGCAGGTCCCTGCTGTTCTGTTATGAAACTAGAATATCTTTTGCAGATTCTGGAAGTGATTGCGATCGCAAAGCTCTATTAGTTGCTTTGGAATCGACTTTTGAAAATGAGAGGGCGTAAAATTCGCCCAAAAAATTTGGCGACGATATCGAGCACATGCCTTCATAAAAGGGCTCTCCTGGCCAAATGGTTTAACTTTGGCAGGTCCCTGCTGTTCTGTTATGAAAGTAGACTTCGTGGGGCAGATTCTGGAAGTGATTGCGATCGCAAAGCTCTATTAGTTGCTTTGGAATCGGCTTTTGAAAAAAATTCTGTGAAAATCGCAAAAATTTTGGGTATCGAAATCGGGCAAAGTCTGCATAAAAGGGCTCTCCTGGCCAAATGGTTTAACTTTGGCAGGTCCCTGCTGTTCTGTTATGAAACTAGAATATCTTTTGCAGATTCTGGAAGTGATTGCGATCGCAAAGCTCTATTAGTTGCTTTGGAATCGACTTTTGAAAATGAGAGGGCGTAAAATTCGCCCAAAAAATTTGGCGACGATATCGAGCACATGCCTTCATAAAAGGGCTCTCCTGGCCAAATGGTTTAACTTTGGCAGGTCCCTGCTGTTCTGTTATGAAAGTAGACTTCGTGGGGCAGATTCTGGAAGTGATTGCGATCGCAAAGCTCTATTAGTTGCTTTGGAATCGGCTTTTGAAAAAAATTCTGTGAAAATCGCAAAAATTTTGGGTATCGAAATCGGGCAAAGTCTGCATAAAAGGGCTCTCCTGGCCAAATGGTTTAACTTTGGCAGGTCCCTGCTGTTCTGTTATGAAACTAGAATATCTTTTGCAGATTCTGGAAGTGATTGCGATCGCAAAGCTCTATTAGTTGCTTTGGAATCGACTTTTGAAAATGAGAGGGCGTAAAATTCGCCCAAAAAATTTGGCGACGATATCGAGCACATGCCTTCATAAAAGGGCTCTCCTGGCCAAATGGTTTAACTTTGGCAGGTCCCTGCTGTTCTGTTATGAAAGTAGACTTCGTGGGGCAGATTCTGGAAGTGATTGCGATCGCAAAGCTCTATTAGTTGCTTTGGAATCGGCTTTTGAAAAAAATTCTGTGAAAATCGCAAAAATTTTGGGTATCGAAATCGGGCAAAGTCTGCATAAAAGGGCTCTCCTGGCCAAATGGTTTAACTTTGGCAGGTCCCTGCTGTTCTGTTATGAAACTAGAATATCTTTTGCAGATTCTGGAAGTGATTGCGATCGCAAAGCTCTATTAGTTGCTTTGGAATCGACTTTTGAAAATGAGAGGGCGTAAAATTCGCCCAAAAAATTTGGCGACGATATCGAGCACATGCCTTCATAAAAGGGCTCTCCTGGCCAAATGGTTTAACTTTGGCAGGTCCCTGCTGTTCTGTTATGAAAGTAGACTTCGTGGGGCAGATTCTGGAAGTGATTGCGATCGCAAAGCTCTATTAGTTGCTTTGGAATCGGCTTTTGAAAAAAATTCTGTGAAAATCGCAAAAATTTTGGGTATCGAAATCGGGCAAAGTCTGCATAAAAGGGCTCTCCTGGGCAAATGGTTTAACTTTGGCAGGTCCCTGCTGTTCTGTTATGAAACTAGAATATCTTTTGCAGATTCTGGAAGTGATTGCGATCGCAAAGCTCTATTAGTTGCTTTGGAATCGACTTTTGAAAATGAGAGGGCGTAAAATTCGCCCAAAAAATTTGGCGACGATATCGAGCACATGCCTTCATAAAAGGGCTCTCCTGGCCAAATGGTTTAACTTTGGCAGGTCCCTGCTGTTCTGTTATGAAAGTAGACTTCGTGGGGCAGATTCTGGAAGTGATTGCGATCGCAAAGCTCTATTAGTTGCTTTGGAATCGGCTTTTGAAAAAAATTCTGTGAAAATCGCAAAAATTTTGGGTATCGAAATCGGGCAAAGTCTGCATAAAAGGGCTCTCCTGGCCAAATGGTTTAACTTTGGCAGGTCCCTGCTGTTCTGTTATGAAACTAGAATATCTTTTGCAGATTCTGGAAGTGATTGCGATCGCAAAGCTCTATTAGTTGCTTTGGAATCGACTTTTGAAAATGAGAGGGCGTAAAATTCGCCCAAAAAATTTGGCGACGATATCGAGCTCATGCCTTCATAAAAGGGCTCTCCTGGCCAAATGGTTTAACTTTGGCAGGTCCCTGCTGTTCTGTTATGAAAGTAGACTTCGTGGGGCAGATTCTGGAAGTGATTGCGATCGCAAAGCTCTATTAGTTGCTTTGGAATCGGCTTTTGAAAAAAATTCTGTGAAAATCGCAAAAATTTTGGGTATCGAAATCGGGCAAAGTCTGCATAAAAGGGCTCTCCTGGCCAAATGGTTTAACTTTGGCAGGTCCCTGCTGTTCTGTTATGAAACTAGAATATCTTTTGCAGATTCTGGAAGTGATTGCGATCGCAAAGCTCTATTAGTTGCTTTGGAATCGACTTTTGAAAATGAGAGGGCGTAAAATTCGCCCAAAAAATTTGGCGACGATATCGAGCACATGCCTTCATAAAAGGGCCCTCCTGGCCAAATGGTTTAACTTTGGCAGGTCCCTGCTGTTCTGTTATGAAAGTAGACTTCGTGGGGCAGATTCTGGAAGTGATTGCGATCGCAAAGCTCTATTAGTTGCTTTGGAATCGGCTTTTGAAAAAAATTCTGTGAAAATCGCAAAAATTTTGGGTATCGAAATCGGGCAAAGTCTGCATAAAAGGGCTCTCCTGGCCAAATGGTTTAACTTTGGCAGGTCCCTGCTGTTCTGTTATGAAACTAGAATATCTTTTGCAGATTCTGGAAGTGATTGCGATCGCAAAGCTCTATTAGTTGCTTTGGAATCGACTTTTGAAAATGAGAGGGCGTAAAATTCGACCAAAAAATTTGGCGACGATATCGAGCACATGCCTTCATAAAAGGGCTCTCCTGGCCAAATGGTTTAACTTTGGCAGGTCCCTGCTGTTCTGTTATGAAAGTAGACTTCGTGGGGCAGATTCTGGAAGTGATTGCGATCGCAAAGCTCTATTAGTTGCTTTGGAATCGGCTTTTGAAAAAAATTCTGTGAAAATCGCAAAAATTTTGGGTATCGAAATCGGGCAAAGTCTGCATAAAAGGGCTCTCCTGGCCAAATGGTTTAACTTTGGCAGGTCCCTGCTGTTCTGTTATGAAACTAGAATATCTTTTGCAGATTCTGGAAGTGATTGCGATCGCAAAGCTCTATTAGTTGCTTTGGAATCGACTTTTGAAAATGAGAGGGCGTAAAATTCGCCCAAAAAATTTGGCGACGATATCGAGCACATGCCTTCATAAAAGGGCTCTCCTGGCCAAATGGTTTAACTTTGGCAGGTCCCTGCTGTTCTGTTATGAAAGTAGACTTCGTGGGGCAGATTCTGGAAGTGATTGCGATCGCAAAGCTCTATTAGTTGCTTTGGAATCGGCTTTTGAAAAAAATTCTGTGAAAATCGCAAAAATTTTGGGTATCGAAATCGGGCAAAGTCTGCATAAAAGGGCTCTCCTGGCCAAATGGTTTAACTTTGGCAGGTCCCTGCTGTTCTGTTATGAAACTAGAATATCTTTTGCAGATTCTGGAAGTGATTGCGATCGCAAAGCTCTATTAGTTGCTTTGGAATCGACTTTTGAAAATGAGAGGGCGTAAAATTCGCCCAAAAAATTTGGCGACGATATCGAGCACATGCCTTCATAAAAGGGCTCTCCTGGCCAAATGGTTTAACTTTGGCAGGTCCCTGCTGTTCTGTTATGAAAGTAGACTTCGTGGGGCAGATTCTGGAAGTGATTGCGATCGCAAAGCTCTATTAGTTGCTTTGGAATCGGCTTTTGAAAAAAATTCTGTGAAAATCGCAAAAATTTTGGGTATCGAAATCGGGCAAAGTCTGCATAAAAGGGCTCTCCTGGCCAAATGGTTTAACTTTGGCAGGTCCCTGCTGTTCTGTTATGAAACTAGAATATCTTTTGCAGATTCTGGAAGTGATTGCGATCGCAAAGCTCTATTAGTTGCTTTGGAATCGACTTTTGAAAATGAGAGGGCGTAAAATTCGCCCAAAAAATTTGGCGACGATATCGAGCTCATGCCTTCATAAAAGGGCTCTCCTGGCCAAATGGTTTAACTTTGGCAGGTCCCTGCTGTTCTGTTATGAAAGTAGACTTCGTGGGGCAGATTCTGGAAGTGATTGCGATCGCAAAGCTCTATTAGTTGCTTTGGAATCGGCTTTTGAAAAAAATTCTGTGAAAATCGCAAAAATTTTGGGTATCGAAATCGGGCAAAGTCTGCATAAAAGGGCTCTCCTGGCCAAATGGTTTAACTTTGGCAGGTCCCTGCTGTTCTGTTATGAAACTAGAATATCTTTTGCAGATTCTGGAAGTGATTGCGATCGCAAAGCTCTATTAGTTGCTTTGGAATCGACTTTTGAAAATGAGAGGGCGTAAAATTCGCCCAAAAAATTTGGCGACGATATCGAGCACATGCCTTCATAAAAGGGCCCTCCTGGCCAAATGGTTTAACTTTGGCAGGTCCCTGCTGTTCTGTTATGAAAGTAGACTTCGTGGGGCAGATTCTGGAAGTGATTGCGATCGCAAAGCTCTATTAGTTGCTTTGGAATCGGCTTTTGAAAAAAATTCTGTGAAAATCGCAAAAATTTTGGGTATCGAAATCGGGCAAAGTCTGCATAAAAGGGCTCTCCTGGCCAAATGGTTTAACTTTGGCAGGTCCCTGCTGTTCTGTTATGAAACTAGAATATCTTTTGCAGATTCTGGAAGTGATTGCGATCGCAAAGCTCTATTAGTTGCTTTGGAATCGACTTTTGAAAATGAGAGGGCGTAAAATTCGACCAAAAAATTTGGCGACGATATCGAGCACATGCCTTCATAAAAGGGCTCTCCTGGCCAAATGGTTTAACTTTGGCAGGTCCCTGCTGTTCTGTTATGAAAGTAGACTTCGTGGGGCAGATTCTGGAAGTGATTGCGATCGCAAAGCTCTATTAGTTGCTTTGGAATCGGCTTTTGAAAAAAATTCTGTGAAAATCGCAAAAATTTTGGGTATCGAAATCGGGCAAAGTCTGCATAAAAGGGCTCTCCTGGCCAAATGGTTTAACTTTGGCAGGTCCCTGCTGTTCTGTTATGAAACTAGAATATCTTTTGCAGATTCTGGAAGTGATTGCGATCGCAAAGCTCTATTAGTTGCTTTGGAATCGACTTTTGAAAATGAGAGGGCGTAAAATTCGCCCAAAAAATTTGGCGACGATATCGAGCACATGCCTTCATAAAAGGGCTCTCCTGGCCAAATGGTTTAACTTTGGCAGGTCCCTGCTGTTCTGTTATGAAAGTAGACTTCGTGGGGCAGATTCTGGAAGTGATTGCGATCGCAAAGCTCTATTAGTTGCTTTGGAATCGGCTTTTGAAAAAAATTCTGTGAAAATCGCAAAAATTTTGGGTATCGAAATCGGGCAAAGTCTGCATAAAAGGGCTCTCCTGGCCAAATGGTTTAACTTTGGCAGGTCCCTGCTGTTCTGTTATGAAACTAGAATATCTTTTGCAGATTCTGGAAGTGATAGCGATCGCAAAGCTCTATTAGTTGCTTTGGAATCGACTTTTGAAAATGAGAGGGCGTAAAATTCGCCCAAAAAATTTGGCGACGATATCGAGCACATGCCTTCATAAAAGGGCTCTCCTGGCCAAATGGTTTATTTTTGGCAGGTCCCTGCTGTTCTGTTATGAAAGTAGACTTCGTGGGGCAGATTCTGGAAGTGATTGCGATCGCAAAGCTCTATTAGTTGCTTTGGAATCGGCTTTTGAAAAAAATTCTGTGAAAATCGCAAAAATTTTGGGTATCGAAATCGGGCAAAGTCTGCATAAAAGGGCTCTCCTGGCCAAATGGTTTAACTTTGGCAGGTCCCTGCTGTTCTGTTATGAAACTAGAATATCTTTTGCAGATTCTGGAAGTGATTGCGATCGCAAAGCTCTATTAGTTGCTTTGGAATCGGCTTTTGAAAAAAATTCTGTGAAAATCGCAAAAATTTTGGGTATCGAAATCGGGCAAAGTCTGCATAAAAGGGCTCTCCTGGCCAAATGGTTTAACTTTGGCAGGTCCCTGCTGTTCTGTTATGAAACTAGAATATCTTTTGCAGATTCTGGAAGTGATTGCGATCGAAAAGCTCTATTAGTTGCTTTGGAATCGACTTTTGAAAATGAGAGGGCGTAAAATTCGCCCAAAAAATTTGGCGACGATATCGAGCACATGCCTTCATAAAAGGGCTCTCCTGGCCAAATGGTTTAACTTTGGCAGGTCCCTGCTGTTCTGTTATGAAAGTAGACTTCGTGGGGCAGATTCTGGAAGTGATTGCGATCGCAAAGCTCTATTAGTTGCTTTGGAATCGACTTTTGAAAATGAGAGGGCGTAAAATTCGCCCAAAAAATTTGGCGACGATATCGAGCACATGCCTTCATAAAAGGGCTCTCCTGGCCAAATGGTTTAACTTTGGCAGGTCCCTGCTGTTCTGTTATGAAAGTAGACTTCGTGGGGCAGATTCTGGAAGTGATTGCGATCGCAAAGCTCTATTAGTTGCTTTGGAATCGGCTTTTGAAAAAATTCTGTGAAAATCGCAAAAATTTTGGGTATCGAAATCGGGCAAAGTCTGCATAAAAGGGCTCTCCTGGCCAAATGGTTTAACTTTGGCAGGTCCCTGCTGTTCTGTTATGAAACTAGAATATCTTTTGCAGATTCTGGAAGTGATTGCGATCGCAAAGCTCTATTAGTTGCTTTGGAATCGACTTTTGAAAATGAGAGGGCGTAAAATTCGCCCAAAAAATTTGGCGACGATATCGAGCACATGCCTTCATAAAAGGGCTCTCCTGGCCAAATGGTTTAACTTTGGCAGGTCCCTGCTGTTCTGTTATGAAAGTAGACTTCGTGGGGCAGATTCTGGAAGTGATTGCGATCGCAAAGCTCTATTAGTTGCTTTGGAATCGGCTTTTGAAAAAAATTCTGTGAAAATCGCAAAAATTTTGGGTATCGAAATCGGGCAAAGTCTGCATAAAAGGGCTCTCCTGGCCAAATGGTTTAACTTTGGCAGGTCCCTGCTGTTCTGTTATGAAACTAGAATATCTTTTGCAGATTCTGGAAGTGATTGCGATCGCAAAGCTCTATTAGTTGCTTTGGAATCGACTTTTGAAAATGAGAGGGCGTAAAATTCGCCCAAAAAATTTGGCGACGATATCGAGCACATGCCTTCATAAAAGGGCTCTCCTGGCCAAATGGTTTAACTTTGGCAGGTCCCTGCTGTTCTGTTATGAAAGTAGACTTCGTGGGGCAGATTCTGGAAGTGATTGCGATCGCAAAGCTCTATTAGTTGCTTTGGAATCGGCTTTTGAAAAAAAGTCTGTGAAAATCGCAAAAATTTTGGGTATCGAAATCGGGCAAAGTCTGCATAAAAGGGCTCTCCTGGCCAAATGGTTTAACTTTGGCAGGTCCCTGCTGTTCTGTTATGAAACTAGAATATCTTTTGCAGATTCTGGAAGTGATTGCGATCGCAAAGCTCTATTAGTTGCTTTGGAATCGACTTTTGAAAATGAGAGGGCGTAAAATTCGCCCAAAAAATTTGGCGACGATATCGAGCACATGCCTTCATAAAAGGGCTCTCCTGGCCAAATGGTTTAACTTTGGCAGGTCCCTGCTGTTCTGTTATGAAAGTAGACTTCGTGGGGCAGATTCTGGAAGTGATTGCGATCGCAAAGCTCTATTAGTTGCTTTGGAATCGGCTTTTGAAAAAAATTCTGTGAAAATCGCAAAAATTTTGGGTATCGAAATCGGGCAAAGTCTGCATAAAAGGGCTCTCCTGGCCAAATGGTTTAACTTTGGCAGGTCCCTGCTGTTCTGTTATGAAACTAGAATATCTTTTGCAGATTCTGGAAGTGATTGCGATCGCAAAGCTCTATTAGTTGCTTTGGAATCGACTTTTGAAAATGAGAGGGCGTAAAATTCGCCCAAAAAATTTGGCGACGATATCGAATAATGCCTTCATAAAAGGGCTCTCCTGGCCAAATGGTTTAACTTTGGCAGGTCCCTGCTGTTCTGTTATGAAAGTAGACTTCGTGGGGCAGATTCTGGAAGTGATTGCGATCGCAAAGCTCTATTAGTTGCTTTGGAATCGGCTTTTGAAAAAAATTCTGTGAAAATCGCAAAAATTTTGGGTATCGAAATCGGGCAAAGTCTGCATAAAAGGGCTCTCCTGGCCAAATGGTTTAACTTTGGCAGGTCCCTGCTGTTCTGTTATGAAACTAGAATATCTTTTGCAGATTCTGGAAGTGATTGCGATCGCAAAGCTCTATTAGTTGCTTTGGAATCGACTTTTGAAAATGAGAGGGCGTAAAATTCGCCCAAAAAATTTGGCGACGATATCGAGCACATGCCTTCATAAAAGGGCTCTCCTGGCCAAATGGTTTAACTTTGGCAGGTCCCTGCTGTTCTGTTATGAAAGTAGACTTCGTGGGGCAGATTCTGGAAGTGATTGCGATCGCAAAGCTCTATTAGTTGCTTTGGAATCGGCTTTTGAAAAAAATTCTGTGAAAATCGCAAAAATTTTGGGTATCGAAATCGGGCAAAGTCTGCATAAAAGGGCTCTCCTGGCCAAATGGTTTAACTTTGGCAGGTCCCTGCTGTTCTGTTATGAAACTAGAATATCTTTTGCATTTTCTGGAAGTGATTGCGATCGCAAAGCTCTATTAGTTGCTTTGGAATCGACTTTTGAAAATGAGAGGGCGTAAAATTCGCCCAAAAAATTTGGCGACGATATCGAGCACATGCCTTCATAAAAGGGCTCTCCTGGCCAAATGGTTTAACTTTGGCAGGTCCCTGCTGTTCTGTTATGAAAGTAGACTTCGTGGGGCAGATTCTGGAAGTGATTGCGATCGCAAAGCTCTATTAGTTGCTTTGGAATCGGCTTTTGAAAAAAATTCTGTGAAAATCGCAAAAATTTTGGGTATCGAAATCGGGCAAAGTCTGCATAAAAGGGCTCTCCTGGCCAAATGGTTTAACTTTGGCAGGTCCCTGCTGTTCTGTTATGAAACTAGAATATATTTTGCAGATTCTGGAAGTGATTGCGATCGCAAAGCTCTATTAGTTGCTTTGGAATCGACTTTTGAAAATGAGAGGGCGTAAAATTCGCCCAAAAAATTTGGCGACGATATCGAGCACATGCCTTCATAAAAGGGCTCTCCTGGCCAAATGGTTTAACTTTGGCAGGTCCCTGCTGTTCTGTTATGAAAGTAGACTTCGTGGGGCAGATTCTGGAAGTGATTGCGATCGCAGAGCTCTATTAGTTGCTTTGGAATCGGCTTTTGAAAAAAATTCTGTGAAAATCGCAAAAATTTTGGGTATCGAAATCGGGCAAAGTCTGCATAAAAGGGCTCTCCTGGCCAAATGGTTTAACTTTGGCAGGTCCCTGCTGTTCTGTTATGAAACTAGAATATCTTTTGCAGATTCTGGAAGTGATTGCGATCGCAAAGCTCTTTTAGTTGCTTTGGAATCGACTTTTGAAAATGAGAGGGCGTAAAATTCGCCCAAAAAATTTGGCGACGATATCGAGCACATGCCTTCATAAAAGGGCTCTCCTGGCCAAATGGTTTAACTTTGGCAGGTCCCTGCTGTTCTGTTATGAAAGTAGACTTCGTGGGGCAGATTCTGGAAGTGATTGCGATCGCAGAGCTCTATTAGTTGCTTTGGAATCGGCTTTTGAAAAAAATTCTGTGAAAATCGCAAAAATTTTGGGTATCGAAATCGGGCAAAGTCTGCATAAAAGGGCTCTCCTGGCCAAATGGTTTAACTTTGGCAGGTCCCTGCTGTTCTGTTATGAAACTAGAATATCTTTTGCAGATTCTGGAAGTGATTGCGATCGCAAAGCTCTATTAGTTGCTTTGGAATCGACTTTTGAAAATGAGAGGGCGTAAAATTCGCCCAAAAAATTTGGCGACGATATCGAGCACATGCCTTCATAAAAGGGCTCTCCTGGCCAAATGGTTTAACTTTGGCAGGTCCCTGCTGTTCTGTTATGAAAGTAGACTTCGTGGGGCAGATTCTGGAAGTGATTGCGATCGCAAAGCTCTATTAGTTGCTTTGGAATCGGCTTTTGAAAAAAATTCTGTGAAAATCGCAAATATTTTGGGTATCGAAATCGGGCAAAGTCTGCATAAAAGGTCTCTCCTGGCCAAATGGTTTAACTTTGGCAGGTCCCTGCTGTTCTGTTATGAAACTAGAATATCTTTTGCAGATTCTGGAAGTGATTGCGATCGCAAAGCTCTATTAGTTGCTTTGGAATCGACTTTTGAAAATGAGAGGGCGTAAAATTCGCCCAAAAAATTTGGCGACGATATCGAGCACATGCCTTCATAAAAGGGCTCTCCTGGCCAAATGGTTTAACTTTGGCAGGTCCCTGCTGTTCTGTTATGAAAGTAGACTTCGTGGGGCAGATTCTGGAAGTGATTGCGATCGCAAAGCTCTATTAGTTGCTTTGGAATCGGCTTTTGAAAAAAATTCTGTGAAAATCGCAAAAATTTTGGGTATCGAAATCGGGCAAAGTCTGCATAAAAGGGCTCTCCTGGCCAAATGGTTTAACTTTGGCAGGTCCCTGCTGTTCTGTTATGAAACTAGAATATATTTTGCAGATTCTGGAAGTGATTGCGATCGCAAAGCTCTATTAGTTGCTTTGGAATCGACTTTTGAAAATGAGAGGGCGTAAAATTCGCCCAAAAAATTTGGCGACGATATCGAGCACATGCCTTCATAAAAGGGCTCTCCTGGCCAAATGGTTTAACTTTGGCAGGTCCCTGCTGTTCTGTTATGAAAGTAGACTTCGTGGGGCAGATTCTGGAAGTGATTGCGATCGCAAAGCTCTATTAGTTGCTTTGGAATCGGCTTTTGAAAAAAATTCTGTGAAAATCGCAAAAATTTTGGGTATCGAAATCGGGCAAAGTCTGCATAAAAGGGCTCTCCTGGCCAAATGGTTTAACTTTGGCAGGTCCCTGCTGTTCTGTTATGAAACTAGAATATCTTTTGCAGATTCTGGAAGTGATTGCGATCGCAAAGCTCTATTAGTTGCTTTGGAATCGGCTTTTGAAAAAAATTCTGTGAAAATCGCAAAAATTTTGGGTATCGAAATCGGGCAAAGTCTGCATAAAAGGGCTCTCCTGGCCAAATGGTTTAACTTTGGCAGGTCCCTGCTGTTCTGTTATGAAACTAGAATATCTTTTGCAGATTCTGGAAGTGATTGCGATCGAAAAGCTCTATTAGTTGCTTTGGAATCGACTTTTGAAAATGAGAGGGCGTAAAATTCGCCCAAAAAATTTGGCGACGATATCGAGCACATGCCTTCATAAAAGGGCTCTCCTGGCCAAATGGTTTAACTTTGGCAGGTCCCTGCTGTTCTGTTATGAAAGTAGACTTCGTGGGGCAGATTCTGGAAGTGATTGCGATCGCAAAGCTCTATTAGTTGCTTTGGAATCGACTTTTGAAAATGAGAGGGCGTAAAATTCGCCCAAAAAATTTGGCGACGATATCGAGCACATGCCTTCATAAAAGGGCTCTCCTGGCCAAATGGTTTAACTTTGGCAGGTCCCTACTGTTCTGTTATGAAAGTAGACTTCGTGGGGCAGATTCTGGAAGTGATTGCGATCGCAAAGCTCTATTAGTTGCTTTGGAATCGGCTTTTGAAAAAATTCTGTGAAAATCGCAAAAATTTTGGGTATCGAAATCGGGCAAAGTCTGCATAAAAGGGCTCTCCTGGCCAAATGGTTTAACTTTGGCAGGTCCCTGCTGTTCTGTTATGAAACTAGAATATCTTTTGCAGATTCTGGAAGTGATTGCGATCGCAAAGCTCTATTAGTTGCTTTGGAATCGACTTTTGAAAATGAGAGGGCGTAAAATTCGCCCAAAAAATTTGGCGACGATATCGAGCACATGCCTTCATAAAAGGGCTCTCCTGGCCAAATGGTTTAACTTTGGCAGGTCCCTGCTGTTCTGTTATGAAAGTAGACTTCGTGGGGCAGATTCTGGAAGTGATTGCGATCGCAAAGCTCTATTAGTTGCTTTGGAATCGGCTTTTGAAAAAAATTCTGTGAAAATCGCAAAAATTTTGGGTATCGAAATCGGGCAAAGTCTGCATAAAAGGGCTCTCCTGGCCAAATGGTTTAACTTTGGCAGGTCCCTGCTGTTCTGTTATGAAACTAGAATATCTTTTGCAGATTCTGGAAGTGATTGCGATCGCAAAGCTCTATTAGTTGCTTTGGAATCGACTTTTGAAAATGAGAGGGCGTAAAATTCGCCCAAAAAATTTGGCGACGATATCGAGCACATGCCTTCATAAAAGGGCTCTCCTGGCCAAATGGTTTAACTTTGGCAGGTCCCTGCTGTTCTGTTATGAAAGTAGACTTCGTGGGGCAGATTCTGGAAGTGATTGCGATCGCAAAGCTCTATTAGTTGCTTTGGAATCGGCTTTTGAAAAAAAGTCTGTGAAAATCGCAAAAATTTTGGGTATCGAAATCGGGCAAAGTCTGCATAAAAGGGCTCTCCTGGCCAAATGGTTTAACTTTGGCAGGTCCCTGCTGTTCTGTTATGAAACTAGAATATCTTTTGCAGATTCTGGAAGTGATTGCGATCGCAAAGCTCTATTAGTTGCTTTGGAATCGACTTTTGAAAATGAGAGGGCGTAAAATTCGCCCAAAAAATTTGGCGACGATATCGAGCACATGCCTTCATAAAAGGGCTCTCCTGGCCAAATGGTTTAACTTTGGCAGGTCCCTGCTGTTCTGTTATGAAAGTAGACTTCGTGGGGCAGATTCTGGAAGTGATTGCGATCGCAAAGCTCTATTAGTTGCTTTGGAATCGGCTTTTGAAAAAAATTCTGTGAAAATCGCAAAAATTTTGGGTATCGAAATCGGGCAAAGTCTGCATAAAAGGGCTCTCCTGGCCAAATGGTTTAACTT
Source organism: Salticus scenicus (assembly GCA_963930645.1). Classification (NCBI taxonomy): domain Eukaryota; kingdom Metazoa; phylum Arthropoda; class Arachnida; order Araneae; family Salticidae; genus Salticus; species Salticus scenicus. The sequence goes on from CAWVNO010001234.1 coordinate 507,775, forward strand.
TGGCAGGTCCCTGCTGTTCTGTTATGAAACTAGAATATCTTTTGCAGATTCTGGAAGTGATTGCGATCGCAAAGCTCTATTAGTTGCTTTGGAATCGACTTTTGAAAATGAGAGGGCGTAAAATTCGCCCAAAAAATTTGGCGACGATATCGAATAATGCCTTCATAAAAGGGCTCTCCTGGCCAAATGGTTTAACTTTGGCAGGTCCCTGCTGTTCTGTTATGAAAGTAGACTTCGTGGGGCAGATTCTGGAAGTGATTGCGATCGCAAAGCTCTATTAGTTGCTTTGGAATCGGCTTTTGAAAAAAATTCTGTGAAAATCGCAAAAATTTTGGGTATCGAAATCGGGCAAAGTCTGCATAAAAGGGCTCTCCTGGCCAAATGGTTTAACTTTGGCAGGTCCCTGCTGTTCTGTTATGAAACTAGAATATCTTTTGCAGATTCTGGAAGTGATTGCGATCGCAAAGCTCTATTAGTTGCTTTGGAATCGACTTTTGAAAATGAGAGGGCGTAAAATTCGCCCAAAAAATTTGGCGACGATATCGAGCACATGCCTTCATAAAAGGGCTCTCCTGGCCAAATGGTTTAACTTTGGCAGGTCCCTGCTGTTCTGTTATGAAAGTAGACTTCGTGGGGCAGATTCTGGAAGTGATTGCGATCGCAAAGCTCTATTAGTTGCTTTGGAATCGGCTTTTGAAAAAAATTCTGTGAAAATCGCAAAAATTTTGGGTATCGAAATCGGGCAAAGTCTGCATAAAAGGGCTCTCCTGGCCAAATGGTTTAACTTTGGCAGGTCCCTGCTGTTCTGTTATGAAACTAGAATATCTTTTGCATTTTCTGGAAGTGATTGCGATCGCAAAGCTCTATTAGTTGCTTTGGAATCGACTTTTGAAAATGAGAGGGCGTAAAATTCGCCCAAAAAATTTGGCGACGATATCGAGCACATGCCTTCATAAAAGGGCTCTCCTGGCCAAATGGTTTAACTTTGGCAGGTCCCTGCTGTTCTGTTATGAAAGTAGACTTCGTGGGGCAGATTCTGGAAGTGATTGCGATCGCAAAGCTCTATTAGTTGCTTTGGAATCGGCTTTTGAAAAAAATTCTGTGAAAATCGCAAAAATTTTGGGTATCGAAATCGGGCAAAGTCTGCATAAAAGGGCTCTCCTGGCCAAATGGTTTAACTTTGGCAGGTCCCTGCTGTTCTGTTATGAAACTAGAATATCTTTTGCAGATTCTGGAAGTGATTGCGATCGCAAAGCTCTATTAGTTGCTTTGGAATCGACTTTTGAAAATGAGAGGGCGTAAAATTCGCCCAAAAAATTTGGCGACGATATCGAGCACATGCCTTCATAAAAGGGCTCTCCTGGCCAAATGGTTTAACTTTGGCAGGTCCCTGCTGTTCTGTTATGAAAGTAGACTTCGTGGGGCAGATTCTGGAAGTGATTGCGATCGCAGAGCTCTATTAGTTGCTTTGGAATCGGCTTTTGAAAAAAATTCTGTGAAAATCGCAAAAATTTTGGGTATCGAAATCGGGCAAAGTCTGCATAAAAGGGCTCTCCTGGCCAAATGGTTTAACTTTGGCAGGTCCCTGCTGTTCTGTTATGAAACTAGAATATCTTTTGCAGATTCTGGAAGTGATTGCGATCGCAAAGCTCTTTTAGTTGCTTTGGAATCGACTTTTGAAAATGAGAGGGCGTAAAATTCGCCCAAAAAATTTGGCGACGATATCGAGCACATGCCTTCATAAAAGGGCTCTCCTGGCCAAATGGTTTAACTTTGGCAGGTCCCTGCTGTTCTGTTATGAAAGTAGACTTCGTGGGGCAGATTCTGGAAGTGATTGCGATCGCAGAGCTCTATTAGTTGCTTTGGAATCGGCTTTTGAAAAAAATTCTGTGAAAATCGCAAAAATTTTGGGTATCGAAATCGGGCAAAGTCTGCATAAAAGGGCTCTCCTGGCCAAATGGTTTAACTTTGGCAGGTCCCTGCTGTTCTGTTATGAAACTAGAATATCTTTTGCAGATTCTGGAAGTGATTGCGATCGCAAAGCTCTATTAGTTGCTTTGGAATCGACTTTTGAAAATGAGAGGGCGTAAAATTCGCCCAAAAAATTTGGCGACGATATCGAGCACATGCCTTCATAAAAGGGCTCTCCTGGCCAAATGGTTTAACTTTGGCAGGTCCCTGCTGTTCTGTTATGAAAGTAGACTTCGTGGGGCAGATTCTGGAAGTGATTGCGATCGCAAAGCTCTATTAGTTGCTTTGGAATCGGCTTTTGAAAAAAATTCTGTGAAAATCGCAAATATTTTGGGTATCGAAATCGGGCAAAGTCTGCATAAAAGGTCTCTCCTGGCCAAATGGTTTAACTTTGGCAGGTCCCTGCTGTTCTGTTATGAAACTAGAATATCTTTTGCAGATTCTGGAAGTGATTGCGATCGCAAAGCTCTATTAGTTGCTTTGGAATCGACTTTTGAAAATGAGAGGGCGTAAAATTCGCCCAAAAAATTTGGCGACGATATCGAGCACATGCCTTCATAAAAGGGCTCTCCTGGCCAAATGGTTTAACTTTGGCAGGTCCCTGCTGTTCTGTTATGAAAGTAGACTTCGTGGGGCAGATTCTGGAAGTGATTGCGATCGCAAAGCTCTATTAGTTGCTTTGGAATCGGCTTTTGAAAAAAATTCTGTGAAAATCGCAAAAATTTTGGGTATCGAAATCGGGCAAAGTCTGCATAAAAGGGCTCTCCTGGCCAAATGGTTTAACTTTGGCAGGTCCCTGCTGTTCTGTTATGAAACTAGAATATATTTTGCAGATTCTGGAAGTGATTGCGATCGCAAAGCTCTATTAGTTGCTTTGGAATCGACTTTTGAAAATGAGAGGGCGTAAAATTCGCCCAAAAAATTTGGCGACGATATCGAGCACATGCCTTCATAAAAGGGCTCTCCTGGCCAAATGGTTTAACTTTGGCAGGTCCCTGCTGTTCTGTTATGAAAGTAGACTTCGTGGGGCAGATTCTGGAAGTGATTGCGATCGCAAAGCTCTATTAGTTGCTTTGGAATCGGCTTTTAAAAAAAATTCTGTGAAAATCGCAAAAATTTTGGGTATCGAAATCGGGCAAAGTCTGCATAAAAGGGCTCTCCTGGCCAAATGGTTTAACTTTGGCAGGTCCCTGCTGTTCTGTTATGAAACTAGAATATCTTTTGCAGATTCTGGAAGTGATTGCGATCGCAAAGCTCTATTAGTTGCTTTGGAATCGACTTTTGAAAATGAGAGGGCGTAAAATTCGCCCAAAAAATTTGGCGACGATATCGAGCACATGCCTTCATAAAAGGGCTCTCCTGGCCAAATGGTTTAACTTTGGCAGGTCCCTGCTGTTCTGTTATGAAAGTAGACTTTGTGGGGCAGATTCTGGAAGTGATTGCGATCGCAAAGCTCTATTAGTTGCTTTGGAATCGGCTTTTGAAAAAAATTCTGTGAAAATCGCAAAAATTTTGGGTATCGAAATCGGGCAAAGTCTGCATAAAAGGGCTCTCCTGGCCAAATGGTTTAACTTTGGCAGGTCCCTGCTGTTCTGTTATGAAACTAGAATATCTTTTGCAGATTCTGGAAGTGATTGCGATCGCAAAGCTCTATTAGTTGCTTTGGAATCGACTTTTGAAAATGAGAGGGCGTAAAATTCGCCCAAAAAATTTGGCGACGATATCGAGCACATGCCTTCATAAAAGGGCTCTCCTGGCCAAATGGTTTAACTTTGGCAGGTCCCTGCTGTTCTGTTATGAAAGTAGACTTCGTGGGGCAGATTATGGAAGTGATTGCGATCGCAAAGCTCTATTAGTTGCTTTGGAATCGGCTTTTGAAAAAAAGTCTGTGAAAATCGCAAAAATTTTGGGTATCGAAATCGGGCAAAGTCTGCATAAAAGGGCTCTCCTGGCCAAATAATTTAACTTTGGCAGGTCCCTGCTGTTCTGTTATGAAACTAGAATATCTTTTGCAGATTCTGGAAGTGATTGCGATCGCAAAGCTCTATTAGTTGCTTTGGAATCGACTTTTGAAAATGAGAGGGCGTAAAATTCGCCCAAAAAATTTGGCGACGATATCGAGCACATGCCTTCATAAAAGGGCTCTCCTGGCCAAATGGTTTAACTTTGGCAGGTCCCTGCTGTTCTGTTATGAAACTAGAATATCTTTTGCAGATTCTGGAAGTGATTGCGATCGCAAAGCTCTATTAGTTGCTTTGGAATCGACTTTTGAAAATGAGAGGGCGTAAAATTCGCCCAAAAAATTTGGCGACGATATCGAGCACATGCCTTCATAAAAGGGCTCTCCTGGCCAAATGGTTTAACTTTGGCAGGTCCCTGCTGTTCTGTTATGAAAGTAGACTTCGTGGGGCAGATTCTGGAAGTGATTGCGATCGCAAAGCTCTATTAGTTGCTTTGGAATCGGCTTTTGAAAAAAATTCTGTGAAAATCGCAAATAATTTGGGTATCGAAATCGGGCAAAGTCTGCATAAAAGGTCTCTCCTGGCCAAATGGTTTAACTTTGGCAGGTCCCTGCTGTTCTGTTATGAAACTAGAATATCTTTTGCAGATTCTGGAAGTGATTGCGATCGCAAAGCTCTATTAGTTGCTTTGGAATCGACTTTTGAAAATGAGAGGGCGTAAAATTCGCCCAAAAAATTTGGCGACGATATCGAGCACATGCCATCATAAAAGGGCTCTCCTGGCCAAATGGTTTAACTTTGGCAGGTCCCTGCTGTTCTGTTATGAAAGTAGACTTCGTGGGGCAGATTCTGGAAGTGATTGCGATCGCAAAGCTCTATTAGTTGCTTTGGAATCGGCTTTTGAAAAAAATTCTGTGAAAATCGCAAAAATTTTGGGTATCGAAATCGGGCAAAGTCTGCATAAAAGGGCTCTCCTGGCCAAATGGTTTAACTTTGGCAGGTCCCTGCTGTTCTGTTATGAAACTAGAATATATTTTGCAGATTCTGGAAGTGATTGCGATCGCAAAGCTCTATTAGTTGCTTTGGAATCGACTTTTGAAAATGAGAGGGCGTAAAATTCGCCCAAAAAATTTGGCGACGATATCGAGCACATGCCTTCATAAAAGGGCTCTCCTGGCCAAATGGTTTAACTTTGGCAGGTCCCTGCTGTTCTGTTATGAAAGTAGACTTCGTGGGGCAGATTCTGGAAGTGATTGCGATCGCAAAGCTCTATTAGTTGCTTTGGAATCGGCTTTTGAAAAAAATTCTGTGAAAATCGCAAAAATTTTGGGTATCGAAATCGGGCAAAGTCTGCATAAAAGGGCTCTCCTGGCCAAATGGTTTAACTTTGGCAGGTCCCTGCTGTTCTGTTATGAAACTAGAATATCTTTTGCAGATTCTGGAAGTGATTGCGATCGCAAAGCTCTATTAGTTGCTTTGGAATCGACTTTTGAAAATGAGAGGGCGTAAAATTCGCCCAAAAAATTTGGCGACGATATCGAGCACATGCCTTCATAAAAGGGCTCTCCTGGCCAAATGGTTTAACTTTGGCAGGTCCCTGCTGTTCTGTTATGAAAGTAGACTTCGTGGGGCAGATTCTGGAAGTGATTGCGATCGCAAAGCTCTATTAGTTGCTTTGGAATCGGCTTTTGAAAAAAATTCTGTGAAAATCGCAAAAATTTTGGGTATCGAAATCGGGCAAAGTCTGCATAAAAGGGCTCTCCTGGCCAAATGGTTTAACTTTGGCAGGTCCCTGCTGTTCTGTTAAGAAACTAGAATATCTTTTGCAGATTCTGGAAGTGATTGCGATCGCAAAGCTCTATTAGTTGCTTTGGAATCGACTTTTGAAAATGAGAGGGCGTAAAATTCGCCCAAAAAATTTGGCGACGATATCGAGCACATGCCTTCATAAAAGGGCTCTCCTGGCCAAATGGTTTAACTTTGGCAGGTCCCTGCTGTTCTGTTATGAAAGTAGACTTCGTGGGGCAGATTCTGGAAGTGATTGCGATCGCAAAGCTCTATTAGTTGCTTTGGAATCGGCTTTTGAAAAAAAGTCTGTGAAAATCGCAAAAATTTTGGGTATCGAAATCGGGCAAAGTCTGCATAAAAGGGCTCTCCTGGCCAAATGGTTTAACTTTGGCAGGTCCCTGCTGTTCTGTTATGAAACTAGAATATCTTTTGCAGATTCTGGAAGTGATTGCGATCGCAAAGCTCTATTAGTTGCTTTGGAATCGACTTTTGAAAATGAGAGGGCGTAAAATTCGCCCAAAAAATTTGGCGACGATATCGAGCACATGCCTTCATAAAAGGGCTCTCCTGGCCAAATGGTTTAACTTTGGCAGGTCCCTGCTGTTCTGTTATGAAAGTAGACTTCGTGGGGCAGATTCTGGAAGTGATTGCGATCGCAAAGCTCTATTAGTTGCTTTGGAATCGGCTTTTGAAAAAAATTCTGTGAAAATCGCAAAAATTTTGGGTATCGAAATCGGGCAAAGTCTGCATAAAAGGGCTCACCTGGCCAAATGGTTTAACTTTGGCAGGTCCCTGCTGTTCTGTTATGAAACTAGAATATCTTTTGCAGATTCTGGAAGTGATTGCGATCGCAAAGCTCTATTAGTTGCTTTGGAATCGACTTTTGAAAATGAGAGGGCGTAAAATTCGCCCAAAAAATTTGGCGACGATATCGAGCACATGCCTTCATAAAAGGGCTCTCCTGGCCAAATGGTTTAACTTTGGCAGGTCCCTGCTGTTCTGTTATGAAAGTAGACTTCGTGGGGCAGATTCTGGAAGTGATTGCGATCGCAAAGCTCTATTAGTTGCTTTGGAATCGGCTTTTGAAAAAAATTCTGTGAAAATCGCAAAAATTTTGGGTATCGAAATCGGGCAAAGTCTGCATAAAAGGGCTCTCCTGGCCAAATGGTTTAACTTTGGCAGGTCCCTGCTGTTCTGTTATGAAACTAGAATATCTTTTGCAGATTCTGGAAGTGATTGCGATCGCAAAGCTCTATTAGTTGCTTTGGAATCGACTTTTGAAAATGAGAGGGCGTAAAATTCGCCCAAAAAATTTGGCGACGATATCGAGCACATGCCTTCATAAAAGGGCTCTCCTGGCCAAATGGTTTAACTTTGGCAGGTCCCTGCTGTTCTGTTATGAAAGTAGACTTCGTGGGGCAGATTCTGGAAGTGATTGCGATCGCAAAGCTCTATTAGTTGCTTTGGAATCGGCTTTTGAAAAAAATTCTGTGAAAATCGCAAAAATTTTGGGTATCGAAATCGGGCAAAGTCTGCATAAAAGGGCTCTCCTGGCCAAATGGTTTAACTTTGGCAGGTCCCTGCTGTTCTGTTATGAAACTAGAATATCTTTTGCAGATTCTGGAAGTGATTGCGATCGCAAAGCTCTATTAGTTGCTTTGGAATCGACTTTTGAAAATGAGAGGGCGTAAAATTCGCCCAAAAAATTTGGCGACGATATCGAGCACATGCCTTCATAAAAGGGCTCTCCTGGCCAAATGGTTTAACTTTGGCAGGTCCCTGCTGTTCTGTTATGAAAGTAGACTTCGTGGGGCAGATTCTGGAAGTGATTGCGATCGCAAAGCTCTATTAGTTGCTTTGGAATCGGCTTTTGAAAAAAATTCTGTGAAAATCGCAAAAATTTTGGGTATCGAAATCGGGCAAAGTCTGCATAAAAGGGCTCTCCTGGCCGAATGGTTTAACTTTGGCAGGTCCCTGCTGTTCTGTTATGAAACTAGAATATCTTTTGCAGATTCTGGAAGTGATTGCGATCGCAAAGCTCTATTAGTTGCTTTGGAATCGACTTTTGAAAATGAGAGGGCGTAAAATTCGCCCAAAAAATTTGGCGACGATATCGAGCACATGCCTTCATAAAAGGGCTCTCCTGGCCAAATGGTTTAACTTTGGCAGGTCCCTGCTGTTCTGTTATGAAAGTAGACTTCGTGGGGCAGATTCTGGAAGTGATTGCGATCGCAAAGCTCTATTAGTTGCTTTGGAATCGGCTTTTGAAAAAAATTCTGTGAAAATCGCAAAAATTTTGGGTATCGAAATCGGGCAAAGTCTGCATAAAAGGGCTCTCCTGGCCAAATGGTTTAACTTTGGCAGGTCCCTGCTGTTCTGTTATGAAACTAGAATATCTTTTGCAGATTCTGGAAGTGATTGCGATCGCAAAGCTCTATTAGTTGCTTTGGAATCGACTTTTGAAAATGAGAGGGCGTAAAATTCGCCCAAAAAATTTGGCGACGATATCGAGCACATGCCTTCATAAAAGGGCTCTCCTGGCCAAATGGTTTAACTTTGGCAGGTCCCTGCTGTTCTGTTATGAAAGTAGACTTCGTGGGGCAGATTCTGGAAGTGATTGCGATCGCAAAGCTCTATTAGTTGCTTTGGAATCGGCTTTTGAAAAAAATTCTGTGAAAATCGCAAAAATTTTGGGTATCGAAATCGGGCAAAGTCTGCATAAAAGGGCTCTCCTGGCCAAATGGTTTAACTTTGGCAGGTCCCTGCTGTTCTGTTATTAAACTAGAATATCTTTTGCAGATTCTGGAAGTGATTGCGATCGCAAAGCTCTATTAGTTGCTTTGGAATCGACTTTTGAAAATGAGAGGGCGTAAAATTCGCCCAAAAAATTTGGCGACGATATCGAGCACATGCCTTCATAAAAGGGCTCTCCTGGCCAAATGGTTTAACTTTGGCAGGTCCCTGCTGTTCTGTTATGAAAGTAGACTTCGTGGGGCAGATTCTGGAAGTGATTGCGATCACAAAGCTCTATTAGTTGCTTTGGAATCGGCTTTTGAAAAAAAGTCTGTGAAAATCGCAAAAATTTTGGGTATCGAAATCGGGCAAAGTCTGCATTAAAGGGCTCTCCTGGCCAAATGGTTTAACTTTGGCAGGTCCCTGCTGTTCTGTTATGAAACTAGAATATCTTTTGCAGATTCTGGAAGTGATTGCGATCGCAAAGCTCTATTAGTTGCTTTGGAATCGACTTTTGAAAATGAGAGGGCGTAAAATTCGCCCAAAAAATTTGGCGACGATATCGAGCACATGCCTTCATAAAAGGGCTCTCCTGGCCAAATGGTTTAACTTTGGCAGGTCCCTGCTGTTCTGTTATGAAAGTAGACTTTGTGGGGCAGATTCTGGAAGTGATTGCGATCGCAAAGCTCTATTAGTTGCTTTGGAATCGGCTTTTGAAAAAAATTCTGTGAAAATCGCAAAAATTTTGGGTATCGAAATCGGGCAAAGTCTGCATAAAAGGGCTCTCCTGGCCAAATGGTTTAACTTTGGCAGGTCCCTGCTGTTCTGTTATGAAACTAGAATATCTTTTGCAGATTCTGGAAGTGATTGCGATCGCAAAGCTCTATTAGTTGCTTTGGAATCGACTTTTGAAAATGAGAGGGCGTAAAATTCGCCCAAAAAATTTGGCGACGATATCGAGCACATGCCTTCATAAAAGGGCTCTCCTGGCCAAATGGTTTAACTTTGGCAGGTCCCTGCTGTTCTGTTATGAAACTAGAATATCTTTTGCAGATTCTGGAAGTGATTGCGATCGCAAAGCTCTATTAGTTGCTTTGGAATCGACTTTTGAAAATGAGAGGGCGTAAAATTCGCCCAAAAAATTTGGCGACGATATCGAGCACATGCCTTCATAAAAGGGCTCTCCTGGCCAAATGGTTTAACTTTGGCAGGTCCCTGCTGTTCTGTTATGAAAGTAGACTTCGTGGGGCAGATTCTGGAAGTGATTGCGATCGCAAAGCTCTATTAGTTGCTTTGGAATCGGCTTTTGAAAAAAAGTCTGTGAAATTCCAAAAATTATGGGTATCGAAATCGGGCAAAGTCTGCATAAAAGGGCTCTCCTGGCCAAATGGTTTAACTTTGGCAGGTCCCTGCTGTTCTGTTATGAAACTAGAATATCTTTTGCAGATTCTGGAAGTGATTGCGATCGCAAAGCTCTATTAGTTGCTTTGGAATCGACTTTTGAAAATGAGAGGGCGTAAAATTCGCCCAAAAAATTTGGCGACGATATCGAGCACATGCCTTCATAAAAGGGCTCTCCTGGCCAAATGGTTTAACTTTGGCAGGTCCCTGCTATTCTGTTATGAAAGTAGACTTCGTGGGGCAGATTCTGGAAGTGATTGCGATCGCAAAGCTCTATTAGTTGCTTTGGAATCGGCTTTTGAAAAAAATTCTGTGAAAATCGCAAAAATTTTGGGTATCGAAATCGGGCAAAGTCTGCATAAAAGGGCTCTCCTGGCCAAATGGTTTAACTTTGGCAGGTCCCTGCTGTTCTGTTATGAAACTAGAATATCTTTTGCAGATTCTGGAAGTGATTGCGATCGCAAAGCTCTATTAGTTGCTTTGGAATCGACTTTTGAAAATGAGAGGGCGTAAAATTCGCCCAAAAAATTTGGCGACGATATCGAGCACATGCCTTCATAAAAGGGCTCTCCTGGCCAAATGGTTTAACTTTGGCAGGTCCCTGCTGTTCTGTTATGAAAGTAGACTTCGTGGGGCAGATTCTGGAAGTGATTGCGATCGCAAAGCTCTATTAGTTGCTTTGGAATCGGCTTTTGAAAAAAATTCTGTGAAAATCGCAAAAATTTTGGGTATCGAAATCGGGCAAAGTCTGCATAAAAGGGCTCTCCTGGCCGAATTGTTTAACTTTGGCAGGTCCCTGCTGTTCTGTTATGAAACTAGAATATCTTTTGCAGATTCTGGAAGTGATTGCGATCGCAAAGCTCTATTAGTTGCTTTGGAATCGACTTTTGAAAATGAGAGGGCGTAAAATTCGCCCAAAAAATTTGGCGACGATATCGAGCACATGCCTTCATAAAAGGGCTCTCCTGGCCAAATGGTTTAACTTTGGCAGGTCCCTGCTGTTCTGTTATGAAAGTAGACTTCGTGGGGCAGATTCTGGAAGTGATTGCGATCGCAAAGCTCTATTAGTTGCTTTGGAATCGGCTTTTGAAAAAAATTCTGTGAAAATCGCAAAAATTTTGGGTATCGAAATCGGGCAAAGTCTGCATAAAAGGGCTCTCCTGGCCAAATGGTTTAACTTTGGCAGGTCCCTGCTGTTCTGTTATGAAACTAGAATATCTTTTGCAGATTCTGGAAGTGATTGCGATCGCAAAGCTCTATTAGTTGCTTTGGAATCGACTTTTGAAAATGAGAGGGCGTAAAATTCGCCCAAAAAATTTGGCGACGATATCGAGCACATGCCTTCATAAAAGGGCTCTCCTGGCCAAATGGTTTAACTTTGGCAGGTCCCTGCTGTTCTGTTATGAAAGTAGACTTCGTGGGGCAGATTCTGGAAGTGATTGCGATCGCAAAGCTCTATTAGTTGCTTTGGAATCGGCTTTTGAAAAAAATTCTGTGAAAATCGCAAAAATTTTGGGTATCGAAATCGGGCAAAGTCTGCATAAAAGGGCTCTCCTGGCCAAATGGTTTAACTTTGGCAGGTCCCTGCTGTTCTGTTATGAAACTAGAATATCTTTTGCAGATTCTGGAAGTGATTCCGATCGCAAAGCTCTATTATTTGCTTTGGAATCGACTTTTGAAAATGAGAGGGCGTAAAATTCGCCCAAAAAATTTGGCGACGATATCGAGCACATGCCTTCATAAAAGGGCTCTCCTGGCCAAATGGTTTAACTTTGGCAGGTCCCTGCTGTTCTGTTATGAAAGTAGACTTCGTGGGGCAGATTCTGGAAGTGATTGCGATCGCAAAGCTCTATTAGTTGCTTTGGAATCGGCTTTTGAAAAAAATTCTGTGAAAATCGCAAAAATTTTGGGTATCAAAATCGGGCAAAGTCTGCATAAAAGGGCTCTCCTGGCCAAATGGTTTAACTTTGGCAGGTCCCTGCTGTTCTGTTATGAAACTAGAATATCTTTTGCAGATTCTGGAAGTGATTGCGATCGCAAAGCTCTATTAGTTGCTTTGGAATCGACTTTTGAAAATGAGAGGGCGTAAAATTCGTCCAAAAAATTTGGCGACGATATCGAGCACATGCCTTCATAAAAGGGCTCTCCTGGCCAAATGGTTTAACTTTGGCAGGTCCCTGCTGTTCTGTTATGAAAGTAGACTTCGTGGGGCAGATTCTGGAAGTGATTGCGATCGCAAAGCTCTATTAGTTGCTTTGGAATCGGCTTTTGAAAAAAATTCTGTGAAAATCGCAAAAATTTTGGGTATCGAAATCGGGCAAAGTCTGCATAAAAGGGCTCTCCTGGCCAAATGGTTTAACTTTGGCAGGTCCCTGCTGTTCTGTTATGAAACTAGAATATCTTTTGCAGTTTCTGGAAGTGATTGCGATCGCAAAGCTCTATTAGTTGCTTTGGAATCGACTTTTGAAAATGAGAGGGCGTAAAATTCGCCCAAAAAATTTGGCGACGATATCGAGCACATGCCTTCATAAAAGGGCTCTCCTGGCCAAATGGTTTAACTTTGGCAGGTCCCTGCTGTTCTGTTATGAAAGTAGACTTCGTGGGGCAGATTCTGGAAGTGATTGCGATCGCAAAGCTCTATTAGTTGCTTTGGAATCGGCTTTTGAAAAAAATTCTGTGAAAATCGCAAAAATTTTGGGTATCGAAATCGGGCAAAGTCTGCATAAAAGGGCTCTCCTGGCCAAATGGTTTAACTTTGGCAGGTCCCTGCTGTTCTGTTATGAAACTAGAATATCTTTTGCAGATTCTGGAAGTGATTGCGATCGCAAAGCTCTATTAGTTGCTTTGGAATCGACTTTTGAAAATGAGAGGGCGTAAAATTCGCCCAAAAAATTTGGCGACGATATCGAGCACATGCCTTCATAAAAGGGCTCTCCTGGCCAAATGGTTTAACTTTGGCAGGTCCCTGCTGTTCTGTTATGAAAGTAGACTTCGTGGGGCAGATTCTGGAAGTGATTGCGATCGCAAAGCTCTATTAGTTGCTTTGGAATCGGCTTTTGAAAAAAATTCTGTGAAAATCGCAAAAATTTTGGGTATCGAAATCGGGCAAAGTCTGCATAAAAGGGCTCTCCTGGCCAAATGGTTTAACTTTGGCAGGTCCCTGCTGTTCTGTTATGAAACTAGAATATCTTTTGCAGTTTCTGGAAGTGATTGCGATCGCAAAGCTCTATTAGTTGCTTTGGAATCGACTTTTGAAAATGAGAGGGCGTAAAATTCGCCCAAAAAATTTGGCGACGATATCGAGCACATGCCTTCATAAAAGGGCTCTCCTGGCCAAATGGTTTAACTTTGGCAGGTCCCTGCTGTTCTGTTATGAAAGTAGACTTCGTGGGGCAGATTCTGGAAGTGATTGCGATCGCAAAGCTCTATTAGTTGCTTTGGAATCGGCTTTTGAAAAAAATTCTGTGAAAATCGCAAAAATTTTGGGTATCGAAATCGGGCAAAGTCTGCATAAAAGGGCTCTCCTGGCCAAATTGTTTAACTTTGGCAGGTCCCTGCTGTTCTGTTATGAAACTAGAATATCTTTTGCAGATTCTGGAAGTGATTGCGATCGCAAAGCTCTATTAGTTGCTTTGGAATCGACTTTTGAAAATGAGAGGGCGTAAAATTCGCCCAAAAAATTTGGCGACGATATCGAGCACATGCCTTCATAAAAGGGCTCTCCTGGCCAAATGGTTTAACTTTGGCAGGTCCCTGCTGTTCTGTTATGAAAGTAGACTTCGTGGGGCAGATTCTGGAAGTGATTGCGATCGCAAAGCTCTATTAGTTGCTTTGGAATCGGCTTTTGAAAAAAATTCTGTGAAAATCGCAAAAATTTTGGGTATCGAAATCGGGCAAAGTCTGCATAAAAGGGCTCTCCTGGCCAAATGGTTTAACTTTGGCAGGTCCCTGCTGTTCTGTTATGAAACTAGAATATCTTTTGCAGATTCTGGAAGTGATTGCGATCGCAAAGCTCTATTAGTTGCTTTGGAATCGACTTTTGAAAATGAGAGGGCGTAAAATTCGCCCAAAAAATTTGGCGACGATATCGAGCACATGCCTTCATAAAAGGGCTCTCCTGGCCAAATGGTTTAACTTTGGCAGGTCCCTGCTGTTCTGTTATGAAAGTAGACTTCGTGGGGCAGATTCTGGAGGTGATTGCGATCGCAAAGCTCTATTAGTTGCTTTGGAATCGGCTTTTGAAAAAAATTCTGTGAAAATCGCAAAAATTTTGGGTATCGAAATCGGGCAAAGTCTGCATAAAAGGGCTCTCCTGGCCAAATGGTTTAACTTTGGCAGGTCCTGCTGTTCTGTTATGAAACTAGAATATCTTTTGCAGATTCTGGAAGTGATTCCGATCGCAAAGCTCTATTATTTGCTTTGGAATCGACTTTTGAAAATGAGAGGGCGTAAAATTCGCCCAAAAAATTTGGCGACGATATCGAGCACATGCCTTCATAAAAGGGCTCTCCTGGCCAAATGGTTTAACTTTGGCAGGTCCCTGCTGTTCTGTTATGAAAGTAGACTTCGTGGGGCAGATTCTGGAAGTGATTGCGATCGCAAAGCTCTATTAGTTGCTTTGGAATCGGCTTTTGAAAAAAATTCTGTGAAAATCGCAAAAATTTTGGGTATCGAAATCGGGCAAAGTCTGCATAAAAGGGCTCTCCTGGCCAAATGGTTTAACTTTGGCAGGTCCCTGCTGTTCTGTTATGAAACTAGAATATCTTTTGCAGATTCTGGAAGTGATTGCGATCGCAAAGCTCTATTAGTTGCTTTGGAATCGACTTTTGAAAATGAGAGGGCGTAAAATTCGCCCAAAAAATTTGGCGACGATATCGAGCACATGCCTTCATAAAAGGGCTCTCCTGGCCAAATGGTTTAACTTTGGCAGGTCCCTGCTGTTCTGTTATGAAAGTAGACTTCGTGGGGCAGATTCTGGAAGTGATTGCGATCGCAAAGCTCTATTAGTTGCTTTGGAATCGGCTTTTGAAAAAAATTCTGTGAAAATCGCAAAAATTTTGGGTATCGAAATCGGGCAAAGTCTGCATAAAAGGGCTCTCCTGGCCAAATGGTTTAACTTTGGCAGGTCCCTGCTGTTCTGTTATGAAACTAGAATATCTTTTGCAGTTTCTGGAAGTGATTGCGATCGCAAAGCTCTATTAGTTGCTTTGGAATCGACTTTTGAAAATGAGAGGGCGTAAAATTCGCCCAAAAAATTTGGCGACGATATCGAGCACATGCCTTCATAAAAGGGCTCTCCTGGCCAAATGGTTTAACTTTGGCAGGTCCCTGCTGTTCTGTTATGAAAGTAGACTTCGTGGGGCAGATTCTGGAAGTGATTGCGATCGCAAAGCTCTATTAGTTGCTTTGGAATCGGCTTTTGAAAAAAATTCTGTGAAAATCGCAAAAATTTTGGGTATCGAAATCGGGCAAAGTCTGCATA
The DNA here is from genome assembly GCA_963930645.1 of Salticus scenicus. Classification (NCBI taxonomy): domain Eukaryota; kingdom Metazoa; phylum Arthropoda; class Arachnida; order Araneae; family Salticidae; genus Salticus; species Salticus scenicus. Next base: position 523,111 of record CAWVNO010001234.1, read on the forward strand.
AAAGGGCTCTCCTGGCCAAATGGTTTAACTTTGGCAGGTCCCTGCTGTTCTGTTATGAAACTAGAATATCTTTTGCAGATTCTGGAAGTGATTGCGATCGCAAAGCTCTATTAGTTGCTTTGGAATCGACTTTTGAAAATGAGAGGGCGTAAAATTCGCCCAAAAAATTTGGCGACGATATCGAGCACATGCCTTCATAAAAGGGCTCTCCTGGCCAAATGGTTTAACTTTGGCAGGTCCCTGCTGTTCTGTTATGAAACTAGAATATCTTTTGCAGATTCTGGAAGTGATTGCGATCGCAAAGCTCTATTAGTTGCTTTGGAATCGACTTTTGAAAATGAGAGGGCGTAAAATTCGCCCAAAAAATTTGGCGACGATATCGAGCACATGCCTTCATAAAAGGGCTCTCCTGGCCAAATGGTTTAACTTTGGCAGGTCCCTGCTGTTCTGTTATGAAAGTAGACTTCGTGGGGCAGATTCTGGAAGTGATTGCGATCGCAAAGCTCTATTAGTTGCTTTGGAATCGGCTTTTGAAAAAAAGTCTGTGAAATTCCAAAAATTATGGGTATCGAAATCGGGCAAAGTCTGCATAAAAGGGCTCTCCTGGCCAAATGGTTTAACTTTGGCAGGTCCCTGCTGTTCTGTTATGAAACTAGAATATCTTTTGCAGATTCTGGAAGTGATTGCGATCGCAAAGCTCTATTAGTTGCTTTGGAATCGACTTTTGAAAATGAGAGGGCGTAAAATTCGCCCAAAAAATTTGGCGACGATATCGAGCACATGCCTTCATAAAAGGGCTCTCCTGGCCAAATGGTTTAACTTTGGCAGGTCCCTGCTATTCTGTTATGAAAGTAGACTTCGTGGGGCAGATTCTGGAAGTGATTGCGATCGCAAAGCTCTATTAGTTGCTTTGGAATCGGCTTTTGAAAAAAATTCTGTGAAAATCGCAAAAATTTTGGGTATCGAAATCGGGCAAAGTCTGCATAAAAGGGCTCTCCTGGCCAAATGGTTTAACTTTGGCAGGTCCCTGCTGTTCTGTTATGAAACTAGAATATCTTTTGCAGATTCTGGAAGTGATTGCGATCGCAAAGCTCTATTAGTTGCTTTGGAATCGACTTTTGAAAATGAGAGGGCGTAAAATTCGCCCAAAAAATTTGGCGACGATATCGAGCACATGCCTTCATAAAAGGGCTCTCCTGGCCAAATGGTTTAACTTTGGCAGGTCCCTGCTGTTCTGTTATGAAAGTAGACTTCGTGGGGCAGATTCTGGAAGTGATTGCGATCGCAAAGCTCTATTAGTTGCTTTGGAATCGGCTTTTGAAAAAAATTCTGTGAAAATCGCAAAAATTTTGGGTATCGAAATCGGGCAAAGTCTGCATAAAAGGGCTCTCCTGGCCGAATTGTTTAACTTTGGCAGGTCCCTGCTGTTCTGTTATGAAACTAGAATATCTTTTGCAGATTCTGGAAGTGATTGCGATCGCAAAGCTCTATTAGTTGCTTTGGAATCGACTTTTGAAAATGAGAGGGCGTAAAATTCGCCCAAAAAATTTGGCGACGATATCGAGCACATGCCTTCATAAAAGGGCTCTCCTGGCCAAATGGTTTAACTTTGGCAGGTCCCTGCTGTTCTGTTATGAAAGTAGACTTCGTGGGGCAGATTCTGGAAGTGATTGCGATCGCAAAGCTCTATTAGTTGCTTTGGAATCGGCTTTTGAAAAAAATTCTGTGAAAATCGCAAAAATTTTGGGTATCGAAATCGGGCAAAGTCTGCATAAAAGGGCTCTCCTGGCCAAATGGTTTAACTTTGGCAGGTCCCTGCTGTTCTGTTATGAAACTAGAATATCTTTTGCAGATTCTGGAAGTGATTGCGATCGCAAAGCTCTATTAGTTGCTTTGGAATCGACTTTTGAAAATGAGAGGGCGTAAAATTCGCCCAAAAAATTTGGCGACGATATCGAGCACATGCCTTCATAAAAGGGCTCTCCTGGCCAAATGGTTTAACTTTGGCAGGTCCCTGCTGTTCTGTTATGAAAGTAGACTTCGTGGGGCAGATTCTGGAAGTGATTGCGATCGCAAAGCTCTATTAGTTGCTTTGGAATCGGCTTTTGAAAAAAATTCTGTGAAAATCGCAAAAATTTTGGGTATCGAAATCGGGCAAAGTCTGCATAAAAGGGCTCTCCTGGCCAAATGGTTTAACTTTGGCAGGTCCCTGCTGTTCTGTTATGAAACTAGAATATCTTTTGCAGATTCTGGAAGTGATTCCGATCGCAAAGCTCTATTATTTGCTTTGGAATCGACTTTTGAAAATGAGAGGGCGTAAAATTCGCCCAAAAAATTTGGCGACGATATCGAGCACATGCCTTCATAAAAGGGCTCTCCTGGCCAAATGGTTTAACTTTGGCAGGTCCCTGCTGTTCTGTTATGAAAGTAGACTTCGTGGGGCAGATTCTGGAAGTGATTGCGATCGCAAAGCTCTATTAGTTGCTTTGGAATCGGCTTTTGAAAAAAATTCTGTGAAAATCGCAAAAATTTTGGGTATCAAAATCGGGCAAAGTCTGCATAAAAGGGCTCTCCTGGCCAAATGGTTTAACTTTGGCAGGTCCCTGCTGTTCTGTTATGAAACTAGAATATCTTTTGCAGATTCTGGAAGTGATTGCGATCGCAAAGCTCTATTAGTTGCTTTGGAATCGACTTTTGAAAATGAGAGGGCGTAAAATTCGCCCAAAAAATTTGGCGACGATATCGAGCACATGCCTTCATAAAAGGGCTCTCCTGGCCAAATGGTTTAACTTTGGCAGGTCCCTGCTGTTCTGTTATGAAAGTAGACTTCGTGGGGCAGATTCTGGAAGTGATTGCGATCGCAAAGCTCTATTAGTTGCTTTGGAATCGGCTTTTGAAAAAAATTCTGTGAAAATCGCAAAAATTTTGGGTATCGAAATCGGGCAAAGTCTGCATAAAAGGGCTCTCCTGGCCAAATGGTTTAACTTTGGCAGGTCCCTGCTGTTCTGTTATGAAACTAGAATATCTTTTGCAGTTTCTGGAAGTGATTGCGATCGCAAAGCTCTATTAGTTGCTTTGGAATCGACTTTTGAAAATGAGAGGGCGTAAAATTCGCCCAAAAAATTTGGCGACGATATCGAGCACATGCCTTCATAAAAGGGCTCTCCTGGCCAAATGGTTTAACTTTGGCAGGTCCCTGCTGTTCTGTTATGAAAGTAGACTTCGTGGGGCAGATTCTGGAAGTGATTGCGATCGCAAAGCTCTATTAGTTGCTTTGGAATCGGCTTTTGAAAAAAATTCTGTGAAAATCGCAAAAATTTTGGGTATCGAAATCGGGCAAAGTCTGCATAAAAGGGCTCTCCTGGCCAAATGGTTTAACTTTGGCAGGTCCCTGCTGTTCTGTTATGAAACTAGAATATCTTTTGCAGATTCTGGAAGTGATTGCGATCGCAAAGCTCTATTAGTTGCTTTGGAATCGACTTTTGAAAATGAGAGGGCGTAAAATTCGCCCAAAAAATTTGGCGACGATATCGAGCACATGCCTTCATAAAAGGGCTCTCCTGGCCAAATGGTTTAACTTTGGCAGGTCCCTGCTGTTCTGTTATGAAAGTAGACTTCGTGGGGCAGATTCTGGAAGTGATTGCGATCGCAAAGCTCTATTAGTTGCTTTGGAATCGGCTTTTGAAAAAAATTCTGTGAAAATCGCAAAAATTTTGGGTATCGAAATCGGGCAAAGTCTGCATAAAAGGGCTCTCCTGGCCAAATTGTTTAACTTTGGCAGGTCCCTGCTGTTCTGTTATGAAACTAGAATATCTTTTGCAGATTCTGGAAGTGATTGCGATCGCAAAGCTCTATTAGTTGCTTTGGAATCGACTTTTGAAAATGAGAGGGCGTAAAATTCGCCCAAAAAATTTGGCGACGATATCGAGCACATGCCTTCATAAAAGGGCTCTCCTGGCCAAATGGTTTAACTTTGGCAGGTCCCTGCTGTTCTGTTATGAAAGTAGACTTCGTGGGGCAGATTCTGGAAGTGATTGCGATCGCAAAGCTCTATTAGTTGCTTTGGAATCGGCTTTTGAAAAAAATTCTGTGAAAATCGCAAAAATTTTGGGTATCGAAATCGGGCAAAGTCTGCATAAAAGGGCTCTCCTGGCCAAATGGTTTAACTTTGGCAGGTCCCTGCTGTTCTGTTATGAAACTAGAATATCTTTTGCAGATTCTGGAAGTGATTGCGATCGCAAAGCTCTATTAGTTGCTTTGGAATCGACTTTTGAAAATGAGAGGGCGTAAAATTCGCCCAAAAAATTTGGCGACGATATCGAGCACATGCCTTCATAAAAGGGCTCTCCTGGCCAAATGGTTTAACTTTGGCAGGTCCCTGCTGTTCTGTTATGAAAGTAGACTTCGTGGGGCAGATTCTGGAGGTGATTGCGATCGCAAAGCTCTATTAGTTGCTTTGGAATCGGCTTTTGAAAAAAATTCTGTGAAAATCGCAAAAATTTTGGGTATCGAAATCGGGCAAAGTCTGCATAAAAGGGCTCTCCTGGCCAAATGGTTTAACTTTGGCAGGTCCTGCTGTTCTGTTATGAAACTAGAATATCTTTTGCAGATTCTGGAAGTGATTCCGATCGCAAAGCTCTATTATTTGCTTTGGAATCGACTTTTGAAAATGAGAGGGCGTAAAATTCGCCCAAAAAATTTGGCGACGATATCGAGCACATGCCTTCATAAAAGGGCTCTCCTGGCCAAATGGTTTAACTTTGGCAGGTCCCTGCTGTTCTGTTATGAAAGTAGACTTCGTGGGGCAGATTCTGGAAGTGATTGCGATCGCAAAGCTCTATTAGTTGCTTTGGAATCGGCTTTTGAAAAAAATTCTGTGAAAATCGCAAAAATTTTGGGTATCGAAATCGGGCAAAGTCTGCATAAAAGGGCTCTCCTGGCCAAATGGTTTAACTTTGGCAGGTCCCTGCTGTTCTGTTATGAAACTAGAATATCTTTTGCAGATTCTGGAAGTGATTGCGATCGCAAAGCTCTATTAGTTGCTTTGGAATCGACTTTTGAAAATGAGAGGGCGTAAAATTCGCCCAAAAAATTTGGCGACGATATCGAGCACATGCCTTCATAAAAGGGCTCTCCTGGCCAAATGGTTTAACTTTGGCAGGTCCCTGCTGTTCTGTTATGAAAGTAGACTTCGTGGGGCAGATTCTGGAAGTGATTGCGATCGCAAAGCTCTATTAGTTGCTTTGGAATCGGCTTTTGAAAAAAATTCTGTGAAAATCGCAAAAATTTTGGGTATCGAAATCGGGCAAAGTCTGCATAAAAGGGCTCTCCTGGCCAAATGGTTTAACTTTGGCAGGTCCCTGCTGTTCTGTTATGAAACTAGAATATCTTTTGCAGTTTCTGGAAGTGATTGCGATCGCAAAGCTCTATTAGTTGCTTTGGAATCGACTTTTGAAAATGAGAGGGCGTAAAATTCGCCCAAAAAATTTGGCGACGATATCGAGCACATGCCTTCATAAAAGGGCTCTCCTGGCCAAATGGTTTAACTTTGGCAGGTCCCTGCTGTTCTGTTATGAAAGTAGACTTCGTGGGGCAGATTCTGGAAGTGATTGCGATCGCAAAGCTCTATTAGTTGCTTTGGAATCGGCTTTTGAAAAAAATTCTGTGAAAATCGCAAAAATTTTGGGTATCGAAATCGGGCAAAGTCTGCATAAAAGGGCTCTCCTGGCCAAATGGTTTAACTTTGGCAGGTCCCTGCTGTTCTGTTATGAAACTAGAATATCTTTTGCAGATTCTGGAAGTGATTGCGATCGCAAAGCTCTATTAGTTGCTTTGGAATCGACTTTTGAAAATGAGAGGGCGTAAAATTCGCCCAAAAAATTTGGCGACGATATCGAGCACATGCCTTCATAAAAGGGCTCTCCTGGCCAAATGGTTTAACTTTGGCAGGTCCCTGCTGTTCTGTTATGAAAGTAGACTTCGTGGGGCAGATTCTGGAAGTGATTGCGATCGCAAAGCTCTATTAGTTGCTTTGGAATCGGCTTTTGAAAAAAATTCTGTGAAAATCGCAAAAATTTTGGGTATCGAAATCGGGCAAAGTCTGCATAAAAGGGCTCTCCTGGCCAAATGGTTTAACTTTGGCAGGTCCCTGCTGTTCTGTTATGAAACTAGAATATCTTTTGCAGATTCTGGAAGTGATTGCGATCGCAAAGCTCTATTAGTTGCTTTGGAATCGACTTTTGAAAATGAGAGGGCGTAAAATTCGCCCAAAAAATTTGGCGACGATATCGAGCACATGCCTTCATAAAAGGGCTCTCCTGGCCAAATGGTTTAACTTTGGCAGGTCCCTGCTTTTCTGTTATGAAAGTAGACTTCGTGGGGCAGATTCTGGAAGTGATTGCGATCGCAAAGCTCTATTAGTTGCTTTGGAATCGGCTTTTGAAAAAAATTCTGTGAAAATCGCAAAAATTTTGGGTATCGAAATCGGGCAAAGTCTGCATAAAAGGGCTCTCCTGGCCAAATGGTTTAACTTTGGCAGGTCCCTGCTGTTCTGTTATGAAACTAGAATATCTTTTGCAGATTCTGGAAGTGATTGCGATCGCAAAGCTCTATTAGTTGCTTTGGAATCGACTTTTGAAAATGAGAGGGCGTAAAATTCGCCCAAAAAATTTGGCGACGATATCGAGCACATGCCTTCATAAAAGGGCTCTCCTGGCCAAATGGTTTAACTTTGGCAGGTCCCTGCTGTTCTGTTATGAAAGTAGACTTCGTGGGGCAGATTCTGGAAGTGATTGCGATCGCAAAGCTCTATTAGTTGCTTTGGAATCGGCTTTTGAAAAAAATTCTGTGAAAATCGCAAAAATTTTGGGTATCGAAATCGGGCAAAGTCTGCATAAAAGGGCTCTCCTGGCCAAATGGTTTAACTTTGGCAGGTCCCTGCTGTTCTGTTATGAAACTAGAATATCTTTTGCAGATTCTGGAAGTGATTGCGATCGCAAAGCTCTATTAGTTGCTTTGGAATCGACTTTTGAAAATGAGAGGGCGTAAAATTCGCCCAAAAAATTTGGCGACGATATCGAGCACATGCCTTCATAAAAGGGCTCTCCTGGCCAAATGGTTTAACTTTGGCAGGTCCCTGCTGTTCTGTTATGAAAGTAGACTTCGTGGGGCAGATTCTGGAAGTGATTGCGATCGCAAAGCTCTATTAGTTGCTTTGGAATCGGCTTTTGAAAAAAATTCTGTGAAAATCGCAAAAATTTTGGGTATCGAAATCGGGCAAAGTCTGCATAAAAGGGCTCTCCTGGCCAAATGGTTTAACTTTGGCAGGTCCCTGCTGTTCTGTTATGAAACTAGAATATCTTTTGCAGATTCTGGAAGTGATTGCGATCGCAAAGCTCTATTAGTTGCTTTGGAATCGACTTTTGAAAATGAGAGGGCGTAAAATTCGCCCAAAAAATTTGGCGACGATATCGAGCACATGCCTTCATAAAAGGGCTCTCCTGGCCAAATGGTTTAACTTTGGCAGGTCCCTGCTTTTCTGTTATGAAAGTAGACTTCGTGGGGCAGATTCTGGAAGTGATTGCGATCGCAAAGCTCTATTAGTTGCTTTGGAATCGGCTTTTGAAAAAAATTCTGTGAAAATCGCAAAAATTTTGGGTATCGAAATCGGGCAAAGTCTGCATAAAAGGGCTCTCCTGGCCAAATGGTTTAACTTTGGCAGGTCCCTGCTGTTCTGTTATGAAACTAGAATATCTTTTGCAGATTCTGGAAGTGATTGCGATCGCAAAGCTCTATTAGTTGCTTTGGAATCGACTTTTGAAAATGAGAGGGCGTAAAATTCGCCCAAAAAATTTGGCGACGATATCGAGCACATGCCTTCATAAAAGGGCTCTCCTGGCCAAATGGTTTAACTTTGGCAGGTCCCTGCTGTTCTGTTATGAAAGTAGACTTCGTGGGGCAGATTCTGGAAGTGATTGCGATCGCAAAGCTCTATTAGTTGCTTTGGAATCGGCTTTTGAAAAAAATTCTGTGAAAATCGCAAAAATTTTGGGTATCGAAATCGGGCAAAGTCTGCATAAAAGGGCTCTCCTGGCCAAATGGTTTAACTTTGGCAGGTCCCTGCTGTTCTGTTATGAAACTAGAATATCTTTTGCAGATTCTGGAAGTGATTGCGATCGCAAAGCTCTATTAGTTGCTTTGGAATCGACTTTTGAAAATGAGAGGGCGTAAAATTCGCCCAAAAAATTTGGCGACGATATCGAGCACATGCCTTCATAAAAGGGCTCTCCTGGCCAAATGGTTTAACTTTGGCAGGTCCCTGCTGTTCTGTTATGAAAGTAGACTTCGTGGGGCAGATTCTGGAAGTGATTGCGATCGCAAAGCTCTATTAGTTGCTTTGGAATCGGCTTTTGAAAAAAATTCTGTGAAAATCGCAAAAATTTTGGGTATCGAAATCGGGCAAAGTCTGCATAAAAGGGCTCTCCTGGCCGAATGGTTTAACTTTGGCAGGTCCCTGCTGTTCTGTTATGAAACTAGAATATCTTTTGCAGATTCTGGAAGTGATTGCGATCGCAAAGCTCTATTAGTTGCTTTGGAATCGACTTTTGAAAATGAGAGGGCGTAAAATTCGCCCAAAAAATTTGGCGACGATATCGAGCACATGCCTTCATAAAAGGGCTCTCCTGGCCAAATGGTTTAACTTTGGCAGGTCCCTGCTGTTCTGTTATGAAAGTAGACTTCGTGGGGCAGATTCTGGAAGTGATTGCGATCGCAAAGCTCTATTAGTTGCTTTGGAATCGGCTTTTGAAAAAAATTCTGTGAAAATCGCAAAAATTTTGGGTATCGAAATCGGGCAAAGTCTGCATAAAAGGGCTCTCCTGGCCAAATGGTTTAACTTTGGCAGGTCCCTGCTGTTCTGTTATGAAACTAGAATATCTTTTGCAGATTCTGGAAGTGATTGCGATCGCAAAGCTCTATTAGTTGCTTTGGAATCGACTTTTGAAAATGAGAGGGCGTAAAATTCGCCCAAAAAATTTGGCGACGATATCGAGCACATGCCTTCATAAAAGGGCTCTCCTGGCCAAATGGTTTAACTTTGGCAGGTCCCTGCTGTTCTGTTATGAAAGTAGACTTCGTGGGGCAGATTCTGGAAGTGATTGCGATCGCAAAGCTCTATTAGTTGCTTTGGAATCGGCTTTTGAAAAAAATTCTGTGAAAATCGCAAAAATTTTGGGTATCGAAATCGGGCAAAGTCTGCATAAAAGGGCTCTCCTGGCCAAATGGTTTAACTTTGGCAGGTCCCTGCTGTTCTGTTATGAAACTAGAATATCTTTTGCAGATTCTGGAAGTGATTCCGATCGCAAAGCTCTATTATTTGCTTTGGAATCGACTTTTGAAAATGAGAGGGCGTAAAATTCGCCCAAAAAATTTGGCGACGATATCGAGCACATGCCTTCATAAAAGGGCTCTCCTGGCCAAATGGTTTAACTTTGGCAGGTCCCTGCTGTTCTGTTATGAAAGTAGACTTCGTGGGGCAGATTCTGGAAGTGATTGCGATCGCAAAGCTCTATTAGTTGCTTTGGAATCGGCTTTTGAAAAAAATTCTGTGAAAATCGCAAAAATTTTGGGTATCAAAATCGGGCAAAGTCTGCATAAAAGGGCTCTCCTGGCCAAATGGTTTAACTTTGGCAGGTCCCTGCTGTTCTGTTATGAAACTAGAATATCTTTTGCAGATTCTGGAAGTGATTGCGATCGCAAAGCTCTATTAGTTGCTTTGGAATCGACTTTTGAAAATGAGAGGGCGTAAAATTCGCCCAAAAAATTTGGCGACGATATCGAGCACATGCCTTCATAAAAGGGCTCTCCTGGCCAAATGGTTTAACTTTGGCAGGTCCCTGCTGTTCTGTTATGAAAGTAGACTTCGTGGGGCAGATTCTGGAAGTGATTGCGATCGCAAAGCTCTATTAGTTGCTTTGGAATCGGCTTTTGAAAAAAATTCTGTGAAAATCGCAAAAATTTTGGGTATCGAAATCGGGCAAAGTCTGCATAAAAGGGCTCTCCTGGCCAAATGGTTTAACTTTGGCAGGTCCCTGCTGTTCTGTTATGAAACTAGAATATCTTTTGCAGTTTCTGGAAGTGATTGCGATCGCAAAGCTCTATTAGTTGCTTTGGAATCGACTTTTGAAAATGAGAGGGCGTAAAATTCGCCCAAAAAATTTGGCGACGATATCGAGCACATGCCTTCATAAAAGGGCTCTCCTGGCCAAATGGTTTAACTTTGGCAGGTCCCTGCTGTTCTGTTATGAAAGTAGACTTCGTGGGGCAGATTCTGGAAGTGATTGCGATCGCAAAGCTCTATTAGTTGCTTTGGAATCGGCTTTTGAAAAAAATTCTGTGAAAATCGCAAAAATTTTGGGTATCGAAATCGGGCAAAGTCTGCATAAAAGGGCTCTCCTGGCCAAATGGTTTAACTTTGGCAGGTCCCTGCTGTTCTGTTATGAAACTAGAATATCTTTTGCAGATTCTGGAAGTGATTGCGATCGCAAAGCTCTATTAGTTGCTTTGGAATCGACTTTTGAAAATGAGAGGGCGTAAAATTCGCCCAAAAAATTTGGCGACGATATCGAGCACATGCCTTCATAAAAGGGCTCTCCTGGCCAAATGGTTTAACTTTGGCAGGTCCCTGCTGTTCTGTTATGAAAGTAGACTTCGTGGGGCAGATTCTGGAAGTGATTGCGATCGCAAAGCTCTATTAGTTGCTTTGGAATCGGCTTTTGAAAAAAATTCTGTGAAAATCGCAAAAATTTTGGGTATCGAAATCGGGCAAAGTCTGCATAAAAGGGCTCTCCTGGCCAAATGGTTTAACTTTGGCAGGTCCCTGCTGTTCTGTTATGAAACTAGAATATCTTTTGCAGTTTCTGGAAGTGATTGCGATCGCAAAGCTCTATTAGTTGCTTTGGAATCGACTTTTGAAAATGAGAGGGCGTAAAATTCGCCCAAAAAATTTGGCGACGATATCGAGCACATGCCTTCATAAAAGGGCTCTCCTGGCCAAATGGTTTAACTTTGGCAGGTCCCTGCTGTTCTGTTATGAAAGTAGACTTCGTGGGGCAGATTCTGGAAGTGATTGCGATCGCAAAGCTCTATTAGTTGCTTTGGAATCGGCTTTTGAAAAAAATTCTGTGAAAATCGCAAAAATTTTGGGTATCGAAATCGGGCAAAGTCTGCATAAAAGGGCTCTCCTGGCCAAATTGTTTAACTTTGGCAGGTCCCTGCTGTTCTGTTATGAAACTAGAATATCTTTTGCAGATTCTGGAAGTGATTGCGATCGCAAAGCTCTATTAGTTGCTTTGGAATCGACTTTTGAAAATGAGAGGGCGTAAAATTCGCCCAAAAAATTTGGCGACGATATCGAGCACATGCCTTCATAAAAGGGCTCTCCTGGCCAAATGGTTTAACTTTGGCAGGTCCCTGCTGTTCTGTTATGAAAGTAGACTTCGTGGGGCAGATTCTGGAAGTGATTGCGATCGCAAAGCTCTATTAGTTGCTTTGGAATCGGCTTTTGAAAAAAATTCTGTGAAAATCGCAAAAATTTTGGGTATCGAAATCGGGCAAAGTCTGCATAAAAGGGCTCTCCTGGCCAAATGGTTTAACTTTGGCAGGTCCCTGCTGTTCTGTTATGAAACTAGAATATCTTTTGCAGATTCTGGAAGTGATTGCGATCGCAAAGCTCTATTAGTTGCTTTGGAATCGACTTTTGAAAATGAGAGGGCGTAAAATTCGCCCAAAAAATTTGGCGACGATATCGAGCACATGCCTTCATAAAAGGGCTCTCCTGGCCAAATGGTTTAACTTTGGCAGGTCCCTGCTGTTCTGTTATGAAAGTAGACTTCGTGGGGCAGATTCTGGAGGTGATTGCGATCGCAAAGCTCTATTAGTTGCTTTGGAATCGGCTTTTGAAAAAAATTCTGTGAAAATCGCAAAAACTTTGGGTATCGAAATCGGGCAAAGTCTGCATAAAAGGGCTCTCCTGGCCAAATGGTTTAACTTTGGCAGGTCCTGCTGTTCTGTTATGAAACTAGAATATCTTTTGCAGATTCTGGAAGTGATTCCGATCGCAAAGCTCTATTATTTGCTTTGGAATCGACTTTTGAAAATGAGAGGGCGTAAAATTCGCCCAAAAAATTTGGCGACGATATCGAGCACATGCCTTCATAAAAGGGCTCTCCTGGCCAAATGGTTTAACTTTGGCAGGTCCCTGCTGTTCTGTTATGAAAGTAGACTTCGTGGGGCAGATTCTGGAAGTGATTGCGATCGCAAAGCTCTATTAGTTGCTTTGGAATCGGCTTTTGAAAAAAATTCTGTGAAAATCGCAAAAATTTTGGGTATCGAAATCGGGCAAAGTCTGCATAAAAGGGCTCTCCTGGCCAAATGGTTTAACTTTGGCAGGTCCCTGCTGTTCTGTTATGAAACTAGAATATCTTTTGCAGATTCTGGAAGTGATTGCGATCGCAAAGCTCTATTAGTTGCTTTGGAATCGACTTTTGAAAATGAGAGGGCGTAAAATTCGCCCAAAAAATTTGGCGACGATATCGAGCACATGCCTTCATAAAAGGGCTCTCCTGGCCAAATGGTTTAACTTTGGCAGGTCCCTGCTGTTCTGTTATGAAAGTAGACTTCGTGGGGCAGATTCTGGAAGTGATTGCGATCGCAAAGCTCTATTAGTTGCTTTGGAATCGGCTTTTGAAAAAAATTCTGTGAAAATCGCAAAAATTTTGGGTATCGAAATCGGGCAAAGTCTGCATAAAAGGGCTCTCCTGGCCAAATGGTTTAACTTTGGCAGGTCCCTGCTGTTCTGTTATGAAACTAGAATATCTTTTGCAGTTTCTGGAAGTGATTGCGATCGCAAAGCTCTATTAGTTGCTTTGGAATCGACTTTTGAAAATGAGAGGGCGTAAAATTCGCCCAAAAAATTTGGCGACGATATCGAGCACATGCCTTCATAAAAGGGCTCTCCTGGCCAAATGGTTTAACTTTGGCAGGTCCCTGCTGTTCTGTTATGAAAGTAGACTTCGTGGGGCAGATTCTGGAAGTGATTGCGATCGCAAAGCTCTATTAGTTGCTTTGGAATCGGCTTTTGAAAAAAATTCTGTGAAAATCGCAAAAATTTTGGGTATCGAAATCGGGCAAAGTCTGCATAAAAGGGCTCTCCTGGCCAAATGGTTTAACTTTGGCAGGTCCCTGCTGTTCTGTTATGAAACTAGAATATCTTTTGCAGATTCTGGAAGTGATTGCGATCGCAAAGCTCTATTAGTTGCTTTGGAATCGACTTTTGAAAATGAGAGGGCGTAAAATTCGCCCAAAAAATTTGGCGACGATATCGAGCACATGCCTTCATAAAAGGGCTCTCCTGGCCAAATGGTTTAACTTTGGCAGGTCCCTGCTGTTCTGTTATGAAAGTAGACTTCGTGGGGCAGATTCTGGAAGTGATTGCGATCGCAAAGCTCTATTAGTTGCTTTGGAATCGGCTTTTGAAAAAAATTCTGTGAAAATCGCAAAAATTTTGGGTATCGAAATCGGGCAAAGTCTGCATAAAAGGGCTCTCCTGGCCAAATGGTTTAACTTTGGCAGGTCCCTGCTGTTCTGTTATGAAACTAGAATATCTTTTGCAGATTCTGGAAGTGATTGCGATCGCAAAGCTCTATTAGTTGCTTTGGAATCGACTTTTGAAAATGAGAGGGCGTAAAATTCGCCCAAAAAATTTGGCGACGATATCGAGCACATGCCTTCATAAAAGGGCTCTCCTGGCCAAATGGTTTAACTTTGGCAGGTCCCTGCTTTTCTGTTATGAAAGTAGACTTCGTGGGGCAGATTCTGGAAGTGATTGCGATCGCAAAGCTCTATTAGTTGCTTTGGAATCGGCTTTTGAAAAAAATTCTGTGAAAATCGCAAAAATTTTGGGTATCGAAATCGGGCAAAGTCTGCATAAAAGGGCTCTCCTGGCCAAATGGTTTAACTTTGGCAGGTCCCTGCTGTTCTGTTATGAAACTAGAATATCTTTTGCAGATTCTGGAAGTGATTGCGATCGCAAAGCTCTATTAGTTGCTTTGGAATCGACTTTTGAAAATGAGAGGGCGTAAAATTCGCCCAAAAAATTTGGCGACGATATCGAGCACATGCCTTCATAAAAGGGCTCTCCTGGCCAAATGGTTTAACTTTGGCAGGTCCCTGCTGTTCTGTTATGAAAGTAGACTTCGTGGGGCAGATTCTGGAAGTGATTGCGATCGCAAAGCTCTATTAGTTGCTTTGGAATCGGCTTTTGAAAAAAATTCTGTGAAAATCGCAAAAATTTTGGGTATCGAAATCGGGCAAAGTCTGCATAAAAGGGCTCTCCTGGCCAAATGGTTTAACTTTGGCAGGTACCTGCTGTTCTGTTATGAAACTAGAATATCTTTTGCAGATTCTGGAAGTGATTCCGATCGCAAAGCTCTATTATTTGCTTTGGAATCGACTTTTGAAAATGAGAGGGCGTAAAATTCGCCCAAACAATTTGGCGACGATATCGAGCACATGCCTTCATAAAAGGGCTCTCCTGGCCAAATGGTTTAACTTTGGCAGGTCCCTGCTGTTCTGTTATGAAAGTAGACTTCGTGGGGCAGATTCTGGAAGTGATTGCGATCGCAAAGCTCTATTAGTTGCTTTGGAATCGGCTTTTGAAAAAAATTCTGTGAAAATCGCAAAAATTTTGGGTATCGAAATCGGGCAAAGTCTGCATAAAAGGGCTCTCCTGGCCAAATGGTTTAACTTTGGCAGGTCCCTGCTGTTCTGTTATGAAACTAGAATATCTTTTGCAGATTCTGGAAGTGATTGCGATCGCAAAGCTCTATTAGTTGCTTTGGAATCGACTTTTGAAAATGAGAGGGCGTAAAATTCGCCCAAAAAATTTGGCGACGATATCGAGCACATGCCTTCATAAAAGGGCTCTCCTGGCCAAATGGTTTAACTTTGGCAGGTCCCTGCTGTTCTGTTATGAAAGTAGACTTCGTGGGGCAGATTCTGGAAGTGATTGCGATCGCAAAGCTCTATTAGTTGCTTTGGAATCGGCTTTTGAAAAAAATTCTGTGAAAATCGCAAAAATTTTGGGTATCGAAATCGGGCAAAGTCTGCATAAAAGGGCTCTCCTGGCCAAATGGTTTAACTTTGGCAGGTCCCTGCTGTTCTGTTATGAAACTAGAATATCTTTTGCAGTTTCTGGAAGTGATTGCGATCGCAAAGCTCTATTAGTTGCTTTGGAATCGACTTTTGAAAATGAGAGGGCGTAAAATTCGCCCAAAAAATTTGGCGACGATATCGAGCACATGCCTTCATAAAAGGGCTCTCCTGGCCAAATGGTTTAACTTTGGCAGGTCCCTGCTGTTCTGTTATGAAAGTAGACTTCGTGGGGCAGATTCTGGAAGTGATTGCGATCGCAAAGCTCTATTAGTTGCTTTGGAATCGGCTTTTGAAAAAAATTCTGTGAAAATCGCAAAAATTTTGGGTATCGAAATCGGGCAAAGTCTGCATAAAAGGGCTCTCCTGGCCAAATGGTTTAACTTTGGCAGGTCCCTGCTGTTCTGTTATGAAACTAGAATATCTTTTGCAGATTCTGGAAGTGATTGCGATCGCAAAGCTCTATTAGTTGCTTTGGAATCGACTTTTGAAAATGAGAGGGCGTAAAATTCGCCCAAAAAATTTGGCGACGATATCGAGCACATGCCTTCATAAAAGGGCTCTCCTGGCCAAATGGTTTAACTTTGGCAGGTCCCTGCTGTTCTGTTATGAAAGTAGACTTCGTGGGGCAGATTCTGGAAGTGATTGCGATCGCAAAGCTCTATTAGTTGCTTTGGAATCGGCTTTTGAAAAAAATTCTGTGAAAATCGCAAAAATTTTGGGTATCGAAATCGGGCAAAGTCTGCATAAAAGGGCTCTCCTGGCCAAATGGTTTAACTTTGGCAGGTCCCTGCTGTTCTGTTATGAAACTAGAATATCTTTTGCAGATTCTGGAAGTGATTGCGATCGCAAAGCTCTATTAGTTGCTTTGGAATCGACTTTTGAAAATGAGAGGGCGTAAAATTCGCCCAAAAAATTTGGCGACGATATCGAGCACATGCCTTCATAAAAGGGCTCTCCTGGCCAAATGGTTTAACTTTGGCAGGTCCCTGCTGTTCTGTTATGAAAGTAGACTTCGTGGGGCAGATTCTGGAAGTGATTGCGATCGCAAAGCTCTATTAGTTGCTTTGGAATCGGCTTTTGAAAAAAATTCTGTGAAAATCGCAAAAATTTTGGGTATCGAAATCGGGCAAAGTCTGCATAAAAGGGCTCTCCTGGCCAAATGGTTTAACTTTGGCAGGTCCCTGCTGTTCTGTTATGAAACTAGAATATCTTTTGCAGATTCTGGAAGTGATTCCGATCGCAAAGCTCTATTATTTGCTTTGGAATCGACTTTTGAAAATGAGAGGGCGTAAAATTCGCCCAAAAAATTTGGCGACGATATCGAGCACATGCCTTCATAAAAGGGCTCTCCTGGCCAAATGGTTTAACTTTGGCAGGTCCCTGCTGTTCTGTTATGAAAGTAGACTTCGTGGGGCAGATTCTGGAAGTGATTGCGATCGCAAAGCTCTATTAGTTGCTTTGGAATCGGCTTTTGAAAAAAATTCTGTGAAAATCGCAAAAATTTTGGGTATCGAAATCGGGCAAAGTCTGCATAAAAGGGCTCTCCTGGCCAAATGGTTTAACTTTGGCAGGTCCCTGCTGTTCTGTTATGAAACTAGAATATCTTTTGCAGATTCTGGAAGTGATTGCGATCGCAAAGCTCTATTAGTTGCTTTGGAATCGACTTTTGAAAATGAGAGGGCGTAAAATTCGCCCAAAAAATTTGGCGACGATATCGAGCACATGCCTTCATAAAAGGGCTCTCCTGGCCAAATGGTTTAACTTTGGCAGGTCCCTGCTGTTCTGTTATGAAAGTAGACTTCGTGGGGCAGATTCTGGAAGTGATTGCGATCGCAAAGCTCTATTAGTTGCTTTGGAATCGGCTTTTGAAAAAAATTCTGTGAAAATCGCAAAAATTTTGGGTATCGAAATCGGGCAAAGTCTGCATAAAAGGGCTCTCCTGGCCAAATGGTTTAACTTTGGCAGGTCCCTGCTGTTCTGTTATGAAACTAGAATATCTTTTGCAGATTCTGGAAGTGATTCCGATCGCAAAGCTCTATTATTTGCTTTGGAATCGACTTTTGAAAATGAGAGGGCGTAAAATTCGCCCAAAAAATTTGGCGACGATATCGAGCACATGCCTTCATAAAAGGGCTCTCCTGGCCAAATGGTTTAACTTTGGCAGGTCCCTGCTGTTCTGTTATGAAAGTAGACTTCGTGGGGCAGATTCTGGAAGTGATTGCGATCGCAAAGCTCTATTAGTTGCTTTGGAATCGGCTTTTGAAAAAAATTCTGTGAAAATCGCAAAAATTTTGGGTATCGAAATCGGGCAAAGTCTGCATAAAAGGGCTCTCCTGGCCAAATGGTTTAACTTTGGCAGGTCCCTTCTGTTCTGTTATCAAAGTAGACTTCGTGGGGCAGATTCTGGAAGTGATTGCGATCGCAAAGCTCTATTAGTTGCTTTGGAATCAGCTTTTGAAAAAAATTCTGTGAAAATCGCAAAAATTTTGGGTATCGAAATCGGGCAAAGTCTGCATAAAAGGGCTCTCCTGGCCAAATGGTTTAACTTTGGCAGGTCCCTGCTGTTCTGTTATGAAACTAGAATATCTTTTGCAGATTCTGGAAGTGATTGCGATCGCAAAGCTCTATTAGTTGCTTTGGAATCGACTTTTGAAAATGAGAGGGCGTAAAATTCGCCCAAAAAATTTGGCGACGATATCGAGCACATGCCTTCATAAAAGGGCTCTCCTGGCCAAATGGTTTAACTTTGGCAGGTCCCTGCTGTTCTGTTATGAAAGTAGACTTCGTGGGGCAGATTCTGGAAGTGATTGCGATCGCAAAGCTCTATTAGTTGCTTTGGAATCGGCTTTTGAAAAAAATTCTGTGAAAATCGCAAAAATTTTGGGTATCGAAATCGGGCAAAGTCTGCATAAAAGGGCTCTCCTGGCCAAATGGTTTAACTTTGGCAGGTCCCTGCTGTTCTGTTATGAAACTAGAATATCTTTTGCAGTTTCTGGAAGTGATTGCGATCGCAAAGCTCTATTAGTTGCTTTGGAATCGACTTTTGAAAATGAGAGGGCGTAAAATTCGCCCAAAAAATTTGGCGACGATGTCGAGCACATGCCTTCATAAAAGGGCTCTCCTGGCCAAATGGTTTAACTTTGGCAGGTCCCTGCTGTTCTGTTATGAAAGTAGACTTCGTGGGGCAGATTCTGGAAGTGATTGCGATCGCAAAGCTCTATTAGTTGCTTTGGAATCGGCTTTTGAAAAAAATTCTGTGAAAATCGCAAAAATTTTGGGTATCGAAATCGGGCAAAGTCTGCATAAAAGGGCTCTCCTGGCCAAATGGTTTAACTTTGGCAGGTCCCTGCTGTTCTGTTATGAAACTAGAATATCTTTTGCAGATTCTGGAAGTGATTGCGATCGCAAAGCTCTATTAGTTGCTTTGGAATCGACTTTTGAAAATGAGAGGGCGTAAAATTCGCCCAAAAAATTTGGCGACGATATCGAGCACATGCCTTCATAAAAGGGCTCTCCTGGCCAAATGGTTTAACTTTGGCAGGTCCCTGCTGTTCTGTTATGAAAGTAGACTTCGTGGGGCAGATTCTGGAAGTGATTGCGATCGCAAAGCTCTATTAGTTGCTTTGGAATCGGCTTTTGAAAAAAATTCTGTGAAAATCGCAAAAATTTTGGGTATCGAAATCGGGCAAAGTCTGCATAAAAGGGCTCTCCTGGCCAAATGGTTTAACTTTGGCAGGTCCCTGCTGTTCTGTTATGAAACTAGAATATCTTTTGCAGATTCTGGAAGTGATTGCGATCGCAAAGCTCTATTAGTTGCTTTGGAATCGACTTTTGAAAATGAGAGGGCGTAAAATTCGCCCAAAAAATTTGGCGACGATATCGAGCACATGCCTTCATAAAAGGGCTCTCCTGGCCAAATGGTTTAACTTTGGCAGGTCCCTGCTGTTCTGTTATGAAAGTAGACTTCGTGGGGCAGATTCTGGAAGTGATTGCGATCGCAAAGCTCTATTAGTTGCTTTGGAATCGGCTTTTGAAAAAAATTCTGTGAAAATCGCAAAAATTTTGGGTATCGAAATCGGGCAAAGTCTGCATAAAAGGGCTCTCCTGGCCAAATGGTTTAACTTTGGCAGGTCCCTGCTGTTCTGTTATGAAACTAGAATATCTTTTGCAGATTCTGGAAGTGATTCCGATCGCAAAGCTCTATTATTTGCTTTGGAATCGACTTTTGAAAATGAGAGGGCGTAAAATTCGCCCAAAAAATTTGGCGACGATATCGAGCACATGCCTTCATAAAAGGGCTCTCCTGGCCAAATGGTTTAACTTTGGCAGGTCCCTGCTGTTCTGTTATGAAAGTAGACTTCGTGGGGCAGATTCTGGAAGTGATTGCGATCGCAAAGCTCTATTAGTTGCTTTGGAATCGGCTTTTGAAAAAAATTCTGTGAAAATCGCAAAAATTTTGGGTATCGAAATCGGGCAAAGTCTGCATAAAAGGGCTCTCCTGGCCAAATGGTTTAACTTTGGCAGGTCCCTGCTGTTCTGTTATGAAACTAGAATATCTTTTGCAGATTCTGGAAGTGATTGCGATCGCAAAGCTCTATTAGTTGCTTTGGAATCGACTTTTGAAAATGAGAGGGCGTAAAATTCGCCCAAAAAATTTGGCGACGATATCGAGCACATGCCTTCATAAAAGGGCTCTCCTGGCCAAATGGTTTAACTTTGGCAGGTCCCTGCTGTTCTGTTATGAAAGTAGACTTCGTGGGGCAGATTCTGGAAGTGATTGCGATCGCAAAGCTCTATTAGTTGCTTTGGAATCGGCTTTTGAAAAAAATTCTGTGAAAATCGCAAAAATTTTGGGTATCGAAATCGGGCAAAGTCTGCATAAAAAGGCTCTCCTGGCCAAATGGTTTAACTTTGGCAGGTCCCTGCTGTTCTGTTATGAAACTAGAATATCTTTTGCAGATTCTGGAAGTGATTCCGATCGCAAAGCTCTATTATTTGCTTTGGAATCGACTTTTGAAAATGAGAGGGCGTAAAATTCGCCCAAAAAATTTGGCGACGATATCGAGCACATGCCTTCATAAAAGGGCTCTCCTGGCCAAATGGTTTAACTTTGGCAGGTCCCTGCTGTTCTGTTATGAAAGTAGACTTCGTGGGGCAGATTCTGGAAGTGATTGCGATCGCAAAGCTCTATTAGTTGCTTTGGAATCGGCTTTTGAAAAAAATTCTGTGAAAATCGCAAAAATTTTGGGTATCGAAATCGGGCAAAGTCTGCATAAAAGGGCTCTCCTGGCCAAATGGTTTAACTTTGGCAGGTCCCTGCTGTTCTGTTATGAAACTAGAATATCTTTTGCAGATTCTGGAAGTGATTCCGATCGCAAAGCTCTATTATTTGCTTTGGAATCGACTTTTGAAAATGAGAGGGCGTAAAATTCGCCCAAAAAATTTGGCGACGATATCGAGCACATGCCTTCATAAAAGGGCTCTCCTGGCCAAATGGTTTAACTTTGGCAGGTCCCTGCTGTTCTGTTATGAAAGTAGACTTCGTGGGGCAGATTCTGGAAGTGATTGCGATCGCAAAGCTCTATTAGTTGCTTTGGAATCGGCTTTTGAAAAAAATTCTGTGAAAATCGCAAAAATTTTGGGTATCGAAATCGGGCAAAGTCTGCATAAAAGGGCTCTCCTGGCCAAATGGTTTAACTTTGGCAGGTCCCTGCTGTTCTGTTATGAAACTAGAATATCTTTTGCAGATTCTGGAAGTGATTGCGATCGCAAAGCTCTATTAGTTGCTTTGGAATCGACTTTTGAAAATGAGAGGGCGTAAAATTCGCCCAAAAAATTTGGCGACGATATCGAGCACATGCCTTCATAAAAGGGCTCTCCTGGCCAAATGGTTTAACTTTGGCAGGTCCCTGCTGTTCTGTTATGAAAGTAGACTTCGTGGGGCAGATTCTGGAAGTGATTGCGATCGCAAAGCTCTATTAGTTGCTTTGGAATCGGCTTTTGAAAAAAATTCTGTGAAAATCGCAAAAATTTTGGGTATCGAAATCGGGCAAAGTCTGCATAAAAGGGCTCTCCTGGCCAAATGGTTTAACTTTGGCAGGTCCCTGCTGTTCTGTTATGAAACTAGAATATCTTTTGCAGATTCTGGAAGTGATTCCGATCGCAAAGCTCTATTAGTTGCTTTGGAATCGACTTTTGAAAATGAGAGGGCGTAAAATTCGCCCAAAAAATTTGGCGACGATATCGAGCACATGCCTTCATAAAAGGGCTCTCCTGGCCAAATGGTTTAACTTTGGCAGGTCCCTGCTGTTCTGTTATGAAAGTAGACTTCGTGGGGCAGATTCTGGAAGTGATTGCGATCGCAAAGCTCTATTAGTTGCTTTGGAATCGGCTTTTGAAAAAAATTCTGTGAAAATCGCAAAAATTTTGGGTATCGAAATCGGGCAAAGTCTGCATAAAAGGGCTCTCCTGGCCAAATGGTTTAACTTTGGCAGGTCCCTGCTGTTCTGTTATGAAACTAGAATATCTTTTGCAGATTCTGGAAGTGATTGCGATCGCAAAGCTCTATTAGTTGCTTTGGAATCGACTTTTGAAAATGAGAGGGCGTAAAATTCGCCCAAAAAATTTGGCGACGATATCGAGCACATGCCTTCATAAAAGGGCTCTCCTGGCCAAATGGTTTAACTTTGGCAGGTCCCTGCTGTTCTGTTATGAAAGTAGACTTCGTGGGGCAGATTCTGGAAGTGATTGCGATCGCAAAGCTCTATTAGTTGCTTTGGAATCGGCTTTTGAAAAAAATTCTGTGAAAATCGCAAAAATTTTGGGTATCGAAATCGGGCAAAGTCTGCATAAAAGGGCTCTCCTGGCCAAATGGTTTAACTTTGGCAGGTCCCTGCTGTTCTGTTATGAAACTAGAATATCTTTTGCAGATTCTGGAAGTGATTCCGATCGCAAAGCTCTATTATTTGCTTTGGAATCGACTTTTGAAAATGAGAGGGCGTAAAATTCGCCCAAAAAATTTGGCGACGATATCGAGCACATGCCTTCATAAAAGGGCTCTCCTGGCCAAATGGTTTAACTTTGGCAGGTCCCTGCTGTTCTGTTATGAAAGTAGACTTCGTGGGGCAGATTCTGGAAGTGATTGCGATCGCAAAGCTCTATTAGTTGCTTTGGAATCGGCTTTTGAAAAAAATTCTGTGAAAATCGCAAAAATTTTGGGTATCGAAATCGGGCAAAGTCTGCATAAAAGGGCTCTCCTGGCCAAATGGTTTAACTTTGGCAGGTCCCTGCTGTTCTGTTATGAAACTAGAATATCTTTTGCAGATTCTGGAAGTGATTCCGATCGCAAAGCTCTATTAGTTGCTTTGGAATCGACTTTTGAAAATGAGAGGGCGTAAAATTCGCCCAAAAAATTTGGCGACGATATCGAGCACATGCCTTCATAAAAGGGCTCTCCTGGCCAAATGGTTTAACTTTGGCAGGTCCCTGCTGTTCTGTTATGAAAGTAGACTTCGTGGGGCAGATTCTGGAAGTGATTGCGATCGCAAAGCTCTATTAGTTGCTTTGGAATCGGCTTTTGAAAAAAATTCTGTGAAAATCGCAAAAATTTTGGGTATCGAAATCGGGCAAAGTCTGCATAAAAGGGCTCTCCTGGCCAAATGGTTTAACTTTGGCAGGTCCCTGCTGTTCTGTTATGAAACTAGAATATCTTTTGCAGATTCTGGAAGTGATTGCGATCGCAAAGCTCTATTAGTTGCTTTGGAATCGACTTTTGAAAATGAGAGGGCGTAAAATTCGCCCAAAAAATTTGGCGACGATATCGAGCACATGCCTTCATAAAAGGGCTCTCCTGGCCAAATGGTTTAACTTTGGCAGGTCCCTGCTGTTCTGTTATGAAAGTAGACTTCGTGGGGCAGATTCTGGAAGTGATTGCGATCGCAAAGCTCTATTAGTTGCTTTGGAATCGGCTTTTGAAAAAAATTCTGTGAAAATCGCAAAAATTTTGGGTATCGAAATCGGGCAAAGTCTGCATAAAAGGGCTCTCCTGGCCAAATGGTTTAACTTTGGCAGGTCCCTGCTGTTCTGTTATGAAACTAGAATATCTTTTGCAGATTCTGGAAGTGATTCCGATCGCAAAGCTCTATTATTTGCTTTGGAATCGACTTTTGAAAATGAGAGGGCGTAAAATTCGCCCAAAAAATTTGGCGACGATATCGAGCACATGCCTTCATAAAAGGGCTCTCCTGGCCAAATGGTTTAACTTTGGCAGGTCCCTGCTGTTCTGTTATGAAAGTAGACTTCGTGGGGCAGATTCTGGAAGTGATTGCGATCGCAAAGCTCTATTAGTTGCTTTGGAATCGGCTTTTGAAAAAAATTCTGTGAAAATCACAAAAATTTTGGGTATCGAAATCGGGCAAAGTCTGCATAAAAGGGCTCTCCTGGCCAAATGGTTTAACTTTGGCAGGTCCCTGCTGTTCTGTTATGAAACTAGAATATCTTTTGCAGATTCTGGAAGTGATTGCGATCGCAAAGCTCTATTAGTTGCTTTGGAATCGACTTTTGAAAATGAGAGGGCGTAAAATTCGCCCAAAAAATTTGGCGACGATATCGAGCACATGCCTTCATAAAAGGGCTCTCCTGGCCAAATGGTTTAACTTTGGCAGGTCCCTGCTGTTCTGTTATGAAAGTAGACTTCGTGGGGCAGATTCTGGAAGTGATTGCGATCGCAAAGCTCTATTAGTTGCTTTGGAATCGGCTTTTGAAAAAAATTCTGTGAAAATCGCAAAAATTTTGGGTATCGAAATCGGGCAAAGTCTGCATAAAAGGGCTCTCCTGGCCAAATGGTTTAACTTTGGCAGGTCCCTGCTGTTCTGTTATGAAACTAGAATATCTTTTGTAGATTCTGGAAGTGATTCCGATCGCAAAGCTCTATTATTTGCTTTGGAATCGACTTTTGAAAATGAGAGGGCGTAAAATTCGCCCAAAAAATTTGGCGACGATATCGAGCACATGCCTTCATAAAAGGGCTCTCCTGGCCAAATGGTTTAACTTTGGCAGGTCCCTGCTGTTCTGTTATGAAAGTAGACTTCGTGGGGCAGATTCTGGAAGTGATTGCGATCGCAAAGCTCTATTAGTTGCTTTGGAATCGGCTTTTGAAAAAAATTCTGTGAAAATCGCAAAAATTTTGGGTATCGAAATCGGGCAAAGTCTGCATAAAAGGGCTCTCCTGGCCAAATGGTTTAACTTTGGCAGGTCCCTGCTGTTCTGTTATGAAACTAGAATATCTTTTGCAGATTCTGGAAGTGATTCCGATCGCAAAGCTCTATTATTTGCTTTGGAATCGACTTTTGAAAATGAGAGGGCGTAAAATTCGCCCAAAAAATTTGGCGACGATATCGAGCACATGCCTTCATAAAAGGGCTCTCCTGGCCAAATGGTTTAACTTTGGCAGGTCCCTGCTGTTCTGTTATGAAAGTAGACTTCGTGGGGCAGATTCTGGAAGTGATTGCGATCGCAAAGCTCTATTAGTTGCTTTGGAATCGGCTTTTGAAAAAAATTCTGTGAAAATCGCAAAAATTTTGGGTATCGAAATCGGGCAAAGTCTGCATAAAAGGGCTCTCCTGGCCAAATGGTTTAACTTTGGCAGGTCCCTGCTGTTCTGTTATGAAACTAGAATATCTTTTGCAGATTCTGGAAGTGATTGCGATCGCAAAGCTCTATTAGTTGCTTTGGAATCGACTTTTGAAAATGAGAGGGCGTAAAATTCGCCCAAAAAATTTGGCGACGATATCGAGCACATGCCTTCATAAAAGGGCTCTCCTGGCCAAATGGTTTAACTTTGGCAGGTCCCTGCTGTTCTGTTATGAAAGTAGACTTCGTGGGGCAGATTCTGGAAGTGATTGCGATCGCAAAGCTCTATTAGTTGCTTTGGAATCGGCTTTTGAAAAAAATTCTGTGAAAATCGCAAAAATTTTGGGTATCGAAATCGGGCAAAGTCTGCATAAAAGGGCTCTCCTGGCCAAATGGTTTAACTTTGGCAGGTCCCTGCTGTTCTGTTATGAAACTAGAATATCTTTTGCAGATTCTGGAAGTGATTCCGATCGCAAAGCTCTATTAGTTGCTTTGGAATCGACTTTTGAAAATGAGAGGGCGTAAAATTCGCCCAAAAAATTTGGCGACGATATCGAGCACATGCCTTCATAAAAGGGCTCTCCTGGCCAAATGGTTTAACTTTGGCAGGTCCCTGCTGTTCTGTTATGAAAGTAGACTTCGTGGGGCAGATTCTGGAAGTGATTGCGATCGCAAAGCTCTATTAGTTGCTTTGGAATCGGCTTTTGAAAAAAATTCTGTGAAAATCGCAAAAATTTTGGGTATCGAAATCGGGCAAAGTCTGCATAAAAGGGCTCTCCTGGCCAAATGGTTTAACTTTGGCAGGTCCCTGCTGTTCTGTTATGAAACTAGAATATCTTTTGCAGATTCTGGAAGTGATTGCGATCGCAAAGCTCTATTAGTTGCTTTGGAATCGACTTTTGAAAATGAGAGGGCGTAAAATTCGCCCAAAAAATTTGGCGACGATATCGAGCACATGCCTTCATAAAAGGGCTCTCCTGGCCAAATGGTTTAACTTTGGCAGGTCCCTGCTGTTCTGTTATGAAAGTAGACTTCGTGGGGCAGATTCTGGAAGTGATTGCGATCGCAAAGCTCTATTAGTTGCTTTGGAATCGGCTTTTGAAAAAAATTCTGTGAAAATCGCAAAAATTTTGGGTATCGAAATCGGGCAAAGTCTGCATAAAAGGGCTCTCCTGGCCAAATGGTTTAACTTTGGCAGGTCCCTGCTGTTCTGTTATGAAACTAGAATATCTTTTGCAGATTCTGGAAGTGATTCCGATCGCAAAGCTCTATTATTTGCTTTGGAATCGACTTTTGAAAATGAGAGGGCGTAAAATTCGCCCAAAAAATTTGGCGACGATATCGAGCACATGCCTTCATAAAAGGGCTCTCCTGGCCAAATGGTTTAACTTTGGCAGGTCCCTGCTGTTCTGTTATGAAAGTAGACTTCGTGGGGCAGATTCTGGAAGTGATTGCGATCGCAAAGCTCTATTAGTTGCTTTGGAATCGGCTTTTGAAAAAAATTCTGTGAAAATCGCAAAAATTTTGGGTATCGAAATCGGGCAAAGTCTGCATAAAAGGGCTCTCCTGGCCAAATGGTTTAACTTTGGCAGGTCCCTGCTGTTCTGTTATGAAACTAGAATATCTTTTGCAGATTCTGGAAGTGATTCCGATCGCAAAGCTCTATTATTTGCTTTGTAATCGACTTTTGAAAATGAGAGGGCGTAAAATTCGCCCAAAAAATTTGGCGACGATATCGAGCACATGCCTTCATAAAAGGGCTCTCCTGGCCAAATGGTTTAACTTTGGCAGGTCCCTGCTGTTCTGTTATGAAAGTAGACTTCGTGGGGCAGATTCTGGAAGTGATTGCGATCGCAAAGCTCTATTAGTTGCTTTGGAATCGGCTTTTGAAAAAAATTCTGTGAAAATCGCAAAAATTTTGGGTATCGAAATCGGGCAAAGTCTGCATAAAAGGGCTCTCCTGGCCAAATGGTTTAACTTTGGCAGGTCCCTGCTGTTCTGTTATGAAACTAGAATATCTTTTGCAGATTCTGGAAGTGATTGCGATCGCAAAGCTCTATTAGTTGCTTTGGAATCGACTTTTGAAAATGAGAGGGCGTAAAATTCGCCCAAAAAATTTGGCGACGATATCGAGCACATGCCTTCATAAAAGGGCTCTCCTGGCCAAATGGTTTAACTTTGGCAGGTCCCTGCTGTTCTGTTATGAAAGTAGACTTCGTGGGGCAGATTCTGGAAGTGATTGCGATCGCAAAGCTCTATTAGTTGCTTTGGAATCGGCTTTTGAAAAAAATTCTGTGAAAATCGCAAAAATTTTGGGTATCGAAATCGGGCAAAGTCTGCATAAAAGGGCTCTCCTGGCCAAATGGTTTAACTTTGGCAGGTCCCTGCTGTTCTGTTATGAAACTAGAATATCTTTTGCAGATTCTGGAAGTGATTGCGATCGCAAAGCTCTATTAGTTGCTTTGGAATCGACTTTTGAAAATGAGAGGGCGTAAAATTCGCCCAAAAAATTTGGCGACGATATCGAGCACATGCCTTCATAAAAGGGCTCTCCTGGCCAAATGGTTTAACTTTGGCAGGTCCCTGCTGTTCTGTTATGAAAGTAGACTTCGTGGGGCAGATTCTGGAAGTGATTGCGATCGCAAAGCTCTATTAGTTGCTTTGGAATCGGCTTTTGAAAAAAATTCTGTGAAAATCGCAAAAATTTTGGGTATCGAAATCGGGCAAAGTCTGCATAAAAGGGCTCTCCTGGCCAAATGGTTTAACTTTGGCAGGTCCCTGCTGTTCTGTTATGAAACTAGAATATCTTTTGCAGTTTCTGGAAGTGATTGCGATCGCAAAGCTCTATTAGTTGCTTTGGAATCGACTTTTGAAAATGAGAGGGCGTAAAATTCGCCCAAAAAATTTGGCGACGATATCGAGCACATGCCTTCATAAAAGGGCTCTCCTGGCCAAATGGTTTAACTTTGGCAGGTCCCTGCTGTTCTGTTATGAAAGTAGACTTCGTGGGGCAGATTCTGGAAGTGATTGCGATCGCAAAGCTCTATTAGTTGCTTTGGAATCGGCTTTTGAAAAAAATTCTGTGAAAATCGCAAAAATTTTGGGTATCGAAATCGGGCAAAGTCTGCATAAAAGGGCTCTCCTGGCCAAATGGTTTAACTTTGGCAGGTCCCTGCTGTTCTGTTATGAAACTAGAATATCTTTTGCAGATTCTGGAAGTGATTGCGATCGCAAAGCTCTATTAGTTGCTTTGGAATCGACTTTTGAAAATGAGAGGGCGTAAAATTCGCCCAAAAAATTTGGCGACGATATCGAGCACATGCCTTCATAAAAGGGCTCTCCTGGCCAAATGGTTTAACTTTGGCAGGTCCCTGCTGTTCTGTTATGAAAGTAGACTTCGTGGGGCAGATTCTGGAAGTGATTGCGATCGCAAAGCTCTATTAGTTGCTTTGGAATCGGCTTTTGAAAAAAATTCTGTGAAAATCGCAAAAATTTTGGGTATCGAAATCGGGCAAAGTCTGCATAAAAGGGCTCTCCTGGCCAAATGGTTTAACTTTGGCAGGTCCCTGCTGTTCTGTTATGAAACTAGAATATCTTTTGCAGTTTCTGGAAGTGATTGCGATCGCAAAGCTCTATTAGTTGCTTTGGAATCGACTTTTGAAAATGAGAGGGCGTAAAATTCGCCCAAAAAATTTGGCGACGATATCGAGCACATGCCTTCATAAAAGGGCTCTCCTGGCCAAATGGTTTAACTTTGGCAGGTCCCTGCTGTTCTGTTATGAAAGTAGACTTCGTGGGGCAGATTCTGGAAGTGATTGCGATCGCAAAGCTCTATTAGTTGCTTTGGAATCGGCTTTTGAAAAAAATTCTGTGAAAATCGCAAAAATTTTGGGTATCGAAATCGGGCAAAGTCTGCATAAAAGGGCTCTCCTGGCCAAATGGTTTAACTTTGGCAGGTCCCTGCTGTTCTGTTATGAAACTAGAATATCTTTTGCAGATTCTGGAAGTGATTGCGATCGCAAAGCTCTATTAGTTGCTTTGGAATCGACTTTTGAAAATGAGAGGGCGTAAAATTCGCCCAAAAAATTTGGCGACGATATCGAGCACATGCCTTCATAAAAGGGCTCTCCTGGCCAAATGGTTTAACTTTGGCAGGTCCCTGCTGTTCTGTTATGAAAGTAGACTTCGTGGGGCAGATTCTGGAAGTGATTGCGATCGCAAAGCTCTATTAGTTGCTTTGGAATCGGCTTTTGAAAAAAATTCTGTGAAAATCGCAAAAATTTTGGGTATCGAAATCGGGCAAAGTCTGCATAAAAGGGCTCTCCTGGCCAAATGGTTTAACTTTGGCAGGTCCCTGCTGTTCTGTTATGAAACTAGAATATCTTTTGCAGATTCTGGAAGTGATTGCGATCGCAAAGCTCTATTAGTTGCTTTGGAATCGACTTTTGAAAATGAGAGGGCGTAAAATTCGCCCAAAAAATTTGGCGACGATATCGAGCACATGCCTTCATAAAAGGGCTCTCCTGGCCAAATGGTTTAACTTTGGCAGGTCCCTGCTGTTCTGTTATGAAAGTAGACTTCGTGGGGCAGATTCTGGAAGTGATTGCGATCGCAAAGCTCTATTAGTTGCTTTGGAATCGGCTTTTGAAAAAAATTCTGTGAAAATCGCAAAAATTTTGGGTATCGAAATCGGGCAAAGTCTGCATAAAAGGGCTCTCCTGGCCAAATGGTTTAACTTTGGCAGGTCCCTGCTGTTCTGTTATGAAACTAGAATATCTTTTGCAGATTCTGGAAGTGATTCCGATCGCAAAGCTCTATTATTTGCTTTGGAATCGACTTTTGAAAATGAGAGGGCGTAAAATTCGCCCAAAAAATTTGGCGACGATATCGAGCACATGCCTTCATAAAAGGGCTCTCCTGGCCAAATGGTTTAACTTTGGCAGGTCCCTGCTGTTCTGTTATGAAAGTAGACTTCGTGGGGCAGATTCTGGAAGTGATTGCGATCGCAAAGCTCTATTAGTTGCTTTGGAATCGGCTTTTGAAAAAAATTCTGTGAAAATCGCAAAAATTTTGGGTATCGAAATCGGGCAAAGTCTGCATAAAAGGGCTCTCCTGGCCAAATGGTTTAACTTTGGCAGGTCCCTGCTGTTCTGTTATGAAACTAGAATATCTTTTGCAGATTCTGGAAGTGATTGCGATCGCAAAGCTCTATTAGTTGCTTTGGAATCGACTTTTGAAAATGAGAGGGCGTAAAATTCGCCCAAAAAATTTGGCGACGATATCGAGCACATGCCTTCATAAAAGGGCTCTCCTGGCCAAATGGTTTAACTTTGGCAGGTCCCTGCTGTTCTGTTATGAAAGTAGACTTCGTGGGGCAGATTCTGGAAGTGATTGCGATCGCAAAGCTCTATTAGTTGCTTTGGAATCGGCTTTTGAAAAAAATTCTGTGAAAATCGCAAAAATTTTGGGTATCGAAATCGGGCAAAGTCTGCATAAAAGGGCTCTCCTGGCCAAATGGTTTAACTTTGGCAGGTCCCTGCTGTTCTGTTATGAAACTAGAATATCTTTTGCAGATTCTGGAAGTGATTGCGATCGCAAAGCTCTATTAGTTGCTTTGGAATCGACTTTTGAAAATGAGAGGGCGTAAAATTCGCCCAAAAAATTTGGCGACGATATCGAGCACATGCCTTCATAAAAGGGCTCTCCTGGCCAAATGGTTTAACTTTGGCAGGTCCCTGCTGTTCTGTTATGAAAGTAGACTTCGTGGGGCAGATTCTGGAAGTGATTGCGATCGCAAAGCTCTATTAGTTGCTTTGGAATCGGCTTTTGAAAAAAATTCTGTGAAAATCGCAAAAATTTTGGGTATCGAAATCGGGCAAAGTCTGCATAAAAGGGCTCTCCTGGCCAAATGGTTTAACTTTGGCAGGTCCCTGCTGTTCTGTTATGAAACTAGAATATCTTTTGCAGATTCTGGAAGTGATTGCGATCGCAAAGCTCTATTAGTTGCTTTGGAATCGACTTTTGAAAATGAGAGGGCGTAAAATTCGCCCAAAAAATTTGGCGACGATATCGAGCACATGCCTTCATAAAAGGGCTCTCCTGGCCAAATGGTTTAACTTTGGCAGGTCCCTGCTGTTCTGTTATGAAAGTAGACTTCGTGGGGCAGATTCTGGAAGTGATTGCGATCGCAAAGCTCTATTAGTTGCTTTGGAATCGGCTTTTGAAAAAAATTCTGTGAAAATCGCAAAAATTTTGGGTATCGAAATCGGGCAAAGTCTGCATAAAAGGGCTCTCCTGGCCAAATGGTTTAACTTTGGCAGGTCCCTGCTGTTCTGTTATGAAACTAGAATATCTTTTGCAGATTCTGGAAGTGATTGCGATCGCAAAGCTCTATTAGTTGCTTTGGAATCGACTTTTGAAAATGAGAGGGCGTAAAATTCGCCCAAAAAATTTGGCGACGATATCGAGCACATGCCTTCATAAAAGGGCTCTCCTGGCCAAATGGTTTAACTTTGGCAGGTCCCTGCTGTTCTGTTATGAAAGTAGACTTCGTGGGGCAGATTCTGGAAGTGATTGCGATCGCAAAGCTCTATTAGTTGCTTTGGAATCGGCTTTTGAAAAAAATTCTGTGAAAATCGCAAAAATTTTGGGTATCGAAATCGGGCAAAGTCTGCATAAAAGGGCTCTCCTGGCCAAATGGTTTAACTTTGGCAGGTCCCTGCTGTTCTGTTATGAAACTAGAATATCTTTTGCAGATTCTGGAAGTGATTGCGATCGCAAAGCTCTATTAGTTGCTTTGGAATCGACTTTTGAAAATGAGAGGGCGTAAAATTCGCCCAAAAAATTTGGCGACGATATCGAGCACATGCCTTCATAAAAGGGCCCTCCTGGCCAAATGGTTTAACTTTGGCAGGTCCCTGCTGTTCTGTTATGAAAGTAGACTTCGTGGGGCAGATTCTGGAAGTGATTGCGATCGCAAAGCTCTATTAGTTGCTTTGGAATCGGCTTTTGAAAAAAATTCTGTGAAAATCGCAAAAATTTTGGGTATCGAAATCGGGCAAAGTCTGCATAAAAGGGCTCTCCTGGCCAAATGGTTTAACTTTGGCAGGTCCCTGCTGTTCTGTTATGAAACTAGAATATCTTTTGCAGATTCTGGAAGTGATTGCGATCGCAAAGCTCTATTAGTTGCTTTGGAATCGACTTTTGAAAATGAGAGGGCGTAAAATTCGCCCAAAAAATTTGGCGACGATATCGAGCACATGCCTTCATAAAAGGGCTCTCCTGGCCAAATGGTTTAACTTTGGCAGGTCCCTGCTGTTCTGTTATGAAAGTAGACTTCGTGGGGCAGATTCTGGAAGTGATTGCGATCGCAAAGCTCTATTAGTTGCTTTGGAATCGGCTTTTGAAAAAAATTCTGTGAAAATCGCAAAAATTTTGGGTATCGAAATCGGGCAAAGTCTGCATAAAAGGGCTCTCCTGGCCAAATGGTTTAACTTTGGCAGGTCCCTGCTGTTCTGTTATGAAACTAGAATATCTTTTGCAGATTCTGGAAGTGATTGCGATCGCAAAGCTCTATTAGTTGCTTTGGAATCGACTTTTGAAAATGAGAGGGCGTAAAATTCGCCCAAAAAATTTGGCGACGATATCGAGCACATGCCTTCATAAAAGGGCTCTCCTGGCCAAATGGTTTAACTTTGGCAGGTCCCTGCTGTTCTGTTATGAAAGTAGACTTCGTGGGGCAGATTCTGGAAGTGATTGCGATCGCAAAGCTCTATTAGTTGCTTTGGAATCGGCTTTTGAAAAAAATTCTGTGAAAATCGCAAAAATTTTGGGTATCGAAATCGGGCAAAGTCTGCATAAAAGGGCTCTCCTGGCCAAATGGTTTAACTTTGGCAGGTCCCTGCTGTTCTGTTATTAAACTAGAATATCTTTTGCAGATTCTGGAAGTGATTGCGATCGCAAAGCTCTATTAGTTGCTTTGGAATCGACTTTTGAAAATGAGAGGGCGTAAAATTCGCCCAAAAAATTTGGCGACGATATCGAGCACATGCCTTCATAAAAGGGCTCTCCTGGCCAAATGGTTTAACTTTGGCAGGTCCCTGCTGTTCTGTTATGAAAGTAGACTTCGTGGGGCAGATTCTGGAAGTGATTGCGATCGCAAAGCTCTATTAGTTGCTTTGGAATCGGCTTTTGAAAAAAAGTCTGTGAAAATCGCAAAAATTTTTGGTATCGAAATCGGGCAAAGTCTGCATAAAAGGGCTCTCCTGGCCAAATGGTTTAACTTTGGCAGGTCCCTGCTGTTCTGTTATGAAACTAGAATATCTTTTGCAGATTCTGGAAGTGATTGCGATCGCAAAGCTCTATTAGTTGCTTTGGAATCGACTTTTGAAAATGAGAGGGCGTAAAATTCGCCCAAAAAATTTGGCGACGATATCGAGCACATGCCTTCATAAAAGGGCTCTCCTGGCCAAATGGTTTAACTTTGGCAGGTCCCTGCTGTTCTGTTATGAAAGTAGACTTTGTGGGGCAGATTCTGGAAGTGATTGCGATCGCAAAGCTCTATTAGTTGCTTTGGAATCGGCTTTTGAAAAAAATTCTGTGAAAATCGCAAAAATTTTGGGTATCGAAATCGGGCAAAGTCTGCATAAAAGGGCTCTCCTGGCCAAATGGTTTAACTTTGGCAGGTCCCTGCTGTTCTGTTATGAAACTAGAATATCTTTTGCAGATTCTGGAAGTGATTGCGATCGCAAAGCTCTATTAGTTGCTTTGGAATCGACTTTTGAAAATGAGAGGGCGTAAAATTCGCCCAAAAAATTTGGCGACGATATCGAGCACATGCCTTCATAAAAGGGCTCTCCTGGCCAAATGGTTTAACTTTGGCAGGTCCCTGCTGTTCTGTTATGAAACTAGAATATCTTTTGCAGATTCTGGAAGTGATTGCGATCGCAAAGCTCTATTAGTTGCTTTGGAATCGACTTTTGAAAATGAGAGGGCGTAAAATTCGCCCAAAAAATTTGGCGACGATATCGAGCACATGCCTTCATAAAAGGGCTCTCCTGGCCAAATGGTTTAACTTTGGCAGGTCCCTGCTGTTCTGTTATGAAAGTAGACTTCGTGGGGCAGATTCTGGAAGTGATTGCGATCGCAAAGCTCTATTAGTTGCTTTGGAATCGGCTTTTGAAAAAAATTCTGTGAAAATCGCAAAAATTTTGGGTATCGAAATCGGGCAAATTCTGCATAAAAGGGCTCTCCTGGCCAAATGGTTTAACTTTGGCAGGTCCCTGCTGTTCTGTTATTAAACTAGAATATCTTTTGCAGATTCTGGAAGTGATTGCGATCGCAAAGCTCTATTAGTTGCTTTGGAATCGACTTTTGAAAATGAGAGGGCGTAAAATTCGCCCAAAAAATTTGGCGACGATATCGAGCACATGCCTTCATAAAAGGGCTCTCCTGGCCAAATGGTTTAACTTTGGCAGGTCCCTGCTGTTCTGTTATGAAAGTAGACTTCGTGGGGCAGATTCTGGAAGTGATTGCGATCGCAAAGCTCTATTAGTTGCTTTGGAATCGGCTTTTGAAAAAAAGTCTGTGAAAATCGCAAAAATTTTGGGTATCGAAATCGGGCAAAGTCTGCATAAAAGGGCTCTCCTGGCCAAATGGTTTAACTTTGGCAGGTCCCTGCTGTTCTGTTATGAAACTAGAATATCTTTTGCAGATTCTGGAAGTGATTGCGATCGCAAAGCTCTATTAGTTGCTTTGGAATCGACTTTTGAAAATGAGAGGGCGTAAAATTCGCCCAAAAAATTTGGCGACGATATCGAGCACATGCCTTCATAAAAGGGCTCTCCTGGCCAAATGGTTTAACTTTGGCAGGTCCCTGCTGTTCTGTTATGAAAGTAGACTTCGTGGGGCAGATTCTGGAAGTGATTGCGATCGCAAAGCTCTATTAGTTGCTTTGGAATCGGCTTTTGAAAAAAAGTCTGTGAAAATCGCAAAAATTTTGGGTATCGAAATCGGGCAAAGTCTGCATAAAAGGGCTCTCCTGGCCAAATGGTTTAACTTTGGCAGGTCCCTGCTGTTCTGTTATGAAACTAGAATATCTTTTGCAGATTCTGGAAGTGATTGCGATCGCAAAGCTCTATTAGTTGCTTTGGAATCGACTTTTGAAAATGAGAGGGCGTAAAATTCGCCCAAAAAATTTGGCGACGATATCGAGCACATGCCTTCATAAAAGGGCTCTCCTGGCCAAATGGTTTAACTTTGGCAGGTCCCTGCTGTTCTGTTATGAAAGTAGACTTCGTGGGGCAGATTCTGGAAGTGATTGCGATCGCAAAGCTCTATTAGTTGCTTTGGAATCGGCTTTTGAAAAAAATTCTGTGAAAATCGCAAAAATTTTGGGTATCGAAATCGGGCAAAGTCTGCATAAAAGGGCTCTCCTGGCCAAATGGTTTAACTTTGGCAGGTCCCTGCTGTTCTGTTATGAAACTAGAATATCTTTTGCAGATTCTGGAAGTGATTGCGATCGCAAAGCTCTATTAGTTGCTTTGGAATCGACTTTTGAAAATGAGAGGGCGTAAAATTCGCCCAAAAAATTTGGCGACGATATCGAGCACATGCCTTCATAAAAGGGCTCTCCTGGCCAAATGGTTTAACTTTGGCAGGTCCCTGCTGTTCTGTTATGAAAGTAGACTTCGTGGGGCAGATTCTGGAAGTGATTGCGATCGCAAAGCTCTATTAGTTGCTTTGGAATCGGCTTTTGAAAAAAATTCTGTGAAAATCGCAAAAATTTTGGGTATCGAAATCGGGCAAAGTCTGCATAAAAGGGCTCTCCTGGCCAAATGGTTTAACTTTGGCAGGTCCCTGCTGTTCTGTTATGAAACTAGAATATCTTTTGCAGATTCTGGAAGTGATTCCGATCGCAAAGCTCTATTATTTGCTTTGGAATCGACTTTTGAAAATGAGAGGGCGTAAAATTCGCCCAAAAAATTTGGCGACGATATCGAGCACATGCCTTCATAAAAGGGCTCTCCTGGCCAAATGGTTTAACTTTGGCAGGTCCCTGCTGTTCTGTTATGAAAGTAGACTTCGTGGGGCAGATTCTGGAAGTGATTGCGATCGCAAAGCTCTATTAGTTGCTTTGGAATCGGCTTTTGAAAAAAATTCTGTGAAAATCGCAAAAATTTTGGGTATCAAAATCGGGCAAAGTCTGCATAAAAGGGCTCTCCTGGCCAAATGGTTTAACTTTGGCAGGTCCCTGCTGTTCTGTTATGAAACTAGAATATCTTTTGCAGATTCTGGAAGTGATTGCGATCGCAAAGCTCTATTAGTTGCTTTGGAATCGACTTTTGAAAATGAGAGGGCGTAAAATTCGCCCAAAAAATTTGGCGACGATATCGAGCACATGCCTTCATAAAAGGGCTCTCCTGGCCAAATGGTTTAACTTTGGCAGGTCCCTGCTGTTCTGTTATGAAAGTAGACTTCGTGGGGCAGATTCTGGAAGTGATTGCGATCGCAAAGCTCTATTAGTTGCTTTGGAATCGGCTTTTGAAAAAAATTCTGTGAAAATCGCAAAAATTTTGGGTATCGAAATCGGGCAAAGTCTGCATAAAAGGGCTCTCCTGGCCAAATGGTTTAACTTTGGCAGGTCCCTGCTGTTCTGTTATGAAACTAGAATATCTTTTGCAGTTTCTGGAAGTGATTCCGATCGCAAAGCTCTATTAGTTGCTTTGGAATCGACTTTTGAAAATGAGAGGGCGTAAAATTCGCCCAAAAAATTTGGCGACGATATCGAGCACATGCCTTCATAAAAGGGCTCTCCTGGCCAAATGGTTTAACTTTGGCAGGTCCCTGCTGTTCTGTTATGAAAGTAGACTTCGTGGGGCAGATTCTGGAAGTGATTGCGATCGCAAAGCTCTATTAGTTGCTTTGGAATCGGCTTTTGAAAAAAATTCTGTGAAAATCGCAAAAATTTTGGGTATCGAAATCGGGCAAAGTCTGCATAAAAGGGCTCTCCTGGCCAAATGGTTTAACTTTGGCAGGTCCCTGCTGTTCTGTTATGAAACTAGAATATCTTTTGCAGATTCTGGAAGTGATTGCGATCGCAAAGCTCTATTAGTTGCTTTGGAATCGACTTTTGAAAATGAGAGGGCGTAAAATTCGCCCAAAAAATTTGGCGACGATATCGAGCACATGCCTTCATAAAAGGGCTCTCCTGGCCAAATGGTTTAACTTTGGCAGGTCCCTGCTGTTCTGTTATGAAAGTAGACTTCGTGGGGCAGATTCTGGAAGTGATTGCGATCGCAAAGCTCTATTAGTTGCTTTGGAATCGGCTTTTGTAAAAAATTCTGTGAAAATCGCAAAAATTTTGGGTATCGAAATCGGGCAAAGTCTGCATAAAAGGGCTCTCCTGGCCAAATGGTTTAACTTTGGCAGGTCCCTGCTGTTCTGTTATGAAACTAGAATATCTTTTGCAGTTTCTGGAAGTGATTGCGATCGCAAAGCTCTATTAGTTGCTTTGGAATCGACTTTTGAAAATGAGAGGGCGTAAAATTCGCCCAAAAAATTTGGCGACGATATCGAGCACATGCCTTCATAAAAGGGCTCTCCTGGCCAAATGGTTTAACTTTGGCAGGTCCCTGCTGTTCTGTTATGAAAGTAGACTTCGTGGGGCAGATTCTGGAAGTGATTGCGATCGCAAAGCTCTATTAGTTGCTTTGGAATCGGCTTTTGAAAAAAATTCTGTGAAAATCGCAAAAATTTTGGGTATCGAAATCGGGCAAAGTCTGCATAAAAGGGCTCTCCTGGCCAAATTGTTTAACTTTGGCAGGTCCCTGCTGTTCTGTTATGAAACTAGAATATCTTTTGCAGATTCTGGAAGTGATTGCGATCGCAAAGCTCTATTAGTTGCTTTGGAATCGACTTTTGAAAATGAGAGGGCGTAAAATTCGCCCAAAAAATTTGGCGACGATATCGAGCACATGCCTTCATAAAAGGGCTCTCCTGGCCAAATGGTTTAACTTTGGCAGGTCCCTGCTGTTCTGTTATGAAAGTAGACTTCGTGGGGCAGATTCTGGAAGTGATTGCGATCGCAAAGCTCTATTAGTTGCTTTGGAATCGGCTTTTGAAAAAAATTCTGTGAAAATCGCAAAAATTTTGGGTATCGAAATCGGGCAAAGTCTGCATAAAAGGGCTCTCCTGGCCAAATGGTTTAACTTTGGCAGGTCCCTGCTGTTCTGTTATGAAACTAGAATATCTTTTGCAGATTCTGGAAGTGATTGCGATCGCAAAGCTCTATTAGTTGCTTTGGAATCGACTTTTGAAAATGAGAGGGCGTAAAATTCGCCCAAAAAATTTGGCGACGATATCGAGCACATGCCTTCATAAAAGGGCTCTCCTGGCCAAATGGTTTAACTTTGGCAGGTCCCTGCTGTTCTGTTATGAAAGTAGACTTCGTGGGGCAGATTCTGGAAGTGATTGCGATCGCAAAGCTCTATTAGTTGCTTTGGAATCGGCTTTTGAAAAAAATTCTGTGAAAATCGCAAAAATTTTGGGTATCGAAATCGGGCAAAGTCTGCATAAAAGGGCTCTCCTGGCCAAATGGTTTAACTTTGGCAGGTCCCTGCTGTTCTGTTATGAAACTAGAATATCTTTTGCAGATTCTGGAAGTGATTGCGATCGCAAAGCTCTATTAGTTGCTTTGGAATCG
This sequence comes from Salticus scenicus, assembly GCA_963930645.1. NCBI lineage: Eukaryota > Metazoa > Arthropoda > Arachnida > Araneae > Salticidae > Salticus > Salticus scenicus. The sequence continues at coordinate 561,653 of CAWVNO010001234.1, forward strand.
ACTTTTGAAAATGAGAGGGCGTAAAATTCGCCCAAAAAATTTGGCGACGATATCGAGCACATGCCTTCATAAAAGGGCCCTCCTGGCCAAATGGTTTAACTTTGGCAGGTCCCTGCTGTTCTGTTATGAAAGTAGACTTCGTGGGGCAGATTCTGGAAGTGATTGCGATCGCAAAGCTCTATTAGTTGCTTTGGAATCGGCTTTTGAAAAAAATTCTGTGAAAATCGCAAAAATTTTGGGTATCGAAATCGGGCAAAGTCTGCATAAAAGGGCTCTCCTGGCCAAATGGTTTAACTTTGGCAGGTCCCTGCTGTTCTGTTATGAAACTAGAATATCTTTTGCAGATTCTGGAAGTGATTGCGATCGCAAAGCTCTATTAGTTGCTTTGGAATCGACTTTTGAAAATGAGAGGGCGTAAAATTCGCCCAAAAAATTTGGCGACGATATCGAGCACATGCCTTCATAAAAGGGCTCTCCTGGCCAAATGGTTTAACTTTGGCAGGTCCCTGCTGTTCTGTTATGAAAGTAGACTTCGTGGGGCAGATTCTGGAAGTGATTGCGATCGCAAAGCTCTATTAGTTGCTTTGGAATCGGCTTTTGAAAAAAATTCTGTGAAAATCGCAAAAATTTTGGGTATCGAAATCGGGCAAAGTCTGCATAAAAGGGCTCTCCTGGCCAAATGGTTTAACTTTGGCAGGTCCCTGCTGTTCTGTTATGAAACTAGAATATCTTTTGCAGATTCTGGAAGTGATTGCGATCGCAAAGCTCTATTAGTTGCTTTGGAATCGACTTTTGAAAATGAGAGGGCGTAAAATTCGCCCAAAAAATTTGGCGACGATATCGAGCACATGCCTTCATAAAAGGGCTCTCCTGGCCAAATGGTTTAACTTTGGCAGGTCCCTGCTGTTCTGTTATGAAAGTAGACTTCGTGGGGCAGATTCTGGAAGTGATTGCGATCGCAAAGCTCTATTAGTTGCTTTGGAATCGGCTTTTGAAAAAAATTCTGTGAAAATCGCAAAAATTTTGGGTATCGAAATCGGGCAAAGTCTGCATAAAAGGGCTCTCCTGGCCAAATGGTTTAACTTTGGCAGGTCCCTGCTGTTCTGTTATTAAACTAGAATATCTTTTGCAGATTCTGGAAGTGATTGCGATCGCAAAGCTCTATTAGTTGCTTTGGAATCGACTTTTGAAAATGAGAGGGCGTAAAATTCGCCCAAAAAATTTGGCGACGATATCGAGCACATGCCTTCATAAAAGGGCTCTCCTGGCCAAATGGTTTAACTTTGGCAGGTCCCTGCTGTTCTGTTATGAAAGTAGACTTCGTGGGGCAGATTCTGGAAGTGATTGCGATCGCAAAGCTCTATTAGTTGCTTTGGAATCGGCTTTTGAAAAAAAGTCTGTGAAAATCGCAAAAATTTTGGGTATCGAAATCGGGCAAAGTCTGCATAAAAGGGCTCTCCTGGCCAAATGGTTTAACTTTGGCAGGTCCCTGCTGTTCTGTTATGAAACTAGAATATCTTTTGCAGATTCTGGAAGTGATTGCGATCGCAAAGCTCTATTAGTTGCTTTGGAATCGACTTTTGAAAATGAGAGGGCGTAAAATTCGCCCAAAAAATTTGGCGACGATATCGAGCACATGCCTTCATAAAAGGGCTCTCCTGGCCAAATGGTTTAACTTTGGCAGGTCCCTGCTGTTCTGTTATGAAAGTAGACTTTGTGGGGCAGATTCTGGAAGTGATTGCGATCGCAAAGCTCTATTAGTTGCTTTGGAATCGGCTTTTGAAAAAAATTCTGTGAAAATCGCAAAAATTTTGGGTATCGAAATCGGGCAAAGTCTGCATAAAAGGGCTCTCCTGGCCAAATGGTTTAACTTTGGCAGGTCCCTGCTGTTCTGTTATGAAACTAGAATATCTTTTGCAGATTCTGGAAGTGATTGCGATCGCAAAGCTCTATTAGTTGCTTTGGAATCGACTTTTGAAAATGAGAGGGCGTAAAATTCGCCCAAAAAATTTGGCGACGATATCGAGCACATGCCTTCATAAAAGGGCTCTCCTGGCCAAATGGTTTAACTTTGGCAGGTCCCTGCTGTTCTGTTATGAAACTAGAATATCTTTTGCAGATTCTGGAAGTGATTGCGATCGCAAAGCTCTATTAGTTGCTTTGGAATCGACTTTTGAAAATGAGAGGGCGTAAAATTCGCCCAAAAAATTTGGCGACGATATCGAGCACATGCCTTCATAAAAGGGCTCTCCTGGCCAAATGGTTTAACTTTGGCAGGTCCCTGCTGTTCTGTTATGAAAGTAGACTTCGTGGGGCAGATTCTGGAAGTGATTGCGATCGCAAAGCTCTATTAGTTGCTTTGGAATCGGCTTTTGAAAAAAATTCTGTGAAAATCGCAAAAATTTTGGGTATCGAAATCGGGCAAAGTCTGCATAAAAGGGCTCTCCTGGCCAAATGGTTTAACTTTGGCAGGTCCCTGCTGTTCTGTTATGAAACTAGAATATCTTTTGCACATTCTGGAAGTGATTGCGATCGCAAAGCTCTATTAGCTGCTGTGGAATCGACTTTTGAAAATGAGAGGGCGTAAAATTCGACCAAAAAGTTTGGCGACGATATCGAGCACATGCCTTCATAAAAGGGCTCTCCTGGCCAAATGGTTTAACTTTGGCAGGTCCCTGCTGTTCTGTTATGAAAGTAGACTTCGTGGGGCAGATTCTGGAAGTGATTGCGATCGCAAAGCTCTATTAGTTGCTTTGGAATCGGCTTTTGAAAAAAATTCTGTGAAAATCGCAAAAATTTTGGGTATCGAAATCGGGCAAAGTCTGCATAAAAGGGCTCTCCTGGCCAAATGGTTTAACTTTGGCAGGTCCCTGCTGTTCTGTTATGAAACTAGAATATCTTTTGCACATTCTGGAAGTGATTGCGATCGCAAAGCTCTATTAGCTGCTGTGGAATCGACTTTTGAAAATGAGAGGGCGTAAAATTCGACCAAAAAGTTTGGCGACGATATCGAGCACATGCCTTCATAAAAGGGCTCTCCTGGCCAAATGGTTTAACTTTGGCAGGTCCCTGCTGTTCTGTTATGAAAGTAGACTTCGTGGGGCAGATTCTGGAAGTGATTGCGATCGCAAAGCTCTATTAGTTGCTTTGGAATCGGCTTTTGAAAAAAGTTCTGTGAAAATCGCAAAAATTTTGGGTATCGAAATCGGGCAAAGTCTGCATAAAAGGGCTCTCCTGGCCAAATGGTTTAACTTTGGCAGGTCCCTGCTGTTCTGTTATGAAACTAGAATATCTTTTGCACATTCTGGAAGTGATTGCGATCGCAAAGCTCTATTAGCTGCTGTGGAATCGACTTTTGAAAATGAGAGGGCGTAAAATTCGACCAAAAAGTTTGGCGACGATATCGAGCACATGCCTTCATAAAAGGGCTCTCCTGGCCAAATGGTTTAACTTTGGCAGGTCCCTGCTGTTCTGTTATGAAAGTAGACTTCGTGGGGCAGATTCTGGAAGTGATTGCGATCGCAAAGCTCTATTAGTTGCTTTGGAATCGGCTTTTGAAAAAAATTCTGTGAAAATCGCAAAAATTTTGGGTATCGAAATCGGGCAAAGTCTGCATAAAAGGGCTCTCCTGGCCAAATGGTTTAACTTTGGCAGGTCCCTGCTGTTCTGTTATGAAACTAGAATATCTTTTGCACATTCTGGAAGTGATTGCGATCGCAAAGCTCTATTAGCTGCTGTGGAATCGACTTTTGAAAATGAGAGGGCGTAAAATTCGACCAAAAAGTTTGGCGACGATATCGAGCACATGCCTTCATAAAAGGGCTCTCCTGGCCAAATGGTTTAACTTTGGCAGGTCCCTGCTGTTCTGTTATGAAAGTAGACTTCGTGGGGCAGATTCTGGAAGTGATTGCGATCGCAAAGCTCTATTAGTTGCTTTGGAATCGGCTTTTGAAAAAAATTCTGTGAAAATCGCAAAAATTTTGGGTATCGAAATCGGGCAAAGTCTGCATAAAAGGGCTCTCCTGGCCAAATGGTTTAACTTTGGCAGGTCCCTGCTGTTCTGTTATGAAACTAGAATATCTTTTGCACATTCTGGAAGTGATTGCGATCGCAAAGCTCTATTAGCTGCTGTGGAATCGACTTTTGAAAATGAGAGGGCGTAAAATTCGACCAAAAAGTTTGGCGACGATATCGAGCACATGCCTTCATAAAAGGGCTCTCCTGGCCAAATGGTTTAACTTTGGCAGGTCCCTGCTGTTCTGTTATGAAAGTAGACTTCGTGGGGCAGATTCTGGAAGTGATTGCGATCGCAAAGCTCTATTAGTTGCTTTGGAATCGGCTTTTGAAAAAAATTCTGTGAAAATCGCAAAAATTTTGGGTATCGAAATCGGGCAAAGTCTGCATAAAAGGGCTCTCCTGGCCAAATGGTTTAACTTTGGCAGGTCCCTGCTGTTCTGTTATGAAACTAGAATATCTTTTGCACATTCTGGAAGTGATTGCGATCGCAAAGCTCTATTAGCTGCTGTGGAATCGACTTTTGAAAATGAGAGGGCGTAAAATTCGACCAAAAAGTTTGGCGACGATATCGAGCACATGCCTTCATAAAAGGGCTCTCCTGGCCAAATGGTTTAACTTTGGCAGGTCCCTGCTGTTCTGTTATGAAAGTAGACTTCGTGGGGCAGATTCTGGAAGTGATTGCGATCGCAAAGCTCTATTAGTTGCTTTGGAATCGGCTTTTGAAAAAAATTCTGTGAAAATCGCAAAAATTTTGGGTATCGAAATCGGGCAAAGTCTGCATAAAAGGGCTCTCCTGGCCAAATGGTTTAACTTTGGCAGGTCCCTGCTGTTCTGTTATGAAACTAGAATATCTTTTGCACATTCTGGAAGTGATTGCGATCGCAAAGCTCTATTAGCTGCTGTGGAATCGACTTTTGAAAATGAGAGGGCGTAAAATTCGACCAAAAAGTTTGGCGACGATATCGAGCACATGCCTTCATAAAAGGGCTCTCCTGGCCAAATGGTTTAACTTTGGCAGGTCCCTGCTGTTCTGTTATGAAAGTAGACTTCGTGGGGCAGATTCTGGAAGTGATTGCGATCGCAAAGCTCTATTAGTTGCTTTGGAATCGGCTTTTGAAAAAAATTCTGTGAAAATCGCAAAAATTTTGGGTATCGAAATCGGGCAAAGTCTGCATAAAAGGGCTCTCCTGGCCAAATGGTTTAACTTTGGCAGGTCCCTGCTGTTCTGTTATGAAACTAGAATATCTTTTGCACATTCTGGAAGTGATTGCGATCGCAAAGCTCTATTAGCTGCTGTGGAATCGACTTTTGAAAATGAGAGGGCGTAAAATTCGACCAAAAAGTTTGGCGACGATATCGAGCACATGCCTTCATAAAAGGGCTCTCCTGGCCAAATGGTTTAACTTTGGCAGGTCCCTGCTGTTCTGTTATGAAAGTAGACTTCGTGGGGCAGATTCTGGAAGTGATTGCGATCGCAAAGCTCTATTAGTTGCTTTGGAATCGGCTTTTGAAAAAAATTCTGTGAAAATCGCAAAAATTTTGGGTATCGAAATCGGGCAAAGTCTGCATAAAAGGGCTCTCCTGGCCAAATGGTTTAACTTTGGCAGGTCCCTGCTGTTCTGTTATGAAACTAGAATATCTTTTGCACATTCTGGAAGTGATTGCGATCGCAAAGCTCTATTAGCTGCTGTGGAATCGACTTTTGAAAATGAGAGGGCGTAAAATTCGACCAAAAAGTTTGGCGACGATATCGAGCACATGCCTTCATAAAAGGGCTCTCCTGGCCAAATGGTTTAACTTTGGCAGGTCCCTGCTGTTCTGTTATGAAAGTAGACTTCGTGGGGCAGATTCTGGAAGTGATTGCGATCGCAAAGCTCTATTAGTTGCTTTGGAATCGGCTTTTGAAAAAAATTCTGTGAAAATCGCAAAAATTTTGGGTATCGAAATCGGGCAAAGTCTGCATAAAAGGGCTCTCCTGGCCAAATGGTTTAACTTTGGCAGGTCCCTGCTGTTCTGTTATGAAACTAGAATATCTTTTGCACATTCTGGAAGTGATTGCGATCGCAAAGCTCTATTAGCTGCTGTGGAATCGACTTTTGAAAATGAGAGGGCGTAAAATTCGACCAAAAAGTTTGGCGACGATATCGAGCACATGCCTTCATAAAAGGGCTCTCCTGGCCAAATGGTTTAACTTTGGCAGGTCCCTGCTGTTCTGTTATGAAAGTAGACTTCGTGGGGCAGATTCTGGAAGTGATTGCGATCGCAAAGCTCTATTAGTTGCTTTGGAATCGGCTTTTGAAAAAAATTCTGTGAAAATCGCAAAAATTTTGGGTATCGAAATCGGGCAAAGTCTGCATAAAAGGGCTCTCCTGGCCAAATGGTTTAACTTTGGCAGGTCCCTGCTGTTCTGTTATGAAACTAGAATATCTTTTGCACATTCTGGAAGTGATTGCGATCGCAAAGCTCTATTAGCTGCTGTGGAATCGACTTTTGAAAATGAGAGGGCGTAAAATTCGACCAAAAAGTTTGGCGACGATATCGAGCACATGCCTTCATAAAAGGGCTCTCCTGGCCAAATGGTTTAACTTTGGCAGGTCCCTGCTGTTCTGTTATGAAAGTAGACTTCGTGGGGCAGATTCTGGAAGTGATTGCGATCGCAAAGCTCTATTAGTTGCTTTGGAATCGGCTTTTGAAAAAAATTCTGTGAAAATCGCAAAAATTTTGGGTATCGAAATCGGGCAAAGTCTGCATAAAAGGGCTCTCCTGGCCAAATGGTTTAACTTTGGCAGGTCCCTGCTGTTCTGTTATGAAACTAGAATATCTTTTGCACATTCTGGAAGTGATTGCGATCGCAAAGCTCTATTAGCTGCTGTGGAATCGACTTTTGAAAATGAGAGGGCGTAAAATTCGACCAAAAAGTTTGGCGACGATATCGAGCACATGCCTTCATAAAAGGGCTCTCCTGGCCAAATGGTTTAACTTTGGCAGGTCCCTGCTGTTCTGTTATGAAAGTAGACTTCGTGGGGCAGATTCTGGAAGTGATTGCGATCGCAAAGCTCTATTAGTTGCTTTGGAATCGGCTTTTGAAAAAAATTCTGTGAAAATCGCAAAAATTTTGGGTATCGAAATCGGGCAAAGTCTGCATAAAAGGGCTCTCCTGGCCAAATGGTTTAACTTTGGCAGGTCCCTGCTGTTCTGTTATGAAACTAGAATATCTTTTGCACATTCTGGAAGTGATTGCGATCGCAAAGCTCTATTAGCTGCTGTGGAATCGACTTTTGAAAATGAGAGGGCGTAAAATTCGACCAAAAAGTTTGGCGACGATATCGAGCACATGCCTTCATAAAAGGGCTCTCCTGGCCAAATGGTTTAACTTTGGCAGGTCCCTGCTGTTCTGTTATGAAAGTAGACTTCGTGGGGCAGATTCTGGAAGTGATTGCGATCGCAAAGCTCTATTAGTTGCTTTGGAATCGGCTTTTGAAAAAAATTCTGTGAAAATCGCAAAAATTTTGGGTATCGAAATCGGGCAAAGTCTGCATAAAAGGGCTCTCCTGGCCAAATGGTTTAACTTTGGCAGGTCCCTGCTGTTCTGTTATGAAACTAGAATATCTTTTGCACATTCTGGAAGTGATTGCGATCGCAAAGCTCTATTAGCTGCTGTGGAATCGACTTTTGAAAATGAGAGGGCGTAAAATTCGACCAAAAAGTTTGGCGACGATATCGAGCACATGCCTTCATAAAAGGGCTCTCCTGGCCAAATGGTTTAACTTTGGCAGGTCCCTGCTGTTCTGTTATGAAAGTAGACTTCGTGGGGCAGATTCTGGAAGTGATTGCGATCGCAAAGCTCTATTAGTTGCTTTGGAATCGGCTTTTGAAAAAAATTCTGTGAAAATCGCAAAAATTTTGGGTATCGAAATCGGGCAAAGTCTGCATAAAAGGGCTCTCCTGGCCAAATGGTTTAACTTTGGCAGGTCCCTGCTGTTCTGTTATGAAACTAGAATATCTTTTGCACATTCTGGAAGTGATTGCGATCGCAAAGCTCTATTAGCTGCTGTGGAATCGACTTTTGAAAATGAGAGGGCGTAAAATTCGACCAAAAAGTTTGGCGACGATATCGAGCACATGCCTTCATAAAAGGGCTCTCCTGGCCAAATGGTTTAACTTTGGCAGGTCCCTGCTGTTCTGTTATGAAAGTAGACTTCGTGGGGCAGATTCTGGAAGTGATTGCGATCGCAAAGCTCTATTAGTTGCTTTGGAATCGGCTTTTGAAAAAAATTCTGTGAAAATCGCAAAAATTTTGGGTATCGAAATCGGGCAAAGTCTGCATAAAAGGGCTCTCCTGGCCAAATGGTTTAACTTTGGCAGGTCCCTGCTGTTCTGTTATGAAACTAGAATATCTTTTGCACATTCTGGAAGTGATTGCGATCGCAAAGCTCTATTAGCTGCTGTGGAATCGACTTTTGAAAATGAGAGGGCGTAAAATTCGACCAAAAAGTTTGGCGACGATATCGAGCACATGCCTTCATAAAAGGGCTCTCCTGGCCAAATGGTTTAACTTTGGCAGGTCCCTGCTGTTCTGTTATGAAAGTAGACTTCGTGGGGCAGATTCTGGAAGTGATTGCGATCGCAAAGCTCTATTAGTTGCTTTGGAATCGGCTTTTGAAAAAAATTCTGTGAAAATCGCAAAAATTTTGGGTATCGAAATCGGGCAAAGTCTGCATAAAAGGGCTCTCCTGGCCAAATGGTTTAACTTTGGCAGGTCCCTGCTGTTCTGTTATGAAACTAGAATATCTTTTGCACATTCTGGAAGTGATTGCGATCGCAAAGCTCTATTAGCTGCTGTGGAATCGACTTTTGAAAATGAGAGGGCGTAAAATTCGACCAAAAAGTTTGGCGACGATATCGAGCACATGCCTTCATAAAAGGGCTCTCCTGGCCAAATGGTTTAACTTTGGCAGGTCCCTGCTGTTCTGTTATGAAAGTAGACTTCGTGGGGCAGATTCTGGAAGTGATTGCGATCGCAAAGCTCTATTAGTTGCTTTGGAATCGGCTTTTGAAAAAAATTCTGTGAAAATCGCAAAAATTTTGGGTATCGAAATCGGGCAAAGTCTGCATAAAAGGGCTCTCCTGGCCAAATGGTTTAACTTTGGCAGGTCCCTGCTGTTCTGTTATGAAACTAGAATATCTTTTGCACATTCTGGAAGTGATTGCGATCGCAAAGCTCTATTAGCTGCTGTGGAATCGACTTTTGAAAATGAGAGGGCGTAAAATTCGACCAAAAAGTTTGGCGACGATATCGAGCACATGCCTTCATAAAAGGGCTCTCCTGGCCAAATGGTTTAACTTTGGCAGGTCCCTGCTGTTCTGTTATGAAAGTAGACTTCGTGGGGCAGATTCTGGAAGTGATTGCGATCGCAAAGCTCTATTAGTTGCTTTGGAATCGGCTTTTGAAAAAAATTCTGTGAAAATCGCAAAAATTTTGGGTATCGAAATCGGGCAAAGTCTGCATAAAAGGGCTCTCCTGGCCAAATGGTTTAACTTTGGCAGGTCCCTGCTGTTCTGTTATGAAACTAGAATATCTTTTGCACATTCTGGAAGTGATTGCGATCGCAAAGCTCTATTAGCTGCTGTGGAATCGACTTTTGAAAATGAGAGGGCGTAAAATTCGACCAAAAAGTTTGGCGACGATATCGAGCACATGCCTTCATAAAAGGGCTCTCCTGGCCAAATGGTTTAACTTTGGCAGGTCCCTGCTGTTCTGTTATGAAAGTAGACTTCGTGGGGCAGATTCTGGAAGTGATTGCGATCGCAAAGCTCTATTAGTTGCTTTGGAATCGGCTTTTGAAAAAAATTCTGTGAAAATCGCAAAAATTTTGGGTATCGAAATCGGGCAAAGTCTGCATAAAAGGGCTCTCCTGGCCAAATGGTTTAACTTTGGCAGGTCCCTGCTGTTCTGTTATGAAACTAGAATATCTTTTGCACATTCTGGAAGTGATTGCGATCGCAAAGCTCTATTAGCTGCTGTGGAATCGACTTTTGAAAATGAGAGGGCGTAAAATTCGACCAAAAAGTTTGGCGACGATATCGAGCACATGCCTTCATAAAAGGGCTCTCCTGGCCAAATGGTTTAACTTTGGCAGGTCCCTGCTGTTCTGTTATGAAAGTAGACTTCGTGGGGCAGATTCTGGAAGTGATTGCGATCGCAAAGCTCTATTAGTTGCTTTGGAATCGGCTTTTGAAAAAAATTCTGTGAAAATCGCAAAAATTTTGGGTATCGAAATCGGGCAAAGTCTGCATAAAAGGGCTCTCCTGGCCAAATGGTTTAACTTTGGCAGGTCCCTGCTGTTCTGTTATGAAACTAGAATATCTTTTGCACATTCTGGAAGTGATTGCGATCGCAAAGCTCTATTAGCTGCTGTGGAATCGACTTTTGAAAATGAGAGGGCGTAAAATTCGACCAAAAAGTTTGGCGACGATATCGAGCACATGCCTTCATAAAAGGGCTCTCCTGGCCAAATGGTTTAACTTTGGCAGGTCCCTGCTGTTCTGTTATGAAAGTAGACTTCGTGGGGCAGATTCTGGAAGTGATTGCGATCGCAAAGCTCTATTAGTTGCTTTGGAATCGGCTTTTGAAAAAAATTCTGTGAAAATCGCAAAAATTTTGGGTATCGAAATCGGGCAAAGTCTGCATAAAAGGGCTCTCCTGGCCAAATGGTTTAACTTTGGCAGGTCCCTGCTGTTCTGTTATGAAACTAGAATATCTTTTGCACATTCTGGAAGTGATTGCGATCGCAAAGCTCTATTAGCTGCTGTGGAATCGACTTTTGAAAATGAGAGGGCGTAAAATTCGACCAAAAAGTTTGGCGACGATATCGAGCACATGCCTTCATAAAAGGGCTCTCCTGGCCAAATGGTTTAACTTTGGCAGGTCCCTGCTGTTCTGTTATGAAAGTAGACTTCGTGGGGCAGATTCTGGAAGTGATTGCGATCGCAAAGCTCTATTAGTTGCTTTGGAATCGGCTTTTGAAAAAAATTCTGTGAAAATCGCAAAAATTTTGGGTATCGAAATCGGGCAAAGTCTGCATAAAAGGGCTCTCCTGGCCAAATGGTTTAACTTTGGCAGGTCCCTGCTGTTCTGTTATGAAACTAGAATATCTTTTGCACATTCTGGAAGTGATTGCGATCGCAAAGCTCTATTAGCTGCTGTGGAATCGACTTTTGAAAATGAGAGGGCGTAAAATTCGACCAAAAAGTTTGGCGACGATATCGAGCACATGCCTTCATAAAAGGGCTCTCCTGGCCAAATGGTTTAACTTTGGCAGGTCCCTGCTGTTCTGTTATGAAAGTAGACTTCGTGGGGCAGATTCTGGAAGTGATTGCGATCGCAAAGCTCTATTAGTTGCTTTGGAATCGGCTTTTGAAAAAAATTCTGTGAAAATCGCAAAAATTTTGGGTATCGAAATCGGGCAAAGTCTGCATAAAAGGGCTCTCCTGGCCAAATGGTTTAACTTTGGCAGGTCCCTGCTGTTCTGTTATGAAACTAGAATATCTTTTGCACATTCTGGAAGTGATTGCGATCGCAAAGCTCTATTAGCTGCTGTGGAATCGACTTTTGAAAATGAGAGGGCGTAAAATTCGACCAAAAAGTTTGGCGACGATATCGAGCACATGCCTTCATAAAAGGGCTCTCCTGGCCAAATGGTTTAACTTTGGCAGGTCCCTGCTGTTCTGTTATGAAAGTAGACTTCGTGGGGCAGATTCTGGAAGTGATTGCGATCGCAAAGCTCTATTAGTTGCTTTGGAATCGGCTTTTGAAAAAAATTCTGTGAAAATCGCAAAAATTTTGGGTATCGAAATCGGGCAAAGTCTGCATAAAAGGGCTCTCCTGGCCAAATGGTTTAACTTTGGCAGGTCCCTGCTGTTCTGTTATGAAACTAGAATATCTTTTGCACATTCTGGAAGTGATTGCGATCGCAAAGCTCTATTAGCTGCTGTGGAATCGACTTTTGAAAATGAGAGGGCGTAAAATTCGACCAAAAAGTTTGGCGACGATATCGAGCACATGCCTTCATAAAAGGGCTCTCCTGGCCAAATGGTTTAACTTTGGCAGGTCCCTGCTGTTCTGTTATGAAAGTAGACTTCGTGGGGCAGATTCTGGAAGTGATTGCGATCGCAAAGCTCTATTAGTTGCTTTGGAATCGGCTTTTGAAAAAAATTCTGTGAAAATCGCAAAAATTTTGGGTATCGAAATCGGGCAAAGTCTGCATAAAAGGGCTCTCCTGGCCAAATGGTTTAACTTTGGCAGGTCCCTGCTGTTCTGTTATGAAACTAGAATATCTTTTGCACATTCTGGAAGTGATTGCGATCGCAAAGCTCTATTAGCTGCTGTGGAATCGACTTTTGAAAATGAGAGGGCGTAAAATTCGACCAAAAAGTTTGGCGACGATATCGAGCACATGCCTTCATAAAAGGGCTCTCCTGGCCAAATGGTTTAACTTTGGCAGGTCCCTGCTGTTCTGTTATGAAAGTAGACTTCGTGGGGCAGATTCTGGAAGTGATTGCGATCGCAAAGCTCTATTAGTTGCTTTGGAATCGGCTTTTGAAAAAAATTCTGTGAAAATCGCAAAAATTTTGGGTATCGAAATCGGGCAAAGTCTGCATAAAAGGGCTCTCCTGGCCAAATGGTTTAACTTTGGCAGGTCCCTGCTGTTCTGTTATGAAACTAGAATATCTTTTGCACATTCTGGAAGTGATTGCGATCGCAAAGCTCTATTAGCTGCTGTGGAATCGACTTTTGAAAATGAGAGGGCGTAAAATTCGACCAAAAAGTTTGGCGACGATATCGAGCACATGCCTTCATAAAAGGGCTCTCCTGGCCAAATGGTTTAACTTTGGCAGGTCCCTGCTGTTCTGTTATGAAAGTAGACTTCGTGGGGCAGATTCTGGAAGTGATTGCGATCGCAAAGCTCTATTAGTTGCTTTGGAATCGGCTTTTGAAAAAAATTCTGTGAAAATCGCAAAAATTTTGGGTATCGAAATCGGGCAAAGTCTGCATAAAAGGGCTCTCCTGGCCAAATGGTTTAACTTTGGCAGGTCCCTGCTGTTCTGTTATGAAACTAGAATATCTTTTGCACATTCTGGAAGTGATTGCGATCGCAAAGCTCTATTAGCTGCTGTGGAATCGACTTTTGAAAATGAGAGGGCGTAAAATTCGACCAAAAAGTTTGGCGACGATATCGAGCACATGCCTTCATAAAAGGGCTCTCCTGGCCAAATGGTTTAACTTTGGCAGGTCCCTGCTGTTCTGTTATGAAAGTAGACTTCGTGGGGCAGATTCTGGAAGTGATTGCGATCGCAAAGCTCTATTAGTTGCTTTGGAATCGGCTTTTGAAAAAAATTCTGTGAAAATCGCAAAAATTTTGGGTATCGAAATCGGGCAAAGTCTGCATAAAAGGGCTCTCCTGGCCAAATGGTTTAACTTTGGCAGGTCCCTGCTGTTCTGTTATGAAACTAGAATATCTTTTGCACATTCTGGAAGTGATTGCGATCGCAAAGCTCTATTAGCTGCTGTGGAATCGACTTTTGAAAATGAGAGGGCGTAAAATTCGACCAAAAAGTTTGGCGACGATATCGAGCACATGCCTTCATAAAAGGGCTCTCCTGGCCAAATGGTTTAACTTTGGCAGGTCCCTGCTGTTCTGTTATGAAAGTAGACTTCGTGGGGCAGATTCTGGAAGTGATTGCGATCGCAAAGCTCTATTAGTTGCTTTGGAATCGGCTTTTGAAAAAAATTCTGTGAAAATCGCAAAAATTTTGGGTATCGAAATCGGGCAAAGTCTGCATAAAAGGGCTCTCCTGGCCAAATGGTTTAACTTTGGCAGGTCCCTGCTGTTCTGTTATGAAACTAGAATATCTTTTGCACATTCTGGAAGTGATTGCGATCGCAAAGCTCTATTAGCTGCTGTGGAATCGACTTTTGAAAATGAGAGGGCGTAAAATTCGACCAAAAAGTTTGGCGACGATATCGAGCACATGCCTTCATAAAAGGGCTCTCCTGGCCAAATGGTTTAACTTTGGCAGGTCCCTGCTGTTCTGTTATGAAAGTAGACTTCGTGGGGCAGATTCTGGAAGTGATTGCGATCGCAAAGCTCTATTAGTTGCTTTGGAATCGGCTTTTGAAAAAAATTCTGTGAAAATCGCAAAAATTTTGGGTATCGAAATCGGGCAAAGTCTGCATAAAAGGGCTCTCCTGGCCAAATGGTTTAACTTTGGCAGGTCCCTGCTGTTCTGTTATGAAACTAGAATATCTTTTGCACATTCTGGAAGTGATTGCGATCGCAAAGCTCTATTAGCTGCTGTGGAATCGACTTTTGAAAATGAGAGGGCGTAAAATTCGACCAAAAAGTTTGGCGACGATATCGAGCACATGCCTTCATAAAAGGGCTCTCCTGGCCAAATGGTTTAACTTTGGCAGGTCCCTGCTGTTCTGTTATGAAAGTAGACTTCGTGGGGCAGATTCTGGAAGTGATTGCGATCGCAAAGCTCTATTAGTTGCTTTGGAATCGGCTTTTGAAAAAAATTCTGTGAAAATCGCAAAAATTTTGGGTATCGAAATCGGGCAAAGTCTGCATAAAAGGGCTCTCCTGGCCAAATGGTTTAACTTTGGCAGGTCCCTGCTGTTCTGTTATGAAACTAGAATATCTTTTGCACATTCTGGAAGTGATTGCGATCGCAAAGCTCTATTAGCTGCTGTGGAATCGACTTTTGAAAATGAGAGGGCGTAAAATTCGACCAAAAAGTTTGGCGACGATATCGAGCACATGCCTTCATAAAAGGGCTCTCCTGGCCAAATGGTTTAACTTTGGCAGGTCCCTGCTGTTCTGTTATGAAAGTAGACTTCGTGGGGCAGATTCTGGAAGTGATTGCGATCGCAAAGCTCTATTAGTTGCTTTGGAATCGGCTTTTGAAAAAAATTCTGTGAAAATCGCAAAAATTTTGGGTATCGAAATCGGGCAAAGTCTGCATAAAAGGGCTCTCCTGGCCAAATGGTTTAACTTTGGCAGGTCCCTGCTGTTCTGTTATGAAACTAGAATATCTTTTGCACATTCTGGAAGTGATTGCGATCGCAAAGCTCTATTAGCTGCTGTGGAATCGACTTTTGAAAATGAGAGGGCGTAAAATTCGACCAAAAAGTTTGGCGACGATATCGAGCACATGCCTTCATAAAAGGGCTCTCCTGGCCAAATGGTTTAACTTTGGCAGGTCCCTGCTGTTCTGTTATGAAAGTAGACTTCGTGGGGCAGATTCTGGAAGTGATTGCGATCGCAAAGCTCTATTAGTTGCTTTGGAATCGGCTTTTGAAAAAAATTCTGTGAAAATCGCAAAAATTTTGGGTATCGAAATCGGGCAAAGTCTGCATAAAAGGGCTCTCCTGGCCAAATGGTTTAACTTTGGCAGGTCCCTGCTGTTCTGTTATGAAACTAGAATATCTTTTGCACATTCTGGAAGTGATTGCGATCGCAAAGCTCTATTAGCTGCTGTGGAATCGACTTTTGAAAATGAGAGGGCGTAAAATTCGACCAAAAAGTTTGGCGACGATATCGAGCACATGCCTTCATAAAAGGGCTCTCCTGGCCAAATGGTTTAACTTTGGCAGGTCCCTGCTGTTCTGTTATGAAAGTAGACTTCGTGGGGCAGATTCTGGAAGTGATTGCGATCGCAAAGCTCTATTAGTTGCTTTGGAATCGGCTTTTGAAAAAAATTCTGTGAAAATCGCAAAAATTTTGGGTATCGAAATCGGGCAAAGTCTGCATAAAAGGGCTCTCCTGGCCAAATGGTTTAACTTTGGCAGGTCCCTGCTGTTCTGTTATGAAACTAGAATATCTTTTGCACATTCTGGAAGTGATTGCGATCGCAAAGCTCTATTAGCTGCTGTGGAATCGACTTTTGAAAATGAGAGGGCGTAAAATTCGACCAAAAAGTTTGGCGACGATATCGAGCACATGCCTTCATAAAAGGGCTCTCCTGGCCAAATGGTTTAACTTTGGCAGGTCCCTGCTGTTCTGTTATGAAAGTAGACTTCGTGGGGCAGATTCTGGAAGTGATTGCGATCGCAAAGCTCTATTAGTTGCTTTGGAATCGGCTTTTGAAAAAAATTCTGTGAAAATCGCAAAAATTTTGGGTATCGAAATCGGGCAAAGTCTGCATAAAAGGGCTCTCCTGGCCAAATGGTTTAACTTTGGCAGGTCCCTGCTGTTCTGTTATGAAACTAGAATATCTTTTGCACATTCTGGAAGTGATTGCGATCGCAAAGCTCTATTAGCTGCTGTGGAATCGACTTTTGAAAATGAGAGGGCGTAAAATTCGACCAAAAAGTTTGGCGACGATATCGAGCACATGCCTTCATAAAAGGGCTCTCCTGGCCAAATGGTTTAACTTTGGCAGGTCCCTGCTGTTCTGTTATGAAAGTAGACTTCGTGGGGCAGATTCTGGAAGTGATTGCGATCGCAAAGCTCTATTAGTTGCTTTGGAATCGGCTTTTGAAAAAAATTCTGTGAAAATCGCAAAAATTTTGGGTATCGAAATCGGGCAAAGTCTGCATAAAAGGGCTCTCCTGGCCAAATGGTTTAACTTTGGCAGGTCCCTGCTGTTCTGTTATGAAACTAGAATATCTTTTGCACATTCTGGAAGTGATTGCGATCGCAAAGCTCTATTAGCTGCTGTGGAATCGACTTTTGAAAATGAGAGGGCGTAAAATTCGACCAAAAAGTTTGGCGACGATATCGAGCACATGCCTTCATAAAAGGGCTCTCCTGGCCAAATGGTTTAACTTTGGCAGGTCCCTGCTGTTCTGTTATGAAAGTAGACTTCGTGGGGCAGATTCTGGAAGTGATTGCGATCGCAAAGCTCTATTAGTTGCTTTGGAATCGGCTTTTGAAAAAAATTCTGTGAAAATCGCAAAAATTTTGGGTATCGAAATCGGGCAAAGTCTGCATAAAAGGGCTCTCCTGGCCAAATGGTTTAACTTTGGCAGGTCCCTGCTGTTCTGTTATGAAACTAGAATATCTTTTGCACATTCTGGAAGTGATTGCGATCGCAAAGCTCTATTAGCTGCTGTGGAATCGACTTTTGAAAATGAGAGGGCGTAAAATTCGACCAAAAAGTTTGGCGACGATATCGAGCACATGCCTTCATAAAAGGGCTCTCCTGGCCAAATGGTTTAACTTTGGCAGGTCCCTGCTGTTCTGTTATGAAAGTAGACTTCGTGGGGCAGATTCTGGAAGTGATTGCGATCGCAAAGCTCTATTAGTTGCTTTGGAATCGGCTTTTGAAAAAAATTCTGTGAAAATCGCAAAAATTTTGGGTATCGAAATCGGGCAAAGTCTGCATAAAAGGGCTCTCCTGGCCAAATGGTTTAACTTTGGCAGGTCCCTGCTGTTCTGTTATGAAACTAGAATATCTTTTGCACATTCTGGAAGTGATTGCGATCGCAAAGCTCTATTAGCTGCTGTGGAATCGACTTTTGAAAATGAGAGGGCGTAAAATTCGACCAAAAAGTTTGGCGACGATATCGAGCACATGCCTTCATAAAAGGGCTCTCCTGGCCAAATGGTTTAACTTTGGCAGGTCCCTGCTGTTCTGTTATGAAAGTAGACTTCGTGGGGCAGATTCTGGAAGTGATTGCGATCGCAAAGCTCTATTAGTTGCTTTGGAATCGGCTTTTGAAAAAAATTCTGTGAAAATCGCAAAAATTTTGGGTATCGAAATCGGGCAAAGTCTGCATAAAAGGGCTCTCCTGGCCAAATGGTTTAACTTTGGCAGGTCCCTGCTGTTCTGTTATGAAACTAGAATATCTTTTGCACATTCTGGAAGTGATTGCGATCGCAAAGCTCTATTAGCTGCTGTGGAATCGACTTTTGAAAATGAGAGGGCGTAAAATTCGACCAAAAAGTTTGGCGACGATATCGAGCACATGCCTTCATAAAAGGGCTCTCCTGGCCAAATGGTTTAACTTTGGCAGGTCCCTGCTGTTCTGTTATGAAAGTAGACTTCGTGGGGCAGATTCTGGAAGTGATTGCGATCGCAAAGCTCTATTAGTTGCTTTGGAATCGGCTTTTGAAAAAAATTCTGTGAAAATCGCAAAAATTTTGGGTATCGAAATCGGGCAAAGTCTGCATAAAAGGGCTCTCCTGGCCAAATGGTTTAACTTTGGCAGGTCCCTGCTGTTCTGTTATGAAACTAGAATATCTTTTGCACATTCTGGAAGTGATTGCGATCGCAAAGCTCTATTAGCTGCTGTGGAATCGACTTTTGAAAATGAGAGGGCGTAAAATTCGACCAAAAAGTTTGGCGACGATATCGAGCACATGCCTTCATAAAAGGGCTCTCCTGGCCAAATGGTTTAACTTTGGCAGGTCCCTGCTGTTCTGTTATGAAAGTAGACTTCGTGGGGCAGATTCTGGAAGTGATTGCGATCGCAAAGCTCTATTAGTTGCTTTGGAATCGGCTTTTGAAAAAAATTCTGTGAAAATCGCAAAAATTTTGGGTATCGAAATCGGGCAAAGTCTGCATAAAAGGGCTCTCCTGGCCAAATGGTTTAACTTTGGCAGGTCCCTGCTGTTCTGTTATGAAACTAGAATATCTTTTGCACATTCTGGAAGTGATTGCGATCGCAAAGCTCTATTAGCTGCTGTGGAATCGACTTTTGAAAATGAGAGGGCGTAAAATTCGACCAAAAAGTTTGGCGACGATATCGAGCACATGCCTTCATAAAAGGGCTCTCCTGGCCAAATGGTTTAACTTTGGCAGGTCCCTGCTGTTCTGTTATGAAAGTAGACTTCGTGGGGCAGATTCTGGAAGTGATTGCGATCGCAAAGCTCTATTAGTTGCTTTGGAATCGGCTTTTGAAAAAAATTCTGTGAAAATCGCAAAAATTTTGGGTATCGAAATCGGGCAAAGTCTGCATAAAAGGGCTCTCCTGGCCAAATGGTTTAACTTTGGCAGGTCCCTGCTGTTCTGTTATGAAACTAGAATATCTTTTGCACATTCTGGAAGTGATTGCGATCGCAAAGCTCTATTAGCTGCTGTGGAATCGACTTTTGAAAATGAGAGGGCGTAAAATTCGACCAAAAAGTTTGGCGACGATATCGAGCACATGCCTTCATAAAAGGGCTCTCCTGGCCAAATGGTTTAACTTTGGCAGGTCCCTGCTGTTCTGTTATGAAAGTAGACTTCGTGGGGCAGATTCTGGAAGTGATTGCGATCGCAAAGCTCTATTAGTTGCTTTGGAATCGGCTTTTGAAAAAAATTCTGTGAAAATCGCAAAAATTTTGGGTATCGAAATCGGGCAAAGTCTGCATAAAAGGGCTCTCCTGGCCAAATGGTTTAACTTTGGCAGGTCCCTGCTGTTCTGTTATGAAACTAGAATATCTTTTGCACATTCTGGAAGTGATTGCGATCGCAAAGCTCTATTAGCTGCTGTGGAATCGACTTTTGAAAATGAGAGGGCGTAAAATTCGACCAAAAAGTTTGGCGACGATATCGAGCACATGCCTTCATAAAAGGGCTCTCCTGGCCAAATGGTTTAACTTTGGCAGGTCCCTGCTGTTCTGTTATGAAAGTAGACTTCGTGGGGCAGATTCTGGAAGTGATTGCGATCGCAAAGCTCTATTAGTTGCTTTGGAATCGGCTTTTGAAAAAAATTCTGTGAAAATCGCAAAAATTTTGGGTATCGAAATCGGGCAAAGTCTGCATAAAAGGGCTCTCCTGGCCAAATGGTTTAACTTTGGCAGGTCCCTGCTGTTCTGTTATGAAACTAGAATATCTTTTGCACATTCTGGAAGTGATTGCGATCGCAAAGCTCTATTAGCTGCTGTGGAATCGACTTTTGAAAATGAGAGGGCGTAAAATTCGACCAAAAAGTTTGGCGACGATATCGAGCACATGCCTTCATAAAAGGGCTCTCCTGGCCAAATGGTTTAACTTTGGCAGGTCCCTGCTGTTCTGTTATGAAAGTAGACTTCGTGGGGCAGATTCTGGAAGTGATTGCGATCGCAAAGCTCTATTAGTTGCTTTGGAATCGGCTTTTGAAAAAAATTCTGTGAAAATCGCAAAAATTTTGGGTATCGAAATCGGGCAAAGTCTGCATAAAAGGGCTCTCCTGGCCAAATGGTTTAACTTTGGCAGGTCCCTGCTGTTCTGTTATGAAACTAGAATATCTTTTGCACATTCTGGAAGTGATTGCGATCGCAAAGCTCTATTAGCTGCTGTGGAATCGACTTTTGAAAATGAGAGGGCGTAAAATTCGACCAAAAAGTTTGGCGACGATATCGAGCACATGCCTTCATAAAAGGGCTCTCCTGGCCAAATGGTTTAACTTTGGCAGGTCCCTGCTGTTCTGTTATGAAAGTAGACTTCGTGGGGCAGATTCTGGAAGTGATTGCGATCGCAAAGCTCTATTAGTTGCTTTGGAATCGGCTTTTGAAAAAAATTCTGTGAAAATCGCAAAAATTTTGGGTATCGAAATCGGGCAAAGTCTGCATAAAAGGGCTCTCCTGGCCAAATGGTTTAACTTTGGCAGGTCCCTGCTGTTCTGTTATGAAACTAGAATATCTTTTGCACATTCTGGAAGTGATTGCGATCGCAAAGCTCTATTAGCTGCTGTGGAATCGACTTTTGAAAATGAGAGGGCGTAAAATTCGACCAAAAAGTTTGGCGACGATATCGAGCACATGCCTTCATAAAAGGGCTCTCCTGGCCAAATGGTTTAACTTTGGCAGGTCCCTGCTGTTCTGTTATGAAAGTAGACTTCGTGGGGCAGATTCTGGAAGTGATTGCGATCGCAAAGCTCTATTAGTTGCTTTGGAATCGGCTTTTGAAAAAAATTCTGTGAAAATCGCAAAAATTTTGGGTATCGAAATCGGGCAAAGTCTGCATAAAAGGGCTCTCCTGGCCAAATGGTTTAACTTTGGCAGGTCCCTGCTGTTCTGTTATGAAACTAGAATATCTTTTGCACATTCTGGAAGTGATTGCGATCGCAAAGCTCTATTAGCTGCTGTGGAATCGACTTTTGAAAATGAGAGGGCGTAAAATTCGACCAAAAAGTTTGGCGACGATATCGAGCACATGCCTTCATAAAAGGGCTCTCCTGGCCAAATGGTTTAACTTTGGCAGGTCCCTGCTGTTCTGTTATGAAAGTAGACTTCGTGGGGCAGATTCTGGAAGTGATTGCGATCGCAAAGCTCTATTAGTTGCTTTGGAATCGGCTTTTGAAAAAAATTCTGTGAAAATCGCAAAAATTTTGGGTATCGAAATCGGGCAAAGTCTGCATAAAAGGGCTCTCCTGGCCAAATGGTTTAACTTTGGCAGGTCCCTGCTGTTCTGTTATGAAACTAGAATATCTTTTGCACATTCTGGAAGTGATTGCGATCGCAAAGCTCTATTAGCTGCTGTGGAATCGACTTTTGAAAATGAGAGGGCGTAAAATTCGACCAAAAAGTTTGGCGACGATATCGAGCACATGCCTTCATAAAAGGGCTCTCCTGGCCAAATGGTTTAACTTTGGCAGGTCCCTGCTGTTCTGTTATGAAAGTAGACTTCGTGGGGCAGATTCTGGAAGTGATTGCGATCGCAAAGCTCTATTAGTTGCTTTGGAATCGGCTTTTGAAAAAAATTCTGTGAAAATCGCAAAAATTTTGGGTATCGAAATCGGGCAAAGTCTGCATAAAAGGGCTCTCCTGGCCAAATGGTTTAACTTTGGCAGGTCCCTGCTGTTCTGTTATGAAACTAGAATATCTTTTGCACATTCTGGAAGTGATTGCGATCGCAAAGCTCTATTAGCTGCTGTGGAATCGACTTTTGAAAATGAGAGGGCGTAAAATTCGACCAAAAAGTTTGGCGACGATATCGAGCACATGCCTTCATAAAAGGGCTCTCCTGGCCAAATGGTTTAACTTTGGCAGGTCCCTGCTGTTCTGTTATGAAAGTAGACTTCGTGGGGCAGATTCTGGAAGTGATTGCGATCGCAAAGCTCTATTAGTTGCTTTGAATCGGCTTTTGAAAAAAATTCTGTGAAAATCGCAAAAATTTTGGGTATCGAAATCGGGCAAAGTCTGCATAAAAGGGCTCTCCTGGCCAAATGGTTTAACTTTGGCAGGTCCCCTGCTGTTCTGTTATGAAACTAGAATATCTTTTGCACATTCTGGAAGTGATTGCGATCGCAAAGCTCTATTAGCTGCTGTGGAATCGACTTTTGAAAATGAGAGGGCGTAAAATTCGACCAAAAAGTTTGGCGACGATATCGAGCACATGCCTTCATAAAAGGGCTCTCCTGGCCAAATGGTTTAACTTTGGCAGGTCCCTGCTGTTCTGTTATGAAAGTAGACTTCGTGGGGCAGATTCTGGAAGTGATTGCGATCGCAAAGCTCTATTAGTTGCTTTGGAATCGGCTTTTGAAAAAAATTCTGTGAAAATCGCAAAAATTTTGGGTATCGAAATCGGGCAAAGTCTGCATAAAAGGGCTCTCCTGGCCAAATGGTTTAACTTTGGCAGGTCCCTGCTGTTCTGTTATGAAACTAGAATATCTTTTGCACATTCTGGAAGTGATTGCGATCGCAAAGCTCTATTAGCTGCTGTGGAATCGACTTTTGAAAATGAGAGGGCGTAAAATTCGACCAAAAAGTTTGGCGACGATATCGAGCACATGCCTTCATAAAAGGGCTCTCCTGGCCAAATGGTTTAACTTTGGCAGGTCCCTGCTGTTCTGTTATGAAAGTAGACTTCGTGGGGCAGATTCTGGAAGTGATTGCGATCGCAAAGCTCTATTAGTTGCTTTGGAATCGGCTTTTGAAAAAAATTCTGTGAAAATCGCAAAAATTTTGGGTATCGAAATCGGGCAAAGTCTGCATAAAAGGGCTCTCCTGGCCAAATGGTTTAACTTTGGCAGGTCCCTGCTGTTCTGTTATGAAACTAGAATATCTTTTGCACATTCTGGAAGTGATTGCGATCGCAAAGCTCTATTAGCTGCTGTGGAATCGACTTTTGAAAATGAGAGGGCGTAAAATTCGACCAAAAAGTTTGGCGACGATATCGAGCACATGCCTTCATAAAAGGGCTCTCCTGGCCAAATGGTTTAACTTTGGCAGGTCCCTGCTGTTCTGTTATGAAAGTAGACTTCGTGGGGCAGATTCTGGAAGTGATTGCGATCGCAAAGCTCTATTAGTTGCTTTGGAATCGGCTTTTGAAAAAAATTCTGTGAAAATCGCAAAAATTTTGGGTATCGAAATCGGGCAAAGTCTGCATAAAAGGGCTCTCCTGGCAAATGGTTTAACTTTGGCAGGTCCCTGCTGTTCTGTTATGAAACTAGAATATCTTTTGCACATTCTGGAAGTGATTGCGATCGCAAAGCTCTATTAGCTGCTGTGGAATCGACTTTTGAAAATGAGAGGGCGTAAAATTCGACCAAAAAGTTTGGCGACGATATCGAGCACATGCCTTCATAAAAGGGCTCTCCTGGCCAAATGGTTTAAACTTTGGCAGGTCCCTGCTGTTCTGTTATGAAAGTAGACTTCGTGGGGCAGATTCTGGAAGTGATTGCGATCGCAAAGCTCTATTAGTTGCTTTGGAATCGGCTTTTGAAAAAAATTCTGTGAAAATCGCAAAAATTTTGGGTATCGAAATCGGGCAAAGTCTGCATAAAAGGGCTCTCCTGGCCAAATGGTTTAACTTTGGCAGGTCCTGCTGTTCTGTTATGAAACTAGAATATCTTTTGCACATTCTGGAAGTGATTGCGATCGCAAAGCTCTATTAGCTGCTGTGGAATCGACTTTTGAAAATGAGAGGGGCGTAAAATTCGACCAAAAAGTTTGGCGACGATATCGAGCACATGCCTTCATAAAAGGGCTCTCCTGGCAAATGGTTTAACTTTGGCAGGTCCCTGCTGTTCTGTTATGAAAGTAGACTTCGTGGGGCAGATTCTGGAAGTGATTGCGATCGCAAAGCTCTATTAGTTGCT